>CM062601.1:47380821-48580821 GCA_031470985.1 Agastache rugosa | reverse complement strand
GGAAGACTCAGCTGAAGGTTGATTCCTGCTGTAGACACAGCTGGATCGTCTGCTGTCTTCTACTTCCTGCTGTAGGCACAGCTGGATCGTCTGCTGTCTTCTGCTTCCTGAACTGTAAACCTAGAAAATCTAGAGCTCAAACAGGTGAGCTGGAAAACACTACTTAGGATGAAGCGATCATCTATTCGGTTGGAGAATCAGTTGGGTTTTGGTATTAAATCAAAACTTTATAATTTTCCCAACATAGATTATTATATATGAATTAAGAATGTATAAAATAAGGATTTATATAATATCCCACATTTGATTCAATGTATATATTTTCTAGCAAGCACTAATCGAAAGTTTTAGAAAAATATGAATGAAAAATGAAGAGGATTCCATGTAGAAATGTTAATTAAATATATTTATTTAGTCTTCATAGGGATTTTCATTTATAAATTTTCTATTGGCCTCTTAAAATGCTAATTTATTTTTTCAAAATTTGTCTGTTACTCTAAATTTAATTATTAGCGCTACTTATAGACTAACTTAATAAAAAAAATAATTTTTTTTCTAATATCTAAACATAATTGAGAATGACAATTTTTCTAATACATAATTTAGTGTCATAATATGACACATAAAAGTCTATTAGAATTCAATAACAATATGGATAGATCAATACTACAACATTTAATAGTTTATTAGAAGTTATTGACATTACACACGGAAAGATAAATACAGAAAGAATACAAATATTAATTAAATACATATATAATGAATATAATAATAAGGATTATTTATAGTTTGTGGCCCCAACTTTCATCACTTTTCTGTTTGTGGCCTTAACTTTTAAATTTTTCAAAAAAATCATGTACTTTATAATTTTTTCTTAAAAAGGCTTGCCTTTATTTTCTGACGTTGGAATGATGAATCATCTGACCGACTATCTAATGTGGATATTAAAATGCCAAATGTACCGAAACAACGTCGTTTCAGTTTGGACTAAATTAAATATTGAAAAAGTCATAGTACGTATAACTTTTATGACTGAACCCTAAATGTCTTTCTATTATTTTCTTAAACTATACGTCGACTTTTGGGGAAGAAAGGAGTTTAGGGAGAGAATAGAAAGACATTTAGGGTTCCATCGTGCAAGCTATACGTCGTACGACCTTGTTAATTTTTATTTTTGCTCAAACTGAAACGACGTTGTTTCGGTACATTTGACATTTTAATTTCCACATTAGATAGTCGGTCAGTAATTCATCATTCCAACGCCGGAAAATAAAGGCGGGCCTTTTTTAAGATAAAATCATAAAGTACATGGTTTTTTGGAAAATTTTAAAGTTCACAAACAGAAAAATGATGAAAGATAATCCTAATAATAATCATAATGATAGATTCGAATTAGAATGTATGAATGTGTATATATATATAATTAATTAATTAATTAATTAATTAAATTGATTGACTAATACTTTTCGAGCACTTACAATTTTATACATAATTTAATTGACAATATAATTTTGTAATTGTATAATATAATAAAGGAAACTTTAATAAATACACTGCCACATAAGTCAAGATAGAAACGTAAAAAATTCTATAATATTAAATATATATAGATTATTATATATGAATTAAAAATGTATAAAATAAGGATTTATAAGAATGTAATCCGATTTTTTTTAATATGTGTAATAGAAAAAATTGATCAAATAGATGGAAAGATAAATATGAGATGTAATTAATAGATAAACATGTGATATTTCAAGAATATGAAATTAATAAAATTTTAATTAATAAAAATTAGAATATATATGAATTAAAATTAGATAAATTACCAGAATAAAAGGAAAATCGGAACGGAGCACCAAGAAGGGGACAACTTTATTTTCCTATTAGTAATAGATACTCATATTTGTTAAAAATAAATTAACTATTATGTTAAATACTACAAAATATAATCATCATACACATAAATATTCCACTTTTGGAACAAATAGAGCTCGATATATAAAATTAAGCATAAATTTATTTAGGGTAAATTGCATTTTAAATCCCCAAATTTTTTGAAATTCTGTTTTATTTCTTAACCTTTTAATTTTTCACCTAAAATCTCCACATTTCAATTTGTTTGATTTTTCTCCCACAATTTTTCTCAAATTGAGACTGAGTTGGACGTCGGAAATGCTTACATGACAAATCGCTCCGACTAAACAAACGACGTAGTTTCAAGAATCTCAAAACGTCATTTTTCATGTTTGACAAACATTTATATTCATAGGATTATGACACAGATCGATTCCAGCCCAAAATTTTCTCATCTTTTTTCCTCTTTTACTCCATCCTTCATCGTCCGTAACTCTTGAGAAATAACTAATAAATTATTGATTTAATTTATAGGAATCCTTGAGAATTTTCTGCTTTAATTGCACCAGAATTCTTCGTCGGGAGAAAAATCAAATAAATTAAAAGATGGAGATTTTAAGCGAAAAATTAAAAAATTAGAAAAAAGACAGAATTTCAAAAAAGATCGGAAAATTTAAATACAATTTGTCCATTTATTATAATTTTGCACACTACAATCGCATAAAAAAATATTGTAAGGGGCTAGGGTTTATACTTCATACATCAAAAGCCTAAACCCTCATTCCCTCGTTCACTAGAGAGAGAAAGAAGAAGTCGAGTCAGAAAAATGTTTACAGGCGGAAAGAGCTTCGTCTCTTCGCCGCCGGCGTTCTCGAACGACGCTAAGCGCCTCCTTGTTTGTACCGGCAACACCGTCTCCGTATTCAGCACCTCCACTGGTCTACAGGTTCCTTTCTATTTTGAATAACGCATCATATGCTTTCTTTTGCACACTGCAAAATCCAATTCTGATGGCTTTATTTCAATCTTTCGGTATTTCAGACATGTGAGTTGGAAGGGCACGAGGCGCAGGTGACGTCAGTTATAGTCGTTCCGGCGTCTAATCCGGCGAGCAAAGTCTTGTGCTATTGCTGGACGGCGTCCCTCGATGGGAAGATCAAGTATTGGGATTTTGCTGCTCCGGAATTGATGAGGACAATTGATATTCGGTTCCCAATTCACTCTATGGTGAGTTTATGCTTGATAGTTCCCAGATTGATATTTATTTTTACATTTTAATTTCTTGAACTGAGCTGATTTTAATGTTGCAATGTGCTTGTTATTGTCTTTTCCTTGAGGGTTAAGAGGGAAGTACAGTTATATTATTCTGGGTGAGCTAGAAAATTGTATCTTGCTGTGTGTGGCACTTATCTTGAAGTTCCGGTGCAGCATATTTTGAATTTAACTATGTCAGCCATAGTCCACTCTCAGTGAATACAATTATTGATAACGGATGAATTTAATTATTTTTCATTAGTTAGTTATGCACAGTGACTATACTTTTCTGTTATGAATCTGACATGCTTCGCCTATTGCAGGTGATTCCAAGTTTATTAAACCAGACAATTGACAGCAATGGGAAGCTTCCTGATCTTTTTGCTTATGTCTGTACCGAGGACATTAAACAGGAAGAAGAGTCAAAATCTTTAGGTGGACAGATAAGGAAATGTAACCTGACAAAGTCTCGCTTAGTTGGTGGCCTTACTCTAGCCGAGGTATTTTTTACTTGGTTTGCTTCTGGTTGATTTTCGGTAGAGTTGTTATGATCTTACAAAAAAGTAATTTGCACATAATTTGGCATTGAAATTATTACGACTTTATGATTGTAATGATTTGGTTGAGTTCCCCACGATTGTCCTCCATTCAAAATTCTGGTGTTAGATATAGTAAGACTTTCTACTAACTTTCTCATCTCATATTTTATAGTATTGGTATTTTGTTTGAAGTCCTATGTTTGTCAGGAGAATGTTATGCCATGTATTAATGATTCTATAACTTGACTTTTTGACAGACTCGGAGACCAGGTTATGTAACCGTTAGTCCATCAGGGAAGTACATTGGAATATATGAAAAGCGCAAGCTTCGTGTATGGGAAATACCTGCAAAAGATTCTGAGCGTGCTGTTTACAAGAAAATCATATTGCATCATACAAAATCTTTTACTGCTATGGCTTTTCATCCGACGGACAGGGTGGTAGCAGCAGGCGATGTCACAGGAAGGATCTTAATATGGAGAGGTGTTGGGCGTGAAACATTGTCCAATAGTAAGTTATCTAATGGACGACTAAACAAGGATGCAGAGGACAGGCCAGGAGTGAGGGATAACGACGATGCAGATTCCTGTACCACATGGCATTGGCATTCTGCACAAGTGAATGTGCTTTTCTTCTCTTCAGATGGTGCTTATTTGTACTCAGGTATTATATGTGACTGTTACTGCTGATTACCAGGTGAAAAATAATTGCGTGCTATTATTTGTCGGTGAATTAAGTTACTGCTGAGCAGTCTTTCTGTAGCTTTTCTTGCATCTGTGTAATATGAAAAAAGCATTTTCTAAGGATTTTTTACTTTCCAGGCGGAAGAGAAGGAGTTTTGGTTGTTTGGCAGTTAGATACTGGAAAGAAAAGGTTTCTTCCAAGGATCGGATCCCCACTTTTGTATTTCATCAATTCTCCAGACCCTACATTATCCTCTGTAAGAACTAATAGATTGGACAGTTCGTTTCCCACAATTTCATCCTGCTTCAATTGGATGAGTTCTTAATAGTAAGTTTTCAGATATCATGCGCAGATAATCAAATTAAACTTCTTAGAATGCCTTCCATGGAGAACTTGAGGTCTATTTCGGGGATTAAGGTTTGTATTCACCTTCTTAACATCTATGTCGGGATTTTATATATTTTAAGCAAGGCTTGTTATGGACAGGAGGGGGAAAATTGCTTGGTCTGTATTAAACTATTTTGTAGCACAAAGCATTGCTCCATGGTTCAATATGTCAATCACTGTTCGAGTTATTTTTTCCCCTCTTTATTTTCAGCTTCCAAGTTCACATATGGATATGTATGAGGGGTTTGGCTCAGCTGTCGTCTTCAATCCCACTGCTGGCTTGATTGCAGTACCTGCAGAGAACTATCGCGTCCAGTTATATAGTTTGTTTGATGATCGTGAGATTTCTGAGGTGAGCGTGATGAGAGATGTTTGGTTGCATATATTAATCAATTCAGTTATACATTCCATTATTTCAAGTAGATCTTTGCATTCATTTAATTTAAATTGGTGGAAGTTGTACATTGCTAAGAATATCTGGAATGGTCTTGGTTAATATGCATTGCATTTTCTGTTCATTTATTTCTCTCTCTTTTTTTAATTTTTCTCTTGTATTTATTTAGTTTTTGTTTCTCTTTGTGTTGGAGGTTGGTTGAGAACAACAGAGGGTAGCTCATTTTTGCGCGTGAGTTGAATGAATTGAGATATGAGTCTTGGCTTTGAGAGTTCATATAGGATTTTTTATTTGTTCATCAAGTAATCTTGTATTCCTATTCCTGGGTGTTGAATTTTGTTCAAGAAGCTATTTGGTTATAAAAAATACTTTGAAGAGTTCCTTTACTTGTGTTGTCCTTTAGTTGTCTAGTTGATTTGCAGAAGTTTGTTCATTCATCTCTTCCTTGGGACTGTTCAATATAATCATTATACTGTGCAGTTTCTTTTCAATGGTGTAATCTTGAATTTGTGTTTGCAGGTGCAAATCTGTGAGAGAAACCATCAGCCCGGGGATGATATTACGGTAAAGAAATTTTCTTTTCAGTTGTCCATGACATGCACGTATGTTCTGGTGGGGAACATCTATTTTGACATGTGTTAGAGCGATACATATTCTGTTGTAGGATAGTTTGACACTTCTAGAGTGCTTGATAGGCATTAGGTTGTCAAATTTCTTTTCATGCTGTGGTACTTTAAGAAACAACTGATATTTGTGTTCAAACTTACTGGAGTTAAGCTCCTTGTTCATTTGTAATTTTTTTTCTGGTCTCAGAATGTTGGTTTTGGCCCAAGCCAGCAAGTACCTTTCATCTTTTAATAATTTAATTTTTTGGGCAGTGAGTGATGGTTAATGAAAGTGTTTTTATAACCGCTTGTTAGTTTTAATGTATTTCAAACTTTCTTAAAATCATTGACATAAATAATATCTGCAGATTGATACTTTCTATCATTTATTAATGCTATCTAATTGGTTATAGTTTAGACTTTCTTTTCATTTATTAAGACAATAACCCTGAGCTATATAAAACTTATATTCAATTCTTCTTAGTTATAGAAATAATGACATTTTTTTCTTCTACCATGGCATAGCCTATCTTCTCGGTGATATTGCAAGGCTGAAACATTCTTGATATAATACATTCTATTTCACTTTCATTTATATCTTGCAGGTAAAAGTGAATTTGGTAGCACTTTCTCGAGATGGTTCAACTATGAGCACTGTTGAAACCAGACTTCCTGAAGAAGGAATAGGCAGCCTTGTGACTCTTAAGTTTTGGGCATGTGGCTCGCAGAAAAAACAATTTAGCTTGTCTACTGTCATATATGAACCCCACAGGTTTATCTTCTTCTTAATTGTTTAGATTACTAGATGCAATTTCACCATTTTGGTTTTTGATAGGCCATACTTGTTTCTTTTCTGATGGCTGAGACTGATTTTTACGTGGCATTCTCAATCACCTAATCAGTTTTGTGCTTCTTGTGATAATGGGAACAGGGATGCTGGCATCTCATGCATAGCTTTCCGACCAATTGGTCACATGGCTGTGAGTTCGTCATATGGAGGAGATTTTAAGGTAGATAGCCTAATTTGAGTGATTTTCACTTGCAAATGGTTCTTAGTTAAGTAGTTCCTGACTTGCAGGTATGGGTCCATAGAAATGAGCTCCCCCTCAAGGATGAGACTGTTCAGAGTAGTGGCTGGACATGTCATGCCGTTGGATCATACAAGTATTGCCATTTGACATTTTTCCAGGATTTCCTATGGTTAGAAGGTTCTGTGGACATCATGGTGCCTCATATTAACAAAAATCCTTTTTGGCAGGAAGAAGCCTATGACCACTGCTGCATTTTCCAGTGATGGGTCTGTCCTGGCTGTTGCTGCAGACAGAGTTATAACGTTGTGGGATCCTGACAGGAATACTATACTGGCTGTAATTGGAGATAGTCTCGAGGTAACATTTTAATTGTATCTGAAGCTAGTCTACAATATTTCTTGAATCTGCCCTTGTGACACCTGCTTACTGCTAACTAGTTCTTTCCTTGATCTGTTATTTCTATTATTGTCCATTACAACTCCTACAGCTAGCCTTATCTTTACAATTTTACAGCCAATCACAAATCTTACGTTTGTCGGGAAGTCACAGTATCTTGTGTCCGCTTCACGAGGCTCGAATCCACAGTTGACTGTGTGGAGTATGTCGAAGCTGTGTACAACTTGGTCCTACAGGCTTGACACAGAGGGTGAGTGTGGTTTCCTTCAAGGAAATGTCATTTTGTTATTATACTTGCATGTTATTAAGCTTCTTGGTGATCACTAGTTTAATATGCCTACTGACTCCTTGAAGTGTTGCCAAAGTGATTGGTTGTCTTATTTTTGTGTCTTGGGTAATTTAGTATAGTGGTTTTTACCTTTATTTTCATGAAACTAATTATTGCTATCTGCTAGTTCATAGTGGTAGGTAGAAATATACCATTATCTTCTTACATGCCCTTTTTATTTTTTATTTTTTTAGTTTTTGTAATCGACAGCCTGTTACATAACATTTTCAATTTAGGTGTAACCCTTGATATTTTTCTGCAGTACTTGTCTTTTTATCTGTAATATTTATCCTATTCTGTGCAGCAATTGCTTGTTCGATGGATGATTCCACCTTTGCTGTTCTTGCTCTCTCTAAGCAAATCCGATCTACTGATGCCACATTGCAGTGTGCAGAAGGGATGATCTTGCTGTTCAATGCAGAAAAAGCAGTTCCCTTGTCTGTGTGGTTTGTGAGCAAGGTGCCTCTTTGGCCTATCTTGTTTATTGTATATGTACTAGTTATTTCTGCTTTTATCTGTTACTCCTTTATATGGAGTCATGGACTACCTAATGGGTTTGTTGCCATTTTGCGTATCTAATATTTTTTTGTAGTTTGTGTGTTATGTTTAATGCTTACATGGATGGTTCTCAAAAAAAATGCTTACATGGATAATGTAATACTCCCTCCGTCCCATGATAAGTGGCTACTTTCTTTTGGGCACGGGTATTTAGGAGAAGAGTGTTTAAAGAGTAAAAAGATAAAAAGTGGTGGAGCCCACATCTTTTGTGTGAGAGAGGGTGTTTCCATATTAGGAAAGTGGCCACTTATGATGGGACAACCCAATAAAGAAATGTGGCCACTTATGGCGGGACGGAGGGAGTAGCTGTTAACAAAGTTACCACCAAAATTCTTCTCTAAAGAAATAGTAAGATTATTAAGCTTCCTTCAGTGCTGCAATTTCTGATGCCATTTATATGCTCGATGGAAACCGTCAAATGAAGCTGATAATCATCTTTCCCCTCTATTATAAATGAGAACTGGACTTGGAGATAAATTTGGAAGAAACTTAGGTTGCCTTTCGTTGAAGGGTTTGAGAAGGAATAGCAATGTATAGTTTTAAATCTTTTGGTGGTTGTGTGGGTTATGGATTTGAAGTTAATCGCTCTTATTCTGAACTAGATTTGAATGATTTGTGTGGATCTGAACTTCTTTAATGAAAGGATAATTTTAGCCTTAGCAGTAACTGGTGGTTTAGGTAACAGGACATTTCATGGTAGCATTTCAAGCAGGGGGTAGACTTATATGCTATTCTTATCTGGACAAATAATGTTTCAGGCTCAAGGTGGAGGACTTTCTTTTGTTCAGTCAAGCCCCGGATTGGAAAATGAAGTACTTGCTTACGTTAATGGTGCTCGTGAGTATGTTCTCTTGAACCCACATGGTGAGCAGTCGAGTAAGCTCAGCATTTCTCATCAGAAAGACTTCAGTAACCTTGAGGAAACAGGTGAGGATTTCTGATGTTACAGCATGCTGTTTTCACAAATTTGACTTCTCCCAGATCTGTTTGTGCATGCTAAATTTTCATGTTTTACTTATTCATCCTTGTAGACTATTACATTAGTTATATCATTTCGTTATCACTGTGGGTTCATACATATACAACCTAGGATCATTAATGCAGAGAATTGCTTTCCTTTGATCAGATAAACACGGGTATGCATCCATTTATGGTGAATTACCAGAATTCAGTTTGAAAATCAATGAGACTCCGTTCCCATCAATGGGGTCGGAAAAAACCTGGAAGAGTATATTCAGTGGACCATCTCACAGTCTTCCTCCCTTGCCCAAGTTATGCTCAAACTTCTTAGAATCATTGCTGGAGAGGAGGTCTGGTGTTGTGGAATAGGCTGTGTTTATAGTTATAGCCTCTATGTAGCCTCATGGTTCACTAAATTTGGGAGCTGCATCTTCGATGACGTCATTCATTCGTCGGGGAAGGGGTGCTCGGATTTGGAGATAGATAGCTCTGCTTATTATATCAGTCATTTTGGTGGGGGAGAAGCGTTTCATCTGATGCGAAACGAGATTGAGAAGGCGAGGGATTAAATTCGGGTGTATGATTTTGTATTAGAGAACAATGGCTGTGATACCTATAAAGGAGATTTACTGATTTGTTCGTGTTTAGCGTGAAAATTTTGACTGCTAAAATACGCTCAAGTTCAGGTGTTCAAATTGTTGTAGCGGCTAATTTATAGAAAATTGAGTTTTGTTTCTTACTTATAAATAATGTCAAATGTCTATTTTTGTTACGAATAAATTAATACTTGCTAGTTGTTTTGTGTTATGCTTGCTTAGTTTCTAATGCTGAAGACTGGTGTCGAGATTTTTTGTTACAAAATTTCCGGTTAAAAATACAATTTTTTGTTCCTTTTTGGTGTTTTCTTTATGATTTTTTCTCTTCTAAATACATGATTTGTAAATTTGACCACATAAAAGTTGTTGCAATCAGAATTGTTTATATATTGTCTAACATTTTTTATTTGAAGGGTCAATTTGTTTAAAATATCAGAAGCTTTGCTCTTTAAGCCAAAAATTTTGCCCTATTTTTAAATAAAAGAATGGGAAAATTTTCCACATTTTAAGCAAATTAGCCTTTAAATTAAAAACTTGGTCGGAGGATATGATTATGTGGACAAATTTCAATTGTTACATCAGAAGTATTAATTAATTTACGTAATTTACGGTGGTGTTCAGTGCTCTAGGAGATACAGATACTAATATTTAGTTGGGCCTAAGCCCAACTAAATAGTTTTGTTTTTGGTGATTGGTCCATTTGAGGCCCAACCTTCAGTAAGCATGGCCGATAAGTTTTGGATAACATCGGCGATGAGGACGGGACTGGATTCAAGTCTCTCATTTCTCTCTCTCTCCGCTAAAATTCGCAGAAACTTAGAAGCCTGCCTATCAATCTGTTGCTGGGAAGATAGAGAGAGAGAGAGAGAATTGGTGGACACTGGACAGTCACAGGAGTCGGATGACAACACAAGCTTCCTTCTTATTCACGGTTCCACGTTACACCGTCGCGGTGATAATTTCATTTCTGCATTAATTTTGTTCCATGAGAAGGAGGACTCTTATCAGAGCTGATAATTCACTAGTCCGAAGATTATTTTCCTGAATCCATGGCGATTATTTTCCATTCATCCTCTCCAATTACAAAGCCATCGCTAGAACGTGCAGGAAATCCCTCAGGCTTCCGCTCACAGGTACCTAAATTTCAGCCTCTCTCCTTCAATAATGGCTTTTCCAAAGCTTCATCTTCAGCTCAGACGTCCATCACTCTGAAAGACAGCGTTTTCACGTTGCCGAATTGGAGATCCGGTCGAACTGATGCGAGAACTAGGGAACTTAGGGTAAACGATGCATTTCTATATTTGGAATACATGGTGGAAAAAGGCCACAAGCCTGATGTGGCTAACGCCACTCAGCTGTTGTACGATCTCTGCAAATCCAATAAAGTGAGAAAAGCTACCAAAGTTATGGAAATGATGGTGAAATCTGGTAGCATTCCTGACGCTTCTGCGTATACTTTCTTGGTGAATCATTTGTGTAGGAGAGGGAATGTAGGGCACGCAATGCAGCTAGTCGAAACAATGGAGGAGTACGGATATCCTACGAATACGGTTACTTATAATTCTTTGGTTAGGGGGCTTTGTATGTGTGGAAATTTGAATAAGAGTCTGCAGTTTGTGGAGAGATTGATGCACAAGGGGCTGGTCCCGAATGCATTCACGTACTCGATCTTGCTTGAGGCCGCGTATAAGGAGAGAGGCGTGGATGAAGCGATGGAGCTGTTGGATGACATAATAGCAAAGGGTGGGAATCCTAATTTGGTGAGCTACAATGTTTTACTGACTGGTTTGTGTAAAGAAGATAGAGTTGAGGATGCAATGCTGCTCTTTAGGGATTTGCCTTCTAAAGGGTTTAATCCCAATGTCGTGAGCTACAACATTTTGTTGAGGACTTTGTGCAACGAAGGGCGTTGGGAGGATGCTAACGAGCTTCTTGCTGAGATGGTTGGTGACGACCGTGCTCCATCTATAGTGACGTATAATATACTTATTGGCTCGCTTGCTCTCCATGGCCGGACTGATCAGGCGCTGCAAGTTCTGGATGATTTGTTCCGGGATGGGCAGTTCAAACCGAACGCTGCCAGCTACAATCCTATTCTCGAACGCCTCTGCAAGCAGAGGAAGGTGGATGCTGTTGTAAGGTGTCTAGATCAAATGGTGTTTAGGAACTGCAGTCCTAACGAGGGCACGTACAACGCCATTGCTGTGCTCTGCTACGAGGGGATGGTGAAGGAGGCTTTCTCCATCATCCAGAGTTTGAGGAACAAACAGGACTCATCAATCCATGACTTCTACAGAAATGTTGTTTCTGGTTTGTGCAGGAAGGGGAACACGTATCCAGCGTTTCAGCTGTTGTATGAGATGACCTCGTGTGGATTTGCTCCCGACTCCTACACGTACTCGTCACTGATCCGAGGGCTGTGTTTGGAGAGAATGCTGGGTGCTGCCATTGATGTGTTGAGGGTGATGGAGGAGAACGGGTATCAGCCTAGTGTGGATAATTACAATGCTCTGGTGCTGGGGCTTTGCAAATGCCAGAGGACAGACTTGTCGTTGGAGGTGTTTGAGGAGATGATCGACAAGGGACAGATGCCGAATGAGACTACGTATACGATCATAGTCGAAGGGATTATATACGAACAAGAGAGGGAATTGGCAGCTGCGCTGTTGAAGGAGCTGCATACGAGGCAAGTCATGAGCCGTAATACAGTGAAGAGACTTGCTATGCAGTATGATCTTGATGGTCTCTCTGCATACATTGTATGATCAGTTGAGGGATTTGGTGATCTCGTTACTGGTATTTTCGCAACACAGCTCGGAGGTTCTGTACATTAGGGCTCGTTTGCTAGCCAGTATGGGACGACTCTACAATCTTTTATTACGCCAACGTTGTTTTAGACTTTATTGAGTTTTGAATAGGGATAAGAATTTTAATTTTTATTAGGATTCGATTGCCTTAATGTAATATTTTGAGATTATATATACATTCTAGAAAATGGAATTTTTGGTTAAATTACACTTTGTTCTTCCTTATGAAGACGCTTTATCAACACTTTGAGCCTAAGCCACAACACCAACCCAATCAAAATTGTCTCTTTCAGTGGTTCTGGAATGGCATCCAGAGTATCAAAACAACATGCAAATTTTACCCCTATTCTAAACAAGCCTAATCCAGCATTCTGAATTAACTGTTAGGAAATAAACACACAATCACGAAATCAAAAGACACAAGAATTGTTTACCCAGTTCGATACGATGTGTATCTACGTCTGGGGGCGATGCCAAGCCAGGAATTTTACTATATTTTCAGATACAAATTACAATGAGAGAACAACTATATATATAGCAAACAATTGAGCCCTAATCCTAGTAAAACTAGGAAACCGCGTAGAACCCAAAAATACACTTGTACGGCAGCCCAAAAATTCGGGTCCAACATTAACACCATCTCGTTCAAGATAATTCCAGCAAACACAAAACGTCATTTTGATAATGCAGAATATCCCAATTTTTCCACGTCATTAAATTAATGCTGGTGGAAATGTTACGCCTAAAATTCGGCTATCATCTGGACATTCCGGAGCCGGAAATCACTTTCGGGCTAGAATTGTTAAAAAAACCAATTTATGGGATCTGAATATTGTCTTATGTTAAGTTTGGAATAGAACTCAAAAAGTTATGGTGCAAAAACTGTACATTTTGCCTTCAAAAAAAAATACCAATTTAGGGCATTGCAATTGAGGGCAAAAAGTATGCAGTATGGATGGCATTGCAATTAAGGGCAAAGGTGTAATTGAACAAACATTGGATAAACAGAACCAAGACCAATCTTTTATTTACCGGACTTGTAAGAATGCTTAACTAGTACAACCATTGAATTACAAACTCAGTCAGATGCACTCAAGACAAGATAGATCAACCTACTCTTTCTCTGACTCTCCACTTGCCTCTCTCTCACAGCTCATTAAACAAACTTTTAAATTAGAACCTATTGATCTAGTTCAGAAGTTGGAGAATTACATTCAACTTGCATACCTTCATTTCGGCATAACCAAAAGTGTAATCTATTTCATGAGGCAATTCGTGGAAAAGTTACCAAGCTTGAACAGCCTTTCCTTTCTAACAATATCCTTTGATCAAACAGTTGTAGGTGACTAAGTTTGGTTAAAGAGTAAAGACCCTAATTCACAATGGAATGAATATCTTAAGGTTCAAATGGAGGCAGGAATGAGCTCGTGCTTAGTGGAGGTTGTTAAGGAGATGCACGTTGAGATGCAGTTCAAGAGAGTTGAGTTGGAGGAAGCAAGAAAGAAAGCAAGGTTAGCTGAACAAAGTAGGATTGACTTTCTAACAATATCCTTTGATCAAATAGTTGTAGGTGACTTCATTTAGCTTAAGGCCCTGATTCACAATGGAATGAAATATTTCTTCTGCTTCATCCATCCACTCTTGCAAATAGTACCCATCTAGCAATGCAATATAAGTGACAATATTAGGACTAATGTTCCGTCCTATCATGATTCCCATACAGCCTCCTTCACCATTCCTTTCTTGCAATATCCTTTTATCAAACTCAAACTAGTGTAGGTGACAATGTTTGGCAAGGCCCTCATACCTTGCAAAATGCCCATTATAAGGGACATTATTAGGACTATTGTTCTGTCGTATCATGTTTCCTAACATGTCCGGCCTCCGTCACCTTTCCTTCCTTACAAAGCACATTGGTAAACAAACAAAGGTAGCTTGTAATAGACCATTTTAATAAATAAGTCTACAACATCTTTCCATCTCCCAACTTCACATAAGCCATGAATAATCGGACCATACGTCACATACTTGGGCTCAACCATCGACCATATTCAGCCATTCCATCCTTGCATAAACTATCAAATGCAGTGCTGTACGCACAAACATCAGGTTTGCGGCTTGTTCCTTCCACAAGCTCAAGCAAAACACAAGCTCTGCTAGTGCACCCCGCTTTGCAGAGCCCACAAATCAGAGAATCAATCATAACTTCATTCGACACAGAGAGATTAAGAGCTAACAGCTTATAAAAATGTTTTTCTGCCCCAATCACCTTATCATCTAAGCAAAGCCCTTTTACATGAGTCGTAAAAGTCGATGCATCTGGTTTATAACCGAGCTTGAAGATGCAGCCCAACATAGAAAACCCAAAGTCCACCCAATTGATCGTGATAGTCATCGTGTACACATTTATGGGTTTACCTGATTGAGGCATTTCGTCGAACATTGATAGGGCAGCTGCGTATTCTTCCATCTCGATAACATCATCCTGATCCACGAGATTGGCGAACGCAGAAACAGAAGGCGATGGCCTAACCCTCATCATTTCACGAAACAAGGACCTAGCAGAATGGATGTTGTTACAGAATTGGAAATTTATTCTGAGCATAGATGAAAAATGTATCGATTGAGAGAATCAGAAGAATAGAGAGAATGGATGAGTGAGAGTACCGAATCACCTGCAATTCCTCTGCGGATAATAGCTATAGCAAAAACCCTCATCTTCTTCATCTAGAATGCGATTCACAGAAAAATGTTATGCAGATTGAGATTGTAGATGAAAGGAAGTGTGTGATTAGCTTCAAACTCTTGTTAGGTTAACGAGATGGAGTGCGGCACTAACGATTCTTTAGGGTTTAATCACTTTATAGTTTTATACTGTCTATTATGCTTGTAGAGACATTATCCGATGCGACAGGATCAATGCTCACTGTTGACCTTAAAATTTTTTTTGAGAGGAAATTCATTCTATCCAGTATTGAGATAGTGTGTACCTCCTACGATCACTTTTGATAGCGGGTATAAGCAGTACCCACTGACCCACCAATAAGATTATTATATCCATTTTTTGTGTATAAAATATTGTATAAAATAAGGGGAAATATTGATATATTCTAGTCAACCTTATAATCATACAATATGCGTAAATTCTTTTACCCTTCTACTGAATTTCTTCATTACATACTCTGATTTATCAATTTACTTTTCAATTTGGAGATAAATCATGCAATACTATCAGACCCATCACACTTCCGTATAACTAAAATCAAAGTATACCAACTTCATACCTTTTTGATCGGAATGCTGCCAGGTATTTCCGCCGGAAGTTTTAGGGACCTCGTCCAACCACACGATTGCAACCGATGGTTTTCAGACGCAGACTCCTTTAGCAGCACACAGCACAGCCCTCGTTCGTTTCCTACTCGGGGCGTAGGGTTTTCGGTCGGTACACAAAGAAAATAATATACTGGAAGGGATGAACAAAAGCCCAAACTTTTATTTAGGAATTATATAATATTTATTACAACATAAGTATATCTCCTTTAGGGAGGAGACAGACTTGTTTAGCTACCAATGGTAGCGGAATTGAAATACATAAACTATACTATACTAGGAACTATACTATAACAATTTTATTTTGGAGATAGCAGAGGAGATGGTGTAGAGGATTTCTGATGGATTTTCTATAATCTTCTGCTCTCCATCCTCTTGGTTTATATAGAGGTTTCAATTCGCAACCTCCTTCCTTCATTATTGCCTCGGATACCTTTGTTCCGCGGCCAGCCTGTATCTGACTCAGCGTAGGACCACTGCTGTCGTCCATTATTGAATAAGGACACCAAACTTTCGGTGCTACTTTCTTTATCAGACCGCATTATCTTTGGTTGATAATGCTCATTCTGTGCTTTTACCAATTTGTTGTTTAGTGGGTAATTGCTTTTCCCTCCACCCACTACTGTCGTTTTCTTTTTAGTGGGTACTCCAGCTTAGAGTCACATGACTCCACCAACCTGTGTCGGGAATCTACTTTTTTTCCCGAGGCCCTGGGCGTTCTTGCTTTTGGCAGCACCTTCTGTTCAAGATGCTCGTTGGACCGAGCCTTCTCTTTTTCCTTTCTGGGCATGAACCCCTTCCCGAACTCTGGTTCCTTCTGGTTTTGACAATCCGAACAAACGCGCTCAGACCAGTTTCCAAAATGAGCCATGTTGCAGTATTTGCGATGAGTGTCTTTACTCGTCGCAATCTTGTTTTCCCAGAGCAAGGTTCTCTTTCTTTCGAAAGCTTCCTCTGCGAATCTTGTCGATTTTCCTGTCATAGTGTTTAACAGGAATGATCCGTTCACTGAATTCTGAAAGAATTTGAACGGAAACTTGACTTTGTCCATCTCTGTGAGACAGACCCATAATCCCCATGCTCTTCTGGTAGAGATGAGGTCTTACGGTAATGTAGAGACTAAAGCAGTCTCTTTTTCTGCAGGCGCTTTGATCTTTTCAAGGGCACGTGCATCTGGTCTCCGAAGCCTAATATAGTGGAAAACTTCATGGTTCCCTTTCCCTGCTGGTTCTGGGGCTGTACTAATGAAATACAGCTCCAAAATGTCACCTCGGCTAAGCTGTGGATTGTTAGCCCAGGTATCATACACCGCTTCTTGAATCCATTTGGGTAGATTCTTGATTTCGGCGAATGATGGAGATGTGGTATAAACTGAAGCAAGTGCTCCGAATTCATACCATCTTTTGACTTCGTGTGGATCTGAATTTGGCATCATCCACACCCAAGGATATTTCCCCTAAACATCAACCCTTATTTTTTCTGGGTTGATTCCAATCCTTGTATTGAGCTTCTCCCAGCTAGCTTGATAAACCTGCCACGAAGAAGAAACTTCAATCTTATCAGTATTAATCTTAGAACTGCCAGTCATTGGCCTAAGATTAATCTCTCCCTCTTTTTCCCCAGAGTCGGGTTGACATGATGGTTCAGAGTGTGACCCCTGAATATCATCTTTTTCTTGGGGCAATGGTTTCGAAGATACCACCACCTTAGAACTTGGGCAAGAGGTATTTGAATCCTCTGCTACAGGTTTAGAGCCCTGTACTCGAAACTCTTCTTTTACCAAAGGATCTTTGGCCACCCGAAGGATTGGTGTTTGGCATGCAGCCCAGAGTTGCCCCTGAGACCATATGCAAGCTCGTATTCTCTCGGTGACTTTCGTCTTGTCGAGAGTCTGCAATCTTCCTGCTTGTTCAGCATTCAGAATGCACTCGTCCCACTCTCCCATTAACATCTTCAGATTCTCTCTGAGATGCCTATGGGCCAGTAGAATGGAGTTCACATCAGTTTGCTCCATCTCTTGTTAGGAAATCTGCAAGAACATTTTCGTGAGATTTCAAAACGACAATATCATAAATATAATATTGGCATTCAGCTTGCCATCTAATTAATCTAGCCTTTTCAGGCTTAGATTCAATCTTGTTTCTTAAGAAAGCCTTAACCTGTGTGTTATCGACTTTCAAAGTAAATTTCTTTGCTAATAAAAATAAAGGCCATTTTTTAAAAGCCTTTCGGACTGCAAAGAATTCTTTTCCTTGATGTGCCATCGCACGGCCTCATCATCTGAGAATAAACCACTACAGTATCTGCAGGGTTCTTCTCCATTAGGAGTGATCTTGGTTAAGACTGCTGCCCACCAATAATCACTTGCGTCTGTGTACAGGACCAAGTCGTCTTCGTCCTGTGGTATCGAGAGTTTTGGGAGATTTCTGCAAACCTCTTTTAACTCCTTCATACCCTGTCGATGTTCTTCTGTCCAGATGAACGGAACATCCTTTTTCAGTAATGTACTGAAAACTTTTCTATGTTTTGCGAGATCTTTGATAAATGGTCCTGCGAAATTAACAACTCCCAAGAAACTCTGAAGTTGTTTCTTTTCCTTTAGATCTTCAGGAAAATTCTGGACCTTCTGAACAATATGGTCCTGCAGAATAATTCCCGCTTCATCAATCTCGATACCCAGAAATTCCATTTTCCGAGTTGCAATGACTGCCTTCTTTTCAGACAGTACTAAACCTTCTTTATAACAAACATCTGCAAAGATCTCAAGATGTTTGATATGTTCTTCCATATTTTTTGATGCTATTAAAATATCATCAATATAGACGAACATAAAAGAAAAATAATCTTTAAACAGATTATCCATCTTTCTCTGAAATATTTGAGGCGCATTAGCTAACCCCATTGGCATTACTTTCCAGACATAATGCCCTTGTGGAGTAGAGAAGGCTGTAAACTTCTTACTCCCTTATTCCATGCGAATCTGGTAGAAACCTGACTTGCAATCAAACTTAGAGAATACCTTAGCATTTCTAATGCAGTTAATAAGGTGTTCCCTACTAGGGATAAAATATTCATCAAACTCCAGAATATCATTAATTCCTTTGTAATTAATAACTAGTCTGGCTTTACCTCGTTTGATCTCACCATGATTCCTTACCAGAAATCCGGGACTGCTGTAAGGCGAGTTCCCTGGTTCGATCAATTTTAAATCAAGGTGTTCCTTGATTATTTCCTTCATATCCTGTTGATCTTTGAGGTTCATCAGGATTGGTCTGTATCTAACAAACTCATACTCTTTTTCTGGATTCACCTTCAAGGTAGCTTTGAGCTTGTTTCTGTCCCACCATGCCAAAGGATTCTCATTGTAATTCCTCTTAATCCTTCTTTTGACATCTTCTAGGGACACCTGCATTTCTTCCCTAATATCTTGATGAGAAATTAAAGATGCTTTGAGGATCTGGACCTCTTGATCTGTGAGATCTTCATCCCTGATACAGCTTAGCACTGCTTCGCTGAATCTCCTTTGATCCTTCATTTTTTGGTGTCGAAGTTTTCCTTCATCACCACGCTTGCTGCCAAAACTCAATGGTATCTGGCGATTAAAAGCCCCTTTGAGCCTCTGGACAATGATTTTGTGATCACAAATGGTTGTAAACACCAATTGCCTCTTTTCATTATCCTGCATATATCTCTTGAACATCTGTAGGAAATTATTTCTCAACAGAATATCTGCACATGTATCATGGAAATAAATTGGTGGAGTTTTAACCTTATACCAAGGTGTTCCTCTGGCTCCGCCAATCAGAATTTCCGTCTCTTTTACTCCTTTAGCAAGAAGCAAAATCTTCTTTGAGAAATCTCTTCCTGCAATTCGGGGTAGATCATCTTCTACCTCTGCTGGGAAGACTCCTCATTTTGCAGTACAAATTCCTGCACCTGAATCAATATAAGCAGCAAAATATTCTGCTTTATATTTTTCATATAACATCCCTATAGAGATGTATATGGAGAATGAACTTGTCATTCGATCAATAGTTTTCTCCCATTAATCGTGATTTCCATTCCTTCTTCTTTATTTCCCCAAGGTTTGTGATCCTCGAGAAAATCTAAACCCAAAAGCAAAACTGCTTCTCTTCCAGCTCTCCCCTTGATCTCCATCACTTGTCCCCCAATTTCCAGGGTACCTTTGTAATGATTGATCTCCGGCTGCTGTAGATAGTAAAGAACATTACAAGGGAAGTTGGTTTCCCACCTTGTAGTGTCAAATTTTACTATCACTTCTCTCCATCCCTCGGGACATTTCAAATTCACTGGAACTTTGTTACTCTGAGATGTTTGAGGGTGTGCTTCTCGAATGAGACTCCGACTCCTTCCATATGGCAAAGACATGATTTTGTCTCCTTGGAAAGATAATCTCCCTGAAGTTATCCTGAGACTTTGGTCGTGTCTCATGACTTCTCTATCTCGGATTTGAATGTCCACATTCCTTAACCGAGCAATTTCCACTCTATCGGGACAAACCGCCGTTGTCACCTTGTTGAATATATCTGGTATCTCAATGAACTTCTTTCCCAGAAATAACTCAGTGTGATGTGAGTTGGAAAGAGCATATGATACCTGATAAGTAATGGAGTAAGGCCTATTTCCTTCCTCCAATAAATCTTTGCGTTTAAAGTCCTGATAAAGCGTCATGGCTTTGCTGAAATGGGTATCATTAAGATTGTAAGCAATCTTTGGATAAATGATTCCCACCGCAATTGTTCCCAATACAGAATCTTTCAGATTTCTAACTCTTTTATCGCATATAGCGATATCGATCGGCGTGTGAACTCTGGTAAAGAGAGCCGATTTTAACATTAACTGGATTGCTCCAATATGGATCCAGTTCATCTTTTCAGCGACTTCAGGCTTCATCTTTGATAGATCTTTCCTGATGTCACTAGCTGGAATCAACTGCATCTCCACTTGATTCCCTGTAAGCTCTATAGGGAGCGACATTTCTCGTCTAGAAATTCCATAGACGATTTGTTGTTTCCTGCTCCTTAGATTAAAGTTCCTTAGAACTTGATCTATGTTGTTTCTAAAAAGCCTTGATACTTTTGTATATTCAGACTTTTCTTCATGATTTTGTCGATCAGACTTTGAGAGAGAGTTGTGTGACTGGAGAATCCCGTCCTGTCCTCTTTTTCCTGATGAATAATCTCTGGATCAGTCTGACTCCGATCTAGTTCCATCAGACCATTCTGAATCTTCTTCGCTGAAGACTTCTTCTTGTTCATATATACTCTCATCCGAGGGTATATCTTCGAACTGATATACTTGTATCAGTTCTTGGTAGTAGATGGCATCTTCGATATCCGGAGTGGATTCGAATTTATTGATACCTCTTCTCTCGTTGTCCGGGTAATTTGTAGAAATATGCCCCTTTGCACCGCACGTCCAGCAGTTACAATCCTTGAAACTTTCATTAACTCTAGTATGAGTTCTCCTGAAAGTTTTCTTGGCGGGTGTCCTTTCTTGGGATTTATTATCTTCTCGGAAAGGATATCTATTCCTTGATGGTCCACTTCTTTGGCCTGATTTGTAAGATCTGGCCTTCTGTCTTGACCATCTGGTTCTTGGTTTCCAAGAATTTCTTTTTGGATCTCCACCTTTATAATAGAGCTGAAACCTATTTTTCTTGCTTTTCTTCAGCCTCGGTGGTTCTCCTCCAATGATCGTTGGCAGATCATTGTCATCACAGTTTAGAGGAGCGAATTTGTTAATTCTCCTCAGTTTCTTCATGTTCCTCAGAGCTGTTGCTTGTTGACACCAGAGCTTCCGATGTACATATGACATCATTCTTGCGACGTTCTCAGGATCTCCTGGTTCATAATCCCGAATCAACATCTCTTTCCATGGGCTTGGAAATTTCAGAAAGAAAATTTCCAGTGCAACTCTATCATCAACTTTAGATTGATGTTGATAAAGAGTAAAGAGCTGAAGAAACTTGTTAAGCGATTGTTGATCTAGGACTGCAAGTCTTAGATTATACAATGCCATCAAGTATTTCTTCCTCTTTTCTTGATCAAATTCTTCGAAATATCCTTCTCCCAGAAAATGGTTTTTAAAAAGCATTGCCATATTCTGGACATGTTCTGTGTAGTTGTCACTCTCAAAACATGAATTCTTGATGTCCACAGGAAAGAATTCCCATGCTATCTTGACAATTCCTGCAAGACTCATTTCGAGAATTCTTACGAATCCTTCATTGTTTAAATCGAGAGTTGCTGCTGCAATTCTCAGGGCTGACATCCACTCATCAATAACGGATTCTCGATCTCTGAAATTTACTTCATCAAGGTCGAGCATTACTCCGTAGGGATGGATAGGGTCCAGGGTTGCCTTTCCATAAGGTGTATCTTGCACCTTTGGATGCGGCCTTCTTGCCCTTGTCATTCTTGCCTCCATGTATGCATCATTTGGGGTATGTTGATCATACCTTGCTCCAGTCTGAAAATCCTGGGCTACATTTATGGCTCCTGGTGCATTTTGAAAATCTTGTTGATTTCCAATAATGGCTCCTGGTAGAGGTTGATTCACCGGCTGTGGATTTTGGACCACATTCTGGTTCATTTTTAAATCCACCATCGTCATGTTAGCAAAAGATTCTGCTAACTCCTGGAGGTCGTCAAGCTTGATTCTTTCAAGATTATTCATCTTTTTCTTTCTCGAATCATTATTTTCAAGGCCTCCATATTGGGATCCTTTTTGGTTTCTCCCACTGGAAATGGATAAGTGGGTTCATTACCAAAAGATTTCTTCCTTGGCTAGAGCGAGGTTGTTGCTCCAACTTTTCGATCCGTGATTAGATCTCCTTCAGGATATTATATATTTCATCCTGTTTCATAGCAATCTTGTAAAGATCGCGTGGTACACCATACAGGCTATCGCCATAATGTTGTACTGTCTTCTGTATTTCTCTCAGATCCTCCGATATCTTGGATGAGTCTGGAGAAATCTCCTGGTATAAAAGAGTAGATGATACTCCTTTATCTTTTTTTGAATCCATCAGAGCGATTCAGCTTAGGGCTGATTCCAATTTACTCCCAAATGGATCCAATGGTCTCTTCTCATGACATGTTTTATCTCTCATTCAAGGAGGATATAACTATGGAGAAGATCTTCTTTTCTTTTGATTCCTTGGAGGCAGGAATCAATTAATTCTTTCTCCTCGTTTTGTTGGATTAGGATACCCAACTGCCTTCTCCAGTGTGTTAGCACACTCTGGTATCTTGTCCTTCTTTTCTCCAAGATTTGGAGACGTTCCTGGAAATGTCCACACCTTGGACATCCTTCTAGGTCCATCAGTCAGTATGGTTCTGATGGTTTTCTCTCATCACGTACTCCGTCCTTAGATGGAGATACTTCAACTCCTCGAGGAAGTTTTCTCTTCTTCTCATCTCTTGGTGGCAAGAGATAATAGATTCACAATCCACTCTTAGTGCTGCAGAGTGGAATTCTCTTTTCCAGATTGCCAGTCTGGGTTCTTGTTTTCTGTACCTCCAAATCATGGAGATAATTCCTATAACCCTCGCATCTCGGACAATTGTCCGGATTCATGTTTTACTTGATGTCTCCTCCGTTAGGATAATACTTAAAGCAATAAATATAATATAATTCCCAGATAAACCTAAGGCTCTGATACCATTTTGACCGCCCCACTCCAAACGGAGTTTCCAGTCAAAATGGACCTATCAGTTTGCCAACCCAGAGCCCCGGCCCACCTCTGGCTCTTATGTCCTTAGTGGCACCGGAGTTAGGTCACCTCCTACGGAGACCTGCGCTTCGGGACCATACGTCACGCAGTAGAGGATCAGAGTTTTTTATAGGCTCTGATACCATTTTGTCTCCGGACCCCGAAAAGGGGGAACACAACAAATGATACCAATCAGTTTGCTAACCTAGACCCGATCCTGCCGCACTTCCAACCCACAAAAGAGTGGGAACCCCGTGGCGATATCCACATTAAGCTTTTTACGGCGCAACCCAGGTATCGGCGCCTAGGTCATCCCCTACGGAGAACTACGTTTCGTGTCAGATCACGTAGCAGAGGCTCGGGGTTTTTTATAAGCTCTGATACCATTTTGAAAGCGTAGGATCGATCAGCAAAATATGTAATAAAGAAATACGTAGCTATCATTTTAAATAGCTAAAATAGGAGGGTAAATACATGATTTTGTATGATTTTGATTAACTAGTCAATTTTTCCCCATTTCTACACAAATAAGACACATTTTTAGAAAGTGTCACAATAGATATAATTAGGAAAGTCAAAAGTCAAAGTGGTTATGTGTTATACATGCCTTCAAAACTGGTTATGGGGGTATACACTATCACCATACTGGATATACATAAATAATACTCTTTTTTTTTATAAAATTTTCAATTAATTAATATAAATTTAATTGGTTAATAAATTCTAATTGAAAATTAATAAATCCTAATAAAAAAGAATTAAAGAAGAAAAAAATGAGAAAAAGAAAAAAAGTTTAAAATAAAGAAACAAATGTGAATGGGTTATGTGCGTTCAGTTGCACAAGAATTTTCGTCATACTTATATAAGAACAACCTTTTCTATTATATTTTAATTTTAAGGACAATAATGTAATATGATATTCATTCTGCCTCCTTTGAAGTGACATGTTTTCTATACTTTGAATTGTCCCACTTAAATTGGCTAAGTCCAAAAGTGAAAATTATTAACGCCCTTATATGTGTACTGTGTAGTTAGAGAGCTCATATATAGGGCTGTCAAATTCCCGGGCCGGGCCGGCCAGGCCTGAGCCCGTCGGGCTTTTTGGGATAATCGGGTCGGGCCGCCCTGGAAATTTTTCGGGCCTGAAAATATGTGGCCCAGCCCGGCTCGAAAATACATTTGTAGTGTAATTTGTCCGGGCCGGGCCGGCTTCGGGCCTGAAAATTGGCAGCCCAACCCGGTTTCGGGCCGGGCCGGGCCAATTTTGACACCCCTACTCATATACACCTAAATACTATCTCTCCCTCATCCTCAAAATATAAGCATTCCACTCTCTCTCTATCCATCTCGCTTATACTGCGGCGCTTCCTCCCTTTATCTTTGAAACGTTGCCCTAAAAAAAATACGTCGCCTCTGTTTCCCGTTGCATACTCACCCCCTATCGGCTATCTATCCCTCTCTTTGCTTCTGTGGCATGTCCTTCCTCCGTCGTCAAATTTTACCCTAAAAAAAATACGTCGCCACTATAATAAAAACGGAGCCACCACACTTTGGCTCCGTCTCAAATCTGTCCATAACCTTCCTACATAACCTCGAAAACCAAAATTTTGAAATGGATTCTGCATCTTTGGGAGAGAATCCAGAAGAGGATCTATGCTTGAACGGGTGGTCGTTGATGGCAAATTCAATTTGATCCCATTTGAAATTTTGAAGTTGGACCGTTTTTTTATGTTTTGACAAATTTCATTTACTTCTTCAACTATTATGAAAATTTAGAAAATTTTATAGACTTATTTTATTTTATGACAATTTAATACTGCTTTATAATAACAAAATATATATATATATATATATATATATATATATATATAAGAAGTTAAATATAAACTTTAAGTTATCGAATTTCAACATATATAACACTTATTGCTAAAATTTATTGCAACTTTTGAAAGATCAGAAATATAAAACAAGTTGAGAGAGTTCTTTACAATTAAATATTTTGACCATAAAATTTGAGAGAGTTCTTTACAAGTTGAGAGAGTTCTATCCTTATTAAAGATCATATATAAAATTTTGTGAAATTGCATAAAAAAAGTAATAAAAACTGTCAATATCATTATTGATAAAATGAAATATAAATGCACTCATCGATTTCATGATAGATTAAATAAAATATAAAAGGTACTCATCAAAATTTATTAATCAGAACCCTTCTTTTTTTACGTCGGAATGCTCACTATTTTCGCTAGTAGACAAAAAGTTTGTCCATCTCTTAACAAAGGGAAAAATACATATAAATACATGAATTTTGATTCCTCTTTCATTTTGCACATAACTTTTGAATTTTTCCTGTAAAATCATCAGCTTATGAACTTGTTCATTTTTTCCACAATTTGGTGATTTGGGAAAAATTGAAACTTGCATGGCAGTCGGAATCTTGCATGTGTATATGTCGTCGCAGACGTGACCACCGGAAATATGATGTGGATTAAAATATATATAAATATATTTATTTTATTTTATAGTTTATAAGATTAATTAATTAAAAATTCTTTTTCCTTCTCTTCAACTGTTGTATCTTCACCATCAAACGTTTTATTTTCTCTCTCTAATCAGATAATCATTTACCCGCAACGCCGATGCCACAAACCACCTTCTATTTTTCAGCAAAATTTTGAGGAACTATGGCGGCGACGATCCAACCCCGACCATTCAGATACGACAACGGCGTGTAGCGGCGCGGCGGCAAGGGCTTCGCCTCAAAAGGGAAATCGAGGTAGGGTTCAATTTTCTGCAAGAAGAAGATATATATAAAATATATGGAGGCAAGGATTAAGGAAGAAAGAATGTTGTTGTTTTGTTTGTTTAGTTTCTCATAGATAAAGTCGCATTTTATCTTTTATTGTTCTCTTACGTTTTATTGCTGAGTCAGCATATCCGTTGTAGCTAGATATAAATAGGTGTTTTTCTTTTCTTGTAACTCACTTTTCATCAATATAACAGAATGAGTTTTTCTTCTTCCCCAATCTTTCTCTGATCTTAATAGAAGAAGGGCAAAATATATTGAGTTCGATTCTGCTGAAAGTTTTCGCCGCAGTTTTGAGTCAGGGATAGAGCCCCCACTATAGGTGCTCTGAGTGTGCAATTTTGAAGATAATTTTATAATAATTATTTTTTTGTGTATATTTTGGTGATAAATTTTTGGTTAGTGTGACTGTTGCCGGAGAAGAGATAGTTGCCGATGAAGAGATGGTCGCCGGAGGAGAGTTGTTTTTGCAGATTATGGCCATGAAAAGAGAGAAAAAGAAAGAAAGAGAGAATGACGATGAGGGTTCTTAAAATCCGTGTTGGTCAACATGTAATACAATTTTGGGGGACGTAGGGAGTATAAGTTACTACTCATATTCCAAACCGAGAGCAATATAGTAAATTTAATAATTTATCCACTCATTTCCGACAAAGAAAATAGTTAAGGGCTCGTTTGGTATCCATATACCAGTATATTAGATATCAGGTATCGGTATGGGTATCACATATCAGGTATGGGTATGAAATTAATATTTAATATTTGTGTTTGGTATGTTGAAGATATCAACTCATATCATGTGGGGAGGAAAGGAGAGATATGAGTCATACCCTAGCAAAAATTGGTATATCAAAATATTAAAAATTAAGCTATCAAGTATATCAAAGATATCAATTTGATATCCATATACCGATATACCAGACACAAGGTATGAATATGAGTCATATCCATACCCATACCTGATATACGTATATGGATACCAAACGAGCTCTAAATATATGAGATGAATGTGGTATATGATAAATGTTCTTTTCCGCCCTAAAGAACATGTGGTAAAAAAAAATGGGAACCACTATTATGTGATAAAATTTTCCTTTTTTTTTGTTCCTCGTTTTTCAATGATAAATTTATCATAAAAAACACACTCTAAAAAAAAATGTTGGCCGTTCAAAAGCACAGGAAGAACACTAGTTATTAGACTAAAACAATGTATTTTTTCCAAATTAAAATAGTGCATTTGGTAACAAAATACTTCCTCCGTCCACGTAAGTGTAACATTTTGGGTTAAGTACGGGTTTTAAGAAAAGGTTAATTGATGGAAAAATCCTGACCTTTGTCAAATTTTAATTTTTTCCTTCACTTTTCTAATTTTACGAATAAATTCCTCATTTTTTAATGTTTTTTATTTTTGTGAATTGTTGTGAGGTTTAAAATAAGGGTAGTGGGTGGGATCATTTCCCAAAATGGAAAGTGTTACACTTATCATGAACGTACGCAAAAGAAAATTATGCTACACTTATCATGAACGTACGCAAAAGGAAATTATGCTACACTTATCATGGAAGGAGGCAGTAACATTTTTCACCACGCCCGATTAATATATTTTTTTGCCACATTCGAAGTTAATGTATCAAATTTGACTACATACTCACAAGTCACAATACGACAATACCACAATCACATTCGATTTAATAAAGTCGACGACCTCCCACCAACTTGGTAAGCACTTCATTTGCTCTAGATTATACCCCATAAATATTACTCTTTCGAACACTCTTTGAAATCCCATCTTGGAACATAAATTGTGCATCCGCAAGCCATTAATTAAGAACAACACGATTAAAGTACTATAGAATCTAAAACAAAGACTCTATACGTATTTTCTAAAAAAAAGACTACATATGATTAATTGGGTCTGATTTTTCGATTAAGTAACACGTTATATGATGAACTAATATTCTCCCTTCCGATGCACGAATTTCAAGTTTATCAATCATATTATCAAAATTTCGCTATTGATTTCAAAAGAAAACAAAACAATATAATCATTTCGATAGAAAATTAGGGAAAAGAAAATTCTGATTAAACAATGAAAATAGAAAATAGTGATAATACATTGTTTTAGCCTAATAAAAGGAAAAATGATGGAGCCAATTTTTGGTTTGTTGACATTGGATGTTGTGAGCTTCTTGGGGAGGGCATGAGTGAGGAGGAAAGTAGGGAGAGTTTGGTAAAATATACTTTGATGATCCCGAAACAAGTTCTCGGTTTAGCGAAGGGTGAAGTACACCGAAAGATAAAACTTTTACAAGTTAAAAACTTTTTAGAGTGATTTCAGTTATGAATCTTGCTGACTTCTTTGGAAGATGGCTAGTTGGACTAATAACTCAACTGACTGTGAGGAAGGTGGAGGCTTAAAAACTTAACACGTTCGTATCTTAGAAAAACTCAGCTTGAAAAACTTATCTTTCAGTTTTCACATAATCAAGTTGAATGCAGTTTTAGAAAATCCAGCTTGCTGGGTCACTCAACCAAAAGATAAACTTTGAAATATGTTGTGTTGGATGATTGGTTAGATCTTCATAAAGATAGATATAGAACAAAGTAGAAAAGAACACAAAGCTTTTTAACGTGGTTCAGAGAAACACCTCATACATCCACGATCAGAATCACTCTGGTAAATCCACTAAAGGATAACCGCTTGCTTTACGAGTAGCAAACAAACTTCTCAGCTCAAACTAGAGCCTTGACCTAGAGTTTTCGAGCACTGCAAAAGCCTAGCCTTCAGTTTACGGATACTGAAGAAACATGACATGTAGTTTCCGAGTACTACAGAACCTAACATACAATTTGCGGTGACTGTGGAACCTAACCACTTGAATTACGAGCTTCGAACGAATATACCTTAACCTAACCTTTTCTGGGTAGAAGGGTTTGGGGTTTTCCAACTATGAACGAGTTCTGACAGTGAAGAACAAAAGTGTATGATGAACTCGTTCAAACTAGGCTTTTGATAAGGAAGATTTATATGCCTAGATTACAGAGGAAGAAAACTCAACGGTCTAGAGAACACTTGAGAAATTCTGGAGATTTTCGTGTTCTTGAGTGAATTTTGCGTACTGTAGTATAGAGAGTAGCTTTTGAATTTTAGAGAGTTTTCTTATTTGATTCTGGAAAAGAAGGCCTGTATTTATAGGTGGAGATTCGAACTAGCCGTTGGAAGAGTTGTTTGAATCTCACCTACTTTCTGACTTCACGTCTTGTAGCCCGACTTTCTTCACATGTTATTTCTCTGCGTGTCAGATCCTATATTTACTTTCTAGGAGTGTCGACGTGTCGAAGCCTCATTGGTCGAGATTGATTTTGTCCTTTGACACTGGGATCTTGTCTTGGAGCTGGCTTCGACGTTGAGCTTAGCCTTCATGCTTTGGCTGTGTCTTGATCAGCTGGAAGCTTTGTTAGATCAGCCCCGCTGGGTTTACTCAGCTGAATCCGCTCTGCTTGATAAACTCAATTGGATTCGCTCTGCTGGATCTACTCAGTTGGATTCTGCTCAGCTGACTCCTCAGTTGCTTTACATGTAAACTTAGAAAATCTACAAGCTCAAACAGACGAGCTTGGAAACAACTTGGTTTATGCATTCATCTACTCGGTTGGGGTCAGTTGAGTTTTGGTATCAAATCAAAACACTTAGAATTTTTTTAACATACTTCTTCCGTGCATGACAAGTATAACACAATTTTCTTTTGCATACATCCACGATAAGTAACACTTTTTATTTTGAAAAATGACCCCACCCACTATCCGTATTTTAAACCTCACAACAATTCATTATGGTGAGTTCATTTCTCCACTCAAAACCAATCTACTAATTATTTCTTAAAACCTATACCGAACTCAAAGTGTTACATTTATCATGGATGAAGGGAGTATAATATAAGATGGAAAATTTAACTTTCAGAGAGGCGAAAAAGGGGAATTTCTATTCGGAATGCACATATAGTACACTCACTACTTACATATAACATTTTATTAATATAAATTATAATAATAAAATATTATTATAAGAATAGAATAATATATTAATATATAAGAGGAGAATATCCCCAATAAAATTTCCCGGAAAAATAAGAAGGGCGCGACAAATAGTGGAGACTGCGGCCCAAATACAGCCTTTGGAGGCTTCAAAAGGATAAGAGAGCGCGCGCAGTCGTTTTTTTAATTAATTATTAATTAAGTGCATCAGTTTTTGCAGTCACCGGCCCATCACTCTACGGCCCTTGAGCCTCACTAAAAAAGGCTTTTTCAGATCTTAACGGATAAGTATGAATATTTAACCCCCTAAACTTTCTCATAATATCACTCCGACCCCTCAGCAAGATGCTTCCAAGAAGCATCCTCAAAACGATCTCCCGTTGCCCGTCACGTCAACCTTACTTTGACCGACTCACCACGTGGCTTGTCCCCATTGGATCAAGACGGGGACCCCACTGTACGATTGTTGCTATTTATGTGTACCCTGTACTCTGCCCGCTGGGGCACACACTAGTACACTTCTCCACACACACTATTCAGTTGAGACCTGAATCTCCAAACCCTAGCTTCCCACATTCTGCTCTCGCACTTCTTCTCCCGCTCATGTCTCACATTTTCCGCTCATTCGTTTGTCGCTGATGCTACAGTATTTCTCTCTCATTACATTTTCAGATTTTTTCGTGGGGCCTTTTGTGCGCTGAGTTTTGCCAAATCGTTGCATGTTAGCCGGAGATGGCGTCGGCGTGTGTAAACAACATCGGAATGTCGCCGGAGAACTTCCTCGACTGTCCTCCGGCCGCTTTCCCTTCGTATGGCTGGCTGAGCCCGAGGATATCGTTCAGCCGCGAGTTTCCCGACGAGGACGGCTCTAAAGGCTCCGCGAGTAGGTCGTCTTCGAAGAATCCGCTAATGGTGCGTAATGCGGATGAGGAGAAGCTGGAAGAGCCAGATCTAGAGATCTCCAGCAAAGATTTCGTTGATTTCGAGTTCCGGCTCGAAGATCCGGTGGCAATGCTCCCCGCCGATGAGCTGTTCGCCGATGGAAAACTCGTGCCTCTGCAGCTCTCCTCCGTCCGGCACTCGATGACGTCAGTTCCGGTGTTTTCTGAGGTCAGATCTCCGGACACGCCTAATTATCGGCGTAGAAATGAGATATCCTCCAGAGATCCGTATTTGTTTTCGCCCAAGGCGCCGAGGTGCTCGAGTCGGTGGAAGGAGCTTCTCGGCTTGAAGAAGCTGTACCAGAACAGCAATGCGAAGCAGGAGGATCCGAGAATGGCGTCCTCGCTATCCTCGAGTAACCACAACAAAACTTCGGCCAGAGGCCTGAAACACTTGCTCCAACGCAGCTCGAAATCCTCACTGAATACCTCCATAGATTCGTCCTTAAATCTACCACTTTTAAGGGACTCGGACAATGAGTCGATATCAATATCCTCCAGACTTTCTCTTTCATCATCTTCATCTGGCCACGAACACGATGATCTTCCTCGACTTTCGCTTGATTCAGAAAAGCCAAGCAGCATCGCTCGCAATACTCATCAATCCACCAGCAATCTGTCCAGAGTTCGATTATCAAAATACAAGGCGGTGGCGATGTCGTCCGAAAATCGGACGGCACCGAGTCGATGCGGCCGGAGTCCAATGAGAAGAGCTCCTGATACCGCCGTGCCGGTTCGTGGCGTTTCAGTTGACAGTCCTCGAATGAACTCCTCTGGAAAAATCGTGTTCCATAGTCTGGAGAGAAGTTCGAGCAGTCCCAGCACTTTCAATGGTGGGCCAAGACACAAGCATCGTGGAATGGAGCGGTCGTATTCAGCCAACGTCCGTATCACTCCGGTTCTCAACGTTCCGGTTTGTTCGCTTCGTGGCTCGTCCAAGTCCGGCGTTTTTGGTTTTCCATTGTTTTCGACGCAACAGAGGAAAGAAAATGGTGGTGGCATCGCTGGAAACAAAAGTCAGTATAGTCACAAAAAGAACCGCACGGATCGAACTTGAGAGAGAGGGGTTAGAGTTTTTGTTTTTTGGGTAATACTAAACCTTTTGCTTACTTTTTTTCTCTTCAAATAACTTGGAGTTTGAGGTTCTCTCTGAATGAAGGTTCGTTCCTACTGTGCGGGTTTGATCCAGTTCCCGTAGCTGTTTTTCCATTTTAATTTTTTTTTTCTTGACAAATTTTCAGATTTACTAGTGTATGTACATAAGTAATTTCTATGTTTCTTGTTGATGATTATGATTGGAGTTGTTGGTGCTAACTCTCATTATTATTCCAAAACCTAATGCTACTAAATATTCTCCTCGCCTTGTCTGTGAGTGTAACGAGATTTGTTTTGAGGATCGGATGGTTCTCTTTTTCATCATATCTGCTTTTGGTTACCGGAAAGTTAAATGGAATCTCTGTTTTTTCTACTTTTCAAAAGGTTCTTTGCTCCCTTTGATTCTGGATTTTAGCGAGCATGTGAGGAGTGCAGCGGCGTGTGGTGCGCACGCGCCTCACTGTGCGGTTGGGTTTTTCATGTGCTGCGCTCCTCCAACAAAATTTTGAGTGTAACGTAACATGCCATACTATGACATGCACTGCGTGGCTCTTACCTGTACGCATTCACTGTTGCATTAGTACACACTACACTAGCGCTCTCTTATTATTTTTTTTTTCTTTTCTCAATTCTTCAATTATTGTGTTTTATATTTTTAAAAGGAATCTCCCAAATAATTGATATTGAATTATTATTATTATATTATATAGTTTGCATTGCATTCCAGAATGTGCCAGCTTTGATTATAATTTGTTCTTTTGCATTAATTTTCAAGTTATTTTATTTATCGGTCTGATCCCAAGTCTTGTATCTTTACCGTACTTTAATGTCTTTTATGAGTGGGATAATAAATAGGGCTGGGCTTAGTCTTATTTTGCCTCTGCTCTGACCGCTGTCATAAGGCTCGTAACTCGAATCGGAGCCATAAATTTTGTCCATTAACAGTTGTAAATTAATTATGATGAATCATTAAATTCGGATTTCTAATAACCATGTGTAGGGTGTGTTGACTAGATCTTATGCATTAATTGCAATTGCAACTCTTCACTCAGATCATTGTTTTTTTCTTTTTTTATATGATTTTTTTTATTTATCTTCTTTTCTGCCGATCCATTGAGCTGGAGTTGTTTGATCATTTTAGATTTTTTTTACTGCTATTTATGACCGGTTTACTTTTTGTTCACCTGATAAAAAAAAGAAATCCATTAATTAATTATATGAAGGATATGTTCTTCAATATTTACTTATTCTAATCTAAATACACCCGAAATGCTCTAAGGCGTTAGTTACATCAATTAAAATTGTTTAAGGTCCTAATAATACAAAATCGTTTCTAATCCGTCGCTCAGATCTTTAAGAAATGAAACCCCTTATATATGGGTAAAATCATTAAAATTCTCATATTGGGATTTAAATTTTTAATGCAACAATATTGAATCTTGCTCCCCTATCTAGATTACATTAAATTAAGCTAATCAATTGCATGATTTGCCAAATAAATATGTAATCTTACTAAATTATTACTAATCCTAAAAAATTAGTACCAGATATCATAAGCTGGACATTGAATCCCAAGCACAAAATCCTTAATTATCAAGCATGTGAGGAATCACCCTTATGAGGATCCCGTTTCGCTATGTCATATTATGGCCGAATAACATTATTTTTTCTAGTAATATCCATGAATTTAATGAACATTTAATAAGAATTTATTTGGGATTTTTTTTCATAAGTCTTCTTCTCATTAAATTTAGATCTTCAAAATTCAATGTAAACCCAATATCAGACTGGATTAAATTACTTACAAAATGTTCAAATTTTGCCCCAACGGTCCAAACAATTACTTTTTCAGGATTGTTAGAATAGTTGATTGTTTGCCAAAAGAAGGTTGATATCTATCCTTTTCATGAAATAATATTTGGATTAAATTGGAAGGTTTCTTCCTCAACGAACCACCCCTCCATCCCACCTAGAAAAAACAAAAAATATGTGTATTATTATTACCGCTCCTTTCATGGCGTAATTAAATTTGCATTATTACACCGCCGGGTCCAGTAAAGAATAATCAACGTATATATGTATTCTACAATTGTAAGAAATGATAAATGTTAAATCTCTCTCTCTCTCTCTCTCTACAATTGTAAGAAATGATAAATGTTAAATCTCTTTCTCTCTCTCTATGTGGCTGTGGGCATAACAAATACTATCTTATTCTCTTTAGGTGTCGGGGTGATAAACATATGGTGAAGGTCCATGAAAGAGAGCGATATATTAATATCAAAATAATTGATAAGATTCACTTGTCATTTTCCAACCCTTCAATCTTCATGTCCTCATTAAGTCATCAACCCCCTTCCCATCCTACACACCTATATGTTATATGTATGATTTGGGTATTTTTGGCCTCTCATGTGATCAAAACATTTTAAATCGAATCTTGGATTCCTAAGATTAGGGGAAAAATATTTCTACTAGTACTATGTGGTGGAGTTGACTTGTTAGGAATAACACACACAAATATTCACGAAGGAAATAAAGAACACGCGAAAATTATTTACCCAATTCGTTACGATATGCAGCTATGTCTGGGGCGATGCCAAGCTAGGATTTTTCACTATATTTTTCGGATACCATATACAATGAGAACACGGCTATTGGTACTATATCAATTAACTAATCCCTAATCCTAATCAGATTAGGAATCCACCTGGGCCTAATTATGGACCGTATGGACAACCCAAAAATTTGCCGTGATTGTTGTGATTGTGCTCTCTAGTGTTCAGTTCTTTCAGGCTCCACACTCTAAGGTGATTTACGATCAAATTTATGATGTAATTTCATGGGCAAAACTAGTTAATTTAATGGTGTTGCATATTTTACAATAATTTATAACTACCAAATAAAACAAAGTTAATACAATATAAAATTCATAAATAAACCATCTGATTCTCCAAATGAATCACAAATGTCTTTTGACAAATTGGAAGTTAATTGCCATATAAAAATGATCTGCTCAATGTTGGTACTTTGATAGAATTGAGGGACCAAGAGAAAAAAAATTATAGTTTCACCCATCAATATACACATGCATGGATACAGCTTTGGTCCTTCCAAAAAAGAAACCCACCCAAGATGATTTGATGTTTGGACCACACACACACACACACCACACACACGCACATACACATTCTCTCTTACTATATACCATATCTTGGTTGTTGCGAGAACAAACATTGAAGTGAAACATTAGCCCATTTTCTTTGCGTTGACCGTCAACGCTCTCTCAATTATGTAATGTGAGTATAATTTTTCTATGAATATTGCAGTGTTTATGTTGATGATGATGAGGAGTTGTTTGACCGCTCTTCGGGGACCTTTACCAACCCCTCTTTTCTTTTTTCTCATGGATGCGCATTATTCACAATAATACAACTTTCTATTATTTGCCACATGTCTTTTTATTTCCTCTACTTTCATTTTTCTTTTTCTTTTTTTTAAAGATTTAAGTTTTGTCGCGCTAATTCTAGGAGACGACAGTCTTTTCAACCATATTTTGTATCTACCATTATTTAGAGGGGTAAATTGCACTAGAAAAATATGGTGTAACAGACTTTACTTGCAGTGTGTTGGTGAGATCGAAATTTGAAGCATTTGGTCACAAGAATATCCACTCCGCCATTAAACCACTCCAAGATATGGAAGGTTAATAATTTTGAGAAGTGAAAAGGGTGGTTGATGATTTGGTTTTGAGGTGGACTTGGATGAGAGGTTGACATTATCAAGCGAGTTGGATCCGAATTTTTATTTTTCTTCAGGATAAATATCACCCGATATTTTAACTCATAAGAGGGCATAAAAATATAATTGTTACTTTTATTCAAGATAATTGTTATTTTTCTTCATAATAATTGTCACTTTGTTTGACAACCAAGAGAATGATCGTGTATAATTATGATTTTTCTTCACAATAATAGTTACTTTTCAATGAATGTGCTCTTGAGAGAGAGAATACACATTGATTCGTTAATCTTACTAATTAGAGAGATGAATGTGTAGAAAACACTTTTATGTAGTTTGAAGTTAAGTTATCAAATACTAGTAAATTATTACTTTAGATTTTAAGATATACAAACAAAATATCTTATATATACATGAGCAGCCCTATATGCATCGCCTAATTTTAATATACAAGATGGTTGCATGATGTCATTGCCAAAATATTTGGATAAAGTGTGTGTTAGTCTAGTGGTAGAGTGGTTAATGCCCGGGCCAAAGGTCACGGGTTCAAGTCCCCCGTCACGCGGCCTTTAAAATTTCTTGTAATATTTGTTCATAAATATATATATATATATATATATATATATATATATATATTACTAATAGGAAAATAAAGGTGCCCCATCCACGCGCTCCGTTGCATTTTTCTTTATTCCGTAATTTGTCTAATTTTAATTCATATATATATATATATATATATATATAGATATATTCTAATTTTTATTTTTATTAATTTCATATTCTTGAAATATCACATGTTTATCTATTAATCACATCTCATATTTATCTTCCCCTCTATTTAATTAAATTCTTCTATTATCCATATTAAAATAATAACAATTTCGGAATGCATTCTTTAGGGATGGCAATGGGTCGGGTTTTTACGGGTACCCGGCTCTCCCAAACCCTAATGGGACGGGTTTGGGAATCATTAAATGGTTTTGGGACGGGTTTGGGTAGAAACATTCAAACCCGTGACGGGTTTGGGTCGGGTTTGGGAAATTACCTACGGGTACCCGCTACCCAAACCCATTTATATATATATATATATATATATATACAAAATATTATATATATAATTTATAATATAATCATAGATATTAGTGTAAATATTATTAATTTTAGGATTTTATATTATTCTTTTTAAACTGCATACAAAGAATTAATAATTTTAGTAATTAAATATTTATTTTATATATAATTTATATTAGTATAAATATTAATAATTTTAGGATTTTATATTATTCTTTTAACCCACATATATTTTAATTTAATGAAATTTTCTATTTATACTTATGTTAAAATTATGTTTATAATATTTTTTTTTACTAAATTTAATATTGATGTTTAAACTCTAGTACATATGGGTTTTTAGCGGGTATTACCCAACGGGTTTGGGTCGGGTACGGGTTTTGAAATAATTTTTTAATCGGGTTTGGGACGGGTATGGGTTGAGGAAATTTTTATGAGTTTGGGTTTGGTATATGCTTAATGGGTGGGTACCCGACCCATTGCCATTCCTAGCATTCTTATAAACCCTTATTTTATATATTCTTAATTCATATATAATAATCTATAGAAAATTTGTAAATGAAAATCCCTATGAAGACTAAATAAATATATTTAATCAACATGTCTATATGGAATCCTTTTTATTTTTCATTCATATTTTTCTAAAAATTCGATTAGTGCTTTCTATAAAATATATACATTGAATCAAATGTGGGATAGGTAGCTAAAGAAAAGAACAAAAAAACTTGAAGATGTAAACATATTTTTTTCCGCATTTTGACAAAGATTAGAGATATCGATTTAACATGAACTAACGAGACGGTTCAAATATACTTGAAAAGAAGGATTTTTACTAATTTTAATTAATATTAACTTTGTTTATATTTTTATCGAGTAATTTAGCATAAACCAACGAGACAGTTCAAATAGCATAGAAGAAATGATTTTTACTAATTTTAATTAATATTATTTTGAAGATGTAAACATTTTTTTTTCTTTCTAGAAAATATATACATTGAATCAAATGTGAGATAGATAGCTAAATAAAAGAAAAACTTGAAGATGTAAACGTATTTTTTTCCGCATTTTGGCAAAGATTAGAGATATCGATTTAACATGAACTAACGAGACGGTTCAAATATACTTAAATAGAAGAATTTTTACTAATTTGAATTAATATTAAATTGTTTAAAATTTTATCGAGTAATTTAGCATAAACCAATGAGACGGTTCAAATAACATAGAAGGAAGGATTTTTAATAATTTTAATTAATATTACTTTGAATATGTAAATATTTTTTTTTCTGTATTTTGGCAAATATTAGAGATATCGATTTATAATGAACCAACGAGACGATTCAAATATACTTAAAAAGAAGAATTTTTACAACTTTTAATTAATATTAACTTTGTTTAGATTTTTATCGAGTAATTTAGCATAAACCAACGAAACGATTCAAATAACATAGAAAGAAGGATTTTTACTAATTTTAATTAATTTTACTTGGAGTGTTCATATTTTTATCGAGTATTACTCAACGGATTTGAGACGCGTATGTACAGTAAAGTCACTATTTTAACCGAAATTAGGACGAACATGTAGAAAAATTCTAAACAAATTTAGATTTAGAAAATACATAATGAATGAGCATACCCGATCCATTGTCATTCCTAATAATAAATTTAGATACACGAAATGAAATTAATTTTCTAAGTTTGATTAATAATTAACGCGAATATATAATATCACAAATTTTAAATAAGATATAAATTATTTTTAAAATGTATACACGTAAATTAAAATATAAAGTTATTTCCTGTCGAGTCTCGACGGACTACTTACTAGTATATATATATTTGGATAAAATTATTAGAAAGAACAAAAAACACATGCACGCCGTCCGTAATTATTCGTAATGTTTCTTCTTTCGGATTGACAACTACAAAGTGAATTTGTTGGAATCTACTACAAAAATATACACACCTACACACCTATGTGCTATATGTATGTACATCACGTTCGACATCTTCTTATATGTTAAATGTACGATATATATTGCACATTTTGATATGTATATATTAATTGTACAATAGATTCAACTCAAATAAATAAATAAATTGTACAATAGATTTCACATATTTCGTCTATATATTCCGAGTGTAGAATCTATTAAACCACCGTATTAAAATAATTAGGTATAAATGAAATAGTTTGTTGTTGGATTCATTTTGGCAAGTTGCCTAAATTTATGGGGACGCCACCGGTAAGATAGTAATATTGCCATTCACATATTGTGTCTCAACATTTTATGCATCTCAATATAGAAATTCATTAAATTAATTATTGTTAGGATTAATTATCTGTAAATATCCAAATTATTATCAAATTCTGATTTTTAATGCAATCAAAAAAATTAATGAAAAAATATACAAAATTTTTAAGTGTTTGTACCATGACTGAACAACTTGGACTCCCATTGGCTTGTACTATCGAACCCCCAACTCAGTTTTCATATTCGATGTTGATTTGATGTCGGAATTCCAACCCAACTACCATGAATTAATCCTAATTCCATCCACTAACTTTCTGACTCAATTACTTTGTTGTCGGATGTCTGATGGTGAAATTGAAAACACGGTCGAATAATCCACACCATGAGCTTCAACAGTCCTAAAATACATTTCAGTTTTAACACTGAAAGGACGTTGAAAGTTATACTCTAAAACATCGCTGAACTCATGCACACATGGCACCCAAAAGTTTTCGGCCAATAATTCGATTGTTCGATGGACAATTAAAAGGTACTGTTGGAAAGCTTTCAACGATATATTTCTAATATTGGTACCTATATTGTTGCGTTTTGGTTACCGGGGGTGGTTGGAAAATGGACTGGAAGTTACCGTCTTAATAAACTTTAGTTATTTCTTTGTTGAAATTTGAATTTTGGCTAAATTCTAAATACTTAAAAAGTTTGTGTACTTTTTCGCCAAATTTTTAGTTTGCGCTAAAATCGAAATTCAATACTCCCTCCGTCTACCATATTTGGTCATAGTTTGTGGTGGGCATGATTTTAATAAATTTGAGGTGAGTGGAGTAATGGTCCAGTATGTTGTGAGAGGGAATAATGGCCAAAAATAAAAAATTCCTATTTCTGGTGGACGTCCCAAAATGAAATACTATGACCAAATATGGTGGATGGATGGAGTGTTAGTTTGTGTGTTTAGAGGCTATTAAACTTTATTCATGTTATAAAGGATAAAAATTATTATAATACAATGAATCATAATTAATATTGAGTACAAAGTTATAATAGCTCTTTTTAGATAGAAAAGATAAATTATAGCATTCAATATATAAAAGATAAATAATACTCCCTCCTTCCACGAATAGTGCAACTATATTTCTTTTTTCATCCGTCTACAAAAAGTATGACTATTCCATTTTAGGACATAACCATATTCACTATCTTACTTTTTTATCCGTTGCTCCACTCATAAAGGTGGGTCCCTTCCTCCATTCACTTAACATCTATCAAATTTTTTATTAAAACTCGTGTCACACACAAATAGTGGCACTATTCGTGGAAGCAAGGAGTAGCACTTTTAGACATTTATACCTATCATTTTTTTCCCGCACTAAATTCATACTTTTTATTTAGTGATGTCACATAATAAAATTTGTGAATCACATATAAATGAAACTATTACAAGTGTATTTCACACTTTTTATTGAGTGATAGCACAAATAAAAATTTGTGATCACGTATGAAATGAAACTATTACAATTATATTTACACTTTTCATTTAGTGATGGTACGAATAAAAATCCGTGATCAAGGAAGGGTAAAAAAAGTTCGAAAGAACTATTATTTATCTTTTTTATATTGAGTGTTATAATTTTTTTTTTCTATCCTAGAAGTGCTAAAAAAACTAATAACTCATTAATATTTTGAAGTTTAAAAATTATATACCCTACTTATAGATTATAAACCTATAATAATCAATTATTAACTAATAAAATTGAAATTAAATAATAAAAATTTTAATATACCATAATTAACAAGTACTTATAGAATTAAACTAAAACACAGTAATTTAAATTGAAAAAAAAAATGGAAGAAAAACTAAAGAAATCAGGAGCGTATGCAACGAGACATCAAAATGTGAAATACTGAGTCTAATAGTATTGTCAATTGACACATATATTTGGTGTTTTAAATTTGGTCCATATATATATATATATATATATATATATATATATATATATTGCAATCCATGAATCCCCTCTTATAATTTGATAACATTTTTTTGAAGTTAATAATCAATAATTAATATTATTATAATTTTAAAAAATTATCATCAAATATATTTTACCTATAATAAATTAATTATATTAAATAAAAAGTTATACGTGCAACGCACTTAATCCCCTCTTAATTATTTTACAAAACATGAAACCCGCCTCCATTGTCAGTACCACGTGTACAAGATTCAATGACTAAACTTCTTTATAATATCTATGATATGGAATTGTGGGTTTGGAAACAACTTTTTCAGCCAACTTTTATGTTATGGTAGCTTTAATGTAAGGAAAAATTCAAATCACCATTTTTTTTATACTTTATGTAGTTAAGTAATTTTTTTTTAGTGTGATTATTCATGTATAGCCAATACATAGATAGGGTGTACCATATATAACTAATTTTAGTAACATGTATAAATTATAATTCATATTCACTAGCTCACAAAACTTTCACTTTTCAACTATCTGTGTAATATTTTATAGGGGAATATAGCTAGTCACCCAAAAGACATGTTATCCATATCTGGTAGAATAAAAACATGTATCCCATAAATAATTTTCAACTTTACCCTTCTATATAAGCTATTGACAAGCCAAAATGGTTATGTATTTTTTTATTATTTATTTTGCTGAGAAATCCGCTTTCAAAATGGTATTAGTGTTCTAGCTAGGTTTATTCGTGAATTATATTTTTTTTATTACTTTAAGTATTACTCCCTCCGTCCCTAAAAGTGTGGTGCATATTTGATTTGTTGTGGGTATAAAATATTAATTGAACTACACTAACCTGAGATGGAGATCGAGAGTATTATCTAACAGAGGAGACATCAAGAAAATACATAAATCCGAATAATTGTCCGGAGATGTGAATGTGTTACCGATTTTATCTCCAAAAATTGGAGAAATGAAAACAAGTCATCCGAGTGTTCTTGAATACTGGAAGGAGACGTTTGACCTCGCGGTTAGACGAAATGCAATCGACGAAGTACTTCGTGGATGCCACCAGAAGATGGAGATTATTTGTGGATATCAGAAAATTGATTGTTAGAAGACCTCTTGCATTGATTATCTAATTGTATGAATCAGTTTACTAGATCATTAATTCTCTATTAGACCACTTGTTATGTTTTTAGCAGTGACTGTCATTATAGTTAATTTTCTGTAACATTGATTACTTTGATCTTCCTGAACTCATCCTAATTCACTAGAATATGTTTTGCATAAAGACAACACTTTTCATACGTGGTGTTTATCTCTTTACTTATTTTCCTCTTGAGCTTTGATTGAGATATGCAGGTCGAAATTTCAGGTTCAAAATAGATTAATTAGTACATACTCGAGTTTTTTTTTCTTGCTGCTTATAATCAGTAAATTGTTATGACATCTGCTTAGAAAACTACTCTCTCCGTCCCCGAAAATTGTGATCCTATTACTATATCGGTCCGTCCCTAAAAATTATGTTCTTTCTTCCTTTTGACATTACCCTACCCATAAGTTTAGATTTTAAACCTTATTCACACTCAATATTTAATAAAAAAAAAAACTATTTATGGGCCCACAATTACACACTAACACACAAAAATTATGGAATCCTTTCTTCACTTAAAATATCTTTACCAAACACATTCTTAAAACCCGTGTCATTTTCTTTGCACCATAATTTTTGGAGATGGAGGAGTAGAAATTTGTAGGCTTCATCTGCCACCAAGATGTCCATTGTATGAATCATTAAAGGTGGGAAATGAGGGGAATTTCAAAATTGAGAAAAATAAAAAGGAAAAAAGAGAATTGGGAGAAATAGTATATATCCGTTGGCACATGGAGGCAGCCTAAATTGGAGCATTCCCCCAAATTTTTTATTACTTACACCAACTGCACTGCTTTGTCTTTTGTCTCTTAAATTTGTATAGCCAACACTCACAAATTCACAAAAAGAAAATAATCTTAAAAAATATATACATATATTAATAATATAGTAGAATAAATATATTAATATAATAATAATATATATAGATTGTATGGATCCTGGAATCAGGCTATGGGCAAAATAACGTGGGCATGAACTGTCGGTTCTCTGTTGAAGATTCCCAATTAGCCACTGCAACCAGATTATGGTCTGCTATCTATCCCCTCACACTTCACATATAAAAACATTTAATTACTAATTGATAATTATATTTTAATTTATGTAAATATAATATAATATTTAATGTCGTATCTGTTCTAGGTGGTGGCGGCCTAATTAAGGCTGTCGGGGGGAATGATGAAGTGACAAATTGATGGACTTATGTGATCGGATTCACGACTCAAATAACTGATTTGTACTAGTCTATTTTTATACTACAGTAATCTATCATTATGATTCACTTTCAAAATATTGGAATTGCAAATACCGATTTTTAATTTTTGATAATGATAATATCCACAATATAATCGGTGAAATTTGTACGACATGTGCCGCTAAAATAAACGGTTTACATATCAAATCACCTACTTTTTATTGAAAAAATAAGGATATTATTATGGTAAAAAATGTTTTTTTTAATATCATTACAAATATAAATACTCACACAACCCACCTAAGATTTCTTTTTGTGGCCGAGAGTACTCGTAAGTATCTCGTAATTGTGATTAAGACAAAAATTATGCTATTTTCAATATTTAAAGTAATCTGCAACCGATATCTGAGATGTTCACTGAGTAAACACTACAAAAAAATTCGAGCTTTAACGACGGAATTTACCGACGAAATAATTCCGTCAATCTTACAGACGGAATACCGACGGTTCACCGTCGGAATATTACTCCCAGACCTAACGGAGAATTTTCCGACGGAATGTTCGCGGCACTATTCCCTCATCATTTACCCACGGACATACCGACGGAACTTTTACCGACGGAATGATTCCGTCGGTAATTATTTTAATAAATAAAAATAATACTTAATTAAAATAAATTAATTATACCGACGACATATTTCTGTCGGTAGTGTTTTAATAAAATAAAAATAAATTTAATTAAAATAAATTAATTATACCGACGTAATATTTCCGTCGGTAATGTTTTAATAAATTAAAAATAAATTTAATTAAAATAAATTAATTATACCGACGGAATTCTTCCATCGGTACTATTTTAATGTAATAAAAAAATTAAATTTCAGCATGATAATACTCACCGACGGAACAATTCCGTCGGTAAACGTCTAAAGGCCGCCGGAATTACTGTTCATATTACCGACGGAATTATTCCGTCGGTAAATAAAAAATAAATAATACTTTATTATTAATAGGAATTAAAGTAATTTGAATTAATTATCATAAATTTATTATTGAATAATGAAATTGACACTAATACAATTTAATTTTTACTAATTATACTATAGTATAATACAAGCCTATACTAGTATAATGATAGTATGATGTGGAACGAGTTGTTGCCGATTATTTGATGGCGAAAGATCGGGAAATGAATCATCGTCGGTAGAATATAAAACGGGCGTAGCTTTCGTTTGGAGGTTCAGAATTTCTATTATAATACTATTCTGGAAGCGGAACGGCGATTCAGATTAAACTCATAGCGCTCCGCGCGATGACCTAAGTGGTCCCGGGCATAAATTCCTTTGTTTTTAGGCACTTTTGTCCTTTTTATTTATTTCTGTTTTTTTTATCCTTCTTTCTCGTACAAAGGGCGTTTGTCTTCTATGTTATATAGTCTCGTGTCATAGTACTACAGTACCAATGACACCATAGTATTGTTAAATTGACACTAATTCGATTTTATTTGTACCAAATTACATTATAGTATAGTTATATTCAATCAAATTCAATTTTATTAATCAAAAATTGAATATAATATAGTAAAATTCACGCAAATTCCATTCAATGAGTACAATTATACTATAGTATAGTCAAATTAAACCAATTCGATTTGATTAATCACAAAAAAAAATTAATTTAGTTTATTTCCGACGGAATACCGACGGAAAAGTATATAAATTAATTAAAAAATTATTTGAATTTACCAACTTAATACCAACGGAATATTCCGTCAGTAAATTCAGTGTGAAATACGAGACTTATTCCTTTCTTCCTCATTTCGCTTTCTTCTCTAATTTCTGCTCCGCCCCGCCGCGCCCATGGCTCCGGTAAGTTTTTCTCCGTCACCGACCATCTCTCTTTATCTCTCCGTCCATCTCTCTCCATTAATCATCGAGCTCGGTGCCCTAATTTCAGTGCCCTAATTTTCATTCTTCCCTTCCCCATCGGTCCGCCGTGCCGTGCCCCGCCGCTGCTTCACCGCAACCAGTAAGTCTCTCTCTCTCCCTCTTTATTTGTCTCTTAATTTCTCTCATCTCCTCTCTTACTCTCTTTTTCCGACCAGACTGCGCCCCGTCTCTATCATTCCCAACTGCAGCAGCAGCAGCCGCCGTCTACCGCCCTACGCCGGTGAGTCGCTCTCTATCTCTCTCTATCTTTTTTCAGCAGCCCTCCCTCCTTCACTTTCTCTATCTTTTTTCTGCCAGAATTTGCAGAGGGTATTTAGGAATTAATACTTAGAATTGGTACAAGTTTCGGTTGGTATTCACCCAAACTAGAGAGATATTTAGCATAGATCTTTTCTATTGTGTATGGTAGATGGTAGATTTGTGAAATGCATGATGTTTGTGTTATATGTGTACTCAATCTCGTAATATGAGGGAATTGTTGTGGTAGTTTGAAAAATATGATAGTTGAAGTATTGTGGATATGGTATATGGTTCGAATATGAGTAGATGTTAGTAGATGTTAGAGTAAATGGGTACAATTTGGCGGCTGAAAATTTGTTAATTATGGGTGTTTATTTTGATTATGATGTTAATTTTGGGTGTTCTTTTTTTTTAATTTAAATTAGTGATAAATGGGGGTTGAATTTAGATGATTTTGTATGCAAATAGGTGCTGAATTTAGATGATGTTATAAATTTAATAATGTTGTGTTTGTTGAACATTTTGATATATATGTTTGTCGATTGTTTTAAGATTGGATTTGGGATAAATGGGGGCTGGATATTTATAATATTTGCGTGCTAATAGGGGCTGATTTTTTGCTATATGCGGCTGAATTTTTTTTGTGAGTGATAGGGGCTGACATTTAGAATTTACCAGAATGAGTACAAATCGCGAGTGGATGTATCGACGGTGGATCAATTGTTAATTACTTGTACATATTTATTCTCCAGCTATGGATTTTATTAATTGTTAATCGCATTGCATTATTCTCTTGTAAACCCTAGGCCACAGAGAAAGGGGTCCCACACACTCAGGTTGTTTATGAAACATTTCGTACAATCCACATGAATAAGGATGGAACATACCTCACTCCGAAGGATGCAAAAATTGATGTAAGTTTTGTTCAAACTTAATAAATTAAATATGTCTTGAAATGTTCATTTCCTAATTTTTATATGTATTTACATGTATCGTTTGCAATGTTTGTTTCCTTAGGCTAGGGTGAATGAGCTAGTTGCGCTAGAAGGCGAGGGAGCTGATAGAAACAAGATCTTTGTGGAAGTTCAGAAAAGTATGCAGAAGGTCAAGAGGCCGAGGGTGTACAGCATGGGAAGCATGGGAGAGAGCCTCCTCAGTGGAGGCTCGAGTGGTAGTGGCTCGACTTCATCTCAATTCCAGTCACATGAACAATGTGACAGCCGCATCATGTCTTTGGAGGAGCAGGAAAGGGAGGACCACGAGAGGATCCTTCGGTATGAGGCTCAGATGGAGAAAGAACGGCGGCAAAGAGAAGAACTTCAGGCTCAAATGCTCGCTACACAACAAATGATGAAAGAATTTATGGGTGCACATGTGAGTCATCGCCCAAATGATCATTCAGATTCACCCTCAAGTTAAACTCTATATGTTGTTTATGTTTGTTTTTAGATATTGATTACTATCAAGTTGAACGACTAGTTGTTATTGTCACACTCTTTTATGGATTAAGTACTTTTAGAATTCACTATCGTGTTTGATTTCAGTTGTATTTCATGTTATATTTGGTTGTGGTTGGTTAATTGAGTAGTTAAATGGGGTAAAAAAAATACAAAATTTCAGTAAAATGCCGACGGAACTGGGATCCCCTCTTAGAAAAATGCCGACGGAATATTGACGGAATATATTTCTCTCATCCACTATTTACCGACAGAACCATTCCGTTGGTAAAAAGTTGCCGGACTTTGCCGGAGATCGGGAACGGTTATGACGACGAGCAGAAGGGCGATGGAAATTCTGTCGGTATGATGTCGGGAATTTTTCCGACGGAAATGTTCCGTCGGTATTCCGTTGCCGGTCACCGGAAACGAAATCGACGACGAAGGAGAAGTCCGACGGAATTTCCGTTGGAAATCTGTCGGTAAATTTTACCGACGGAACATTCCGTCGGTAAAGATTTAGCATCAAGTCTGCTCGCCACAGTTGCGTTCCGTCGGTAACTGTTTTACCGACGGAAATATGGGTTTTACCGACGGTATTTTCCGTCGGTAAAGAGCGAATTTTTTGTAGTGAAATTCCGCTCATATGCAAACAAACTCTATTTGAAAATTCAAGTGCGACAAACTCGACATATAAGATGTTGGCGATAATCAAATTTGAGATCTTAATTTGGCTTTAAGAATTCTAACTCCACTACTATGCTATATAACTCTTTCAGTCAAAAATATTCAAATAACCTAAATTATACTACTTGCTTACACGAAAACACATACTATCAGTATTACACAAAAATAACACAAACTATCAATTTTTTTAAACTACTCCATCAGATGTTAGTTTTTCATGAAAAGATAAGGCGTCATTTAAATACTAGTAAATAGTAATATGGTAAAAATGCCACTCTATTATTCCATGTTGAAGAGCCCACGTTTGAGTCAGTCGATTTCTAATGCTTCCGTCCATGAAAAACTAACGGACATTAGATATATTAATGTAAATATTTATAGTTCGAATTATTTTTGTATTATACTGAAAGCTTGATAAGTTTCGTATAAACGAGTATTGTTTAAATTATTTGGATGTATTTGCTCATTATTAAAAGAAAAAATACATAATTTTAGCCCAATAAATTCACAATTTAACATGTTTAGCATGAACTTAACATAATATAGATTGTTGGCCTCAACTTTTCAATTTTGTGATAATTTTAGTCATTTGGTGATTTACGGCGCAGGAAAATCGAATTGATAGCTAGATTTGATACTCACTGCCCCAATTGAACAAAACGATGTTGTTTTGCTATTGAGGTGGAATAATCATAGTTTCCACCTAATTTAAACAAAATGATGTTGTTTAACACAGATTTACACCATCTCTCCAAAGTCCACACCTTTAAAACAAGTTGGAAATTATAATAATCCACAAGCAAATTCAAGACCCATTTGGAAATTAATTAGTTTGTGTGAATTTAAGTGCAATATTGACTAAATAAAGCAATAACCATGAGAACTCCATTTCCGTCGCTCGACTCTCGACTTAATAACCTGAAAATATTTAAAAGAATTAACGGGGTGACTACATTTATATCATACTTAGATGCACTCAAAATCAAGTTTAACTCTAAATTTAAGCTAAAATAATAAAAAGTATGCTAAAAAGTTTATCCAACAGATCTCTCAAACTGGAAAGACCCCACAGAAAAATTTACACCTCTCTATATTTCTTCTCAAATTTACACCTCCCTAAATCTTTTTTTATCTCACAAATTGAGTTGGGCCTATAATTTTTTTCAAAATAATTAATAGGAAATAGGAGAACTGGTGTATGCATTTGTAAAATAGGAGTTAGAAATAGTATAGGGAAACTTTAAAAGCAAATTTGGAAGTAAATTTTTAAGAATTCTACTGGGAATGCTCTTAGTGGTGTGTAAGGATGGACATTTAAATTTCATTTGTCCAACAACCTATATATATATGAGAAAGATCATATATAAAGTATTTTTTTTTTCATAAGAAATGAGAAGCGATCTGAACTTTTGATCTTTGTAGATTTACGGTTGTCATTGACCGATACATTATAATTGAACATGAAATATATTATCATAACAATGCATTATAGTAATCCAAACATGTATTATTAAAACGATACATTGTAATAATACATATAATACATTATTTCCTAGTCCAACAACAAATTGAAGTATGGAGTTTTGGGACATATATAGTTCTTAAGTTGTGCCTATGACATATATAATAGAGGCATGCATGTACAATTAATGCAATCATATTCTCTTCTCATCATCCACATTCCACATACTTAATATAATGACGTTGATATTCATAGCATCGATCTTTATCCATATGAATTGACATATCAAGATCGTACTACTGAATACTGCTATCAACATATATATATATATATAGTATGGATCTGGTGAGAACTAATAATCCAATGAACATAATAACTCCCACTCCAATATACAACTTATGCATCTTTCATAGGAGAATTAACATACTAGAGCTATAACAGTAAAACAATTATAATATCACAATCACCGTCCCTCACAGATTTTATCCCTCTCTGGTTCGATCGATTGATCTCTCCATCCCTCTTCTCTTTCTCTCTTCACCACCACTGCAACTCACCATCACCGTCGTCGGACACCGCCACCACCGCTGCCGCCCTATTTTCCTCCTCGTTCTTCTTCTTCGGCTCGCTCTCTCTCTCTCTCTCTCTCCCCTCCTACATCTGCAACATATATTTTGTTGTTGTAGAAGAACTGTCGCCACCACCTCCAAGGTCGCCACCACCGCCAAGGTTGTCTTCTTCTTCTTCTTCTTCTTCTTCTTCTTCTTCTTCTTCTTCTTCTTCTTCTTCTTCTCCTCTCTCTCTCCTCTCTCCAACACATTGATGTTGTAGATGATGATTGTCCTGCTCAAATTATCATTGACATTTTCATCGTCGGCTTCATCGACGTGGTGGTGGAAGATACCATTGGTCTTATTTTTATGCATTGTGAAGAATATTGTAATGCATTAACTATAATATATTGCATTAATTAGTCATCTTACATAAATCATGTTTTGCTGTACAAAGTTCATATATAATTCAGAACAAGTTTCAATACTTTTAGTTATCGTTTATATATATATTTTTATGTTGCAACAACGTTGGTACACAACAGAAAATTAATCAACAACTAGATATGACAAATCAAGTTCAACATAAATAAAATGATTCTGTTTTTATTTAAAATACCAATTCACATGTGATATCTAGTTGTAAAATTTAATGCATCATTTTCTGCTTATTATTAATGCATCATTGCACATTGAATCCGTCATTTAGAAAACTATAAAACATGCATCAAAATTTATTACCTGAACCTTCACTTGAAAATACACAATATAATGCATAAATTTAAACAATGTAATGCACAAATACCATTTATATAATGCATTAATTATGGTAATGAGTCTTTTGTGCATTTACAGCTTCATATTTATGCATCACTTGAATCTAGTTAATGCATCATAAAATTGTGCCAAGAACATCAAGTAACAAATACGATATATCTAATGCATAATTAATTGTAATATTATATACGAATACAAATACGATATATATAGTGCATTAATTGTACAAGTACAAACTTTATAAATCTTGTTCGTTCTTTATAAACCATAAACATGGTGTAAAAAAATGGTATTTAAATTTAATAAATTATAATTGGTACCAAATTGATATTTAGTCAAATCTATTTATTTTGTTAACTCTTTTAGGGCATGAAAATTGAAATATATAGAAGCCTGGGCATTTTTATTCTAAAATTTGTGGGGTGAATGCACGATCTATTGCAAAGATAAGAAACGAGTTGGAACTGTAAATATTCGAAATGTCTATATTATTTATGCATTATTATAACGTTGTTTGTGCATTATCAAAATGAAGAAAAATGCATTATCAAATATAAAACATAAAAAAACATAAATCTTGTTTAACAACAAATTTTCATCCAAAAAAAAAACTCAATTCAATCAATTAACAAACATTTCATATTGATCTTATCATCAAGACAAATTTCACTATATTAAAACTTGGACTCTCCAACAATTTCTCTTTCAAATAATTCTTTTCGGACTCATACACATGTAGAGCCATGACTATGACTCTACATCCTCTTTAGATAACAACTCGATAGCAACCATCACACTTTCCATGATTATCTTTCCTTGTGAATGAGGCAATTATCATGTTGTACTTAAAATGTAGGTAAAAAAAAATTATATTATCTATGCATAAATTTAAATAATGTAATGCACAAATACCACAAATATAATGCATTAATAATTATGATATTGCATCTAACGCACAATAAAAATATTATTTAGTAATACAAAACAATGCTATAATGAATAATGTTGCATGACAAAAAAATATATATATACAGAAACATGCAGATTACTAACAAAGAATATTATGTGGTCAAATTGTTATACTTGTCCAAGAAACATCTAAAATCAGCCAATAATTGTAGCATTACTTACATTAAAGTACATGAGGCTTCAATTCAGTGTACACTTCAGAATATAAACAAAATCTAATTCTTGTGAGTGTCCATAAATATGTTCACTCTCTTGACTAATAGCTAATCAAATAATGAAAAGACAATACATATAAGATACAAGATATATATTCTTCATATAATGCACTAAATGCTTTAGTAAAATGCACAAATACATACAAAGTAATGCATTTACACTTTAACATTTGAAACCATCCAAACTATTCAAAATTCAAAAGGTTGCAGCAAAAGTCGTAAAAACCAGAATGCAGTCTCTATTATACAACGGTTACGAATCAAGAAAATGTAAATTATAGATTGATATAAGTAAAATCTGATACATCCATTATCTTTATTAATTAGCCAACAACCTTCTATTCCACAACTTAGCAGAAAAGCAGAGGAGTTGGAAGAAACGTAAACAACGAGGAAAAAAATTCTCAAATCTTCAATTGAAACAGATGAAAAAGATATAAATTATTTAGATATTGATAGAAATAAAATACGATACATTCATCATCTTCACCAATGAGCCAACAACCTTCTCTTTCACATCTAAAATAACAAAAAAACAGAAGAATTAATACAATTTGAAGCAACCCAGAAAAATCGAGAAATCCAAGAAAATCGAGAATCAATGTCACAAGCAGCGAAAATCGCGATATAAGAAAAACAGATAGAGCTACATCTTCATCATCCTCACACAATCTTCGAGCTCCATGTTCTTGCTTACGCGCAGATTTTAGGATTACTTCCTTGTTCTATTTGAGAGGCTATAGAATTTTCCGGATGAAAAAAAAACAGAAATGAGATCCCGTGAAATCAACAGCACAACATTTACATAATTATGTTGAATGACAATTCTAACCTTAATGATATATAAATCCGCTAATTGAGTTAAAGGCTGAAAGTGAATATCATCCATAGATCAAAGTAGATGGGTGGTATAGATTAGTTCCTATTTCTACATAAATAGGAGTTCTCATATGATCCTCTCCATATATATATGTATAGGGATTGGTTCATATAGAAATTATTCCTAGTGTGGGAACTAGGAACCAATCTGAACCATTGATCTTTGTATGATCTATGGTTGTCATTATTCGAAACATGAATATATATAGATTTAAGCATGGTTTTATATAAGCATTATTGTTTATGCAAAAAAACATTAATCTTATTAAGCATGACTATATATTGATTTTAAGCATGAACATATATAGGTTTAAGCATGTTCTCAAGTTCTCACGGAAGGAATAATTTCTATAGTAACCCATCCCTATATATATATATGCAGGTGGAAGATAGTGAAACCAACGAGAACCAACTCTATTAATGATTATGAGAACACCCATAATACGCACTATATATAAACGTTCGAATTTGGCCGAATAGAATTTTTTGGCAACCATGTCAGCATCAAATTTGGTGGAAATCAACCATGGTTGCAACCAAAAGAAATTGAAAGTTGGTATTTTACGGCATAATCTTTAGCTGGTGTGCGTAATTAGAATTTTGCCAAAATTCAGCATTTCACAGGTTATTCGGCTATTTATAATATATAATTGAAAAGGAGAACTGTATAGCTAATTTAGCACCATAAATTCCGTCCAATTTTTAGTACTCTATAGTCCTTAGTTAGAAGTGAGAACTATTGATATTTGAATTCCAATAACGCCAAAAAACATAACAAGAGAACAATAATAAAACGCGATTTTGGGGAATTGGTGCATGTGTTGGGAGTGTGAAGCACATATTTGACAGCCCCATATCAAATAAGTGGTGTATTTATTGCACCAAACAAAGAATGTGATCAACTTTGGAACTTTTATGTTTTCTTTTTCTTTTCATTTTTTTCCTTTTTTTCGCCCTTATAATCCAATCAATATTCAATTTGAAAAGTGGTAAAGTTGCTCAGTTGTGGTTTTGGATCTATGCCTAACGGGCCCCCCTTCGCCCCTGCTGCTTAATAGTAATATTTATTTAGAGAGGGAGAAAGAGTCAAAAGCTAGCTAGCTGTGGATGAATAATTCTCTAATTTATGTAAATATACTAAAGTGAGCATCTATTTTATGTGGCCGTATCATCCTCTAGAATTTGAAGAGTGAAGCCAAGACAGTAAATTTTGTTCGGCTTAATTTATTTTGTTTTTTGAGCCTTCAATTTCAAAATTTTCGGTTCGGTGTATGAGGCCCTATTCTTGATTTTTGTTCACAAGTGAAAATAAGTTTAGATGAACGAATTTGATATTTAAAAATATAAATACGAACATAAACTTTGTTTGGTCCATTGTACTTATTTCCATTTTATTCGGGCCAGACTTTAAATAATTCGACTGCGAGTATAATAGAATACTAAAAGGTTCAAGCTCGATCGACTCGTTAAGATATTCATGGACTCTAACGTTTCATTTTCGTGTTCGATGCTCAGCTTATCAAAAACACGACAAGAGAGTCTGTGATTGAGCTCGATTTTAGTTCGTCAAAAGTTCGAATTCTTGTAAAAAATTCGAAGATATATTACTTAAAGCATTCACAGCGGCGCCCAAAATGGGGTGGGCGCTCGTTGCGGGAATGAAAATTGGAGGGTGCATGCCTTTGGCACCCACTAGAGGGCGGAGGGCGGAGTTGCGCCATTTTGGAGAGGTGGGCAGAGAGAGAGCGGAGGGTTGGTGTGGGTGAGTTGGCGACTAGAGATTGGACAACAGATTATGTGTAGAGTCCTCTAGGTTTGGAGGGCACCATTGTGAGTGACAGAGAGCCTTCTTGGGCCCAGAAATTTAGTTGGTGCCCTCCATTTTGAAGGGCATTGTTGCCCATGCTCTTAAGATTGGCTTGTCCCTGTTCGAGCTTGATCTCGTTTAATTCAAACCTACAAATATAATACATACTCGATTGATTTATAGGCTCGCGAACATGTTCGCAAACAAGCTTGTTTGGGCTCGAATGATAGGCCACGAACTCGATTAGACTCGAATTCAAATATTTTTGCGAATCACGAATTTAGTAAACCGAGCATCGTAAGGCCCGAACTCGTCTCGATCGAGTTTCAAATAATTTTTTTTAGCCAAACTCCAAATAGACCATAAGTAGTTAGGTTTATTTACAATCTTTATTCGAGTCCATATTGATTATTGAAAAGATATCACAAATTTTGTGCGTGAGTTATCTTCCTTCTTTTTGTAAAAGTGAAGGATCGGTAATATGATTGAAAAATTGCATAAAGATGATGGTGTATATGATTGAAGGTTGGTGATACTTTGCTAAAATAGATTTCTAACAAGGCATATCTCAAATTTGAAAGCACGCGCACCTCCCTTGAAAATAAATTAAAACAAATGTAAATTTTGGAACCTCGGAAAAAATATTTGGAAAATAAAAGGAGGAATCAATGTATAAATATCTTAGTTGTCCAAAAAATATTAGTGAAAAGTGGAAAGAGAAATGATTGATTTGAAGATTTGTTTAGAAATGAAAGGGTAGAGTTTCTTTATCCTGCAGTGGTGTCCCCCTTTGCCTCCTACATCACGTGATCTCTTTTCGTTCCAAATATATAGCATCTCCTCATCTCTCCCGCCAACTCTCAAAATTTGCAATTCACGCCTCAGTTAAACCTGTTTTGCAGATAGACCCCTATAGAGAGAGGAAATCCCTTTCCGGCCTACCACTTCCACCTAATCTTCAACAAGTTTTTGAGTAGAGTAGGCGTCATTACATAATCTCCAATCATTTTTGTATAATAGAGCACAATTTTCCTCTATTTAGGGCATCTTCAACCCATCTCTATATCTTTACATATCTCTAAATTTGGAGCAATTCCTTCTCCAGCCCAACACCAAAATCCTGCTCTATTATACATATTTGAATAGTGTTGCTCCAAATTTGGAGCAACACTATTCATTGCTCTATTCTTTTTGCAATTAATCTTATTGTTATAATTATTATTCCTTGTTATATTTATTATTTTTTGTGTTCTTTAATTATTTTGTTCCAAAATATTATATTATAGTTATATTTCTAAACATATTATACCAACATTAAAATTACATAAAATTATTTAAAAAATACATTTAAATAAAATACAAGATAAACAAAAAAAATTAAAAAATACAATTACATAATAAAAGCATAACACAAAGTCGATACATTTAATTTCTAATAAAGGCCATCTCCGGAACGTCTCATCATATCTGAAAATAAATTTTGAAACATATCAGAAATACTAGTGTTGGCTTCTTTGGCTTGTTACCGCTTTCTAATAATATCTTGTTGCTCTGATCGAAAGTAATCACATGTTTCAGGATCATCAACCGTGACAAAAAGTAGAATATTCTGTTTTTGTGTAAAAATATAGAGCAGACTGCTGGAGATGACTTACTGATTTTGCTGTATTTTTGTGTTGAAATTGATGTATTTTGGTGCGAATTGCTGGAGATGGCCTTAGAGCAAATTCAGCACACCATCTCCAATCATTTGCTCTACTTTCTTCTCTATTTTAAAATATTTATATTACTTAATTTTAATACATATATAACTTATTTCAATTAATGAAAAAATATGTAAATTAATAATATGAATGCACAAAATAAGATTATATTATAAAGAAAAATAAAATTACAAGTCTTGAAAATTATATAATTAATTTTTTTTAATTTTAGTAATTTTATATATTAAAATTTTATTATGTGATTTTAATATTCTTTATAATTTAATGTGTAAAAATATAACTAAATATTAGTATAATATTAAAGATGTATAACTAAATATAATAAAAGTAAAAGAAAAGCAAAAGAAAATAATAGAGCAATGAATAATGTTGCTCTACTAGTAGAGCAATGGTTAGAGATGCTCTTAGTCATTACTAATATAGTGTTCGGGATTTATAAATACTTTGAAACATATGTACAAAATTAGTTTCACAATTACTACTTTTCAATTGTCTTAATCCGTTTTATATTCTAGAGTTGTAAACTTTAATTATTTCTTAGAAGGAGCTTTTAGTATATTAAATTTAAGGGCAAAATGCATTTAAATTCCCCACTTTTTATCAAATTCTGATTTATTTTCCAACTTTTTAAAAATTTATTAGAATTCCTCACCTTTTAATTTTTCTTATTATTCTCCCAAAAATAATTTGGGGAAAAAAATCGAAGATATGTCTAATTCAAAATGATGTGGCGTTCAAAACGATGTCGTTTTGAATTTAAGAATTAAAAAAAAAATCAAATCACACATCAAAGGCCACCTCATCATCCCCTTCATCTTCCTATTTCTCTCTCTCTCTCTCACTCCCAGTCTGTCCCTCATTCTCTCCGCCGACTTCGATCTCCGCCTCGTGAGAAGAGAACTCCCAATGAATTTGACAGTAAGGGCAAGACTAGAATATGAGTGGTGGCAGTCTTTGGGCCAAATTGGGAGGCAAGATTTTGAAAGCCGTCCGCGGCAACGGCAGATGGATTTGACTGTGTTAGAGAGAGAATAAGAGAGAGAGAGAGACATAAAGGGGATGATGAGGTGGCATTGATGTATAAGTTGAATTTTTTTTGTTAATTATTAAAATCAAAACGACTTCGTTTTGGTTAAAATGGTGTCGTTTTGAACGCCACATCACTTTGAATTGGACATGTCATCTTCGATTTTTTCCCCAAATTGCTTTTGGGAGAATAATAAGAAAAATTAAAAGGTGAGGAATTCTAACAAATTTTTAAAAAGTTGGTAAATAAACCAGAATTTGGTAAAAAGTAGAGAATTTAAATGGCTGGGGCTGTAAACGAGCCGAGTCGAACCGAGTATTGGTCTGCTCAAACTCGACTTGTTTAAATATTCGGTTGCTCAAACTCGACTCGAGCTCGAGTCGAGTTTTTGCCATCGTGATCGAACTCGACTCGATCCAAAATTTGCGAGCTCGAGCTCGGTTCGAGTTCGACTCGTCAAATACTCGATAACAAGGTATTCGAGCTCGAGCCAGACTCGTTAAGAACTCGATTATATATAAATTTAGCTCGTCAACATGTTAATCGAGCTCGAGCTCGCTTAAAGCTTGATACTCCAAAATTAAATCTATTAATGGTGTCGCTATAATCAAGATCATACTACATTTCAAAATCGATATATAATATAATAAGATATCATTATATCAACACGGAAACTTAACCAAGGCAGAACGGATGAAAGCATTCCAAACATTCAAAAATTAACACACCAAAATTTCAAAATATATAATATTTCACTGCACTTGAAATGATCAAACAAAAAGAAAAGCATTGATTAATTAGATGTCCTCCAAGCTCCAAGCAATCCATCACTACTAGTCTGCGACAATAAGATAATGATATAGTTAAGCATAATACAAATATAAATAGAATTGAAAATTTGCAAAATACTAGTATACCAATTCTTTTGGTGAATCGCTCATGTCAAACATAATACTTACTTTGGCTTTTCCCTTGATTTCATATCGAGCTCGCAACCAATCCCCGGCACAAAGTAGCATTTGCATCGTATCCACTCCTAAAGTGGCACGATGTGGATCAATAACCCTACCACCAGCACTAAAAGCCGACTCTGAAGCTACTGTGGTTATGGGAATTGATAGCACATCACAAGCCATCTTTGACAGTATCCTAAACTTCAAATTGTTCGTTTTCCACCAGAAGATCGCATCAAACGGACTCGGATCAGTCCATAACACAACTCCTTCCTCCAAATACAAATCTAAGTCGGATTTCACCTCATCAACACTAGCAACACTTTGCATAAAAGCAACATATCTACTTTCGCTCCTACTTTCTTTTGATTTCATACTACTAACACTGCTAGCACTTCCCGTTTGAACATCGCTAACATTTCTAAAAGAATTAGTAGTAGCTCTATACGCCTCAACATACTCAGCATACAAACAACGTAGCAACGGCGGAAGACAGACCGAGAGGCATCAACAGCGATGGCGTTTAAGATTTTTGAGCCAAGCGGTAAAACTACTGTCGAAGGCGACTAAGGGTTTCAAATTTAGGGTAGAATTACAATTGACATACCGTAGAAGTTTACTTTACTTATTTTTACGTTTTCTTTTTATAATTTTTACTTTAATTTAATGTTGATTTTTCTCTCTTTGTTTTACATATACTCAATTTATATTAGGATATTTGATTTTTATTTTTGTTTTACTCATTGTTTTCATGTTTTGTTGAAAATTTTATGTTTATTTTAAATATATACGACTTACATATATAATATATATGTAATACGTACTACTATATTATATTATTAATTTTATATTTTAAATATATACTATTATATTATATTATTAATTTTTATTAATTTTACATTCTAATACCCTAGAAATTAATATTTGAATCATTAAATATACAAAATACGTAAAATCAAAGCTCGATTTGTATTATTATTCATTTATTTGAAGCTAGAGGGAAAAAGAACAAATAGAGCTTTGATTTTTATGTATTTTGTAGATTTAATGATTCAAATATTAATTTCTAGGATATTAGAATATAAAAAAATTAAAAAATTAAAAAAAATAATACTAACATGAACAAACGGTGATCGGTGCCCACAAAAGTTGCTCATGGAAGTTGAGCGGCATATCATTCCTCTTACATATATAATATATATGTCATATGTACTAATATATATGTAACACGTACTAATATCTTAGAGATTGTTATTGAGATTATTAAACTACAATTATTCAAATTATTCATTTTTATGAAGTTAAAAGGGAAAAGAAGAAAACGAACTTTGATTTTCATGTAATTGTAGGTTTAATGACTTCAATAACAATTTTTAAGGTATTAGAATAAAACACAATATCAAAACTTAAATAAAATAATATTAACATGAACAAAACGAGAGGTGCTGACGAAAGTTGCCTACAAAAGGTGTGTAGCATATCACTCCTCATATATGTGATTATTTGAGAGTATATCAAGTTTGAGTATAAATATTATTAACACTGATAATTCGAGATGATGTAATTGTACAATTAATTATTTAATATATCGATATGTCTATAAACTATAATATTTGAGGTAATATAAATTATACTAATGATATGATAGCAATTTATATATAATTATATTATCAGTACGTATGTATATATATTAGCAATAATAATATAATAGTAATTAATTAAAAGAAACTCAATAATATAATATTAGGATATTTGTAAAATGTATCAAATGTTTTTATATTGTATATATATCTATTATATTACTATAAAAAATGTATCATTTTGGGGGACTGGTTATGGATGGATATTTAAAAGCATGTAGTGTTTGATGGCAGAGGTTCGATCCTCCTTCCTTACAAATATTTTTTTTTAGTTATGTACAAAACTCGATTGTTAGACTCGCGAACAAGCTCGACTAAAACTCGATTTGTAGGCTCGCGAACATTGTGTTACTTGTCGAGTCAAGTAACACAATGCTCGAACTCGACTCGATAAAATTATCGAGCTCGATTTCAGGCTCGAACTCGACTCGATTAGTTATCGAGTCGAGTGCCGAACGAGTTTTTTTCGAGTCGATCACCGAGTAGCTCACGGACGGCTTGACTCATTTACAGCAGTATTAAATGCATTTTGCCCTAAATTTAATATTTATAGAGGAACAAATTTAAAGAAAAAAAACTTTGATGTTACGTTCTCGGTGGGTGCAGTAAGAACGTAACAAGAACTGCTCTTTTGAATGAGCGACGAGACATATATTACTCATCAACATGAATTCGTAAAATAGTTTACCTAAATTGGTACTATGTTGGATCATTATTTTAAATTCTTCAGTGAAAATATAGAGAGAGAGGTATGTGTATTTATGAAGGATTAATTAGTTGCAAATTAAATTGCAGTATTTTAATCTTGTTGCAAATTAGACCTGATTTTTTAAATGTTTAAAATTAAATAGTGTCCCAACTTTATGATGTGTAGTAAATTCATCTCGCTCAATTTTCTACACGAGTTTGGATTGAGTTTTAGACATCATTCTGATGTTGAAATTCAAAGAGTACTTGAGTCGAGAGATCAGCGCGACAAAGTTAGAGTTTCATCGCAGTTTGAGTTGCAACTTCGGACATCTGATGACTGAATTGATAATATTGAAGGACAATTCAGACAAGGCTTGGAAAGCCCTCAAAAAATTTTGAGTTGTGATGTTGGATAAAAGTTTGAATCTATCACGCACAAAATTAAAATTTAGGAGAGATGAATTTCGTATAAATAAAACGTTGAAATATTAATCAAACATTTTAAAAGTTGAGTCTAATTTACAATAAGATCATAAAATTGTGATATAAGCGCTGGTAAACGTTTTAAAGTTGGGACCAATTAATTATCTATAGCTATGATCGAGTTATATACTTCAATATCAAGTTATACTACTTAATAAATATGAATCAAATTTGTACATGAGTTAAAATATTATGACGACACTAGGTTCCAATTAAATTTAAGCTCTGTTACCCAGAAGCCAGCATGGATATGTGTGTCCATGGAAGGCAACAACATTCATCAAACAACACAAATCCGAATTAACTTATATTACTCGAAAACTACCTTACAGTCTTAAAAAAAAATCTAAATTGTAGTCATTATTAAAAAAACCTCATAAATAAACATACCATTGAATCCTTTGTGGGCGACTTTTTGATCATATCTCTCATCCCGTGGTTAAGATCTCTAGTTAAATTATATCTAGAGATAATTAGATCAAGTTTTATTTTCCTTTGGGAATTCACAGTCTGTACATAGTTTTAAAGGTAACAAAGGAAAACGACAAAAACCTCGTGATTAGAATAATTTTTACTGCATAATCGATTTTAACATCTCATTTTATTTACCGTGATTTATTTAATTTGTAAACAATAGGGGCACGTTAAATTATGTGCTAGCATTTTGTTGTGACCGGTGTAAATTTTCAGAATTAATTGGTAGTGCGCTAGTGTATAAAATATGATAATTTTTTTTTGAAGGGGTATAAAATATGACAATTAAATTGTAGCAGCCCGACTTAGAATTTAGATGACCAAGCCGGTGGGTCCCACGACTTACACAATTTATGATTAACAAAAGGATTAAGATAGCGACCCGGCTATCGTTCAAGAACAACAAAAGACAATCATGTTCAACAATTCATCAACTTAGAATAATTATGACATGCATGATTCAAGATCAACGAGACGATCAACTGAATTCAATAACAACATGCATGTCAACGAATACAACTCAAATCACCTCGGAAATCAATAGACCTGATCAACCAAATTATCAACAATAACCAAGAAGACGACAAGCTGATTTCAGGATCAAGAAAGCACGATAAATAAAACTGTTTCAAGTTCGACAAAGCTTTCTCAAACAACGAACAACTTATATATATATGATCAAGTGGCTGAGTTTCAAAAGAACTTGACAAAAAGAGAATTCGACTTTAGAATTCAAATGACTTCAACATCAAATTTCATAAACTTTCTCAAAACAAACATCTTATCATGGCAGCGGTAAAACGAGAGAATATATGTATGAAGACATATATTCTAGGTCTAACTTCTCAAAACAAACTTTAAATATTTAACAACAACATCGTCCATCCAGCACACGTCATCCTCATTCCAGCTAACCTGCACATTTTAGAATAATACGCGGGGCTGAGTACGAAGTACTCAGTGGGCACATGCCAAAATACTTAAAATTTTACTTCTTAGAGCTAGGGATTTAACTTGCCATAAAGCATAAGCACAAGTAATTTTTCTCAAAAACCAACCTGTGCATGCTTAACATTTTCTTTTGTGTAACTCATGTTTGTCTGGCCAGACATATACTTTAATATGTATGTACCAGATCTACAATCATATAATGATAGTGTTGAGAAGGAGGCCTCCTTCTCAAACACTTGTAATCGGCCCATCTTTTCGAAGGCATATGATTACAAATAAGTGTACACAAATCCTACCTTGCGTAGGACTGAATTCATCTTGCTACAGTAGATGGTATCATACAAACATTTGGCAAGTTAATCAACTTAAAAACATCATATATATATATAATCATATATATGTATATCATTTGTCATTTCTTTGGTTAGAAAAGCCCACCTGATCGATTTAAGCTTTAACTTTAACTTTAACTTTATTGTTCGTTCAACCTCTTACTTCACGTTTCTGCTTCCGCTTCCGCTTGCTCCTTTAAATCGAATTTGAATAGAATACGAATTCAGAACGAGAATAATTTCTATCGAATAAACAACTTCGATATTCTTAACTTAATTCGCTTCGGAATCCTACGTCGAGACTCGGCGAAACTCGAGAATTTCTAACTTAATTTCTTAAACGTCCTTATTCTATCTTAACTTAACTTTAAGCATCAAACATCAATCAAACATCAACAATTCAACTCGTTCATCAATATTGATCAAATACTATTCATCATAATCGACTAAGTCGATTTTAATCCGTCTAACGGACTCAGAAAATTCTTAATTTAAATCTATGCATATTTTTCAATACAACACACATCTTTACACATTTATAACACACATTTACACCATTTAACACATAAACTCCCAAATCGGGAAAATCATCCAAAAATAGAAAATCTTTAATATTCTGAATTAAATTTCCAGAATATCACACAATATTACATTTTTAATAATTAGTTCATAAATGCAATTAGTTTATTAATTAAAAATTAATTAATATTTTATTTATTTATTTTAATTTTCGGTTATTTTGAATTTAATATTTCTATAATTATTTTCTCTTCTTTTTAATTTCTAATATTCTTAATTAACATTATAAGCTCATTCCTTTATTAAATTTCAATCAATTAAGCATTAATATTCCAACCCTAATTTAAGAACCCTAATTTCAATATTTCTAGGGTTTCTAGGGTTTTCATGTTTACATTTTCTTATCTCTTGTTTAAACTTACTTCATTAACATCATATAACATCACATTATCCATCATAATCATCATATCTCATAAATCCATTAAATCCAAATTTTCATATTCATTTGATCGACATTTTTAACAAAATGAAATTGGTTGGGAATTTATACTTACTTCCAACATGAAACATTCTTAAAATAACTATCTAAACTCATTTATATCATTAAAATGAATATATAAGACATGCATCCAATATTTTCTATTTTCCTCATTTTTTTCGAAAATAATGAAAGTAGTAGCTAGGGTTTTCTCATGTTTAATCTAACTACATATTTGATCTTCTAAGCATATTCTAAGCATAATTCATGAAGATCAAAACATCATTCAATGCATGAATCAAAACTTGACCATTTTCTTCATAAATTTGAAAATAATAAAAACTAGGGTTAGGGTTCTCTTTCTCATGGTTTAATCATACCAATGATCATATAATCATTATATAAGCATCATACTAAGAGATGAACATCATCCAACCATTTCTAAAATTTCTTCCCAAAAATCTCGATGCATATATATGTATATATATATATATATACTAGGGTTTCTCATGCATCATTTTAGCTCATAATTGATCTTCCTATCATCATATAACCATCATGTAAACATAATATTAAGACATGAAGATCATCTAACCATTTCCACAATTTCTCCAAAATAATCGACATATATATATATATGGAAGAAGATATCTTGAGGAAAGAACCTAGGTTAGTATATACCTAGCTCTTCTTGATTACTTTGGATGAGAGAAATAAACTTGATCTTGAGAGCTTGAAGCTTGCTTGAAGAACAAAAATGGAGTTTGTGTGTATATGTCGAGAAGAGAGTGTGAGAGTGAGAGAAGAAGAAAAAAAAAAATGTTGTTGCTGCTTTGTGTGTGTGTGCGTGAGAGTTGAGAGAGTGAGAGATATATGCATCTCTTAGACACATAGGGTAGGGTAGGGTTATTATTTAATTGATACTTAATTGTTAAGTTTAGGTTTATTAGTTAATTAATTAATAATTCAATTAATTAATAACTAATTAATCTTCTAATAATCCTCTAATTTCTCAACACAGTAATTTAGATTAAGGTTTCACGAACCTTACATAAAAATTCCACAGAAAGAATCGGAGATTTGCAATATTTTCAAATCGACCGAAACTAAATTTTTAAGCGTTAAATTACGTAAAATTTTTCGTAATTAAATTAAATTCTTCTTTCAGTCAATTTATGACTAAACATTTATCATTTATTGATAAATGTAAAAACTTCTTCGTTTCGGATTAACCGAGACGATCATTCTTAATTAAAACTCATTTTTCCGGTAGAATATATCTGCCGGATAAATTTTCTGAACGAAAATTTTTCTTTTACTGAAATCTTATCTTTCTTACTAATTTAATAAATCTTAATACTCAAGAAATATGGAATACTACATCAATTAATTAAACATTATGCATATAATTATTAATTTAAATTGATTAATTAATTCCTTAATTAATCAAATATTAATCAGTTAATCATAACGACTTTAATTAAAAAGCTCTCGAACTATAAAAATTATTAGGGTTTCTCATACCCTAATATAAGCTTTCTTTATGAATTTTCGGAAATAAAATCCGAAAATAAAATAAATTATCGAAGAGATTTTATGATTTTCGAAGAATTCAAAACATAGCATACATTTCTCAAATAACTTCAAATATATAAGCACATAGTCATACACATCTTCATTATCTCATCTCGGATTAACCGGGACGAGAATAAATCTTAGATTATTAAAATTCGGCAAATTAGGGCTGCCGAAAAATTTTAATTGTCGGAACTTATTTTCTTTCTATGTTCTCACAACTTAATTCTTTTAGAAGAACTCTTAATTAATTACTAAGATCGGTTATGAAAAAGCGGGATACTACATAAATCAAGCTTTCACATTATTTAAAAAGCAAAAAAAATCCTTACACATTGATAACGAAGAGTAGCTTAGTGGTAAGATGTTTTTCCTCCAATTATTCGAATCATGTGTGTTGAAACTAAAAAAAAATAAAAATACTTGCACGTTGGCTACAATAATACACTCACATTTCATTATAATATCTAGATATACATACATGATACTTAATATTTTAGATGAAAATATATAGAACGAAGTTTGTGGGGCCAGGAAAGTAATTTTTTTGTCGGCTTATGGTTCCACGCTGTACTTGTTTGACATTGACGCCCACAACGGTATTCGATCTCCATGAACAATTACATCACGTGATTTAATTTCAAAGATGAATTGCCGACTCAATTATCGGATCATCTCCGATTGTTTATATAAAAATACAGTAGAATAAGTAATGCATCTCCAATAAATAATGCATCTCCAATAGTTTAAACAAAAATATAATAGAAAAAGAATATTTAATAAAATTCTTTAGTTCTTTGTTTTAATTTTAATATTATATAAAATTTATATCAATTAACGAATAATAAATTTCTATATTCACTAAATTAATGCGGAATCAGATTATATTATCTATTACTAATCTATTACTAATACGAAAATAAAGTTGTTCCATCCACGGTGCTCCGTTCAGATTTTCCTTTATTATGGTATGTCTAATTTTAATTCATATATATTCTAATTTTTATTTTTATTAATTTCATATTCTTGAAATATCACATGTTTATCTATTAATTAATCACATCTCATATTTATCTATCCCTCTATTTAATTAAATTCTTCTATTATCCATATTAAAATAATAACAATTTCAGAATGCATTCTTATAAACCCTTATTTTATACATTCTTAATTCATATATAATAATCTATAGAAAATTTGTAAATGAAAATCCCTATGAAGACTAAATAAATATATTTAATCAACATGTCTATCACTACAAAAAAACCTGTCGATCACCGACGGAATTTGCGACGGAAAACATTCCGTCTCTAATTGGAGACGGATTAACGACGGATTAGAGACGGACTGGGAGCAGAGAAAACAACGACGAAAATAACGACGGAATAACGACGGTCTTTCGCGGGATGCATTCGCGCCATATTTAACGACGGAATAGAGACGGAAAAATTAACGACGGAAATTATTTCGTCTCTAATTTAATATTTATATTTTTTAAATATTTAAATTATATTTAACGACGGAATATTTCCGTCGCTAACTTAAGCGGGATTTTTTTAAAATTTTTGGTTTAGAGACGGAATTGTCCGTCTCTATTCCGTCTCTATTTGTATAATATACTATCAGACATACCTCTTTCTTTCATTCTTCCCCATCTAGCGAGCCCTAAATCCCAATTCATCACCGCCGTCCGCCGGTCACCGTCTTCCGTTCAGGTAACATCCTCGTTACTTAGCCTCATTTTCTGTCTTTGTTCTCCTCTCTCTCTCTCAATTCGTTCTCAATTCTCTCTCTCATCCTACATTGCTTCCTCTTCTCAGACGGGATTGCCGCTCGGTCGTCGTCGCCGTCATCATCGCCGCCCATTCGTCACCCAATCTTTGTCTCTGTTCAGGTTATCTCTCTCTCTACCCCTCTCTCTCTATGTGCTTTGTTCTGACGAGCCATACCCACTTGCCCAGGGATTACCGCCGCTGCCGCCGAGTTGCAGCTGCTGCCGAGTTGCCGCTGCTGCCGAGTTGCCGTTGCCGCCGCCGCTCAGTCGCCACCTGCTTCATCTCTCATCTTCAGGTATTCTCACTCCATCTCCTTCAGTCGCCAAACTGTCAGTTGGAATAGGCACACACACACACACACACACACACACACATATATATATATATATATATATATATATATATATATATATATATATATAGAGGCGGAAGGAAATGTGAGATCTAGATATGTTATCTCTGTCTCTGTTGGGTTGCTATATGATTGTTTATGTTAATCATATAAATTTATATTTATATTTATAGATGGATAAATTTCAAATGCTTTTGCATATTGATTATGCATTATGGCGTATATTTATATACGTTTTAATTAAAGTGCAGCTTGCGCTTGATTCGTTTTTAAAGATTGAATTTAGTCTAAATACCGGCTAGTTTATAAATTAGAAAGGTTTGAGGAAAATTAATATAAGTGATTTGAAATTCCCTTACTATATTCATGAACCGATAATTGTCATTGTATATTAAAATCTCAATGTTCTTGTTTTCTAGTAATATGTAGTCGAAAAAAAAAAGAGTTGTAATAATATTAATATACTTCAGCAGATAAGACCCACTTGCCAACTTTCTTCAGCAAACTTTGACTAAAAATAGTAATAAGAGGGAAGAAATATAAGAGGCCGAGTTGCAGAAACAGTATGCGGTGTTTGATGCTAAAGTATTGAGCAAGATTCCAAGAGGGATGTTGAAAGATAAAAAGATGGCATATGCTGCATAACTATTACTTGATTACTTCTATATGTAGCTTCCTCTTGGAATTTAGGAAACATATTGAATCATTTAGATTTAATTAGTTACATGATATGCTACCTACTTATTAGTGGTTCCATGATTTTATTATGTTGATAAGTGATTATTTGTAGAATTTTAGTCATGTTTTTCTTGAAGTTTAGTGTTGCAATAATTCCTACTACATATTTATGACCAAGAGGGCCATCACCATTGATTACGACATATCCTGGATACTATGTAAATGGATATAAATTCCACACAATGTCACATGGTACACATCGGGCTACTATGAATAGTGGAGTGTGCATAAAGGGTGAAGCTTATGGAATAGACAATGAGCTCGATTATTATGGACGTTTGTTAAAGGTGTGTGAGTTAGAATATCTTGGGTTGCCATCCAAAAAAATAACATTGTTCAAATGTGAGTGATTTGATCCATCATCGTCGGGGACATCGGTGCATCCTCATTTCAAATTAGTTTCTATAAACCATACGCGCAGATTTAACAAGTATGAGCCGTTTATCCTAGCAAGCCAAGCCACTCAAGTATATTATTGCAGTTATCCTAGTTTGAATCGATCTAGAAAAGATTGGTGGGAAGTTTGTGAAGTAAAGGCTAGATCTAAGGTGGAAGTTCCATTAGAATCAACCATCAATTCAGATGACTCGGCTTATCAAGAGGATGATTTGCGTTCCACCAATCCTATTATAGATGTTGATACGCCAATTCTTCATCCACAAGGTGGAATGATAGACATAGATGACGTTGATGATGAAGAAGAGGAAGACGTACTATTATTTGATGAAGAAGATAATCATGATGATGGGTTATGATGATGATTAGTGTTTGTATGATTTATGTTAAATATTTTTTTTATAGTATATTCAACTTTGTATTGTATATCGATTTAATGTTGCTGATCTTTTATCTAATCTTTAATCTAATTAATTTGCAGATGCCTCTCAGAGGATTTGGAGGGTCGAGTTCAGCTCAGCAGACCCCAGGGGAGACACCATCGCCGTCACCGACACCGACCTCATCAGGTCACGTCAGCTTGAACCAAATGGCGTTACAAAATAGAGGTGACGATGCAGGCTCTTCTACAGCAGTACAGAGCACATGTCGGATACAGTTGAGCTTAAATAGCGACAGGTATGTATTTTTTAATAATAATTAGATAGACTTTTTTTTATATATTTGTTATATATATATTTGGTTGTGAATTTATTATCAATTATTTAATTCTATTGTAGGGTGTTGGTTCCGATGGGTGTGGTTCCAAGTGCGTGTACCAGAACTTTCAAGAAAGTAAAAAATCCTACGGGCTACAATTGGAAATCGACGCCAGAAGATGTGAAACAGATATACTGGGAGGAGTTTAAGGTATAACAAATTACACTTACATTTAATTGTAAACTTTTAATTGTTGTGTTGTTTAACTTTTCTTTTGTACAATTATTTGTGAATAGAAACTATTCACATGGGATCCATCTATCGAGAGCATTGTACACTAAAGATGGAAAGACAGGGCAGCAAGGAGGTACAGGGATTTTGTAAACAAAATCAAAACCAAGAAAGACCTTCCCGGGCACAACCCGACGCCCTACATTGATGAAAATGTTTGGCAGAATTGGCTAAGGTATTGGGATTCTGAGGAAGTGCGAGCCAAGTCGGAGATTGCTAAGAAGTGCAGGATGTCTGAGCCTGCTGGTCCTGGAACTGGAATTGTCAAGCATAAAGGAGGCTCTAGGTCTGCTCTTCAGTATGCTCAAGATTTGGTATGCATTCTCACTTTGCTAAACTTTATTTATAAATTTTGATAAATAATTATTTATCAAATTGAAATATTTGAATCTACAGGCGTTGAAGCGGGGTGTAGCTGTGAAAGATTGTATCTATGAAGCTTATACCATCTTACACATGAAGAAAGATGGAACTTATACTGATGAGAAGTCCGCCCAAATTGGGGTAATTGTAAACTTGAATGATTAATTAATTAGTTGTATCATAATATGAATATTATAAATTTAATGAATTATATTTTATTGCAGAAAGAGGTATTGGAGCGTGCACAACAGTTGAGTCAGCCCCTTCCAGGCACGACTGAGCCACAAGAGGTGGATATGAACAAAGTCTATATGGATGTTGTTGGATTGAGCAGCAAGAACACACTTTTTGGCGGGGGTGAAATTGCAAGGGTAGTCAGGAACAACTCCTCGACCTCATCTACTGGTACGTCTCAGTTCCATTCTCAAGAGGATTGTGATAGTCGGTATGCAAGTATGCAAGAGAAGTTAGATTCACTTACTAGCCTAGTTGAGACTCAGCAGCAGATGCTTGAGCGGGTTCTTTCACAGGGTGGTACTTTTGGAAATCCATCACCTTCTCGTTCTAATCATCTTTGATTATGTTGGTGGCTACTTTGGTTTATTTTCTAGACTTAGTTGTTTGGTTGTTATTTTAGATATTTTGATGTTTAGTTTATTTGGGATTGAATATTTATGTTATAACTTGTTTGATATTAGATACTTTGATGGTTGTTGAACGAATTTTATGATAATCAGACAATTTGATTTGGTGTATATTAGTATTGAGCCACTTTTCGTCATTATTATTTATCGCAGTTTTAGTTGGTCCAATGAAACAGGTTAATACAAAAAAAACAATAATTTACGACGGAATAACGACGGAAAAACAGTCAAAGGATCCCTGACAAAACAGCGACGAAATTATTTCGTCTCTAATTAGCGACGGAATAGCGACAGAATTGTCATCAATGGAGCCCGGCTAAATAGCGACGGATTACAGTCCGCCTCTAATTAGCGACGGAATTTCCGTCTCTATTCGGCGGAGACGTTACCGGCGACGTAACGTTGGCGACGGACATATCCGTCGTTATTCCGTCGCTAATATAGAGACGGACGCATATTCCGTCGCTAATTTTTTTAGCGACGCTGTTTTTGAAGACGGTTCGAGTCCGTCGCTATTCCGTCGCTAATTCATAATGGCGACGGAAATCACTAAATTAGAGACGGAATTTTCCGTCGCTAATCGGCCAGTTTTTTGTAGTGTATATGGAATCCTTTTTATTTTTTATTCATGTTTTTCTAAAAATTCGATTAGTGCTTTCTATAAAATATATACATTGAATCAAATGTGGGATAGATAGCTAAAGAAAAGAACAAAAAAACTTGAAGATGTAAACATATTTTTTTTCCGTATTTTGACAAAGATTAGAGATATCGATTTAATATGAACTAACGAGACGGTTCAAATATACTTAAAAAGAAGGATTTTTACTAATTTTAATTAATATTAACTTTGTTTATATTTTTATCGAGTAATTTAGCATAAACCAACGAGACGGTTCAAATAACTTATAAAGAAGGATTTTTACTAATTTTAATTAATATTAACTTTGTTTATATTTTTATCGAGTAATTTAGCATAAACCAACGAGACGGTTCAAATAACATAGAAAGAATGATTTTTACTAATTTTAATTAATATTATTTTGAAGATGTAAACATTTTTTTCCCGTATTTTGGCAAGGATTAGAGATATCGATTTAGCATAAACCAACGAGACGATTCAAATATACTTAAAAAGAATAATTTTTATAAATTTTAATTAATATTAACTTTGTTTAGATTTTTATCGAGTAATTTAGCATAAACCAACAAGACGGTTCAAATAATATAGAAAGAATGATTTTTACTAATTTTAATTAATTTTACTTAGGGTGTTAATGATTGAGTATACCCGATCCATTATCATTCCTAATTATAAATTTAGATACGTGAAATAAATTAATTTTCTAAGTTTGATTAATAATTAACGCGAACAATATCACAACTTTTAAATAAGATATAAAATTATTTTTAAAATATATACATATAAATTAAAACATAAAATTATTTCCCGTCGAATTCCGACGGACTACTTACTAGTAAAAATATAAATTGAGGATTGAGCCTAATTCCTCAAATGAATAGGAAAACGAATTCATCCCACACAATAAATATAAGCTACATAATAAAAAAAATGTATGGAGCTAGTTCATTTATTGCATTTTTTTTTTTTGTAATTGTGCTATAATTTAATATTTATTTTGTTGTATTTGGTTTTATATAATTTTGATGTTAGTTTAATTTTATATTTTTTCGACTTTTATATGCTATTTTGATAATCTTTATAATTTTCATTGCTGCAAAAAAAAGAAATAAATATATTAGCAAAAAATAAATACAATAGCAAAATAAATATAAAAAACATATAATTAAAAGGAAAATAATAATAATAATAATAATAATAATAATAATAATAATAATAATAATAATAATAATAATAATAATAATAATAATAATAATAAAGTTTGCAACACTGTGTATATAGCAAAAAATACAGCAAGCTTAGCGCCTGCCATTGGAGGAAGAATTGCGCAACTAATGCGCTGAGTGCAATAATACAGACCTCATTGGAGATGATCTCATAAATTAATAGATAATTTAGAGATATGATGTTTAGCATTAACAATGCATAAAATATTCATACTTTTTTGCTTTAAGATAAAATATTCCTTCTCTTTTCCAAATTTGTAGAGTCGTATTTATTTTAAATTATTAATTATATATGATGTTACCTATATATTTGGAATATATATCTAAGAGATGTCCTCTTGATGAGGATGAATTTAACATTTCTTATTGGCCTGATCCAATGAGGTTCATTCGACATAAAAGCTATGCATTTAACTTTAATAAAATATTATGCTTAGGTCCGATAAAGGCTTGAAATGAATTTTTTGAATAAATTGATTTAAGTAGGTATCCAGATAAAGAATAAATCAAGAAGGCCTAAATGATTGGCCCAAACCAAGATTAAAAAAAAATGACAAAAAAGGCATAAGGGAATTCAAATCAAACTTACGGAAGTATATTTGCTAGAAGACATCAACCTCAAATTGAGAACCATGCGGAAGACATAACTGAAGGGGATAAGGATCGGGGGAGTAGGCATGCTCGATTACTTCAACTCTCAAGGAAGAGGATCAGAGCTGAAAGAATGTTAAATCAAGCACAAAAAAAGACATTGGCTTGAAGACACCAACACTATAACACAAAGCTCATATCTGAAGAATTCAGACCCTACAAGATAAAGATATCATTTTCCCTCTCTTTTAACGTGGAAATTTTTCATTGGCTCTTTCGAAATATTCCCAACTAATTTTCTGTGCACGAGTAAAGATACCCACGACCTGGATAGTAGCCTCTCACACCCATCGCATGAAGACTTGAAAAGACGAACGTGCCCTGCTACAACTGACAGAGCAGACTTGAAAAGACTGTTATACCCCTACAACGAGTGCACACCAAATTACTATCGTACCCCTGTATAATGCCTATAAATAGAGGCATTCCATCGCATTTGTAACATCATCTTATTTTCTCTATCATCGTTCACAAGCTCACTATTGCTCTCTATTACTGTTTTATTGTAAGAAATACTTAAAAATTATTCCAAGAACCTTTACAAATCAATATATTATATATAGATGTCTTATTTCAACTTTGCTAAGATAAATCATTATATTTTTCTCTTATAACCCCAAAGTCATTCATAATTTTCCATTGATTATCTTTCGTGGCTATAATCAAGCGTTTCTTTATTCTCTATAAATTCGTATGTTGATCGATTTTTTCAAACTCAACACCCCGTGAATGCCGCCCCGAGTGTAAGTTTTTCTTTTTAGTTTTTAATTATTATGAATAAATAAATTTTAATTGTGAATTGAATTGAAATTAACAAACTCTAATTATCTCTATAGTCTTTAATCTTAGTAATTAAAGTCTAATCGAAATTACTTAATTTTAATTATTCTAATCAAGAGATAAATTATAAACCTTGATGTGGTCGGTTGCATGATGCAGCCGCCATACTCTAGAGTATTTGGCCTAAAGAGCATTTTCTAATGGACTACTGCAAACATAAAATGCAGTACATATGAACCCCAATGTACCTGCAAAGTTAAATGCAAAATGCGTTTTTCTTCATTTCGTCTTTTTCCAAATGCAAATTTGCGTATGCATTATTCATTAAATGCAAATACTTTTCAATTGTTGAATATTGTATATAGAACCTTCTATTTTGTTGTCTTTGTAGATTGAAGAGAAGTGGAGATGAAGAAAAGAAGAATGAAGAAGTCGCAGAGATATTTACCAAAAACAAAAAAAAAAAAAAAAAAAAGAGAGAGAGAGAGAGAGAGAGAAGAAGTCGCAGAGAAGAAAAGGGTGCAGCAGCATATGAATAACGAAGGAGGAGGAGAAATTATATCCTACATGTACATGTACTAGGGTTGGTCTTGGGTGAGACCGGTCTCAAGCAAGAGACCGGATCCCACCCGCTGACCCGACCCGCCCCGCTTAGCATTTAAAAAAAAAAAGAAAATTGCGTCGAACAGACTACATATATTTATACTGAGATAATATTCACAAACAATACTGTTAGCCTAGGGGTTAAGGCGTTCGCCTATTATAGCTGAGTTAACTTAACATGCGTCTTCGATCCTCTCCTGGAGCAATAGCTCAAGCATTTGTTTATTTTATTTTTCACTTGTTTTTCTGATTTTTTCTTTCTTTCTTTTTCTATGTTTATTTTATTTTTCACTTGTTTTTCTGATCTTTTCTTTCTTTCTTGTTTTATGTATATTTTTTTAATAAATTTCAGTTTTGAGATATGTTTCCATATATTTTTATTTTATTAATTATTTAATTTTAAATCATCAATTAAAAAATTAACAAACATAATTAACATATTTTCTTCTTTAATTTTTTACTTAATTAATCTAAAAGCATAATTAAAATATTTTTTATTTTTCAATATAACAATTATCGTAAACAAAAGTAATATTTTTCAAAAGTAATATATTTGTTGGGATAAAAATTAATAATTCACGAGAAGAAAAGTACTCCCTTCATAAGTGGCCACATTCTCTCCCGCCATAAGTGGCCACATGTTTTGCTTTTTGTCAAAAACAAAAAGCAAAACATGTGGCCACTTATTGTGAGACGGAGGTAGTAATATTTTTTCAATGTAACAATTATCGTAAAAAAAAGTAATATTTTTCAAAAGTAATATATTTGTCAGGATAAAAAGTAATAATTCACGACAAAAAAAGTAATATTTTTTTCAATTTAATCATTGTCGTAAATATAGTAATATTTGATGGGATAAAATGTAATAATTAACAACAAGAAAAGTAGTAATTTATTTCAATGTACCAATTATCGTAAACAAAAGTAATATTTTTCAAAAGTAATATTTATCAGGATAAAAAGTAATAATTTACGAGAAGAAAAATAATATTTTTTCAATGTAACAATTGTCATAAATAAAAATAATATTTTACAAAAAGTAATATTGTCGGATAGAAAGTAATAATTCACAAGAAGAAAAGTAATATTTTTTCAAGGTAACAATTATCGTAAACAAAAGTAATATTTTTCAAAAGTAATATTTAACGTGATAAAAAGTAATAATTCACGAGAAGAAAAGTAATAATTATTTCAATGTAACAATTGTCGTAAACAAAAGTAATATTCATCGGGATAAAAAGTAAATAATTCAATTTACGAGATGAAAAGTAATAATTTATTTCAATGTACCAATTGCCGAAACAAAAGCAATATTTTTCAAAAGTAATATTTATCGAGATAAAAAGTAATAATTTAAAAGAAAAAAAGTAATATTTTATCAATGTAACAATTGTCGTAAATAAAAGTAATATTTGTCGAGATAAAAGTAATAATTCACGAGAAGAAAGGTAATATTTTATCAATGCAACAATCATCGTAAACAAAAGTAATATTTTTCAAAGTAATATTTGTCGGGATGAAAAATAATATTTCACAAGAAGAAAAGTAATATTTTATCAATGTAACAATTGTCGTAAATAAAAGTAATATTTTTCAAAAGTAATATTTATCATGATAAAAAGTAATAATTCACGAGAAGAAATGTAATATTTTATCAATGTAACAATTGTCGAAAACAAAAGTAATATTTTTCGGGATAAAAAGTAATAATTCACGAGAAGAAAGGTAATATTTTATCAATGCAACAATCATCGTAAACCAAAGTAATATTTGTCGGGATAAAGAATAATATTTGACAAGAAGAAAAGTAATATTTTATCAACGTAACAATTATCGTAAACAAAAGTAATATTTTTCAAATGTAATATTTATCATGATCAAAAGTAATAATTCACGAGAAGCAAGGTAATATTTTATCAATGCAACAATTGTCGAAAACAAAAGTAATATTTTTCGGGATAAAAATTTACGAGAAGAAATGTAATATTTTTTTCAATGTAACAATTACAGTAAACAAAAGTAATATTTATCGGGATAAAAAAGTAATAATTCACGAGATGAAAAGTAATAATTTATTTCAATGTACCAATTGCCGAAACAAAAGCATTATTTTTCAAAAGTAATATTTATAAGGATAAAAAGTAATATTTCACAAGAAGAAAAGTAATATTTTATCAATGTAACAATTATCGTAAACAAAATGAATATTTTTCAAAGTAATTTGTTCTTAGGATGAAAAGTAATAATTCACGATAAGAATGGTAATATTTTATCAATGTAACAATTATCGTAAATTAAAGTAATATTTTTCAAAGTAATATTTGTCGTAAATAAAAGTAATAATTGTCGGGATAAAAAGTAATAATTCACAAGAAGAAAAATAATATTATTTTTTAATGAACAATTTTCGTAAATAAAAGTAATATTTATCGGAATGAAAATTAATAATTCACGAAAAGAAAATTAATAGTTTTTCAATGTAACAATTATCGTAAAAAAAAAGTATTATTTTCAAAGTAATATTTGTCAAGATAAAAAGTAATAATTAACAAGAAGAAAAGTAATAATTATGGATTAATAAACCATAATTGGAAATTAACAAATATTATTGAAAGAAATAAATTAAAAAAAAAACGAAAAAATAAACAAAGCAGTTAATAGGACGCTTAAAATATTTTATAACATAGTTATTAAGACACTTTAAAGTGTCTCAATATATTTCACAATGCAAAAAAAAAAAAAAGTCAAAAAGCTTCTTATGGGGATCAAACCCACGCCATTGAGGATCAAAGGCGGAGGCGCTGACCGGTAGGCTAGCAGTTTCATTTGATAAATATTGTGAACATTATTTATTCATACGTTTATTTCGGGTCGGGTCGACCCGGATCCGGTCTCTAATAAGAGACCGGTCTCATGGAAGTCTTTGCCCATGTACTATACTCACATGAAAATATTTTAATAATATGAATTATATTATTAAAATATTTTTTCATGTTAAAAGTGGTTATATTACATGTACACTCTAATAGAATTTTCCGGAGAAGGAGAATATGCTAGGGCTTTTAATTATGGGCTTTAATTAGTATGGGCCTTTAAATTGTTTAGCCTATTCCTTTAATTGTTTTGGGCTGTTTATGGTTTTCTTAATAAGAAAAATTTAATTTACTTAATTGTTTTGTGTTATTTTTTAATTATATTTGGTTATTTAATTTATTTAATTGTTTTTTAAGGTTCATAGTATTCTAATGTGTAAATATTGAAAACTATATAGATGTTATTGTAAAAGTATAAAGAGTGGTATAAAAAGGATTATAAAATGAAAAAAATCTTTTGGATTTTAGTTTGAGTTAGTAGATTGCAGATGAATTACTGTTTTGACGTGACAGTTACTACAAAATAAGTTTGGATTTGAGTTTTCCCATTGGATATGGCCTAGAGAAATATCAATAGTGCACAAAAACACTATTTTATTGCACTTTCTACTTCATTTCTCTCCAACCCGTCAGATCTTCTATTGCCTAACCGTGTTGCATTCTTTATTGCCTCCGTTAGATTAATGACATGTGTGGATTTGAAGATATTTATATTCCCCAATTGGGTGGGATGAACCCTAGTCCCCATATATATTTAATTTGCAGATAAACACATGTCATTCATCTAACAACTGTAATAAGAGATGCAACATGGTTAGGCAATAGAAGACCTGATTTGCATAATAGTGCTGCACATGCACCAAAGGTGCTACATCATTTTATAAATATTTATTTATCATTTAAAACATATATTTATTTTCTAAACTATCTTAGGTTTTAAAAAAAAAATCAATGCAGAATCTAGTCCGAAGTTGTGTTATGCATTGGAGATGACCTTAAAGCATTAATATAATCACTAATTGCTAAGCATATTGCTGAGAAATAGGCTCGGCCCGACGAGCCAGCCCGATTTCGGAGATGGCCATGAAAAAAAATTGGCACGATCAAATTTGGCACGAACAAATTATTTTTTACGATCATTGAGAGACCACTCTTAAAATCGTATTCAATAATAACGGTCTCTCACCCCCTAGTCTCTCATTATTTAATTGTATTTTTTTTTATTTTTGACGTTTTTATTCAAAATACAATACTCTGTATTTTTTTATAAATAAACACTGCTAATTTTATTACTATGTAAATAATCTAAATTTATAACTTATTGAAAAAATTAACTAAAACATTTGATCTTTGATTATTTTAATAAAAATAGATTGGATTTTTTTAGAAATGTTAAAACAAAACAACCCACACATCCACAACCCACTCATCTTCATCTTCTCCATCCTTCTTCGTTCTTCTTCTACCTTTCTTCCTATATTTTTTTTCTTAAGCAAAAAAGAAAAAAAAAACAAAAACAAGCCGGAAGGACGAGAGGAAGACACATGACGAGGAGAGAGAGAGCTCGGTCGCCTGGATGCAAACGGGACCGAGGTAGCGACCGCTGAGCGGTCGCCAATGGCGCAACGACCACTCCCTCCGATCGGAAATAGGTCGGAAATGAAGTGACTGGGCTTGCGCCCGTGCCACTGTGGATGCTCTTAGTATGGTTGAATAATTATTTTTAGATAAATATCATGTCTTATTGTGGAACATAAATAAATATCGGGTACTATCATACCACATCCTTGTGTAATCTCCCACAATTAATTAATTAATTTATAAAGGAAAATGAGAAATATGCAACCAATATATTTTCATATTCGATCTTTCAATATTCAATCGAATCAACGAAAGCATCATCTTTTAATTCACGATGCTGCTGCATCAGAATCTAACTTGTGTGATTCAAGTTTCGAATTTACGCGTTCAAACAATAATTTATTATATTATATTACTCAAATGACTGAGATGATCTCAATATCTCTGACATTTTGATTTAAAAGAATCACACATTGTATTTGAATGACCATATATTTATAGATAACGTGATTACTAGTAGAGACATGTAGCAAAGTGAGTGATTGGTGGCTTCGTTCCGTCACACCCTGATCCGCATGTGGCTCGTCGGAGCACGGAGATTTGGAGCCACAAAACCCAGCCAATTACTTGAAAAAAGAAAAGGAAAATAGCTCAACCCCACTTTTTTTCAATTAGTTTCGAACTTACAACATATGGACAACTCAGCTTAGAACTTAAGTTTGAGGAAAAAATCTTTTCAATCGAAAAAGGTATAACGATATTTAAAGACCTAAGAACGATGGCTGAATTTATTAAAGGGCCGAAATTGGAGGAAAAAATCTTTTCAACCTAAGTACCGCATTTTTAAGGTAAAGAAGGGCAAAATAGTAATTTAGAAATTATTTTCCTCTTTTATTGTCATTGTTCTTTAAAAATTTAGTGATTGTCGTTGTTTTTCATTCTTCAGCTCATTTCTTCCAGTTCGTGATTCTTCAACACCGATCTTCTTCTTCACGATTTTTCATCTCGATTTGCAATCGATCATCGCGCTTATTCTTGTTTCTTTCATTGCGATTATTCTTCTCCGGTGAGTCTTATGTTTCGCGAATTATTATTCAATTTTATTGAAAGTTTTAATTGTGATTTTGATTTTTCTTCTTCTGTTTTTCTTTTTTTGTTTCGTTTGATGATTTTGGCACTGGTTTGCTCGGGTGTAGAAACTATGTTGAATTTCAAAGGAAATTTTTAATTTTTTCTCTTAATTTTTGTAGTATTTGTTTCATTTCCTGATGTTGTAATTATGTATAATTCGTGATCAATACTTAATAAATTTACAAAATAATCATCATGAAACTTTATATTTTAGTTTTAAGCTGTTTATTATATGTTTTTTTAGCATGTACTATGTTTTTGGCCAATTGTGATCTTTAAATACAAAGTAAACTTTCTCTTTATTTTTCAGAATGTAATGATGATATGAAGCTTCTGTTGGACGTTATTTTAGCACTTTGAAGCGTTGAAGTTTCTAAGCCACAACTGGGTGAGTTACTAGATTCAATGGTACTTGACAATGAAATAATAGAGCTGAAGAGCAATGGTTAATCAAGCCACGAAGAATTGCTTCAAAGGCGCGTTTCGGATTCAAGTCGATCCGGGGTTCGTTTCGGGTAAATTCTTCATCCTCCTTTCGTCCATTTTGTTTCCAGCCATCTCGACCTCCTTCCGCCCATCATATACTGTCCATTCCACCTCTTTATCCACCCCAATCCCACGCCCAGATCAGATTTCTGCCCCAGCAGATCCGTCGTTCGTAGTTTTAACCTAGTTCGACCCAAACTCAGCCCCGTGCCAAATCCCAAACCCCTCGTGCGAATTGGCTGAATTTTGGATTTGTTGTTTCTGACTTCAATTCATAATTTGTGTTAAAATTTGAGCTTAATCGGAGTTGATTTGCTATAGATTCTAATCGGGTTTCAGTCTAGGGTTTTTAGTCGTTGTTTGGCTTTATCTTGCGTTTTGTTCTGTTTTTTGTTTAGTTTTTCGATTTATATCAGTTTATTAGGTATTTAATCTCTTTTAATTCAGTTTGTATTTTGGGTTGAATCAACCTTATCGCTGACGTTGTTCGAGTCTTTGCTTCTACGTATTTATTGGTCGTATCAAAGCCCTAGCTCGATTTGGTGCTCGAAATTCACACAAAAGCCGACTTTGCTTCTCGATTTTCCTTCGATTTCATTTTTTTGTACTTTCTAACCGATTGAATCGCAGAGATTCAAGTTTTTTGGTGGGTGAATCTTAGCTGTGGGTTTGGAGAATTGAATGAAATGAGAGATGTGGGTTGAATACTCCGTACAGAGGAATGAAATTTAGTTTACCTTTTTGCCCTTGCCTTCATAAAAGCGTGTTTGTCAATTTTGTGGGATTAAAAATTATGGATTAAATCTAACCATCCATTAAGATGAGATCTATGGTGTAGGATCATTCTTAATTCTTATTTTAAGGATTTTTTCACTAGAACCACTCCCTGTATATATATATATACATAAATAAATAAGGAAATATCTCATGCATAATAATTGAAATGCAGTTGTGATACCCACCATGTGATATTGAACCAGAAATTTATAATGTTCATATTAATTATCACCTTACTGAAACATAAGAATTGGCCTCATCAAATCAGATAACTAAAGTCAGATTCATTATTGTACAAAATTATTTATTTATATTTAAAATATAGATATTAAATATATCTTACAAAATATTATGAAGGCTTAAAATTTAAAATCTTAAAAAAAAAAAAACTTAAAATATTTAATACGGGCCAACGCTTTATTGGGCCCAACTATAGCCCAACTCGAGAAACTGCAGCAATATTATTTCTCCGTCTCCGAAACAATATATAAATATCAAATTGCAATTCCATCTGCTGCAATAGCATTCGCGCCGAATGTTGTTTGTTGCGATTACTGTAAAATTCAAATCTCAGAAATTCCGAGCGACTGGGTGGCGGCGCGGCGGAATGGTTGGCGGCGGCGGCGGCGAGCGCAAATACTCCTGCAATACGGCAAGTGAAACTCTGGAGTGGATCAATGGCATAATAGACTTCCTCGAATCTTACCGATTCTTCTTAGACGCTCACGTCGTCAATTTCTTCAAGGCAAGTTCCCTACTTGTTAAATTAAATTAAAAAAAAAGTACAGTAAAAGACAATTTGTTTGCTTGAGGCATGTATTGTTATGTGTGAATTTGATGGAATGTAACAGGATAGACTATGGGAAGCAGTTGATGGAGAGTGGATGAATTGTCTGCGGAAAGAGCCTGTCGAGAAACTTTTGCAAATTCCTTCTGGCGTCGTGCAGGTGTTTCTTCCTTCTCTTGATTCTATGCTGTGACTGCTGTCATATGTGGTCAGTCGCTGGTTTTGCGTTATGTAGCTAAAGCTTCACCTTTTTATGCATAATCCATTATGCCTGACCAAATTTTGATGTATCTCTCTAGTCATTGCTTCAACTCGTCTCTTTTTTATTATTATTGCTATATAAATTCTTTAATCTCTTTGCTAGAGTTGCTCATTTGGAGGTAAATGAACATAATTAGTAATTGAAATATTAAGCTTCGCACAGTATAATGTCTCAAAATTTGACATGAACATGGTCGCTGTCATCTGTAAATCACTCTAAGTTTTCCTGATGCCAGGATCATTGGCCTGCTTCACTTAAGGAATATGTTATCACAGTGAGGTCCCTTTGTCTTCCTCGCGACCAGGCAGATATACAGGAGGTATTTCCAGCATAGAGCTATTTGTATGTTAATTCTAGTTGTATCGTGGTGAAGTATTCCAGCATAGTTGCGGGCAAATATGTTAGTTTAGTTGAAGATGGCATCCTGTTTTATTTGCTTTAACTGTTTGTTGTCATTGTGCTGAAAATTGACTATTTTTTTACTTTGAGAAACAAAGATTATGTGGATGCATCCTGGATTTTTATTGATACGATCGCCTTCTTCTTTTTAATTTCGTCTTTACAATTGTTTTGAGACTAAGGAGCAAAATTACCACAATTCATTAGGAGCACAAATTGGATTGAGTTTCTCTGTTTGTCTTTCCAGGCTTTCCCAGGTGCGAGAGTAGCACCACTGAATAAAGTAATCACCCAAGGCATGAATCAGAAGAAAAAACATGAAGTAGGTGGCATATGTCTGCCTTTTTGCTCTTCATATTTTTTAATTTCCTTGCCAGAATTATTCCCTTATTATTATGCGTATCAAGCAGCTTGTAAATTGACCTCAGAATTTGTTCGTCGATCCTGTATTTATGAGTGGAGTCCTGAAGTTACTAATGAATCTTGATTTTCTTTATGTCGATGGTGCTCTTGCAATCAGGTCACAAGTTAGTCCCAAAATAGTTGGAATAAAAAGGGTCTAAGAGAGTCAAATTTCCTAAAATTTTTTGCAAGAGGTTGAAGTTTATCGTAAGCTAATAAACCACATGTCTATTGAAGTTAATATGATGTCTTTTGGCTTTATTTGACAGTTGAAATGGTGGAACTTGGAAGGATATCTTACACATATTTCATGTTTGCATGAGTAGATAGAAGCCCTTGCTGCTGTTATTGGTTCAGTTGCTAGGACAGTTGGAGGCCACACTGTCGTTGATGTTGGTTCGGGTCAGGTGTTGTACCTCTTGCTTTGCGTTGCATGGATAGTATTTACATATACATAGACACATACTCCACACACACTCTTTGTGATTCTCTAGTTCCAGAATGTTTTAAGTTTAACTCAATGATTTGTTTTTTGCAGGGTTACCTTGCTCAAGTTCTTTCCTTTGAGCATGACCTTGGTGTAATAGCAATTGATGCATCTTCCCACCATGGGAGCATCACAGATGCAAGGGCTAAACGAATTGAGAAATATTATGCGGCTAAATTATGCAAATCTAGGTTTGAGATGTATTTATTATATTTATAGTTTTTGGTCTTTCACTTTTCATAGACCTGATTGTTTTCACACTCACATGCTCAAACTTTTTTATTTTTTTCACAAAGAGCAAGTGTTTTTCTGTTGAATTATATTGTCTAAATCTACAGGCTGATTGAGAAAATTCTCTTTTAACTTTTTTATCTTAGAGACTAATGTAATTCATTTACCAGATTACAGAATAACGGTTTCAACAGACCGAGAACAGTCACATGTCAAGTGCTATCCCCTGCAATGTTGAAAGATGTCAGCAGCTCCTTAGTGCAGGTGGATGATATGGATAAGCCCGCAATTATCAGAGAACAGGCTGATAGAAAATACCTTGAAGGAACTTATGGAAGTGAATCTCTCTCGTCCTTGCAAGCCAATGCCAAGTCTTCATTGGTTCTGGCAGGACTTCATGCCTGCGGAGATCTTTCAGTTACAATGCTTAGGTGAAACTCAGATAATTTTATGTTCAATATGTACTAGAGTCTTCATTAATATTTCATGGATAATGTATGCTATATTCTTTTGTACTCAGGGTTTTAGGTTGCAAGGTGGGTGCTACTATTTGAGCTTAGTACATTCAATTAACCGTAGTATTCTGTATCAATTTTTTTTTGTTTGAGCGCATAGGGAAGCTTCTGCATTTGAATTTCTTATTGTAGTGGCTAACTTCTAGTTATTTGTATCTAGGACATTCATGGAATGTGATGAAGTTAAAGCAGTGATTAGTGTTGGTTGCTGTTATAACTTATTATCTGAAGATGACACCACAGAGGCTGATAATCAATGTGGTTTCCCAGTGAGTAAAGGTGCTAAATCTGCAAGTTTCAAGCTAGGAAAAAATGCTCGTGATCTTGCCTGTCAGGTGGTTTTCATTATTACTTGCCTTCACACACCTCATAGATTCTAGATTGAATTTTGATTAGGTGCGGTACTGCTTGGGTTCAATATACCAAATTGCATAAAATTTCATTTGGTGTTGCTGATCCATCAAAAAAGTTAAAAAATCTGTGTAGTATAGACTTACTTTCTCAATTTTCTACGTCCAATAAAAGAGGTTGCTAGTTCTTTATTGTCTGATGCTGCTTCAGGTCTTCAGCTAATATATTGCTTTATTTTGATGTTGGAGGCTTCTTTTGTTGCCTGTTTTACCCTTAGTTTGGTTGACATCCTCACTTTTAATATTGTATCATTTTAGGAAATAATGTTTTCATCTACTTCTGTTAATGTTTTTTCATAAAATTTCCAGTGGCTTTATGTGAGCATCAATTATTTCACTGACTTGATCAATTTCGTTAGAGTCCAGACAGATGGAGAGCTTTGGGAGAAGCTGCTGGGGTTCACAATTTTGAGCTTCATGCATTTCGTGCTTCCTTTCAGATGGTACTAACACACCATTTCTTTTGAGGAATCAGTAACCTATTATTTAGTTTAGCACTAGCATTCCTTAGATCAAGCCAGTTGTTAGCTGTGGCTGAATATTATTGTATTTCTGAGCATAATTTCGATTAGTGACTAAAATATCAAAGTTACGTCATTTTCTAGTAAAGTTTCACTAATCAAGATGATTCTGTTGAAGGTTTTGTTCCGGTATTATCCTGAAATCATATTTAGTAACCCTGCTATAGGGCGTCAAGGCAAGGCTATGCGCCGCCAACACAACCGAAGGATCCTGGAGTTCAATGCAGATTCAGCTGATGGCGCTGAATCTTTCTCTCAGAAAAATTGTAGGTTTTTTCATTTCTTGAACCCAGTCTGCTAACATTGGCTTACTAGTGTATAAAGTTAAAGTTGATTTTTCTCTTTAAAATCTAGATATCTTTCATGCACTCCTGGTTTTTGCAATTGATGCCATTATAACTCATTAAGGGCCAAGACATCCCACGTCCATAATTAAGGAGATCGATAAAGTGTTGCAATTGTTGACTTATTTAACCTATAGTTATAGGCCAGCTAATAGGAAGTTCTAATTTCTGATTTGCTCATGGGTTTGTAATTTTTATTATGATACTTTCGCAGGTTCTACCTGGGCTAAAAATTGTTTGCTTAATGAACCACATTCGTATCCCGAATCTTCAAATGAAGAGTCTCATGGTGTTGATAGATACTCCATGTTTGTGAAGTTTTGCAACTCCGGATTACATCGGCTTGAGTTGAATAGTTCACAGGATATTGAATATTCTAGTGTCTGGAAGGAAGCAGAAGAATTTTTTGTAAGTTATTTTTCCTGAATTTCTCAATTTTTTTCTGGATGTTTTACGCCTACTTTTTGGTTAGATCAGGATAATATTCCATTTCTGCTTGTTTTTTCTTTTCTTTATACAGGGCCTAGTTTCCAAATTCAAGAGGAAAATATAAATCTTGAGATTAGTAGCATGTTAAATATGGTTGTCCATTACGAATTTACAGTTGCATTCCTTAACGTTCTCAGTAGTTCAGTCCATTGCTGTGGGCTAGGCTTTGGGTTAACTTGAGAGACATGATCAGGATCACATACAGACACAAACTTGAGCTAATCATGTCATTCACATAATGTTGCAGTTTATCTTCTAAACTAGTGTTGTTAAAAATACATTGAAGAGGTGAGCTTTTTTGTTTTTATATTGCCAATTTGGTGTCGGTAGGATATAGAGTACTCAATCCTCCTTTGATATGTCTACTGCTTTTATTACTTCTGCTATTAAGATTTATCAATTTTTTGAATTTTTTTAATAAATGTGAAGTTATTAGAACATAAATAATAGAGAATACGCCGTAAAATCATAGTTCCAGATACAGGGGACCAAATGGAGAACAATTGCAATTAGCTGCTCTCCTCAGAGGTTATTGTTAAAACAACTTGCTACGACTTGGTTGCTAGAGTGCACTTAGTGGGTTTGGCAGTACAATGAAATTTTGCCATCGAAAATGTTATTTGGTACTGTGGCCTATTTCTAGAAAGATGCTGTGTAGTTGCACAGAATAGCTCTGGAAAGATGAGAAAATTCAAGGAGATGCTCGGTTAGGAAGTAAGGGGTACTTCTGCGAATTCTTTCGATATTGGTAATCTAATAGTGATTAATTTTTTAGTAGCAAGAGATTTTTTTGCCTTCAAATGTGGTTTGATATAATTTTCGGTGGAAAAGCATACTTACAAGCCGAGGGCAAATTTGGATTTTGCAGCTGAAAATGTATATTCAGCTGTCAGGATGAAGTTATCAATAGAGGTAGTGTCAAGAAGATGCTCATGTGCTCTAACCATACCGTCCTCACTTCTTGAAAGTTGGCAGTAAAGTTGTTAAAGTCTTACCTCTCAACAAGTGCAAAACTTAGTGTTTTCCTACTATATTCTCTCTTCATGTATATGTTGGGGTGTGCATGCATTTACGGGGTTTGCACATGTGTTCGTGTATGTCTCTGATTTACACACATGTAGGTAGTTTGGAGTCTCTTTTGAAAGGCTACAAGCTTTTAATATTTATATCTGGTAGTGCTCTTTTAGTTTCCTTGTTCAAATATCAATTCCTATGTGATGGATGTTGAAATGAAAATATATGAGGGCGTCGTATTTTCTCAGTTGGAAGAACTTATTGACTGCAGGAACTTGTTGGGCCGTACTGGACACTACGGGCATCTCTAGGACCTGTTTTAGAAACTTTATTACTGCTCGATAGATTGCTCTATCTCCAAGAGCAGAGCAATGTGGTGAGTGAGGCGGTTATGGTACCTCTGTTCGATCCTGTATTATCTCCAAGGAATGTAGCTTTAATAGCTAGAAAGATCTGAAACAATTAATCTTCAGACTACAACAAGGTCCATCTACTGATGCACTTTTGCCCATTAATGAGATCACATTTTTCACTCGTTTGTCAATTTAGATCTTGATGTCTTTATATCCACTGTTTACTCTGCAGCAGAAGTTGATAGTTGGCTCTCTGTATATCAGAAGCTCCTATTGCCTATTGCATTCAATGCAAAGTAACATGCTTTCTGCATACAACAGGAGGAGAATTTTACTCACACATGCTTATTTTTTTACCACCCTATCTATGATGTGTCATCGTCACGATTCCTGATGTTTATTCGAGCCTATTGCAGTTCACTCAAGGTGGACAGACAGGCAGGTACCTCCAAACTCTCGTTTCTGTTAATTTCTCAAAGCGGCTTATGCTTCTTTAAGACGAGCAGTTGGCTTGAATTGTAGTGTTCCTTTTTTTTTATCCGACGGTGTTTACTATTTTCACTTGCGTGAAAAGAGTTTACTAGGAGTTAAAAAAGAATACACCTTGTTATTCCTATGGATGTACGTCGGCTGATCCTTTATGTCCGCCAAACTTTTTTGCAGGAGATTAAAGGAAGTGATGCTTTTGTTTTTCATTGTAGTGGGTGTCTATGTGAAAATGGTAGTCTCTTTTGTTCTCTCTTTATTGAAAATGGGACCAGTAAATGAGTACTCTTATTTACAGATTCGGTTATATGATCTGGAAAACAGAGCTTTTCTTCACTTTGGTATGACATGTTATTTTCATTGTGTGCTCTTCTAATTTTCCTTCTGATTTGAGTTGTCTTTTGACTTCTTCTGCCCATTCTAGAATGACAGACGAGATTCCGTATTCTCTAATACCTTTAATCTCGTATTTGATTTCATCTTTTACTGTTCTACATGTGAAATATCCTGAGATTGAAACACGATAAAGAATAGAGAATCGGAGTGGAAAGTAGTTGCGACGGCCCAACTATTTGATGCGAAGGCTTATCGACCTAGATAAGGTTCTTTCGTCTATATTTGGTGATTTGGTCGCTCGGGACTTCTACGATGATGACATAGACTATTTTTTCCGCTGATCATTCATTTTGCTACATAATAATACTGAATCTAGAAATCATCGTAGTGGGTGTCTATGTGAAAACATTAATATTAAGCGGCAATTAACTATTAATATTATTATAAGTTATATATATATAGATATTATTGTTCTAGTTATTACTATTATAAAAAATAAAGAGTATAAAATTTCAGATTTTTTTTTTATAATTTTGTATGTTTGTTAAATATGATTTTGTTCCTCTTTGCTCTTCCACGCATATTCTATTTTTTTTTAATTTTTGGGGAGAATCAAAATATTAATACACTTCAAAAGTTGTTATGAAGATTTTGTATGACATGACCGATTGATTTGAAGCACATCCCAAAGAAAATATGAATATCATTAATTTATGAACTTATTAATACTCACTTAAATATAAAATTAATAATTTCAAAAAGTAGAAGTAAAAGAAAATTAGAAAAACTAAACAAATGCATAGAATATATTGACAAATAAAATAAAAAGTAATTTCATAATTTACTACTTCCTCTGTTTACCATTAGTGTGGTGTTTGGTGGGTGGCACGAGTTTTAAAAAAAATAAGATAGATGTTATTTGAGTGGAAAAAGAGACCCACCATTTTAAATTTGTGTGAGGTTTAAAATAAAAAAAATATGTGAGATCATTTCCTTAAATGGAAAAACCACATTCTTGGTGGACGGACGACGGACGAAAAGGGAAATATGACCACATCAAGAAATATCAATTTGGAACCTTTTTTTTAAGGATAATCTGCTTATGCTTGAATCTTGATCAACTAGAACACTTTGAAACACTTTTTCTATTCAAAATTTGCACTGCTTATCCCTATTCTCGAATCATTAATGTAAAATTAAAACAAGTAAAAGAAAATATCCCTCTATGAGTATTGAATAACGTTTTGTCAACGTAATTAGCCTCAGAAATCGCAGTCATAGTAAAGGAGGATAGATGAAGAAGATGAACTATTCAAAGTACTTAGGCACGCAAGTAGCTAAAAACATCTTTTTTCTTCAGCTGACAATTCGGTCAAAAAACATTTTCGATAATGCCAATAATATTATCAAAGTTATCACGATGTATCATTATCGCCATGATAGTGCTCTAATTCTTATCAAAATATACAGATACTTGGAGGTTCTAGAATTTAATTCCTCTACCTCTTTTATTTCTGCATTTTTTCACTATTCTGTCACTATCGCCATTTTATTATTGCTCTTTATCTTGATCGATCATTGGAAAATGTATAAACTCTTCATCTTTATCTTGGCCGAAATCTGACGCCCGGCTATGTTTGAAGATTTAAGAACTTGGGATTATGAATAATTGACTTATTTTTCTAATTAGTTTGCTTAAATTTGGAGAAGATTACTTCGTAATCGAGCAACTTGATACCTTGTTACGGCAACATTAACGTTAACAACATTCTGTTGTTGGTAAGCCCTCAAGTTGCATGCCTAAAGTCTTATGTTATTTTTTTACAATGTATAATTGGAATATTTGAAAAATTCCACTTCTTTGCTATTTATATATATTCCTCGTTAGTTTCGAAGTAAGAAGAAGTTGATTGGAAACTTTGTGTAGATATTGAAATTTTAATATATTTTTTAATAACTTTATTTGATTATAGAATCTTATGAGATTCATATTGAATAAGTTATTTAATTAATAAATTGATTGGGCGTGTTTTGATCATATATTTTGGAGTAATTTTGTATCATTTTTGGTCTTAATGTCTATTTAATCACGTTTATGGAATTAATTGCATGCTTCTTGGTCTATTGTAGGTTTTGATCTTAATTTGGAGGAATAAACATGATTTTAGAGGATATTTGAAGCCTTGAAGTTGTTGAGAGGAAGTTCTGGCATGTGCGAATATCGGGCAGTATGGGCATACCGCCTGCTGCGTACTACAGCTGGAAGTTCTCTGCGTTTGGAAAGTTTGGGAAGCTGATTTGGACGTGATTATGGGCTGTGCACGAGATTACTTCTTAATTTTGGGCCATGGACTCTTAGTTGTAGGGTTTTATCTTTATTTTATTATTTTCCTAGTTAGATTAGGATTAGGGATTTTATTTCCTTATTATTATAATTTTTACTAGGTATTTAAAAGACTCCCTTAAGGAGCAGAAAAGCAGATACATACTTTAGATTTATTTTTTTACGTTTTCTCTCTTCTTCTCCTTAGCGATATTTTCTCTGTTTTCTCCATGACTTCTAGCTTGAATTTGTCTATGAATTCAAGCTAAACACTTTTATTCCGGTGAAGATTAAGGAAGCCCTAGCGTGATTTATTCTGTGAGATCTAATTTGGTTTTTCTCCTTTAATTCTTATGCAAGCATCTGTGTTTCTCTGTGTTTAATGTTGTTAATTATTTCGATTCTGCTAGGTAGTTGCAAATATTTAGTAGATCGTAATTAATTAGTAGCCAATTAAATCGGCCATCCGTAATTGTGGTTTAGATTTGATTTGTGGTAAATTGATTCTTCAGAATCAAGGGAATAGCAGTCTTAATTTAATAATCCTGCGTCAGAGTTTATTGATTTTGAATCGGGTCTCTCTAGTTGTTAATGCTGCCGGCTCATTAAATCCATAGAGCGTCTCTAGGGTTGTCAGTCGATTAGAGAAGTAATTGGTGAAGCGTCTTCCTGATTACCGAGAAGCTAAGGAGAGATAAGATCGCGTCAGAAGCGTCTTCGGTGGTTATAACCGGTTTGTTTGTATGAATTAAAGTTATAATTGCGTCGATGATCGGATAATCAAGCTAGGGTGAAATTAATTGGAAACCGGAATGCTTTTAATATTTGTTAAATTCAAATTTCTTGTTAATTAGTTAATTTAGTTGCTTTGTTCTTAAACTCTAAAATCTGTTATTTAATTTTCGTATATAAGTATTTTGCAGATTGGAAATTAGAAAAATTCTCGCCGATCCTTTGGGAGACGATCTTGCTTACTGCTTGTACGCGGTGTGGGCATGCCGACCGAGTGTCAGATTTATTTTTGGTGAAAAGCGACGCACCAAATTTTGGCGCCGTTGCCGGGGATCGGTTTTTAAGCAGTAATTTTCTTATTTTTCGATCTGTAATTTTTATTTTTATTTATTTTTTTATATTGATTCCACAGCTGAAGCCGACATGGCCTTGATAAGTGAGTTGGGTCGTCATAGAAGCAATCGTCCGTTATGCATCGTGCTGCCCACGATTGATCAAAATGCTGAAATCAAGCCTGAGTTCATTCAAGTTCTTCCCAAATTCAGTGATTCGCTAGGAGAGAGTGCACATAAACATCTCGCTGAATTTGATTTAGTTTGCTCCACTTTACGCCCTCAAGGATTTTCTTATGATAATTTGAGATTGTTGACTTTTTCTCATACATTGCAGGGCAAAGCTAGAGATTGGTTGTTTGTTCTTCCCTCCGCTTCGATTCGAACTTGGAACGACTTAGAGGAGCAGTTCTTGCATAAGTTCTTTCCTGAATCTAGGGCTGCAAACCTAAGAATGGCTATAAGTAGCATTAAGCAAAACCCAAAAGAAAGTTTGCCTGATTATTGGGAGAGATTTCAGCAATTGTGTCGTCAATGTCCCGACCACGGATTTTCTGAATTTCAGTTGCTCACTAATTTTTTTTATCGTGGTATGTCTTCTTTTGATAGGAGAATTGTTGATGCTGCTTGTGGAGGATCTTTGACCAATAAGACCTTGGATGAAGCAAGACAAATTTCATCATGGATATGGTTTTCAATGGCCAACAATATGAAGACGAGGACGATGAGAGATACATGTACGTCAAAGAAGCAGAAGGAGCATATAGTTCAAGTGTGAATGACAAGATTGAAGCTCTAACTTCTCTGGTTAGAGGCTTTGCTGTAGCTCAAACACATAAGTATTCACAATCCGAACAAGCATGTTATGGTTCAGACGATGCACAATTTGATGCGCAGAGGCAGATGCGATATGACCCATTCTCGAACACAAATTTCAGCTGGAGTCAGCAGGATGGGCAGGAAAAGTATGTCCAAAATCAGCCGCAGGTTGGGCAGTATGCCCATACCGACTGTTCAGTCCTGAGCATGAGCGATATTATGAAAAGTCTAGCGCAGAGCAACGAGATTGTTATGAACTTGGTGCAAAGTCAGCAAGTTTTCCAGCAAGAGACACAAGCTGCCTTGGGCGGCATAGGCACACAAATCAACCAATTGGCCACTCAAATGAATAAGTTGCAAGCCAATCAAGGAAAACTTCAATCTCAAATGGAAGTAAGTTCCATAGAGCATGTCTATGCTGTGACTTTAACGAGTGGGAATGGGTTGATTGAGCACAATCCAAAGGAAAATGATGAGCAAGAAAGAGCTGAGAAAGATGAAGTCGCCAAAGGGGCCCAACAATATGAAAAGCTTCATTCTTCCAAGGTAAGTGTTGAATCTAATTTTTCTAATTATAACCTACTAGTTCCACCATCTTTTCCTTCCAGGTTGATTCAAAACGAGAAAGAAGATGATGAAAAGAAAATCATAGAAATATTCAAGAAGGTTGAGAATCATCATAGGAAAGATAAGCCTGAGCATGTGGTATTCAGCGAATTGATTGGTCGAGATGCAGCAGCTGAGCGGGATGAAGAAGTCAGAGAATCTATCATGCAGCTGCACTCCATCAATGAGGTTCTTGATCAACGTCTGTCGAGCAGTATGCCCATACTGACCAACCCTGAACAGTTTGTGCCGTCTATTGTGAAACTCCCAAAGCGGAAATTGAAGCCACCAGACAGTTGATGCAGTTTCAGGGAAGTTTTAGTTTGCTTTCATTTTTATTTTTTTTAATTTTGTTTTTCCTAATTTTTTTTCTCTTTTTTTTTATGTGTTTTATTGTTTCTTGTGTTTGTTTGCTTTCTTTTCCTTTACACAGTGAGGACACTGTGTCGTTTAAGTGTGGGGGAGGGGAGAGAAGTTGGTTATTTGTTTAAGTTTCTTGTGTTTCAAAAAAAAAAAAAAAATTTGATTGTCTTTTTGAGTCATTGGCAACTTGAAGATGGATAATTTGAATAGTAAGGATTAAGATATTGCATTGGTATGAATGGTTGTTTTCTCTTGTGATTGAGTTGTGCATGTGCTCGTATGTATTCTTGGATGAGGAAAAAGTGCAAAATTGATCAAATTTTTTGAAACATACTGATATTGTGAGATTTGAGCCTTATGAGTATAATTTGAAAATGCTCCAATATTTTTCTTTGTTGAGTGTTATATCGAATTTGATTACTTGATTTCTGGTTTGCCCGGTTGCCATAGTTGAAGCTGCATTCATGAAAATCATGCATAGAGATGATTTAGGCATGTAGGATTCACCCATTTTTGGCCTGAATATATTATCCATACTCTTAATTTTCCCCTATTGAGCTCGTTTATACCTTAATCCATTTTTCTTGATATTATAAGCTGCTAAAAATTGAGCCTCAACTTTTTAGCCTTCTTTTGTCCCACTGAAAATATGCAAGTTATGTTGAAAGTTTTATTGTGATATGTGCTGAAGAAAAATAGTGAAAGGTCTTGAGCAGAAATTAAAAAGAAAGAAAAAAAAGCGAAAAAAAAAGAGAAAAAAAAAGAAAAGCTCTATTTTAAAAAAAGGAATTAAAGAGTTTGTTGTTAGTTGTTTGAATTTGTGTGTTGCCCTGTATGATGGACGTTGAGTATAGTTTGTGAGGAATGATAGTTGATGGATGGAATCACTTGCATATTTTCGGTCTTCTGAGCCTATTTTATCCATTCTTTTTATCCTACCTATGCACCATAGCCCCGTTACAACCCATCAAAGTCCTTTTGATATATGCATGAGTTTTATTTTGTGGTGGATATAGTGACATATGGGCAAACCTATGCTTGAGAGTGTCAAGTTGCGATTTGTGTGAAATAATTCTGTCCTTATATTCTTTTGAGAGAATGGGAGTGAAACTTGGTGAGGCAGGATTCGTTTTGCATGATTTTGACTTGAATGAAGAGCATTTACACAATTTTTGAAACAAGAGAATGGATAGTGGATTGAGAAAGATGTATCTTGATCTTGATTAAGATTTTTGTCCATTGAATTGTTGCCAATTTTTGTTTTGAGTCTTGTTTAGTGACAGTTTATTTTCTTATTTTCGAATAATTATGCTCGAGGGCGAGCATTGTCTAAGTGTGGGGGAGTTTGATTGGGCGTGTTTTGATCATATATTTTGGAGTAATTTTGTATCATTTTTGGTCTTAATGTCTATTTAATCACGTTTATGGAATTAATTGCATGCTTCTTGGTCTATTGTAGGTTTTGATCTTAATTTGGAGGAATAAACATGATTTTAGAGGATATTTGAAGCCTTGAAGTTGTTGAGAGGAAGTTCTGGCATGTGCGAATATCGGGCAGTATGGGCATACCGCCTGCTGCGTACTACAGCTGGAAGTTCTCTGCGTTTGGAAAGTTTGGGAAGCTGATTTGGACGTGATTATGGGCTGTGCACGAGATTACTTCTTAATTTTGGGCCATGGACTCTTAGTTGTAGGGTTTTATCTTTATTTTATTATTTTCCTAGTTAGATTAGGATTAGGGATTTTATTTCCTTATTATTATAATTTTTACTAGGTATTTAAAAGACTCCCTTAAGGAGCAGAAAAGCAGATACATACTTTAGATTTATTTTTTTACGTTTTCTCTCTTCTTCTCCTTAGCGATATTTTCTCTGTTTTCTCCATGACTTCTAGCTTGAATTTGTCTATGAATTCAAGCTAAACACTTTTATTCCGGTGAAGATTAAGGAAGCCCTAGCGTGATTTATTCTGTGAGATCTAATTTGGTTTTTCTCCTTTAATTCTTATGCAAGCATCTGTGTTTCTCTGTGTTTAATGTTGTTAATTATTTCGATTCTGCTAGGTAGTTGCAAATATTTAGTAGATCGTAATTAATTAGTAGCCAATTAAATCGGCCATCCGTAATTGTGGTTTAGATTTGATTTGTGGTAAATTGATTCTTCAGAATCAAGGGAAGAGCAGTCTTAATTTAATAATCCTGCGTCAGAGTTTATTGATTTTGAATCGGGTCTCTCTAGTTGTTAATGCTGCCGGCTCATTAAATCCATAGAGCGTCTCTAGGGTTGTCAGTCGATTAGAGAAGTAATTGGTGAAGCGTCTTCCTGATTACCGAGAAGCTAAGGAGAGATAAGATCGCGTCAGAAGCGTCTTCGGTGGTTATAACCGGTTTGTTTGTATGAATTAAAGTTATAATTGCGTCGATGATCGGATAATCAAGCTAGGGTGAAATTAATTGGAAACCGGAATGCTTTTAATATTTGTTAAATTCAAATTTCTTGTTAATTAGTTAATTTAGTTGCTTTGTTCTTAAACTCTAAAATCTGTTATTTAATTTTCGTATATAAGTATTTTGCAGATTGGAAATTAGAAAAATTCTCGCCGATCCTTTGGGAGACGATCTTGCTTACCACTGTCTGCGCAGTGTGGGCATACTGACCGAGTGTCAGATTTATTTTTGGTGAAAAACGACGCACCAAATTTTGGCGCCGTTGCCGGGGATCGGTTTTTAAGCAGTAATTTTCTTATTTTTCGATCTGTAATTTTTATTTTTATTTGTTATTTTTTTTATATTGATTCCACAGCTGAAGCCGACATGGCCTTGATAAGTGAGTTGGGTCGTCATAGAAGCAATCGTCCGTTATGCATCGTGCTGCCCACGATTGATCAAAATGCTGAAATCAAGCCTGAGTTCATTCAAGTTCTTCCCAAATTCAGTGATTCGCCAGGAGAGAGTGCACATAAACATCTCGCTGAATTTGATTTAGTTTGCTCCACTTTACGCCCTCAAGGATTTTCTTATGATAATTTGAGATTGTTGACTTTTTCTCATACATTGCAGGGCAAAGCTAGAGATTGGTTGTTTGTTCTTCCCTCCGCTTCGATTCGAACTTGGAACGACTTAGAGGAGCAGTTCTTGCATAAGTTCTTTCCTGAATCTAGGGCTGCAAACCTAAGAATGGCTATAAGTAGCATTAAGCAAAACCCAAAAGAAAGTTTGCCTGATTATTGGGAGAGATTTCAGCAATTGTGTCGTCAATGTCCCGACCACGGATTTTCTGAATTTCAGTTGCTCACTAATTTTTTTTATCGTGGTATGTCTTCTTTTGATAGGAGAATTGTTGATGCTGCTTGTGGAGGATCTTTGACCAATAAGACCTTGGATGAAGCAAGACAGCTCATCATGGATATGGTTTTCAATGGCCAACAATATGAAGACGAGGACGATGAGAGATACATGTCTGTCAAAGAAGCAGAAGGAGCATATAGTTCAAGTGTGAATGACAAGATTGAAGCTCTAACTTCTCTGGTTAGAGGCTTTGCTGTAGCTCAAACACATAAGTATTCACAATCCGAACAAGCATGTTATGGTTCAGACGATGCACAATTTGATGCGCAGAGGCAGATGCGATATGACCCATTCTCGAACACAAATTTCAGCTGGAGTCAGCAGGATGGGCAGGAAAAGTATGTCCAAAATCAGCCGCAGGTTGGGCAGTATGCCCATACCGACTGTTCAGTCCTGAGCATGAGCGATATTATGAAAAGTCTAGCGCAGAGCAACGAGATTGTTATGAACTTGGTGCAAAGTCAGCAAGTTTTCCAGCAAGAGACACAAGCTGCCTTGGGCGGCATAGGCACACAAATCAACCAATTGGCCACTCAAATGAATAAGTTGCAAGCCAATCAAGGAAAACTTCAATCTCAAATGGAAGTAAGTTCCATAGAGCATGTCTATGCTGTGACTTTAACGAGTGGGAATGGGTTGATTGAGCACAATCCAAAGGAAAATGATGAGCAAGAAAGAGCTGAGAAAGATGAAGTCGCCAAAGGGGCCCAACAATATGAAAAGCTTCATTCTTCCAAGGTAAGTGTTGAATCTAATTTTTCTAATTATAACCTACTAGTTCCACCATCTTTTCCTTCCAGGTTGATTCAAAACGAGAAAGAAGATGATGAAAAGAAAATCATAGAAATATTCAAGAAGGTTGAGAATCATCATAGGAAAGATAAGCCTGAGCATGTGGTATTCAGCGAATTGATTGGTCGAGATGCAGCAGCTGAGCGGGATGAAGAAGTCAGAGAATCTATCATGCAGCTGCACTCCATCAATGAGGTTCTTGATCAACGTCTGTCGAGCAGTATGCCCATACTGACCAACCCTGAACAGTTTGTGCCGTCTATTGTGAAACTCCCAAAGCGGAAATTGAAGCCACCAGACAGTTGATGCAGTTTCAGGGAAGTTTTAGTTTGCTTTCATTTTTATTTTTTTTAATTTTGTTTTTCCTAATTTTTTTTCTCTTTTTTTTTATGTGTTTTATTGTTTCTTGTGTTTGTTTGCTTTCTTTTCCTTTACACAGTGAGGACACTGTGTCGTTTAAGTGTGGGGGAGGGGAGAGAAGTTGGTTATTTGTTTAAGTTTCTTGTGTTTCAAAAAAAAAAAAAAAAATATTTTGATTGTCTTTTTGAGTCATTGGCAACTTGAAGATGGATAATTTGAATAGTAAGGATTAAGATATTGCATTGGTATGAATGGTTGTTTTCTCTTGTGATTGAGTTGTGCATGTGCTCGTATGTATTCTTGGATGAGGAAAAAGTGCAAAATTGATCAAATTTTTTGAAACATACTGATATTGTGAGATTTGAGCCTTATGAGTATAATTTGAAAATGCTCCAATATTTTTCTTTGTTGAGTGTTATATCGAATTTGATTACTTGATTTCTGGTTTGCCCGGTTGCCATAGTTGAAGCTGCATTCATGAAAATCATGCATAGAGATGATTTAGGCATGTAGGATTCACCCATTTTTGGCCTGAATATATTATCCATACTCTTAATTTTCCCCTATTGAGCTCGTTTATACCTTAATCCATTTTTCTTGATATTATAAGCTGCTAAAAATTGAGCCTCAACTTTTTAGCCTTCTTTTGTCCCACTGAAAATATGCAAGTTATGTTGAAAGTTTTATTGTGATATGTGCTGAAGAAAAATAGTGAAAGGTCTTGAGCAGAAATTAAAAAGAAAGAAAAAAAAGCGAAAAAAAAAGAGAAAAAAAAAGAAAAGCTCTATTTTAAAAAAAAGGAATTAAAGGGCTGTTGTTAGTTGTTTGAATTTGTGTGTTGCCCTGTATGATGGACGTTGAGTATAGTTTGTGAGGAATGATAGTTGATGGATGGAATCACTTGCATATTTTCGGTCTTCTGAGCCTATTTTATCCATTCTTTTTATCCTACCTATGCACCATAGCCCCGTTACAACCCATCAAAGTCCTTTTGATATATGCATGAGTTTTATTTTGTGGTGGATATAGTGACATATGGGCAAACCTATGCTTGAGAGTGTCAAGTTGCGATTTGTGTGAAATAATTCTGTCCTTATATTCTTTTGAGAGAATGGGAGTGAAACTTGGTGAGGCAGGATTCGTTTTGCATGATTTTGACTTGAATGAAGAGCATTTACACAATTTTTGAAACAAGAGAATGGATAGTGGATTGAGAAAGATGTATCTTGATCTTGATTAAGATTTTTGTCCATTGAATTGTTGCCAATTTTTGTTTTGAGTCTTGTTTAGTGACAGTTTATTTTCTTATTTTCGAATAATTATGCTCGAGGGCGAGCATTGTCTAAGTGTGGGGGAGTTTGATTGGGCGTGTTTTGATCATATATTTTGGAGTAATTTTGTATCATTTTTGGTCTTAATGTCTATTTAATCACGTTTATGGAATTAATTGCATGCTTCTTGGTCTATTGTAGGTTTTGATCTTAATTTGGAGGAATAAACATGATTTTAGAGGATATTTGAAGCCTTGAAGTTGTTGAGAGGAAGTTCTGGCATGTGCGAATATCGGGCAGTATGGGCATACCGCCTGCTGCGTACTACAGCTGGAAGTTCCGCGTTTGGAAAGTTTGGGAAGCTGATTTGGACGTGATTATGGGCTGTGCACGAGATTACTTCTTAATTTTGGGCCATGGACTCTTAGTTGTAGGGTTTTATCTTTATTTTATTATTTTCCTAGTTAGATTAGGATTAGGGATTTTATTTCCTTATTATTATAATTTTTACTAGGTATTTAAAAGACTCCCTTAAGGAGCGTAAAGCGTATACATACTTTAGATTTATTTTTTTACGTTTTCTCTCTTCTTCTCCTTAGCGATATTTTCTCTGTTTTCTCCATGACTTCTAGCTTGAATTTGTCTATGAATTCAAGCTAAACACTTTTATTCCGGTGAAGATTAAGGAAGCCCTAGCGTGATTTATTCTGTGAGATCTAATTTGGTTTTTCTCCTTTAATTCTTATGCAAGCATCTGTGTTTCTCTGTGTTTAATGTTGTTAATTATTTCGATTCTGCTAGGTAGTTGCAAATATTTAGTAGATCGTAATTAATTAGTAGCCAATTAAATCGGCCATCCGTAATTGTGGTTTAGATTTGATTTGTGGTAAATTGATTCTTCAGAATCAAGGGAATAGCAGTCTTAATTTAATAATCCTGCGTCAGAGTTTATTGATTTTGAATCGGGTCTCTCTAGTTGTTAATGCTGCCGGCTCATTAAATCCATAGAGCGTCTCTAGGGTTGTCAGTCGATTAGAGAAGTAATTGGTGAAGCGTCTTCCTGATTACCGAGAAGCTAAGGAGAGATAAGATCGCGTCAGAAGCGTCTTCGGTGGTTATAACCGGTTTGTTTGTATGAATTAAAGTTATAATTGCGTCGATGATCGGATAATCAAGCTAGGGTGAAATTAATTGGAAACCGGAATGCTTTTAATATTTGTTAAATTCAAATTTCTTGTTAATTAGTTAATTTAGTTGCTTTGTTCTTAAACTCTAAAATCTGTTATTTAATTTTCGTATATAAGTATTTTGCAGATTGGAAATTAGAAAAATTCTCGCCGATCCTTTGGGAGACGATCTTGCTTACCACTGTCTGCGCAGTGTGGGCATACTGACCGAGTGTCAGATTTATTTTTGGTGAAAAACGACGCACCATAAATATGTGTTTATATGGTGATAAATATTTATTTATTTGTTAACAAGTTAAGAATATACATTAATATTCAAGAGCCAATTTGAAAGTCTAAAAGTCTCATTTGAAGACCGTTCGAGAGTTAACTTGAAAAGAAGAATCAGATGATCAAATAGAGATTGAACCCGGATATATTCGAAATTCTTATATTGGTATGCAATCTTGTATTTATTAAATTAAATACAATTTTTCGTGTTTACACTTTGATTTGTAAGATTGGGGATTCTGTGTCAGCTTGGACATTGCATATCTAAATCCCGAGAGTATAAATAATATTATAGGAAAAGGGTTAAATATACCATTAATGTTTCCTCTCAGGTTCAAATAAGTATTTTTTTAGAAAATTACAAGGTATATATATATAATCAAATCAAGCACTACACCACCATATAGGCGGGACCTCTACACCACCACGCAGGGTGGGACAACTACACCACCAAGCAGGGTGGGAAATATAATAGAATTACAAGGTATATATATATATATATATATATATATATATATATATATATATATATATACAAGGTATATATATATATATATATATATATATGTATATAATCAAATCAATATTCTGTATATAGTAGGCGGGACCTACACCACCAAGCAGCCACCACGCAGGGTGGGACAACTACACCACCAAGCAGGGTGGGAAATATAATAGAATTACAAGGTATATATATATATAATCAAATCAAGCACTACACCACCATATAGGCGGGACCTACACCACCAAGCAGGGTTGGAAATATAATAGAATTACAAGGTATATATATATATATATATACATTATATATATATATATATATATATATATAATCAAATCAAGCACTACACCACCATATAGGCGGGACCTCTACACCACCACGCAGGGAGGGACAACTACACCACCAAGCAAGGAGGGAAATATAATACATCGCCTGGATTGAACTCAAGACCTCTCATTAGGGAGAGTCTTGTGGTGCCTCAGCTAGTCACTTGAGCTAGGCCTCATTGGTTGTCTCTGAAGTTTTATTAGGTACAAATAAACCATTAAAATTATGAATTATTGATATGCATGCCCTTCTTTGCTATTGCCACTCCAAATATAACATTATACCATTTTTTTCTATTTATTTTAATCTTTTAAGCATCCTCTCTCTCCAATTTTCTCTCTATTTAATTTTAAGTTTCAAAATAATTTCTTCATTATTATTAATAATTGCCGCTAAATATCCAAAGTGTATTTCAATTCTCGTATTGCACCATAACCGAAGATTATATTAGGAAAATTCCTGAACTTCTTAACTAATCTCAATTTGCACTTTTGAGTACACGACCCTCTAATTGGAGCTGACTTGGCAGACGGAATTGCTTATGTAGCTAGATTTTCCGATAAATCAAACGACGTCGTTTCACTAATTATAAAAATTAAATAATATATGAAAAATAAATTAAAAATGAATAAAAAATAGAAAAATCCCACGTGTACAACAATCTCTCTCATCTCTCTTCTCTCCGCAGCCGCCAACTGAAACTCTGAAAATCTCCATACTCCTCTCTCACTATCGACCGACTCTCCCCTTCCATTCTCCCTCGCCGTTCATCTAAGTGAAGAAGAAGAAGAAGAAGAAGAAGAGTGCGACAATTTGTAGATCAATTCTTTCTAGATCTTCATACAATTCCATATTTCTGCTGTTGGGTTTCCATCTTCCTTCTCATTTAGTTAACCTAATCGCCAAATTAGATACATTTCCGCGATACCCAGATTCGATTTTGGGCAAATACGTGAGCCCGATATGATGCTGTTAAGCTATTTCGCGAAATGGTGAGATCTAATCCCCGCCGTCGCCGCCACCACCGCATCGCCACCAGCCCCAACCCGCAGAATTGAAACCGGATTAGTCGATAGGGGAAGTCGCAAAGCAGCCGACGGCCACTGCCGGAGATAATGCCATTTTTGCCAAACAACAGATGTGGAAATTTTGGGCCGCCGAAGAACAACAACAGAAGAGAATAAATCTATATTTAAGAATTAGGGTTCTCTGATTGCGGATGATAAGAACGATGAGATTTGGGGAGAGATATATCTTTTGATAAGAATTTGGGTTCTCTGATTCCGTCATCCCAATTTTAGAATTAAAACTTTTCTTATCAAATTTTCGAGACGGAAAAGGTGTTGCGGGAGAGGAAAGTGACGAGTAATTTTTGATTTTCTGGGTTCATGCGCAGAGAAATCAATAGAGATGAGATCTGGAGTGTGACAATTTGAGAACGAGTATGGCGTTGGAGTTATCAGAGAAGATGAACACAGCGGGATCCAGAAATTTCCCTAATCAGTGGTCGCGATTTTGGATTTTTTTTTTATTTTTATTTTCTTAATTGATGCCACATGCACAATATTATGCCACGTATATGCCATCTCATCATTAATTTGGCCAGAGAGGTTTGCCGGGGTACAAATTAAAATTAATTAAGAAATCGAGAAATTTTCTTAGTAGAATCTTCGATTGTCGGGGTACAAATTGAAATTAATTAAGAATTTGAGGAATTTTTCAGATAGAATTTTAGGTTGAGGTGCAATACGAGAATTGAGATAAGATTTGGGTATTTAGCGGTAATTAACTATTAATATTATTATAAGTTATATATATAGATATATTATTGTTTTAGTTATTACTATTATAAAAAAAAATAAAGAGTATAAAATTTCAGATTTTTTTATAATTTTGTATGTTTGTTAAATACTCCCTCGGTCTCTCAAGTGCGTGGTCCAAATTTAATTATATGTGAGATATAAAATATTAATTAGACCATATTTTTAGGAGAGAGATATTATGATTTTGTTCCTCTTTGCTCTGCCACGCATATTCTACTTTTTTTTTGGGAAGAATCAAAATATTAATGCACTTCAAAAGTTGTTATGAAGATTTTGTATGACATGACCGATTGATTTGAAGCACATCCCAAAGAAAATATGAATATAATTAATTTATGAACTTATTAACACTCACTTAAATATAAAATTAATAATTTCAAAAAGTAGACGTAAAAGAAAATTAGAAAAACTAAACAAATGCATAGAATATACTGACAAATAAAATAAAAAGTAATTTCATAATTTACTACCCTCTCCGTTCACCAATAGTGTGGTGTTTGGTGGTGGCACAAGTTTTAAGTGAGGTAGATGTTATTTGAGAGGAGAAAGAATTTGTGTGAGGTTTAAAATATAAGAGAATATGTGGGGTCATTCCTTAAATGGAAAAATCACACTCTTGATGAACGGACGAAAAGGAAAATATAACCACACTCTTTGTAGACGGAGGAGTAATTTAGTAGTAGTAGAAAAACAATAGAGTTGTAGAACAAATTTGGGGTGTATATAAAATCATATGCGTACGTTGAATTAAAGAATTACGATAATGTATAATAAACATTAAATATTATAATATTATAAATAATAAAGGATTAATATAAAAGTTAATAATAATAATAATAATATTTTACTTATAATAATATTAATAATAATGAAGAGATGATTATATTTTTTTATAAAATTAAATAGAGAGAAAATTGGAGGAGAGATGCTTAAAAGATATAAATAAATAGAATTTTTTTGACATAATGCTTTTGGAGTAGCAATAGCATGGAAGGGTATTCACGAACGCTATTGCTAACACTCGGCAAAATAAATGTATTATCCTATGCTCACAATACTGTAGACAGTTCTTGAAAGTACAGGGTCGGAGAGTTGATTGCCACTATCTCTTGAATTCTCCACAACCTGGTTTCAAACTTGGGGTTGGTGCTGGTCACTTGGTTTATCTTGCCCAATAAACAAACAGAACTAATACTAAAAATAAATAAGTAACTTGATTAATAATAAAAAGAACTTGACCTGGACAAACTAATTAAATAAAAACACTAGCTCGATCATTGGTGCATTAATTTTCATTACATGCATGCATCGTTGGTTATAGGACTTGAATGCCGAGATCCCTTTTTAATCGTCACGCTCTCAACAAACCCTTCCCTTACCTATCCTTACTGAATTGTCGACGCACTACCGGCTCCCTACTCTGGGCAATACCTCTGTCCCCAAGTCATCGTCCAGTTTCTTGCCCAGAGAGCATTAATCACTAGAAAGACCCAACAAGAAATAATCACGCCTGTCTCGCCCAAGACACCTTCACTCACTGCTTATTAATCCAGACCAAGATAAGTACTTGAGAAAATTCTCCCTAAACCTCTTAGTTAATTAGTGATATAATATTACCTAAGTAATTAATGGCCTATTAATTACCTCGACAAATTAAACCGTTTCGGAACAAGAACATAAACAGATCTAGAATGCAACAAGCAATTACTTTGTCCAATTAGACCTCACGAGCTTTGGTTCTTATTCAACTAGTTGTTGCCCAGATCAAGTATAGAAGATTAGCTAGACATAAAGTAAATCGAACAAACACAAATTTGGGGGAAAACCATAAGAACTATATTAAAAACAAACTTACGAAATATCAAAGTATTAATCGGCCAAAAGTGCCGATCGGGAAATAGCAACTGGAAACTAAAAAGCATAAACTAAATTGCCCCAGGGGACTTGTTTCTTCCTCACAACTCTCGAAATAAAACAAAGCAGAAGCGTAAAATAACAACGTGAAAATATATCGTAATGTATATGGTGATGGCTGCGGCCATGCACCATATTTATAGGCTGAGATGCGCTAGGGTTTGGGCCTCCAGTCCTTTACATGGTAAGTCCATGAGCTACCTTGGAGTGCAAGTAATTACTTGATAAGCACGACCCTAACATGGAATATCACGTCCATCTTCAAGATCCCATTCGGATCCTACACCTAATCGGATTAGGAAAGAAACTTAAGTTAGATCTTCTTTTCCTTCTCCTAATAGGCTTCGGAGAGAAACACGCCAGTTGCCCCCGCCATCTTGCCTTCTCTTGTCAGCATGTCTTCTGCTCTGCTTCCTGCCCAATATGCCAGACAAGGCCAACACTGCATCTCGTATTAAGATTGAGCCAGGGAATCCTTCCCACAGCTACGCGTATGATGCCATCATTCCTGCCCAAGCTGGAGATTCATCGATTGCTCATTGTTTCGTATCGATTCTCGTACCATTTCAGCAGATTTCAACCATGTCTTGCCCTCTAATGCTCTTCACCTGCCCAGATCCACCTGTTGCCCAAATAGTGCCCTCCTAGGCACCGAAACAATACAAAAAGACAACAAAAGACTCGATCTAGATTACCTAAACACACACAAAATGAACACAAAATATGGGTTCATCAGGCATGTAAGTATTTCATAACATTAAGGATTTGTTTGTATCTAGAAAAATTTCAGGGGCTTACTTGAATTTGGAGGAAATATTAATAGGAGTGTATTTGACCATTTTCCCTAATATTATTATATGGTGGTGTGTGTTGATTTCTATACATGCAAGTTGAGTTACAATAGAACTTCTGTAAATTAATATTAGGGGTATGCACGAATCGAATCGAATCGAGAAAATCAACAGAACTGATGAATTTTGGTCGGTTCTAGAGCTGGCAATTTTTCGGGCCGGCCCGGCCCAGCCCGAGCCCGCCGGGCTTTTTGGAAAAATCGGGTCGGGCCGGCCCGGCCCGAAATCCTCCGGGCCAAGAAATGTGAAGCCTAACCCGGCCCGGAAACCCCTTTTATAGTGTAAATTTACCGGACCGGCTCGAGCCCACCGAGTTTTTCCCCCATTCCGGGCCGGGCCGGCCCGACCCGAAATTTCATCGGGCCTGGATTTTTGAAGCCTTGCCCGGCCCGAAATCGGGCCGGGCTGGGCTGGTTTTGACAGCTCTAGTCGGTTCGATTCAGTATTTAAACCTACCGGTTTCCGGTTCTGTTTATAATTTTCCAAATTTTTTGTTTTCGATTTCAGTCCTGGTTTCGCAAAATTTGATCGGCCGGACACCAAACCAATCGAACTATAACTAATATATTAAATATTATATAATTTATTTTATATTTTATTATAAAAAAATTAAGAAAATTAGTGTGATTTTGTTTTGAATTTGATATTTGTAATTACTACTTTTGAAATTAGAATGAAATTTATGATATTTTGAACTTTTGTGATGCATATATAGATATGAAAATAAATAAAAAACATGTTTATTTTCGAAATATATATACATATATTGTTGTCGGTTTTTATGAAAACCGATCGAACCGATCAAAAATTTTCGGTTCAGTTTCTGTTCGATCCAAAAAAAAATTCGGCCGGTTTCGGTACATGAAAGCACCATTCGATTCGGTTTTTGATTTCGTAAATTCTAGTTGGTCCGTCGGTCAATACTATTTTCAAGCCAATCATATTTTCTTAAACCAACTAACACTAAATCTACGCATACCTCCTACATCTCTTTGAGGAAAGTCATGAGTTTTTGGTTGGCAAGGCTTCTTAAGAATGTATGCTCTCCTCACCGCATTTCTTTGATTTGGAGCATAATCCATTATGTTTATTTTTTTTTTCCTGATCATGTGGAAGAAGTTACACATCATATAACAATTCTTCCTCTTGTGAAGATTCACCAAAAGCATTTGAATTGTTCAATTCCACAATATTTACTTGAGTTTGAGGGGAAGTAAAAGGAAACTCACTACCATTGGGAGAAGAAGCTTCAATATCTCTCAGTGAAGTGAAGAACAAAAAGTGCCTTGAGATTTCATTTTCTTAAGCATAAAAGGTCGGGTTGCTTCCTCATTGTCTTTGCTTTATTTGGATTTTGTGTTTCATCCTCCATTTCCTAATTAAATTAGTAATACAAATTAATAATACATTCATTAATAATCGCAAGCCCTAATTAAATCAAAAGCTCTAATTAAATCAAAATGCGAGGGTCATGCACAAGAAAAAAAATCGAAGTATTGCGGTATACGCGAGGGTGGAGGGAGAAGACGCCAAGATGGAAATGGTGGGATGGCTAATAGCATCTGGAATAGTGGGGGTAATATGAAATCAAAGTTTTAATATTAAATTTTTTTATATTATATTATATTTATATATATATTAGAAAATAAAATAAAATTGGGGGCATAGATGTTTTCCCTTGCTCCTGTGTACATCCGCCACTAGGTCCGACTAAAAGATAGAAAATAAAAAGAAGAAAAATTATGGACATCATCATACGTTACGAGAAAATATGCTACTTTTTCCTAAATTTATACCTATTATAAAAGAGCGGATTCTTACAAAATTGGGTTTGCCTAATATGTCCCTATTATTATGTTTATTTTAAGGGCAATAGTGTAAATCTATATTAAATTTATTATAAACTTAATAAATTAATAATATTCCTACTCTTACTACAACTCAACTTAATGAATTAATTAATAATATAGTCCTACTCATAATATAACTCAAAAGTGAAAAAAAAGACAAACATAAATTTTGAGAATTATGTTAAGATTTATTAGGATATTAATATAGTTGTATATTAATTTTGGTAAAAGTTTATACTTTTATTAAGTTAGCAATTTAATAATTATTTTTTCTAATAATTAACATGTTGTCTTTATTGTTAACTTTCATCTTTATATTTCAATCTTTTCTCTTTATCACTAAAATAACTCTTCACAAAATTTTATTTTATATTTTATTTAATTTATTTATGTAATTTATTATACTTTATTGTTCTAATTTGTTGATAATTTTTAATCGAGTCAATTAAGTCGAGTACCATTAAGCTCAAGCATAATTCATTTATTAAAGAATTTATTCAAGTTTAATTATATATACATTTCTAAGAAAAAAAATTAAAAAATATGAGGGTGAGGGTGAGGGAAAGGGAGGAGGGGGTGAGCTTGGTAGCCGTGACTGGTTATAGTGGTGGGTGGTGGTGGTGGTTGTGAGAGGAGGAAGAAGGAGGGGATGTTGGGTGGTTGTTCCAATTTCAAAAGTTATATGTAGAATACAGATAAATGTCACGTATTTTTTGAAAATTAACCCTATATTAAATATATAATTATGTATAATAGAAAAATTTTAGGCTTTTAATGATATATTAACTATCACTATATAGTACGTAGCAACCAATGCATGCTAATATATTAATTAATATATTGTATTTATGAATATTAATTTAATTTAGAATATAGGTATATATGTAATTCGTATTATTTAAAATTAATATATAATTAGATCATTCAAAATATAAATGTATTCCCTTTAATTTTTTTCATTGGTTTTGCTACAACACTGAATTTGTCATGTCTTAACTTAATAAGAGAGTTGAATGTCTCCACTTAACCCGAGACGGTGTACATAAGACAAACGATTTTCATATGAAAGAGAAAGTTAAATAATAGCTTACAATAATAATATCAAAGGTTGTTTCACAATATATCAAGAGAACATTTTTAATGAACTAAAAACAACCTTAATATATAGGATTTTACCCATAAAAATTATGTTTGACTCTGAAGTATAAGCATCTTATACCCAGAGTTTTGGTTCTGGAACACTACATTTTGTTTATGTATACGACCCTTCATTCATAATTAGAATAAATATATTATAATACACGATTACTATCAGTACCATACAATTTTGATAATTATACATAAGATATGATATAAGAAATTTGATTTTTTTTACTCTTTACATATACTTGCTAATATTTTGTTGAAGTTAATAATCAATAATTAATAATATTATAACTTTAAAAAAATATCAACAAATATATTTTATTATATAATAAATTAGTTATTTTAAATTAGAGGTTATACGTGCAACGCACGTAATGTCCTGCTAGTAATAAAATAAGTAAAGATATTATAGATATATCAAAATTTGTAAGAATAAATACTCTTATAATTAATAATATATATCATATGTTCCTTTTGTTTTACTTCTTAATATTAATTATTGTATGTATTACCGATAAACACTTAAACAATGAAATGATTATTATTATTGAATATCGATAAAATGGAAAATAGACCCAATACCAAACCGTAGTTTTGATTAGCCGATTAGGTATTGGTACATGTCAATACAGTTCCAACAGCTAACTTTGCGCATCCACGTACCACTAAGCAAAAAGGACCCTTAATATGAAAAATGTGAACGAATTTAGACCTTTGATCTTAGTATAATCTATGATTTGTATAAATAGATGCATTAAATAATATATAAAATGTATTATCATGACGTTTAATTCATTATAGTGATATATAAAATGCATTTATCCAATTACATAGGAATTAATCTTGACAAATTGTTAAGGCAAACTCTATGGACCAAACTTATTTATATTTCCTACACTAAGGATAGTTCCTACTGGTACACATCCCAATATGTTGTACTCCCTCCGTCCACAAAAAAGATTCACATATATTCATTTCGGTCCGTCCATAAAAAAGATGCACATTCCATTTTTAGCAATTTGACCCACACAATTCTTTTAATTTTAACCTATCATTCAATAAATTATTTACTCATTTTGTCATTATTGGACCCACCATAACTAACGAACGAGACCCGTATTTCACTTACAACACTCTCAATTCATTATTTAAAAGTAATTTAAAAAAATATAACAAGTGAGAACATTATTTTACTAAAAACAAACTCAACTCATTTATTAAAACCCGTGTTGAAACCAAACATGTATCTTTTTTATGGATTGAGGAAGTATATACCTTTAGATAGGTGGTTTATTAATTTTTTACCAACTACTCCATCTGTCCCGTTATTGGTGACTCATTTCCTTTTTTGAGATGTCCCGCTATTAGTGGCTCGAATCCAAAATAACAAAAATTAACCCTTTAATAAGTATAGATCTCAACCACTTTTCTATCTTTTACACATTTTTCTTAATACCAGTGCCAAAAAAGTATGACACACAAATAACGGATCGGAGGGAGTATTATTTACCTCCCTAGGTTTGGACATTTACATACTAGCTGTCGTGGATGGGGATTGAAAAATTTATCAAAGACGACATAATTCAAACCTACTCTCTAATTAGTGTGGGCACAACGAAAAAATATACCCCTTGATTGGAAATATTTCGTCTTAGTATAAGCAGTTAATAGATTATGATTAAGACAGTGTGTGGGGAGACCCTGGCCTTTGGAATTAAGTGCCTAAAAATGCCACCCTTCATTCTACACGTCACCAAAATGTTAATTGCAAACATAAAATAATATCCAAATCAATGCCTTGATTTATTTTGTGGGATAATATTGTTTGTTTTGTTGTAATTTGAACTTTGTAGCTCGTTTTGGATTGCACCCATCGTGTGTGGTTGAATTACTTTTACTTAAAAAAACACACAAAATAATATCCAATTGTGTCGAGTTTCAACCCTTTTTATTCTCTATCAATGTTAATGGTTTGTACGAATTATTGAAATTAATTAATACTAGAACTTAATGAGAAAGAGAATAAGATATTTTTTTTATGTCGTGTGAATTTACAAACACTAATTTTGGTGTATACTAGATAAACATCAACCTCAATGCAATAAATTACAAATCACATGAGAGACGTAAATCATACATGAAAAATTAGATTTGACAGATTCGAGTCACTCGATCTATTTGAGACACTTGTGGAATTCATATGAAATTTTTAACCTCAAGAATATCCACTATACCATTAGGCTATTTTCAAGGGGAGAAAGAGAGACCATTTTTATTAATTGTTGCCAGAATTTTAGTCAAAGATTCAAATCTATGTTTGTCTTTTTCTCCTTTTACTTTGGCCAGTTTCTTCTGAATTTTGATCTAACCTTAAGATGAATCATTAATTACGAAAAAAACAAACAGTATTAATTACAATTTTATTTTCCATTACATTAATGCAAACTGGTCACCTATTTCTCACTAGTTTCTACTTTGATCCCTAATTTCTTTTTAGTTAGCGACTAGCTAGTAACATGACGCGAAATTAAATTTAATGAACAAATTAATAAAGTGAAGAAAAAAATCCATGATTTATTTTGAGGAAATGACAAAATGAATATAAGTTAGAAAGAAGGCATTTCTAAAATAGATGCATCTGTGAGCGGTGCACTATTTTTAATTAATTTTAATTGAGATTTAATAAATACTAATAATGGATTTATAAATATTCATTGGAGATTAATAAAGCCTAATTAGGGATTATAAATCCTAGTTGAAATTAATAAAATCTAATTATAGATTAATAAGTGCTAATTGAGACTAATAAACTCTAATTGGAATTAATTAAACCCTAATTACCTTTCAATTACTCTCTAATTATCTCTAATTGCTCTAATCCCCCTTAATTACCCTTAATTACAACCAATCCTATTATAGAATTGGTTGTACCCAAATTTTTTCCTTTATAAAAATTAATATCCAAAATATTCAATGTGAAATTTGGTGTTGCTAACTCTATCTAGAAATTCATGAGAAGTTTCTATTATATAGCATTTAATGCTGAAAAATCTGAACTTCGCATGTTAAAATACCGTTACTTTGGTGTACTCTGACGTGAAAGTTTGATTTGATTTTAGGAACAAAATTTCTTTTACACACTTTAAAAAACAAAAAATGAAAAATACATACTTCTTTTGAAATCAATGAAAAATACACACTATAATCATTATACCCTTTCTGCTGAATTTCTTTATTTATTATGCTTATTCCAATCCCCATTTTCCAATTATGGAGATAAAACATGCAAAACTATCAGGCCCATCACACTTCCGTATAAAAATTCTAAGCATACCAACTTCATACCTTTTTGACCGTAATGTTGCCGGGTATTTCCACCGGAAGTTTTAGGGACCTCGTCCAACCACACGATCGCAACCGATGTTTTCCAGACGCAGACTCCTTCAGCAACACTCAGCACAGCCCTCGTTCGTTTCCTACTCGGGACGTAGGGTATTTAGTCGGTATTTAGAGAATAATCAGACACTGGAAGGGATGAGCAAAAGCCCGAACTTTATTTAGGAATTATATAAAATTTATTACAACATAAGTATATCTCCTTTAGGGAGGAGACAGACTTTTTTTAGCTACCTATGGTAGCGGAATTGAAATACATAGACTATACTATACTAGGAACTATACTATAACAATTTTATTTTGGAGAGAGCAGAGGAGATGGTGTAGAGGATTTCTGATGGATTTTTCGATGATCTTCTGCTCTCCAGCCTCGTGGTTTATATAGAGGTTTTAATTCTCAACCTCCTTCCTTCATTATTGCCTCGGATCCCTTTGTTCCGTGGCCAGCCTGTATCTGACTCAGCGTAGGACCACTGCTGTCGTCCATTATTGAATAAGGACGCCAAACTTTCGGTGCTACTTTCTTCATCATACCGCATTATCTTTGTTCAATAATGCTCCTGTTGTGCATTTACCCTTTTGTTATTTAGTGGGTAATCACTTTTTCCTCCACACACTACTGTCGTTTTCTCTTTAGTTGGTGCTCCATCTCAGAGTCACATGACTCCACCAACCTGTGTCGGGACTCTACTTTTTTCCTGGGGCCCTGGGCGTCCTTGCCTTTGGCAGCGCCTTCTGTTCAAGATGCTCGTTTGACCGAGCCTTCTCTTTTCCCTTTCTGGGCATGAACCCCTTCCCGAACTCTGGTTCCTTCTGGTTCTGGCAATCCGAACAAACGCGCTCAGACCAGTTTCCAAAATGAGCCATGTTGCAGTATTTTCGATGAGTGTCTTTACTCGTCGAAATCTTGTTTTCCCAGAGCAAGGTTCTCTTTCTTTCGAAAGCTTCCTCTGCGAATCTTGTAGATTTTCCTGTCATAGTGTTTAACAGGAATGATCCGTTCACTGAATTCTGAAAGAATTTGAACGGAAACTTGACTTTGTCCATCTCAGTGAGACAGACCCATAATCCCCATGCTCTTCTGGTAGAGATGAGGTCTTCTGGTAATGTAGAGACTAAAGTAGTCTCTTTTTCTGTAGGCGCCTTGATCTTCTCGAGGGCGCGTGCATCTGGTCTTCGAAGCCTAATATAGTGGAAGGCTTCATGGTTTCCTTTCCCTGCAGGTTCTGGGGCTGCGCTGATGAAATACAGCTCCAAAATGTCACCTCGGCTAAGCTGTGGATTGTTAGCCCAGGTATCATACACCGCTTCTTGAATCCACTTGGGCAGATTCTTGATTTCGGCGAATGATGGAGATGTAGTATAAACTGAAGCAAGTGCTCCAAATTCATACCATCTTTTGACTTCGTGTGGATCTGAATTCGGCATCATCCACACCCGAGGATATTTCCCCGAGATATCAACCCGTATTTTTTCTGGGTTGATTCCAGTCCTTGTATTGAGCTTCTCCCAGTTAGCTTGATAAACCTGCCACGAAGAAGAAACTTCAATCTTATCAGTATTAATCTTAGAAGTGCCAGTCATTGGCCTAAGATTAATCTCTCCCTCTTTTTCCCCAGAGGTGCTGGGTTGACATGATGATTCAGAGTGTGATCCCTGAATATCATCTTTTTCTTGGGGCAATGGTTCCGAAGATACCACCACCTTAGAACTTGGGCAAGAGGTATTAGAATCCTCTGCTACAGGTTTAGAGCCCTGTACTCGAAACTCTTCTTTTACCAAAGGATCTTTGGCCACCCGAAGGATTGGTGTTTGACATGCAGCCCAGAGTTGACCCTGAGACCGTATGCAAGCTCGTATTCTCTCGGTGACTTTCGTCTTATCGAGAGTCTGCAATCTTCCTGCTTGCTCAGCATTCAGAATGCACTCGTCTCACTCTCCCGTTAACATCTCCAGATTTTCTCTGAGATGTCTATGGGCCAGTAGAATGGAGTTCACATCAGTTTGCTCCATCTCTTGTTAAGAAATCTGCAATAATATTTTCGTGAGATTTCAGAATGACAATATCAAAAATATAATCTAGCCTTTTCAGGCTTAGATTCCATCTTATTTCTTAAGAAAGCCTTAACCTTTGTGTTATCGACTTTCAAAGTAAATTTCTTTGCAAGTAAAAATAAAGGCCATTTTTTAAAAGCCTTTCGGACTGCAAAGAATTCTTTCTCGTTGATGTGCCATCTTACGGCCTCATCATCTGAAAATAAACCACTACAGTATCTACAGGGTTCTTCTCCATTAGGAGTGATCTTGGTTAAGACTGCTGCCCATCAATAATCACTTGCATCTGTATACAGGACCAAGTCGTCTTCGTCCTGAGGTATCGAGAGTTTTGGGAGATTTTTGCAAACCTCTTTTAACTCTTTCATACCCTGTCGATGTTCTTCCTTCCAGATGAACGGAACATCCTTTTTCAGTAAACTACTGAAAATTATTCTGTATTTTGCGAGATCTTGAAGGAATGGTCCCGCGAAATTAACAACTCCCAAGAAACTCTGAAGTTGTCTCTTTTCCTTCAGATCTTCAGGAAAATTCTGGACCTTCTGAACAATATGGTCCTGCAGAATAATTCCTGCTTCATAAATTTCGATACCCAGAAATTCCATTTTCCGAGTTGCAACGACTGCCTTCTTTTCAGACAGTACTAAACCTTCTTTATAACAAACATCTGCAAAGATCTCAAGATGTTTAATATGTTCTTCCATATTTTTTGATGCAATTAAAATATCATCAATATAGACGAACAAAAAAGAAAAATAATCTTTAAACAGATTATCCATCTTTCTCTGGAATATTTGAGGCGCATTAGCTAACCCCATTGGCATTACGTTCCAAACATAGTGCCCTTGTGGAGTAGAGAAGGCTGTAAACTTCTTACTACTTTCCTCCATGCGAATCTGGTAGAAACCTGACTTGCAATCAAACTTAGAGAATACCTTAGCATTTCTAATGCAGTTAATAAGGTGTTCCCTACTAGGGATGAAATATCCATCAAACTCCAGAATATCATTAATTCCTTTGTAATTAATAACTAATCTGGGTTTACCTCGTTTGATCTCACCATGATTCCTTACCAGAAATCTGGGACTGCTGTAAGGCGAATTCCCTGGTTCAATCATCTTTAAATCAAGGTGTTCCTTGATTATCTCCTTCATATCCTGTTGATCTTTGAGGTTCATCAGGATTGGTCTGTATCTAACAAACTCATACTCCTTTTCTGGCTTCACCTTCAAGGTAGCTTTGAGCTTGTTTCTGTCCCACCATGCCAAAGGATTTTCATTGTAATTCCTTTTAATCTTTCTTTTGACATCTTCTAGGGACACCTGGATTTCTTCCCTAATATCTTGATGAGATATTAGAGATGCTTTGAGGATCTGAACCTCTTCATCTTTGAGATCCTCATCCCTGATACAGCTTAGCACTGCTTCGCTGAATCTCCTTTGATCCTTCATCTTTGGGTGTCGAAGTTTTCCTTCATGACCACGCTTGCTGCGAAAACTCAATGGTATCTGGCGATTAAAAGCCCCTTTGAGTCTCTGGACAATGATTTTGTGATCACAAATGGTTGTGAATACCAATTGTCTTCTTTCATTATCCTACATGTATCTTTTGAACATCTGCAGGAAATTGTTTCCTAACAGAATGTCTGCACCTGTATCATGGAAATAAATTGGTGGAGTTTTAACCTTATACCAAGGTGTGCTTCTGGCTCCGCCAATTAGAATTTCCGTTTCTTTTACTCCTTTAGCCAAGAGCAAAATTTTCTTTGAGAAATCTCTTCCTGCAATTCGGGGTAGATCATCTTCTACCTCTGCTGGGAAGACTCCTCATTTTGCAGTACAAATTCCTGCACCTGAATCAATATAAGCAATGAAATATTATGCTTTATATTTTTCATATAACATCCCTATAGAGATGTATATGGAGAATTGACTTGTCATTCGATTAATAGTGTTCTCCCATTAATCGTGATTTCCATTCCATCTTCTTTATTTGCCCAACGTTTGTGATCTTCAAGGAAATCCAAACCCAAAAGCAAAACTGCTTCCTTTCCGGCTCTGCCTTTGATCTCCATCACCTGTCCCCCAATTTCCAGGGTGCCTTTGTAATGATTGATCTCTGGCTGCTGCAGATAGTAAAGAACATTACAAGGGAAGTTGGTTTCCCACCTTGTAGTGTCAAATTTTACTATCACTTCTCTCCATCCCTCTGGACATTTCAGATTCACTGGAACTTTGTTACTCTGAGATGTTTGAGGGTAGGTCGCCTCTCGAATGAGACTCCGACTCCTTCCATATGGTAAAGACATAATTCTGTCTCTTTGGAAGGATAATCTTCCTGAAGTTATCATGAGACTTTGATCGTGCCTCATGACTTCTCTATCTCGGATTTGAATATCCATATTTCTTAACCGAGCAATTTCTACTCTATCGGGACAAATCGCCGTTGTCATCTTGTTGAATATATCTGGTATCTCAATGAACTTCTTTCCCAGAAATAACTCAGTGTGATGTGAGTTGGAAAGAGCATATGATACCTGATAAGTAATGGAGTAAGGCCTATTTCCTTCCTCCAGCAAATCCTTGCGTTTAAAGTCCTGATATAGAGTCAGAGCTTTGCTGAAATGGGTATCATTAATATTGTAAGCAATCTTTGGATAGATGATTCCCACCACTTGTCCTGCACAAAGATCTCCCGCTATTGTTCCCAATACGGAATTCACCAATTCGTACCAGGTGTTCCAAGTATATTAGCGCAGACACTTGGCACACCTGGTACGAATTCACCAATTCGTACCAGGTGTTCCAAGTATATTAGCGCAGATACTTGGCACACCTGGTACGAATTCTCCAATTCGTACCAGGTGTTCCAAGTATTTAAGTGCAGACACTTGGTATTCAACTTCATTTATTCATTTCGAAGCCTATGACTACTCCTCCAACTGCCACGCAATTAAACGAACAATGGGATGGTATAGTACAGTTCGAGAAGGATTGGGAGGGTACTCAATGGTCGACGTACTCTCAGGAAGCAACCCCATCAGCAACACCAGCACAAGGACCAGAAACAACACCAGAAGTAGCGGAACCAAAAACAGCTCCAGAAGCAGCAGCATCGGAACCAAAGACAAGACCGAAGAAAGACAAGTCGACTCAGTTCGAAGAAAGATTCCATCTGCTGCATGCAGGAGTCCATTTCTCCCCAATGACATTCGTGCAGTTACCACTTTTGACAGGTTCATGAAGTCAAAAGATGATGTCAAGTAAGTTAATGTGATTTATTATTCTTATTAATGAGTTAGTTTTGTGAACATTGATCTTACTTGTGTATGCACAGGCGTAATGTGGGATTACCATGGGCGGCAGACAGAGAGTTCTTTGGTTACATTAAGGATGTAACCACACAACTCGAGATAAGCCACATAGATTCCTACCTAGCTGTACTAGCCACAGCCCCAGAATACACAGGACTGACGAATGTTATAGAGGGAGTTGCTGTTACTGGAACCTCGCTGATGGTAATTCATTACATTTGCTATATATATTAATTACTCAATAAATTAATTTTGTATTATGTTAAACTCAGTAAATCTATATATTATAGGTGGGAATTGAAGAAGTCTGGAAAAATTTGCACAAAGATGATCCAGAAGATAACATATATAATCCTTTAATAGAAGAGGTTGTTCCAGATGAAGATCTGGATAGACTGTGCCTATTTGCCGATGGACTTCTGCCGGAATGGGGCCTAAACTGAAGAAATGGACTGATGTCAAAAAGGTAACTAACTAAAACTTCAAATTGTTGAAGTATGGATTAAACTGTTGGTTCAAGACTTGGCACACCTGGTACGAATACAACTTATTCGTACCAGGTGTGCCAAGGTCTGGCGCGGTAAGCTTGGCACACCTGGTACGAATAAGTTGTATTCGTACTGTGTGTGCCAAGTCTTGTTATGATACCAGTTACGAATTCAGTAGTTGTTATTAATTTACTATTGTTGTAGGTGATCATGGTGTGCCCCTTCAATGGTCATTGGGCCACATGTTGCTTCGACCTGGAATTATTGAATTTCGAGATATACGACTCCAACCAACACTTGTTCGAAGATCATCACAAAGAAATAAGAGCAAAGATCTTCACCCCGGTTGCCCGCATATTCCCACAGATCCTGAAGAGAATCGGATATCTCTGCTTTAATTACGCTCCATTTTCATATTCGTATCCAATGGAGAATGTGTTGAAGCAACATGACAGTGTGAGTTGTGGTCCATGTGCATTGAAGTACGCCGAACTCTTACTAACTGGTGCTGCCTTAAAAAAGAACATGACAAAGAAGCAAATCAAGGATTATCGGTATCACATTGCTGATACAATCTACCGTTACAAAGATCGCTGAAAGCACCCTCACCATTGGCATGGACCTGGATTAGTATTAGTAATTTGGATTTGTAATTTTTGTGATACAATTCAGTAGTTTTTGTGAACAATTTGGTACAATTCAGTAGTTTTTTGTGAAGAATTTGGTACTAATCCTTAGTAGTTTTTGTGAACAATTGACATGTAATATTTTGTGAACAATTGAATTTGGTACTAATCCTTAATATTAATATTTTTGTGAAGAATTTGGTACTAATCCTTAATATTTTATGTAGTACAAGTAAATAGTTTAGAATTTAACGAGTTGATTATCCAAAATAAATAGACCCACAACAGTTCGTAGTCCAAATACACAGAACGAAAATATCAAGAAACCAAGTCTCTTTCCTTGCATGTTAGACGAGTATGCCCAGCCACACCACAAACACTGCATCGTTTCTGTCTACGAGGTTTACTAACGCTGGGTTCGTTACTACTAACTTCTTCCGGCGTAATTTGTAGAATCGCAGTGCATGTATTCTGATAATGACCTCGTTGATGGCACCGAGAACACACACGACTGCTTGTTGAATTGGATCCAGACGCATACCTATTTTGACGTGGTCGTCCAGCTTGTCTAGGATTGGGAGGCGTCCCAACAACCCTTGAAGAGATCTCTGGAGGAACACACCACTCTTCCGGATCCGGAATCGGCATCACCTCTTCAAAGATAAATTTCACGCAACGTCTCGCTTGTATAATAAGCACTCACATATGACGTCGGATTTTGCTTCTTTTTACCGCATAAAAAGAAACGTAATGCAAGAAAAAACAAAGTATAGTATTATGTGTTATTACCGGTACGAATTGGTATTTCGTACCGCAGTGCCAAGCCTTGGCGCGGTAAGCTTGGCACTCATGGTACGAATAGTTGTATTCGTACTGTGTGTGCCAAGCCTTGGCGCGTACAAGTCGTGCCAACTAACCGTTGTACTAGAACATAGAAAATAGAAAATAACTTTAAAAAATAACCTTATTGCTTTCGCCGCATGATAACAGGTATCGTGTCGAGATCAAACACAAAACATGTGCATTTCCTACCGTCAAGATCAACAATGTAATTTTTCATACCGTACGTGACCTTATACTTCATTGAAGAAATGGTTTCAACACTCATGGACCGGGCCAACTCCATTGATCTTCCTAATTTGGTCGAGGCAAAGTCCGTTAACTCGTGAGTTCTTTCAAGAAGAATAGTACGCCGTTCTACAAACCATTGCCCGATCAAACTACGTACACACTCCAAAAGAGTGCAACCGGCAACTTTCTAGCCCATCGTAGTCGGCCATTCAAGCACTCGGCACGCTTAGAAGTTAAAAACCAATAACGGCGCACGGGACATTTGCAACGAGCCCATCTAATTGGATCAATATTTACCACTTTCTCGTGTGCACGAGGTGCAAACGATAACAAATTTTTCATATGCTCCTCGAAATCTTGTCTCTTATAACTCTTTGTCCGCTTCATTGAAGACGTATATTGCATGTTGGCCCCATTTCTTGAGGTTTCCTTGCAAGTGATACGTACAAAGTCCATGCGGAGTATCCGGATAAACACAATCCATCGCTTTCTTGATACCGAGGTGCCGATCGACACAAACAATAAGTTCTCGTGGCAACCAAATGTCCGTCTCGGCTCCCTAAAGAACCAAATCCATGATGCATCACTTTCTACGTCGCCAATCCCAAAAGCTAATGGGAAAATCTCGTTCATTAGCATCCTTTGTAGCAAAGAACAAACATGATACCTTTGTATTTTCCTTTCAAATGTGTACCATCAACTACAATAACGGGACGACATGCACCAAATCCTCTAACACATGCAGCAATAGCCATGAAACAATATTGAAAAGAACCATCTGAAGTTGTCTTTAATCCAACAATGGAACCAGGATTTGAATTCTCCAACATGAAAAGATACTTGGGGAGCAGTTGAAAAGATTTACTCGCGTCGCCGTATGTTATGGTGAGTGCTTGATTTCTTCCAGCCAAAGCAGTTTGATATTTGACAGTAACACCAAATTGCCTTAGTAGTTGTGCCTGAATATCCTTCGGCCTAAGAACAACACCCTCGGCCATTAAATGAGGAACAAAGTATGAAGCTAGTACCTTCGAACTCACTTTTGGAGCAGCATGGTATCTCAAATCAGATTCACACGTGTGAGGGCTCCATCTATAAATTCTCCATGCATTTCCCAGTGATCTCGCACGCATGATGAACGAACATTTATCTTCATGTTTGCAAACCACATGATATCTTAACTTTGATGAACGCTTGGTAATAAATTTCACATGATTCAAGAGATGATGCAGTCCACATGCCATAATCATTTTCTCCTTCTTAAAGAACATAGCACCACGACAAAGTGTTTCAGTAATCGGTTCATCAACAATACCTAGTTCTTTGCAAGGAAGAGATGATTGATATGCAGCACCCGGAATGCTCCACTGTCGACTGTGTTCATGATTTTCCTCTATAATGTCATTCGAACCATCTAATGATGGCACATTAAAACGATTTCTACCACAACAATCATCCAAATCATCACAATCATCAAAACTGTCTGCATCATCACTATCAAAAGCCTCATCATCAAAATTATTATGACTCTCATCACGACCAAAATCAATTGGTTCATCATCAATACCATTACCATCAGACCTCTGATCATGATTCTCATTTTGCACATTCACATTCCTTGAAGTTATCACATTCTCACTATTTTGAGCATTTAACAAATTCACGAAACCCTCATGCTCACATATAGGATGATTTAAAACAACAAGTGGAGATTCATTACTTTTAAGAGAAATAGTCACATATAAAACAGGCAACTCCTCCAAATCAAACAAATATGACAACTCAAAATCATCTCGTTATTTTCATTCGCAGGTTTCACGCGCGGGACTGAACTAATGCATCTATCTCATACAAATATATACTCTTGGCCTTCATTAAACGCAATTCAATCTTACTCAATAAATTTGCATATGTTATACCACCAGGAGGTATAGGAATATACTCTCTTCGTCTACCATGGTATAAATTATTCTTCCATACACCTCCATGCGCAATAATTATAGCATCTGGCCTCATCTGCAAGAAACAATCGGATAATCAAATTTCAAGTGCCAGGCACAATCGGATAATCAAATTTCAATCGGATATAGCATCTGGTACGAATATAGACTTGGCACACCTGGTACGAATGGAGTATATTCGTACCAGGTGTGCCAAGGCATACCGCATCGAGACTTGGAACATCTGGTACGAATGCTACTTATTCGTACCAGGTGTGCCAAGTCTTGGCGCGGTATGCCTTGGCACACCTGGTACAAATACAACATTCGTACCAGGTGGGCCAAGTCTTGGAGCGGTTTGCTTTGGCACACATGGTACGAATATACTCCATTCGTACCTTCGTACCATTCGTGGTGCGCAATGACGTGGAAAATGCAGGAAAAAATATATGCACGAAGAGGACGGCAAGATCTGGAAAATGCAGGAAGAAACAAATGGACGAAGAGGACAGGCAGATCTGGAAAATACGACAAGAACATGAACACTAGATCTAGAACATGACAGACTAGATCTGGAAAATTACCTCAATAATATTGAAGAAACCACGCCGCCAACACAGAAGAACGTCGCCTGTAAAATTCTCAGCCGCCGACGGAGAATACGAGCTGTGAGAAGTGAGAGTATCGTCGAACGGAGAAAACCAGGAAATTCACCGCCGCCGGAGAATACGAGCTACGAGAGTATCATCGAACGAAGGAAACCAGGTCATTGCTGTAGAAACGCCGGCGAAGACGAGGTATGGAGAGAGAGAAATTTCAGCAGCTCACGAAAGAGAGAGAAACAGACTTCCAGCTCTGATAGCTAATAGAGAGAGAAAGAGAAAGATAAGGTAGAGGGAGGTAAAATTGGTTGAGGTGAAAGGAAGGGCATTTAAGTCACTTCAAGTCAAAGTTGGCCAGAATTTATAAAAATAAAGTTTCCGGACAACATTTAATTTTGATAAACTTGTTTGGTCAAAGGACCGTATTACCACTATGTAATATTGAAGATAATTATACCATATATTTGTTTATTATAGACTAAACTACTATAATTTCCTACCCTAATATATATATATATATATATATATATATTGATGTAGATAATTTAATATGTCTAAATAAATTTAATATTGATATCTTATACGGTAAAACATCATAATCTAATCAAAGATATAGAGCATTGTTCTACAATATCAAGCACATGAGCCTGATAATTTGACTTAAAAATTTGATAAAGTGAGATCCGTATACATGATTAATTAAATCATAAGTGGCTATCTCATTAATTAAACCATATACCTTGGCGAGCTTTGATTCACTATTGGAAATAAACTATAAAAATTAATTATTTTAGTAGGCTTATTTGGGTTCAATATCTCAAGTATAGACTACAAGAAATTATTATGAAACTATAAAAAATAATTTTTTTAATCGTAAATTAGTATCATTTATGTCTTAAAAGTATGGGAGGGAAGGGAGAACATGGGTGGGGGAGAGAGAAAGTGAGAGTAGTGTTTATTTTTATTTTTTATTTAATAATTTTTGTGACTTAAAGGGCATTTTAGTCTTTATTTTAAAGTTGGCTAGATTTTAGCAAAATGAGGATACAATTTTTATTTTTCAGTATCTACGTGATTAACTCATATATATATTATTAAATTTTAGTGATGAGAGATCCATAAAATTGAAAAATATGATTCGAAGCGAAAGAATTGTGACCCATTTTTGTTAGAAAATGAGGTATATATATGGATGGAGTTGCGAAGGGTGATAATTAATGTTGTACCTTGTTTGGCGAAAGAATAATAATTTACGGAAAATGGATAATACACAATACTCCACGTCAGATGTGAAGGGTCCAGATCATCAAATATGTAACGACGAATCATTTTTGAGGTTGAAAACCCCACGGACGCTTCCCCCTCCCTCACACCAAATTCCTTTCTTGACTTTCTACCTATTGAAGGCCCAATAACTTAATAAATAAATAAATATATAAATAAAAAGGAAAAGTGATGGAAAGACGAGTACTAAACGCGAGTATAATTATTAATTCCCCAAAAATAAAAAATTATTAGGAAAATATAGAATTGGGTGGGTATATATATATATAGGAGGCCATTTGCCATTTGGTGTATGTTTTATAGAGGAAAGAGCAAAGAGGAAATTAATTAATAAAAGTGGAAAGAAAGAAAGAGAAAAATGAGCAGTTTGAGCAGCGTAGAGGCGAAGCTGCCGCCGGGATTCAGATTTCACCCCAAAGATGAAGAGCTTATATGCGATTATCTGTTGAAATGGGTGACCGCCTCCCCCCACCACCCTCCTCTTCCTCTCTTGATCGATGTTGACCTTAACAGCTGCGAGCCTTGGGATATTCCTGGTACGTACTTCTCTCTCTCTCTCCCCCCCTTAATTACTACTCCGCTGGGTATATAGCTGCCCTTGATTGCTTGTTTCTGTCATATTTACTCCATTATGATCTTGATCACTAGAGTTGACTTATTCCGACCACCGCCGCCGAATTTGCTTCGTCTCTCTTGCCCCTATAATGCGTATATATTCACTCTCTGTTTCTCTGTGTGTGTGTGTGTGTGAGAGAGAGAGAGAGGGGGGGAGAGAGAGGGAGAGAGAGTTCTAAGCATAATATATATATACTGCTGTTTAATTATTTCATCTGTATTTCATCTTCAAAAAAAATTATTATTTCATCTACACCATTCCCTGTTATGTTCCAATTGAATTTGCAATGATTTTTATGTAACAGTTAAAAAAAAAATCATGAGTATGGTCCGATCACTTATGAGATAAAGGAACTATATTGGAATAACTTTGATGCTTATTCGCGTGTGTGAATACAAAATAAAACTTGGAGTCTACCGTAAAATGGTCTTTAAATTTAATGTTATAAAATAAAACCGATCATAGACAACACAATGCTACTCATATGTATAAGTGACATATATCTATATATAAGTGATCACTCACTTTTACGTTTATTTTCGTTTCAATCCTTAATATATATACTTATTATTTTCTCTCATCTTTTCTTTATTCACGGTCTCAGTAAATCTCAACACATCTGTAAATTTTTCATTATATGATAGTATTTCTTCATTCTTGGACAGTTGATATTAATTCCAATGTAATATTTCAGATAAAAATGGCCTTCAATATTCTTACATAATATAGAAGAGGGTTTTGGTCTCTGCATGCGTATATATTAGAAAAGAAAGATTTTTTTAAACTATGAAAACACGCGAAAGGATAATCTTCAAACTGCCTTATTAATTTCAAAAAAAAAAAAAAAAAATCTTCAAACTGCGTACGTGTATACATACAAGGTTATAATATATAATTTTGTATATATATATACTTCTCCATCATCTCACAAAATTCTCATTCAAATACCTTTTTGAAGAAACTGACATTCTTGGCCTTGTCCTAACCTAGAGATGGAGACAGCTACATATATAATTCATGCTCTTCTCTTAACCAGACGCGTGGACACCTCAAATCTCATTCGTCTTCAATTTTACCACTAATTTTCTTAAACGTCGTTAAAATTTTCTCTAATATCAGAGTGGTTGGGAAAAATTGGAGCTTCATTATTATTCATGTCACATTAATTTCATAATTATACCTCAAACGTCAGCTTCTTTATCTTATATATCGGGCTATGCACAATTACGATAGTTGAGAGATATGACACTTTGCCCATATATAATAATTTCCCTACAAAGGCACCTTTCGTGATGGGCCTCATGACCAAAAATAGTGAGTCGATTTGGCGCCGGTATGTGCTTGCCCACGTGTTGCCCGCCAACCGGTCCGCATCACCTTTCGACCATCACTTTCCCGATGATGCCGATTGGTCGATGCGGCCGGACCACGTATTTTTCATTTGGTGTAGCATCTACGACATTTGTAAATTTACATGTGTATGTACGTGTATTCGCCTAAGTAAATACTTGGCATGAGGTGTTATCATAAAACATAAATTGTTTTATGTTTTTTTTTTTTCATATGTGAATAAAAAAATTATTTGCTTTATTAACACAAAGGTCAAAATTGTGATTGTGTTTCAGATTTTGCATGTGTGGGGGGCAAGGACTGGTATTTTTACAGCCAAAGGGACAGGAAATATGCAACCGGGCTCCGAACGAATCGGGCCACGGTTTCGGGCTACTGGAAGGCGACCGGCAAGGACCGGGCCATAATTCGTAAGGGAGTCCTTGTCGGCATGCGGAAGACGCTGGTATTCTATCAGGGCCGAGCCCCCAAAGGCCGAAAAACCGATTGGGTCATGCACGAGTTTCGCCTCGAAGGAATACATGGGCCCGGCCCGAAATCGGTTTCACCCGTTAAGGTATGTATGTATAATTTCCGAATCGATCTATAATTAGGTGGTTAATGACTATTATATTCTATCAAAAAAAAAATGACGATTATATTTTGAAGCTTGACGAATCACGAATGTAGTTGATCATAATTTATATTGGCCATATCTTCAACTTGTCAATATTATGGACGTCATTAAATTACAGGCTGTTATCATTTAAAAAAAGACTTTCGGAAATATCTCAATTATTCTAATCCTAATTTTGTTGCCTTCCGCATAAAGAATTCAATGTATGATTTGGCTCCATATATATATGCTAATTTAATTTTTAATTCGCCATGTAATAATAATATATATAATCTCTTTTGTCTTTTCTGCTTTCCTCAACTTCAGCTACCAGAAAGTAGGTGTAATACAGTTTTACGATAACGAAATACACTGCCTAAGTCTGATATTTATTTTTAATATTTAAAGCAAACAAAAGATAATTAAATAAATAATTGGTGTGAACATAATCAACAGTACTTGATTAAATAATCCAGAATTTTAATTAAATTAAATATTAAATAATAATCTGCAGGAGGATTGGGTTCTATGCCGAGTGTTCTTCAAAAGCAGAATATCAGAAAACCCACCAAAATCAGAGGCAGCAGCTGGGAGCAGCAGCTACGACGTCGTTCCGTCTTCGCCATCGCTGCCGCCATTAACGGACCCCTTCTTTGCAGATCAGTATCACGAGCAGGTGCCCTGCTTCTCCATTTTCAACACCATCCAAGAAAACCCTAGTTTCTCGCTCCTCAACCACATGGACCCGCCCCAGTTACTGCCGCCTCCGGCGATTAACGGCGCGGCGGCGCAGCCGCAGATCGACGATCCTTCATCATACGATAATAAGATGATCAAAGCTGTTTTGAATCATCTGACAAAAATGGAAAGTGGGAACGATGAGATGACGTGCATGATAGGCGGGTCGCCGAGCTTCGGGGAAGGAAGTTCCGACAGTTATCTGTCGGAAGTGGTGTGGAACAATTACTCATGATGTTAAATTAATTATTTAGAAACATGTGATTAAATGGATTTTTAATCAAGATTGGAGTTTTGGCGCAACAAAGATATATTAATGTTGATGTAAAGTATATAGTACTACTGTTACGTATCTGCTTTAGATTAGGTGCAGGTTGATTGTCTTTATGTACATGATGTTTGGTCTGTGCAAGACTAGAATTATTATTATATATGTGATTCAATTTGATATATCTTCTTTAATTTAATTTGCGCAGAGATTAATATATATATATATATATATATGTGTGTGTGTGTGTGTGTGTGGCGCGCGCGTTATGATTTATAACTGCAAATAATTGTAGGCTTAGGTTATTAATTAGTTGTTTAGAAGGAAGTCGATCGAGAGTGATGGTTTGCATTGTTTGTATGATTGTTTGATAGGGGGAAAGTGAAAATTGCCCAAAGTAGAAAGAAAAGAAAATAAAAAATAGCCACATACATAGTAAAAGACAAAAACTAACCCAGTAAAATGACATACATGTCATCACTTTATCTTTCATGTCTTCTTCTACATGACTAGCATACATGACTATTTTCGGCGGCGTCGAAGGTATTTTACGACGAAGGCGGTCAATTTCGACGAGAATTTTTCGGCGACTTTTTTTGGTGACTTTTTCCGGCGAGAATTTTTCAACAACTTTTTTCATACATACATGAGTACTATCATACATGACTAACATTCCAGTTATATGTACATACATGACTAGCATATATAAATAACATTCAGTTGTAAGTACAACCAAGACTAATTTACTAATTTACGTCTACGATACATAACTATATCATACATGAATAACAATCCTAAGTTATCACATACACGAGTAGCATACATGACTGCATACATGACATATTGTCGTGTACATATGTCATGTATGCTAGTCAAGTGCCGTTGGAAAAAAAATCACCGGAAAATTGTCGTTGAAAAAACTCAACAGAAAAAGTTGCTAGAAAAAAGTCACCGAAAAATTCTCGTCAGAGTTGACTGCCGCTGCCGGAAAATGTCATATATGCTAGTCATATATATATGAGGTGAGAAGAAAAGATAAAGTAAGAGAAAGAGAAGTATATTTTGGTAACAAGGGTTAGATTTTCTCTTTTATAAATTGAGGACCATTTTTTATCTTAACTTCTTGAATAGGGAAATTTTGCCATATTATCTCTTATTTGATATATCAGGGAAAAATTGATAGAGAAAATATATGATATTATCCCCAACATTAATTTCACCTTAATTTCCTAGCAAATAGTTTTGATCCAGTATATTTGTGACACTATCTAAACGTTAAGCACTACAAAAAACGCAGGTTTACCAACTGAATTTACCGACGGATACATTTTCGTCGGTAATTACCGACGAAAAAAAAGTGGGTTGGCTATGAAGAGTTTTACGACGGATTACCGACGGATATTCCGTCGTTAATATTGCCGACGGACGGACATATCCGTCGGTAAAGTCTCATATACCTAATTACAAATTATAAAAAACATTACCGACGGATATTTTCGTCGGTAATTACCGACGGTACACATCCGTCGGTAATTACCGATGGAAGTGTCCGTTGGTAATATTAATCAGACGAAAAAATAATATTTAATCAAATATATAAATTAGCGACGGATGTGCATCCGTCGGTAATTACCGACGGAAATATCCGTCGAAATATTAATTTCGATTTATCTGGTTATTTATTTTATTTTCTTATTACCGACGGAATGTTCCGTCGCTAATTAGCGACGGATACAAATCTGTCGGTAAAACTTTAATACAATACCGTATCTGCTTCTTCTTTCCCCTCACTTCGATCTCGCCTAACCCTAATTTATCCCCTCTGCCGCCGTCCCGCCTGCCGCTGCCGCCGTCCGATTGCCGCCATCCAGCTGTCACCTTTCTCCTCCGCTCTCTCTCTCTCTCTTCGTCTCTCTCTCTTCCTCTCTCCCTCTTATTTTCTCTCTGACCCGTCGACCCGCTGTCCGCCGTCCTCAGTCTGCCATCCGCCTACCGCCATCGATTGGTATGTCTCTCTCTCTCTCTCTCTCTCTCTCTCTCTCTCTCTCTCTCTCTCTCTCTTCCTCTTCTTTTTTCTCTCTCGCTCTCTCTGTCCGTCAGGCTCCAGCGCCGGCCACTGTCCCGTCCTGTCGCCGGCCGCCGTCAATTGGTATCTCTATCTCTCTCTTCTTTTCTCTTTCTCTCACTCTCTCTGTCCGTCAGGCTCCGGCGTCGGCCACCGTCCCGTCCTGCCGCCGGCCACCGTCCCGTCCGACCGTCCTCTCTCATCATCGTCTGTCGTCTGTACTGGTATCTCTCTCTCTCTCTCTCACTCTCACTTTGTCTCGCTCTCACTGTCGTCTCTCTCTTGTGCAGCATTTTGATTTTTTGTCGTCTCACCGTCGTCGGATTCTGCCCGCCAGAACGCTGCCAGCCACCTTCGAAAATCGTATTTGTCACAAGTTAGTCTTTTATCTCATTGTTGTTTAGGATTACATTGGTGATTAAATTGGTGCATAATGTTGTTTAGAAAATTTGCTAAGTATAGAATTGCTTAAGTATAAATATGTTAACCTGCTGCATAATATTATTTAGAAAATTGCTAAGTATAGAATTGCTCGAGTATAAAAATGTTAACCTGCTGCATAATGTTGTTTAGAAAATTGCCAAGTATAGAATTGCTCGAGTATAAAAATGTTAACCTGCTACATAATGTTGTTTAGAAAATTGCTAAGTATAGAATTGCTCGAGTATAAAAATGTTAACATGTTGCATAATGTTGTTTAGAAATGAACAATTTGTTTCCTATGAATTTCTTATAGTTTGAAATTAATTACATCTTAAGGATCGTCTCCCAATAATGTGATGTTATTTATTTAATTTATGTGAATATATTATGTTGAAGATGCCGTTATTTATCATTTATATGTTGGGGATGAACTTAGAACTTTGTTGGTGAAGGATGTAATTAATTTCTTAAGGATCTACTCCCTTTGGGATAGAAATTAATTACGTCTTTGACCATGACATTCACATTGGGGGTAGATGTAGACGTTTAGAACCATTATGGTTACTATAGCTACTGGTAGAGTCGAGCACTTGGTTGTTAGGATAGTAGGGTTATACTGCCGAAATTTTGTTTGTGAAACAGATATCATGGATCTACGTAGAGGTTTTCGTGCTCCTTCTAGCTCGGGCAGTCACCCCAAGTCGGAGTCTTCAGGTACACGTCTAGGTGCTACTGCCCCTCTTCACAGCAGGTACCAGATACCCCTCCGGAGACAGTACCTGTCAACTCCAGTCGGCCACCAGTTGTTTTCCAGAGAGACAGTACGGGGAGGGTGGTTTTTCAGAGAGACGACAACGGGTATGTATTTATTTATCGTAATTCTTATTAAATATTTCAATATTTATTATATATGATATATATATATATATGTGTTAATTGTCTAATTTTTTTTTTTACAAATGGAAAGTAATCTACTAGAGGCACATGGGATTGCCCATACTGCTACAGTGATTTTTAAGAGTATTCAAAATCCAGGAGGGATTAGTTGGAAGTTGACTCCAGATAGCATCAAGGCTACGTTCTTTGAAGAATTTAAGGTAATAAAATTTAAGGAGTTTGCTACTACTATTATCATTAAAATGTGATTAACTTATTAATTAATATTTTGTTCAGCAGAAATATTTTACTTGGCCAGTTGAGTGGGAAGCAGATGTGTATAAAATGTGGGAGGCCAAGGCACGTGTTAGATACAGTAGGTGGGTGAACGATATGAAGAAACTGTGGATCAAAAACCCTGACACCAAACCCCCTTACTTGACCGATGAGTATTGGGCGGGTTTGCAAGAGTATTGGGCGAGTCCAGATGTGATTTCTAGATCAGAAAAGGCTCGTGCAAATCGGTTGGCTGAGCCCGATGGACCCGGCACAGGGATCAGCAAGCATAGTGGAGGATCAAGATCCACTCGTCTCCTCGTTCAGTCGTTGGTACGTAATTTTTAATTAACTTGTTAATCACTATGTATATATGTATATATATTATATTTTTTAATTTATAATTAAAACTTATATGTGAAATTTTGTAATAATGCTTGAATAGGCCGCAGAACAAGGAGTCGCACCGCATGAATTGAATTATGCGACTTTCTTCCGACTGCACGTGAGGGACGATGAAACTTATCTGACGCCGAGGGATGAAAAAATTGATGTAAGTATTTAATTAAGTTTTCTAATTGTTATAATTGATAATATACATTTTCTAACACTTTTATATTTATGAATTAGGCAGAGGTTCATCGCCGGGCTGATGTGGAGGGACGATCCGATTTGAACGAAATCTATTTGGAGATCACACAGCGCACGAAGCAGAGGCGCTACGGCACTAGAAACTTCGGTAGCAGCCAGCTTAGACAGGCTGCATCCAGTGGTAGCTCCGGTTTGACGGCTGCTCTGACACAAGAGATGTTTCAGACACGAATCGACAGCTTAAAGGAGCAGCTACAGGAGGGGCGAGAGGCACGTGCCCGCATCGAGCAGGAGCAGCAGGCAGAACGCGAGGCACGTGCACGTCTGGAGCAGCAGTTTGCCGAGTTCCAGCAAATGCTGGCGTCAGGACAGTTTTTTCGTCCACCTCCACCCCCTGGTCCTGATGTGTGATTTTCACTTGTTGGATATTTTTTAGATTATTTTGTATTTTTATTATTTTAGAATATTGAAACTACTTTACATTTTAGTATATGTATTTGTTGAACTTGATATATATTATTTTATATATGACGACCGCTCTTAATGCAAATTAATTTTGGCTCATTTTTTATGTTTTGTTGGAAATTTTAATTCGACAAAAATAAATATATATTTAAATATATATAATTAAAAAAATATTTTTTAAAAATATTAACGACGGACCGTAATCCAAGGTAATTACCGACGGATTATCTGTCGGTAATGTATGCTACGATACCTTGAAACTTACCGACGGAAATAACTCCGTCGGTAAATACCGACGGATTATCCCTCGGAAACACTGTTACAACAACCCAGTCATTACCGACAGACTATCCATCGGTATTCCGTCGCAACAGACAGCCAACGGAATACGCCAAACAGAAAGACAGCGACGGATTTTCCGTCAGTAATCCGTCGTTAAATTTACCGACGGAAATAAATCCGTCGGTAATATGTTTACCAACGGATTTCTTAGAGTTACCGACGGAAAAATCCGTCGGTAAAAGACAGTTTTTTTGTAGTGAAGTAAGCACCAATATGTTATCGTTTGAAGGTTGTGACATTTTTGAAAATATCTTAAAATTCCCCAAATTTCTAAATAGTTGTTCTAGATAAATAGTATATTGTTTTTAGATTAAAAAATTGACTGAAAGGGCAATTTTGTCCATTAACCCTAGAATTTGAATATTATTAAAAATGTGTTAGTGTTTTTTGTCATTTGAGAAATTAAATGGAGTAGTTTTTACTTAGAAACACTGCACGCATAAACATTCGTTGGTGTTAGAAATTGGAAACCAATCTCAATCGATCACGTTAGGTCATAGCATAGTCGCACTCTGCATAGCAATTTAGGATGATTTATGTATAGATCGCATCACATGACTCACACGGTCATGTTATGCATGTTAAATGAAAGTGTTGCAGCTCACAATATCATTTTTTTTTTCTTGTTGTTTAAAACATGATGATCGTATTTAGCAAAAAAAATCATGTCTACACGATTGTGTAATTAACATGTTGAAATGAAGAGTTTGTAGGTAGTCTTTTGTAAGCAATTAAATCACAATTAAGAACTTCCTGAAAAAGACTTGAACATACATGCGTGATCCGAAGATTTTAATATTACAACATTATAAAATCCTATTTAAAAGAAATTTACTGATCTAAAAATATAGAGAAAGAGAGAAATTTTGACTATTTAACCTAAAAATTGCTTGAAATAACTAATTAATTCCATATTTTAGTGATAAAAATATGTTTCTTACTATTTATTACTCCCTCCGTCCCGCAATAAGTGGCCACATTTCCTTTTTGGATTGTCCCGGGATAAGTGGCCAATTTCCTTATAAGGAAACATGCATCTCTCATAAAAGTTGTGGGCTCCACCACTTTCTATCCTTTTACCCTTTAACATCCTTCTCCTTAATACCCGTACCGAAAAGAATGTGACCACTTATTATGGGACGGAGGTAGTATTTAATTAGGTTTTTAATTTCTAGCTTGCTGATCCGCTGGGGGAGGGGGGAGGTCTCTATGAAACCAAGGTTTTGCTCCTGTAATAAAAAAATTTTGTTCCTATGTTAGTAATTATTTTGGTGATGAATTTGCAATCTGAATTTTTTTGCCTCTGTTCTTGTATATTCAAGACTTGTTTCTGAAAGTTTCTACTAGGTTTCTAAATAGTTAAATATTCTCTTCCAAATAAAGTTCTTTATCGTTTTTTTATAGCATTAATATTTTGTCTTTTATATATATTGATAATGGGTCATGAATTATATAAAATTGAATTTTTTAGATTGAAGAAGCCCAAGAATAGTCTCTATAAGATGGAAGTGTATATTGAAACATATTGCTAAAGATTTTTGATAAAGAACGAATCATGCAAAGTCCATATAACAAATATAATGTATTTTGATTTTACGTTATTGATTCGAACAAAACACAGTACTTGATTTTTCATGTTACAATCAACAAGAGTACACGTTTTATACAATCTCATCTGCATACTTGTTCATGAATATAAATGAATAATTAACTATACGGTTGATGTTTTTTTAGTCATTTGTAGTATATATATAATATAAAAGTATTTTGATTGGAAAAATATTCTAAGTTGGATAACAAAAGTGACATTGAATATTGTGTGCTGAAAGGAACTGATCTTGCAATAATAATGACATAAGTGCACGTCGACTAAACCTCCCTTAAATATTTTTGTCAACCATGAATATAATTGTGAGTCAAAAAACTATCTACTCATTTTTATATTGATAAATTGTTTTGGATAAGCCTCTTTTGAATGTTGTGTGCGGAATTGTATGACTCGCGCGTGTTATTTATACTCACTTTGATTCATTGGAAATAGTTCTAATTAAAAGTTAAGAACGATGATGCATGTGCACTCAGATTAATGCACTAAGATTGATTGAGTCAACCTGATAAAATATGTGTGTTTGTAATTTCGTGTAAAATACAATTATACCAAAACAATAAGTTAAGTTATTAAAGAAAGCAGTAAACAATACATAGTTACCATGGTTCGGAGTAAACTGCTTCTACATCCTTGGTCATGTCCACTAGAAAATTCCTTCACAGTGGGACCCTCAAGTTATAGTATTGAGCACACTGATCACATACATGATTGTTGGGTTCTAAGGCCAAGTCCTTACAGTTGTTCAACTCCAATTGCTTATCACCACATATGTCTAAGTGACTTCTCCTTTGCTCAACTCATGTGTTTATCGCCACATCTGGCGAAAAGACTACTTCTACACTACACACTACAAACTACAAACTACAAACTACAAACTACTTCTCAGAGGGTTGTATTTATTGTGCGTGTTCCCAACTATGTGAACAAACCTTTTACATTGAAAATACTCCCTCCGTTCTTTTATAAGTGTGTCCCACCGTCAAATTACACATACCAAGGAAATAAAGAAATTTACCTATGTAACCTTATTAATTACCATCATTAATGTATACATATAACTAATTAACAAATTACGATAAACATTAAATAAGGATAAAATAGGAATAATGTCATTATTTTACTCTCAAATTTTGAAATAGGATACTTATTTGAAAACAAAAAATTGAGCTAAATAGGACACTTAAAAAAGAACGAGGGAGTATATGTTAAGGTTAAGTTTGCCCTCTAAGCTTTAGATTTATCTTTGAAAGCTCAGCGATGTAGAAGAGTTGATCTCACTAATCTAGAAGCACCATGAATGATCACCAAGTTTTAGTTGGGTGCTTCATCTCTTTTAGAAGGACTTGAGATCGGATGTCGTCGTCATCATTTTTTTCTTCTTCTTCTTCGACGATCAGCGAACCATCATCTTACTTGGACAAGATACTTCCACATTTATAGGTGTTGTTAGCCGTTGGGCATAACTAGCCATTTCGGCAACTCATACTTTAAGAATAGCTAACGAATATAAATCTGTTTCGCTTGTTGCTCTGTTGTTTGTCAGAATCTGTATGCAGTCTTGACTCTTGATCTTCAGGAAGCTTTTAGTCAGTTGCGGTAAATTTCCAGTTGCTTCTTTTGTACTGACTTCATATGCTCCAGATATCTTATCTCTTGCATGTTGTACTGCAGATCTTGATTCCTAGCTAGTACAAGTCTTCCAGGTCTTCAGCCACTGATTCTTTGTATTTACTTGAAGACTACTCAGCTGCTTTCTTTTGTTGAGCAATCCTGAGTAAGTTTTCAGCTCAATTGTTTTATCTCTCCAATTCAGCTAGCTGAAACTCTTCACTTTATAATTTTGGTTTGATCGGCCTAGATAGATCATTCCTTAGCTACTTAGTGGCAATCCTTGATCTTAGTTCACTGATTCACAGTTTGAACTTATGACTTAATCACCTAATTAGGTGCTGGACTTCAAATGGGGTCTTTATCTTTCTTAGAGTAGAGAGTTTTTTTAGGCCAGTAAGTATAGGCGTTTTGCGAATTTAGGACAATCTTTTGCGGGCTTGTAATTTCAGGACAAAGTTTCCAAAATTAAGCATCTGCAGGCCAAAAAAGCCTGATCGAACTATATAGCACGTGTTTTGCACGTGATTATACTTTTCTCGGCCCGGTGCTGATTTGACTTCCAACTAAGTTCCACATCATTTGCCATCTCATTTTTCTCAAAAAAAAAATAAAAATCTCTTTCCTGAATCCCCAATTCTCTTCAAGCTACCGCCGCCACCACCACCATACAGCTCTCCATCTCCATCTACCTCTCCCTCTCCATTTCTCTCTTCTCCGACAACACACCCCACACAATCAGGTGTGAGCACCAGCCCCTCTTCAATTTTCACCATTCCTCGCCATCTTCAACCACCCCCAACACCCAAAATCCAATTTTGCAGGTCAAATCGGGAAGAGAGTCATTGGAGAGGAGTTCTTGGCCGGCCGCCGCTACAGACCTACTGAAAGGGAGAGAGAGAGAAGAGAAGTGATGGTTGGCGGCGGCGATTTGGGGGTTAGTACGATTTGGGCTTCATCTTTTTTGTTTGAGGGTGGGTGTGGGTCGGCGGAGATGGGCGAAGAGAGAGGTGATGGTGAGGAAGAGAGAGTTGTGTGGTGGTGGTGGTGGTGGCTGTCGGAGTTGGCGGCAGATAGTTGAGATTTTGGAGAGTTGTTTTAATTTTTATTTTTTTATTGAGAAAAATTAGATGACAAATGATGTGGCACTTAGTTGGAAGTCAAATCAAGCACCGGGCAGAGAAAAGTATGACCACGTGCAATTTAGCCCGATTGGGCTTTTTTTTGTTCTGTTGATGCTTAATTTTGGAAAATTTGTTCTAAAATTGCAAGCCCGTAAACGATTGTCCTAAATTCACAAAACACCCACTACAAAAAAACGCATGTTTACCAACTGTTATTACTGACGGATATAATTTCGTCAGTAATTACCGACGGTAAAAGGCGGGTACCTGTATTTAGTGGCATAAAAAAACTCTGTTAGATAGGTACCTGATAAATGATTATGACTGACGTTCGATAAACATCATAATAAGAGTTTTTGGAATCTTAATCAAAACATTTTTTTAGATTCCCTTAGAACGTAAACACACAACATCTAAGTGTAAATGTGTAATTACATCTACAAATAATAAAGATGAAAAATCCTTTCACCGAGAAAAAGTCAAGTTGGCAAAATATAATCATGTTAAATTTCCATTACACGTCATATGAATATTTAAGTAGGAAGTTTATTTGGACAAAGAAAAAAGAAAAAGAAAAAGAAAAAGAAAACAAAAAGTTATACTATAAAAAGTTGCAAGTAGAAGAAGAGGTCGGCAGTCTCGTGTTTCACTTTTAAGATGAAACAATGAGATCCCACACAAAATGTAATATTTTAATTAATTAGTATTATAAAATTAGATTTGTCTGTCTATTATCGTAAGTACATTATTTGGAATAGATTTTTTAGATTGGCAAAGTCAATGAAATTAAATTAGTTATTTCATCTACTTGACTTTGTAGACCTAATCAAGAAAATACAATGATTGTTACCTAAAATGATTAATTATCAAGTTGTGAAGTTTAACACAAATTAATTAGTTGCTAGAGGACAAACTGAATTTAAGTTCCATCTACATTCATAAATTTTGGTCGTGTCGTATTCTACGTTTGGGACCATATTCAAATATTATTACTAGCTAGTGGCCCATATATATACTGTTATGTATTTTACTGTTAATATATATGTGACTGCACCTATACATAAAGCCGTGCTACCACGTGTTTTACGTTGTATGGATGTAAAAAGAAAATAATAATGTTTTCTTATTATATCCTATATTTTACATCCCAGTAAATAAATTAATAAATAACGTAGTAGATAGACTCACTCCAGTATGCACTGGTCAAAAAATAATAGTAATTGAAAATTAGGTGAAATGAGGAAAAAGAAAATAAAAAAAGAAAAGTCTCGACTTAAATTAGTATTTTCTTCGTTCCGCTTGAAGTAGCATACTTCTTTTCGATACAATTATTTAGGAGAAGGGATAAAGAATAATGAGATAGAAAGTGGTTGGAGTACAATTTTTTGTGAGAGAAAGATGTTTTTTTTTTTTAACTTTGTCACTTCGAGTGGGACGGCTCAAAAAAGAATACTTATCATTTTAAATGGTACGGATGGAGTATAATTTTTTCTAGAGAAAAGAATTTTTCATGGGACATATTTACCCTTGTTACCGGTAACACTAGTCTAGACCAACATGTAACGTACGTCCAAAGTCAAACTGGTTTTTTCTTTATTGCAATGCCAACATAGATGCATCGACTTGTGCTATTCAAAATCAAGTCTCCCACAAAAAAAAAGCACTATTTTATGGCGAGATTTGTTGGATAATATAAAAGCTTAAGAATAACATTTAATTTGAGAATGGGAATAAGAAATAATTTCAAATCAAAATTAAGAGACGCATTGAATAGAAAATAAATATAATGTGAAACGAATTTGGTATAAATGAGCCAAGACGAGTACCACTAAACTCAAATTTGACTCGATTAATTATTATCTAGTTGAGCTCGAACTTGATATATTTAGTAAATTCAAAGCTTACAAAATTAGTCGAGCTTGAACGAGCTAGCTCTCTTAATATTTAAAATTCATCATTTTCTTCAGAAAAATAAATTATGTTTGGTCTTAAAATATACATATTTATATATTTAATAAAGTCCAGTTGTTTTTTATAGCAAAATAAGTCTAATGAGCTAATTAATATAACCACTAATTTTAAGTAAATATCATATTTATAAGTCATCTATATATAGAGCATGAATTATTTAAGAACATTTTCTTAAGTGAGAAATAAGAACAAATCTGGACATTTGATATTTGTTGATCTACGAATTTACTCATGCATTTAGTTATTGTAATTTATGCATTTAAATGTTAATGCATTAAGTTATTATAGTTTATGCATTAAAATGTTTTATGCATTTAGTTTCTATATTTTATGCATTTCCGATGTAATAAAAATGCATTGTTCTCACGCTCTCATATAAAGATGCGTTCTCACCATATCCACTCCCTCTATATATATATTTTTTCAAGCCGACTATATTTTATTGGCATGCTTGTTAACGAGATAATGAATAGAGTATTGTGGAGCTCAAGCTGCAACTAATTTAATTAACTAATTCTATAAAATAAGTTTTTTTTATCGAACCAAGATTCGAGTTATTTACAAATAGCTCTATTTATTTACTGCTACACCGAGAGGATGGGTAGAAAAGGACAAAATACGTATAGTCTGAGTAATGATCATGGTGAAGACGACGCATGTATCAAACATCAAATCAATTTTACTTGTAATAAAAAAGTTGGTTCGATTCAAATTGACACTTGGAACATCGATTTCATACTTTTTTAATTTGGAAATAATACTTAAATTGAATGTTGAAAGATAGAATTTAAAAAGTAAAATGTCAAAGAAGATGAGTGGAATTGCGTGACGAGATAACACATATTGCCAAACACTAAACAACAACAAATTAAGAGGGTTACGTTAGTGTTCGTAATTAGAATAATTTGACTATCACTTTCATACATCTAACTCAACAGGTAAGAAGACAATTATGTCAAGGAAAAAATAACCATAAATCCCTATCTTACCTCATACCCTCAGATTTTTATGTCTTAATCGCAGGACGATTTTCCCTATTATCGATTTTTCTTTTTTGTACATATTTAATGTTAATCAGAGTGCCAAATGTGTGGTGATGATCAGCTTAAAATAGAATGAATTAGTATAAATCATATATAATGGGTTTTACATTTATGTGGCATGAGTTTTAAGAAAAGTAAAGTGTATTAGTATTTAAATGGAGAAAGGACTATCATTTTGAATTTGTATGAGGTTTAAAATATAAGGGAGTGGTGAGTCATGTACTAAAACAGAAAGTGCACACTCTTTGTGGATGCACCAAATCGGAATTATGGCTACACTCATAGTGACGGAAGGAGTATTAATTATGAATTAAACCTTGACTTGATTTTTAGAATTATTTCATTTTCTGTTCTTTTTTTAGATAAGAATTATTTCATTTTCTGCACTTTAATTTGTATAAGTCGTTTTTTTTTTAATTTTATTTTTGGACCAAAAAAAATGTACAAAATGACAAGATGGCCATCTCTCTTCCGTTTTGCTCATACCAATCTCCCTAATCTCAAATTCAAATGGATAAAAATAAGAAATTGACTATAGATTATAGAGGATGAATATTCACTTTATATATACAATGTAATTCCTTTTTTTTTTTTCAATTTTCAATATTTTCTAATTTGGCTATAAAAAAAAACGAATCTGATTATTCGCACAACCAAACGGAATAAAATGCCATGAATGGATAAAAGAACAAATTAAAACAATTTTGAATTACATTCAATCTGATTTCCGATTACGAGAAAGGGAGATGGCTTACACTTCTCCTTTTTCAAAATTTCGTGAGGTGTGTGTTAGAAAAATTCTTAGTATTATAAATTAGTTTCGTGTATTAAAAACCTTAGAATATTATTATTATTATATATAAAATACATTATTTTGGTACATAAAATGCATTATTATTATTTTTTACGGGAAAAATATTTTGTACGTGAACCAACCCATATATATATATATATAGAGAGAGAGAGAGAGCGCGGATCAAATAAGAACACTTTCTTATGTGAGAAATAAGAACAAATCTGGACCCTTGATCCTTGTTGATCTACAGTCCAGATTTAACCGTGAATTTAATTACTGTAATTTATGCATTTAAATGCTAATGCATTAAGTTATTGTAGTTTATGCATTAAAATATTTATGCATTTAGTTTCTGCATGTTATGCATCTCCGATGTAATAAAATGCATTGTTCTTACGTTCTTATATAAGATGTGTTCTTACCAGATCCGCTCCCTATATATATATATATATATATATATATATATATATATATATATATATATATATATATATATATATATATGGCGCGGATCAATTAAGAACACTTTTTTAGGTGAGAAATAAGAACAAATTTGGACCATTGATCTTTGTTGATCTACGGTCCAGATTTAACCGTGGATTTAGTTACTGTAATCTATGCATTTAATCGTTAATGCATTAAGTTATTGTAGTTTATGCATTTAGTTTCTTCATTTTATTCATCTCCGATGTACTAAAAATGCATTGTTCTTACGTTCTTATATAAAATGTGTTTTACCAGATCCACTCCCTATATAGATATATTGATGGTGTGTTTAATTAGACACACCTAAAATGAAACAATTTGTTTTTCATGGTCCCTTAAGAATGAGAGATAAGAGTACGAATCGTATAAATCCTCCATCGTGAAAATATAATCGTCTATCGTGTTATTAGAGTTGTTTGTAATTAAGCAATATTAAATTTGATAATCTAAAATTATACTCCATGTACTGTCAGTGGGTAACATTTTTTTTTTTTTTCAAAAAAAGAGACGATTTAATAGTTACATGTTAGCCATTTGGGTACTTCGCCTTTTTCTATTTTAAATACCTAATATATCCGTGGACTTGCCTCTTAAATCTCAATTTAATATTTCTCTATAAACTTAAACCTCATGAGATTTTACAATACGTCAATTACATTTATTATCGATTATTTTTTTTATGGCGAGAGTAATCGGCCATTATTATATTTGGTACATATCGGATAAAATTTATTTTTGTATAATATTATGCAAATCACATAACAAAAGTAAATCGTGCTAGAAAAACCTAATACGATAGACTCATAATTACAAGATGTTGGTCGAATTTGAACTTAAGACTTTTGATCATAAGTTTACACACTCCACCGAGCTCCAAAGAGATTTTGTTATTGATTATCGTATCACATAGAAGTAGACGTTTCAAATATTACTCCATTCGTCCCAATAGTAAGGTCTCGCTTTCCTTTTTCGTCAATCTCAATAGCAAGGTATCATTCCAAAAATGAAATAATTAACCCTTCAAAAGTTGTGGTACCTACCACTTTTTATTTTTTTACTCTTATTTCTTAATAACCGTGCCCAAAGTAAGTGAGACCTTATTATTGGGACGGAGAGAGTATACAATACAACATAATAAAATTGTCTTGAATGGATTAAGAATGCATTATTTATGACGTTAACTAAATCATTAGCGAGCGCATACGCATATATTAAATTATTATTATAGGCGAAATAAGGAATAAATATTTTCGAATGAGGTGCCGTACGAAGGGCAGTATCGACCAATCATTCGGCGCTGAAGCGAAGAATAAGAACATTTTCAGATGTTTACTCCGTCGGTTCACTAATTAAATTCGTGCATTGTTTTTTGGTACGGATTTTAATAATTTTGATGAGTATAAAGTGAGTAGAGTAAAGGGTGTATTAGTAAATAAAATTAATGGGTAATGGGTTGGGTTAAAATTAATATGGTGGATCATAAGTTATCGTATCAATTTCGGGTTCGTGTCGGGTTCATGTCTTGTTCGGGTTGAGTTCGGGTTCGGGTTGAGCATATCCTTAACAGGTCGGGTTCGAGTTGGGCCTTAATAGATCAGATCGAAATCAGGTCGACTCAAACCCAACCCAACCCGACCCGATTACCACCCCTAATCATAAGTGGTATAGATTGAGGGTGAGGATTATGAGTAATATATGAGGTCATTTCAAAAATACACGTTTTTTGTGGACATTCCAAAATGGAATTAAATTCATGAATTTGATGGAACGGAGTGTTTTTTTACATTTATAAAATAAATAGTAATCTCATTAAGAAAATACTGGTACATAGTACGGTAGATTTTTTTTTTTTTGAGATAGTACGGTTGAAGAATTAAATAAAAGAGTTAGGTTGGTTTGTGGAGCCAAGAGACATGTAAAAAGTCGTATATTATACTAGTATATCTGAGTTTTGCATTGTACTCACCCTGCTTACAAGGGATTCTTGAAAGCAACCTATCACCAATAAATCAAAATAAATTCCCCCCTCCACAAATAATCCTAATTTCACCGCCACATTTCATTTTATGTGCAATATATACATACGTGTGTGTGAGAGAGATAATCAACTTCGCACGTGTGGCAGCACGTAACGTGAGTTATGTTGCTAAACCTTATGATATTATGTACATATAAGTAGTTGTATTATTTTCATTCACTTAGCATATATAGTAATTTAGTGATAGAAGAAGAAGAAGAAGATATAGTCTATTTTTCATTAATTAAAAGTTGGCTTATACTGCTTATTTTCAAATTATATTGAAATCAAAGTCGTATGCAATATTCACTCGCATTGTTCGATTTAGAAGCTAAGCAACCATCGAAATCAAACAATATGTAATAATAAGGATCTTCGGGATGATCCTTCAATTAAAACTATACAATACATCTAATATGTTAATAATTAATAATTAACAGTAAATAATAAGGCCCGTATCAAAGACTAAGAATAAGATTATTCATTTAATAAACAATTTCATCCTATTGTATTATTTAAGTTTCTATAAGAGCAAAATATTGTATGTGTATATACACACGCACATCATCGACGAGGTTATCAGTTAAAAAAGAACGATAATATTATAGTAGTTCTACCAATAAATATGAAAATAATAAACAAAATGCATGAGTAATATATTTGATGCACAAAGTCGACAAAATTCAACTACAATAAACCCTCAATATTAGACTATTTATCATTTGTTAGATAAGGTAGATAGAACTTCCGTAACATATATAACATTCTTGTTGTGAGTGTCAAAACAAGAATCCTGAAATGACCTCGAACTTGTATTAATACTAAGTCCTTATCTTATTCTTATATAAATAAAAAAATAAGAGAGAGAGAGAGAGAGAGTCCTTAATCCTTATCTACTACTACTACTATGGGGCCTCACTTATTTAAATTCAGATCCATGGGCTTCTAGCATGATTTAAGAAAACTATGGGCCTCAATTTATCCACACATTACTTACTTCAACCTCATTCATATTTTAAAAAACATTTTTATATCATCTAAGGGGCATTTACTTTGTGTGATGGGATAGATAGATAAAAATAGTATAGGTTAATCCACCATTTACTTTGATGGATTGATTATTTTTGAACTTGCTTGATCATCTAATCCTTCATATAGTCAATCATATGTTTTATCAATCTATCATATCACGCAGAGTAAACGCCCCCTCAATGGACAACGGGTTTGCTTTTCTTATAACGAAGCATGTTATTCCATCCGTTCACGATAAGTGTAGTATAATTTTCTTTTGCATACGTACACATAAGTGTAACACTTTTTATTTTGAGAAATGACCCCACCACTACCCTTATTTTAAAGGGTTAATGGCCTGTAAATTCCTCAACTTTCAACAATTTCTGATTTTGCTCTCCACCTAAAGATTCTGCCTGTAAATTCCTCAACTTTCAGCAATTTCTGGTTTTGCTCTCCACCTAAAGATTTTGACTGTAAATTCCTCAACTTTCAATTGTTTCTGATTTTGCTTCCAGCGATGTGATCCGGCAAGAATAGTTTTGGAAATTTATAGACGTGGCTTAAATTAATCTATGTGGCACTCTCGTGGCATATATATAAATTAAAAAAATTAAAAAATATTTCATGTCATCATCCCCACCTCTCTTTCAGTCTCGTTCTCACCTGCTTTCTTTCATTCTCGCAGAGATAATTCAACCGAGAAAATACAGATCATGCGCAAGATTGTATGGGTGTGAGTAGGATTTAAAATTCTTGTGATTTTATGGGTGCCTTCAAGATCATGATCTGTATTTTTTCAGTTGAATTATCTCTGCTAGAATGAAAGAAAGCAAGGGAGAACGAGACTGAGAGAGGGGTGGGGATGATGACATGAAATATTTTTTATTTTTTTAATTTACATATATGCCACGAGAGTGCCACATAGATTAATTTAAGCCACGTCTATAAATTTCCAAAACTATTCTTGCCGGATCCCATCGCTGGAAGCAAAATCAGAAACAATTGAAAGTTGAGGAATTTACAGGCAAAATCTTTAGTTGGAGAGCAAAACCAGAAATTGTTGAAAGTTGATGAATTTACAGGCAGAATCTTTAGGTTGAGAGCAAAACCAGAAATTACTGAAAGTTGAGGAATTTACATGTCATTATTCCTATTTTAAACCTCACAACAATTCATTATGGTGGGTCATTTCTCCATTCAAAACCAATTTACCAACCATTTCTTAAAATCTGTATCGAATCCAAAGTGTTACACTTATCGTGCACGGAGTGAGTATATGCTATGTTTTTTTGGTTTTATAATATATCATCTAAAATTTTATGACACATCATCGAATGTATACGATATTGATGTGTGTGGGTGATAACGAAAATATATGTATTGAGATGGACAACAAAGATATACTATAGTTTCTTAATCTGTTAGGAATTAGATGATGTGTGCATTTGGATCAACTTGTGATCCTATCGTCCTAATGCAAATCTGGACGTGCATAAAACGGATTTAAGTTTTTTATTTTTTATTTTTATTTTTATTTTTATTTTTATTTTTTTTTGAAAGGAAACGGATATTTAAGTTTTTACTAATGATATATTTATTCATTTATGGATCCATCTATATCACTTTACTAGCTAATTCAAGAGAGAAATGGATTTTTAGGTTATGTTATTTCAATTTGGTAGTACTGGACCCATCATCCATTTTTTTATTTTTTTAAAGATGAAATAAAGATTTCATTATTGGAGGTCAATAGTTGTATCAAATGCAGCAGGGCGTCGAAGCGTTACAACTTAGGTTCCGTTTAATTTCCTAGACTAGATAATGATCAGATACAATATGGGATAAATAAAGACTAAATTATGTATAGTAACAACATGTTTGGTTGGTCAGACAATTTTTATAAGCCTCAAAACAAATTTGTTAATTTACTGATTTACCCTCCCACATCCATACCCACGCCCTCTCTCTCTTTCTCACTCTCTCTCTCACACACACACACTAGAAAACCTCCCATTGTTGTCTCTCTCTCTCACATACACACATACACACACTAGAAAACCTCTCATTCCCGTCAACACAGAGAAGTTATATATGCATCTCAAACCAAATTTGTTAAAATTACTTTTTTCTCTACATCTTTTCCCGTCAAACACAGAAAATGATAGCTTTCTCGAGTTACTTCTTCTCTCTCGTTTTCAAGGATACAAAATAAAAAAATCAGACACCCACAAATTAAAAAACCTATAAATCTCTCGCTTTGATTCTGAAACTCCAGCGCCACTGCCGTGAACTAGCACCGCCGCTATGAATCAATGCCGCTGCCACGTGCTGCACTCGGATGCCGACGTTTTGGTCGTGGAGACCTCGAGCTCCCTCATCTTCATGGCGGCCACCGACGAAATCAGCGTTGACATTTAGGGCCGACGCGGTGGAGATCTACCTTGGGGTTACTAAGGTTGTTATAAGGGGGAATGAAGTGGTTGATATTTCTGGGATTGAATTGGAGCTCGATTTGTTGCGTCTTCGATTGCAGGCCTCGATGCAGCCGAAGCTGGACTCGGAGGCGGCGTACAAAGAGATGGCAGAGATACAGAGGCGAGAGATGAATGATGAGATTATTGGAACTTGTGGGGAGAGAGATATGAGAGATATGATCAGTATTTTTCTAGCAATAAATCCGCAACTCAATCGGAGCAATTGTAGCAATATAGCAAATCGAGTATCGTATCCACGAGGACTATAAAACGAAAATAAAGTGCAAGCAAAGTTTAGATACTTTCCTACTATTCAAGCTCTAAGGGGCTCATGAGGTTTGGTTTTTCAATTGCAATTAATGTAAACAAACAATTAAAAACAAAACACTAACAATCAAAGACAAGAAATGATTCTAATAGATAATATTAAACAAATGGTTGATTCTAGGGAAATACTTTAAATTCAAATATGAGGGCACCTTATCCTAATTAACTATTAAACCAATTTAATACAATGCAAGGGAAGCATCACTTGAATACTTACACACTCTCTCTCGACAAGTGGCAACCGTTGATTAATAACTTGATTTTCTCCGACTAAGACTCAAACCAAGCATTAACTCCCAAAAGAACTACAAGATATGAACTTCTATGCATGTATCCTTCACCTCCTAAGTCTTAAGATACACACACAATGATGAAACTTGAGTTCTATGCAAGCAAAAACCGATTAAGAATTTCTACGAACACTTGGTATGCATAAAATGTGGCCAACAACTCATGCATAAATAAAGGCACCAAGAACTCATCCAAGCATTGAAAGGCACAATAAATCAAAGGAGGAAAGATACCAACATAAATGAATTTAGCAAATCCCCAAAATCAACCTAAAAGATTTAGCTAGACATAGAAATAAAAATAGACATAGAAAAGAAATAAATAGACATAATAAATGATACTACTATTGATGAAATGGATAGATCTCCAATCAATGTCTTGAAATCATCCAATCCAAGTCTTGAACATCCACCATAAAGATAAACCCTAAATTAAACTACAAAAGGAAACATTGGGAATGAGAAAAATAGGTAAAATATATGTTTCTCGTTTTTGGGGCTAGATCCCCTTATATAGGGTACAAAAAGTGATTACAAAAGACATAAAATGCAAAAAAGGGTAAAATCGGAAGTCTGGTACAAAAATCTGCTAATCGGATGTTGGTCCCAAGACGGATACCTTGGTGTAGAGGGGGGGTGAATACACCAAGGTTTAAAAACTTTTCCAAGTTAAAACTCTTTTTCAGAGAGCTGGTTGTGTTCGATCCAGCTGGATGGCAGCTTGATCGACACAGCTGGCCGTGTGTGTGTGCGGAATATGGTGGATTTGGAAAGTCCGTCTGTTGCTTCAAATTATATTGCAAAGCTCTGTTTCACTTTTCGGTTAGTCAGTTTATGCAGATTGAAATGTATGCTCATGAGGGTTAGTAACATGCATAAAACAAAGCGATAAATAACAAAACATTTTTAACGTGGTTCGGAGTAACACCTCCTACGTTCACGACCAGGTTCACTGGTAATTCACTACCACTTGGTTTCCAAGTACCAAGCAACTTCACAACTCTAACCCGAGCTGTGTTCCAACAGTTTGCGGGCACTGTCAAGCCTACACCTTCAGTTTACGGGTACTGAAGAACCTATCCACTCGAATTACACGCTTCGAGCAAGCGTACCTTTACCTAACCTTTCTGTTGGGTTTGGGTTCGGGTTTTCCAACTATGAACGAGTTCTTACAATGAAGAACAAGGAGTATGATGAACTCGTTCAAACTAGGCTTAAGATGTTTATATTCTGATCTATTCTGCCTAAGACTGAATATGTGAACAACTAAGAACACAGCTGACTGGCTGGGTGTTCTTGAAAGATTTGACTTTGAAGATCGTTGTTCATTTTTCTGTTTTCTTCTATTTCTTCAGTCGTCATGCCAGCTCCTCTTCTTCAATGGTGGAGGAGAGATATATATAGGTGGAGATTCAAACTAGCCGTTGGAAGAGAGCCGTTTGAATCTTACCTACTCTTGTTGACTTCTGGCCTTTACCTACGAAGTAGGTCTGCATCTGCAGAAGCTAGTTCTTCTCTGATCTGACTGCGTCAGATAAGATCTTCTGACATCGGAATCTTGTCTTTGAGAAGGTCTTCGTCTTCGAGCTGCTAAGCGTCTCTGCTGTATCTTCAGCGGCTTGGACTCTGCTGTGTCTTGATTCTGAGCTGTGTCTTAGACCTGTGCTGTATCATCAACCTGAGCTGTGTCTTCAACCTGAGCTGTGTTTTAGACCTGAGCTGTGTCATCGACACTAAGCTGAGTCTTTTACACTGAGCTGGGTCTTTGACACTGAGCTGGGTTTCCGTCACTGAGCTGGGTCTTGGTACTGCAGGATCTTTGACTCTGCTTGGTCTTGCTCTGCTGAGTCTGCTTTGCTGAGTTCTTAAGCTGTCTTCTTAGCTGTGTCTTCTGCTGTCTTCAGCTGTGTCTTCTGCTGTCTTCAGCGATTCTACCTGTAAACTAAGAAACTCTATAAGCTCAAACAGGTGAGCTGAAAAACGCTTAGGCTTGTGCGATCATCTACTCGGTTGGGGTCAGCTGGGTTTTGGTATCCAATCAAAACTCTATTAATTTTCCCAACAATTTCCCCCTTTTTGATGATGCCAAAACCTAACTGAGAAAAATAATTTACTTCCCCCTTAACAAGAAAACGGGTTTTCAAAAGTTTAAACATACACAGCAGGCATATCAAATTCAGAGTTCAGTGCCTGGACAAAGAGTTATTGTCATCAGGATGAGCTTGAGAGCAAAAACAAATTTTTCATTAATAAAAGAAAATATTACAATTTTACAATTTTACAAAAATGCAAAAGACAAAAATTCCCAGATGGTTGGGTCTTCAGCTCTGCTTCCTCTGATCGTCCATTTGATGGTCAGTCTTGAGACCATATCTGTTGAATATGAATTCTTCCAAGTTTCTCCATTCATCTTGATTTTTAGATTTGGAGATTCCTCTTTCGCCAGCCCAGTGATGAACTTCTTTGATAATCTGGGCTTTGTCAGGAAGATTCGTTCCAGCTATAGTGGGAGGTTTCAATTGCTTGACTTTTGGAGCTTTGAGCTGAATGTCTTTTCTCTTGGCAGCTAGGGCTAATGATCTTGCCATCATTGGATCTTCTTCATGAAGTTCGAGCAAGTATTCTTTGAATGCAGTTTCATGATCCATACCTTTGTATTGATTTAGGTAGTAGAATTCTTTGATGAATTCTGTTTTGCATTGTTCCCAGTTTTCATTGATTTCATCTGGGTTCCTCTTGTCGGATCTTGGAGTGCTTGAAGCTGCTTGTTTCTTCCTAGCTTGCCTGTAGCTTAGCCTTTTCTTCCTCTGCTTTTTCTCAGCAGGCTGGAGTGATTCGGCTTTCTTCTTGATGATTTTGTCCAGCTCTTGCATTTCTCTTCTTTGCTCGTTGTGGAAATTACACAGCCAGTGATAGTCCTTGTATTCTTCTGGCTTATGTCCACAGGCTTTGGCAAGAGCAACCATATTCTCTCTCCATGTTTCTTTGACTGCTTTGGCTGCTGCAGTTGGCTCTGGCTCTTCCTCATCCAGCTCTTTGGCGAAGTCGTCGATTTCAGATTGAATTGGCTGCACAGGTTCCCCCTTTGCTGCAGCTTCCCTCTCCATTGTTTTTCCAGCTTTATTCTTATCTTCTCCCTTTTTGGCATTATCAACAAGGGAGGCGGAGAGGTTAAAGACTGTTGCGTTGAGCTTGGTGAGAGCGGCTTCAACATCAGCGATCTTGGCTGAGTTGTCACCTGTGGCAATGTTCAGCTGAGCAGTGCTGTTGTTTCCAGCTCTGAACTGAGCATCCAGATCTTTGTATAAGTTGAAGAGTTGGCGGATGTCAGAGCTATTTGAGAGAGTGGACTTTTTGAGAGCTTCCAGCTGGCTTGAAATATTTGCTATGTCGTCGACCAGTGGAGCTTGATGTCTTGTTACAATCACAGGAACTCTCTTTTCTAGAAGTTGTGAATGATCAATCTTTTGAGAGACAAGAGATTGTTTGAGATCTAGATTTGTGCTTTCTTGTAAATCTTGAGCAAATTTGTGGACTTCATCAATTGTCCGTTGTTGCTCTCTAACTTGACAGTCTAGAGCTGTGAATCGCATAATGACATCCACTTGAGACTTCAGTCTGTCCTGAAACAGAATTTCTTCAACCTCTTTAGATATTGCTTCTTTCATGGCGGTTGAAAGCTCGACAACTGAGTCCGTTTGAGTTGCAGAATCAACATGACTGGGTTTGTCTGCCTCGAACTCGACCAGTGAGCGAGTGTCATCAACCTTTGGATTTGGTGGGGCTGCTGTCTCTGGTTCGGCTGTTTCAACAGCTGGTTCTTCCAAGACTATTACCTCAGCTGTGTTAACTGGTTCAGCGTCCTTGGTAATCTCAGTTGCAACTTCTTTGGATATGACATCTCCAGAAGATGTCTCTCATCCTGCTGCTGTTAGAAGCTTGTTGGCTGATTCCCAGACGTCTACTGGGTGCGGCTTGGGGTATTGCTGAGTTACTTCGATAATTCCTCTGATGAGATCATTTTGATGTAAGTAGGCATCTTCCAGACTTCCAAAGCCAAATGTGTGCTGGAGGCATGCTTCATCCGTTTTCAATTTCTCATAAGAGAATGTCTCGATCAGCTGCTCATTCTGGTACCAGGTTGCCATCTTGGTGGCCAGATAGAATTTGAGATCTCCAACTTTGACGAGGGCAATTGGTAGGTGCGCCAAGATGGGATATTGAGTTAGAACACTCTTGATCCCTGCGATGCGTAGCTCCTCGTACATAGTTTCCATGAAGGCTGAGCCAGAAGAGTTGAGTGATGTAGAGGCAGTAGAGTCACTTTCCTCTGACTCTGTGGAGATATGTGTTATGGGAGTAGGCTGTTTTGGGAGAGAGCTTTGAATGGAGGAAAAGGGTTCAGCTTGGTCGTCAGCTGGCTGTGAAGGAGCTTCAGCCAGTTGAATATTTCCCTGTACGTTTACAGGAGATGAGTCTCTTGCTGGGGAGCTGGGTGGAGGAGAAGGCTGTTTGGGCGGAGAAATATGAGGCGGTGAGGGCTGGGGTGAGCTGGGAAGAGTCTGACTCTTTAAAATGTCCAGCTCGTCCTCTGAACTAGATGATGATTCATCATTCAATCCCATATCAGCCAAGATATTTGATCCGAATTGATTGAAGGCTGATACTGGTTGTGGGGAGAGAATCACAATTGCTTGACTTGGAGTTTCTTCAGAGGAAGGTCTCGCCTCAGATGGTGGGATGACAGTTGTTTTCTTTTTCTTCTCAGCTGGGCCTCCAGCTGGTTTGGGGTCAGCTATCTTCCTCTTTCTCTGATTCTTCTTAGCTGGAACATTTGCCTCTGTTTCTTCCAGCTGCTTTTTGCCTTTGCTCACAGCAGGCTGTTTCCTTAGGAGATCATTGATTTGACTTATTCTCTGGAAGAGAATCTTCGTTTCTGGAAACGGATCTGATTCAGCCCACTTTACTGTGTATCCTTTCACAGCTTGTTCTATTAAGAACGAAATCTTGGAGCATAGACACAGGGGCTCTGAGGTTGAGTACGACGTCCTGGTGGAGTCAAACTTGATCTTCTCTGACTCCTTGACTAATTTGTTGAGTAAGAAATCAAACCAGTTGACGTTTGCGCCTTTGATCATGGCAATCATCGGCTTGAGCTTTGGAATACTTATCTCTCCTTGAGATCCAGCTATCCCTAAAATGCACTTTTGTGTGATATCCAGCAGTAGCCTGTACTTTGGCTTGAGAAGGAGCTTTGACATTCTTGCTCTGTACGGCTCTGTGGTGATAAGCATCTCTTGGCTAAGGAATTCATCCACTTCTTCACGGCTGTAATCGTCTGGGATAAATTCTCCTTCTCTGGGTAGGTTGAATACCTTTCGTAACATCTTGTTGAGTTTGATGTTGACGGTTGCTGAGTCAAGTTTTCCGTCTTCGCCTTTGACAGTCACATCGAATGAAGATGAGTAAAAGCCTTCTTTGTCAATGATGTTGAGATAGAATAGAGCGGCTTCTCTCTTCAGCATAAGCTTGGGCATGGAGGTTGCCCACAGTAAGAGACCGGAGTCTATTACGAGATCTACCATCTCTTTAAGTTCTGAAACTGGAAGGTTGGCGGTGGAAAGACAACTTTCAAATGACAACTTTATCATAAGAACTTCGAACTGGTTCATCCCTGCGGTTGATCTCTTGGGTGCCATCTCTGCAATTTGTTGATTTTGATCGAGCGAGGAAGTTGCAGACAATGGATAGATGATTTGAAGATTTGAATTTCGCAGAGATAAAGATGGAAGAATTCTCCGTATCTTTTCCATGTATATCAACTGCCATAATGAATCATCGGTTGAGATTGTGACAGCTGGTATTCTGATCAACGGCTGGGAGAGATTCACTCGTCACGTTCTGACGTGTTTACGGGGAGTGTATTACAACCGTGCGTGAGGCAGTTCAAACGCTTGACATTCTGCCTCGATCCTACCGTGCTTCAGTACTCAGCAGTCTTTAAAATTAATGCGATGGGAATGGAAACTTATCAAGCAATTTTAACTAAGGAACATATGTCCGCTTAAAATAGGAATTCAAAATAATTGGACTTAAATAGTATATTCCTTAGAGAAATAAATGCATGAGACACATTCCTGTCAGCTTGGACCAAAAAGTCAGCTGATGTCGCGGATGTCTTTTCCTTTGCTTGACTGAGTTTCTCCCTTCAGCTGAGTAAGTCTTCTGCTTTGGGATCCAGCTGGGTTTGTTCCCCCTCAGCTGGATGAACTTTCTTCATTCGGATTGAGCTGATACCAATTGTTGGTCAGTCTGCTCCACTGAATTCCTTTCTTCTTGATTCCTCTTCTGAGTTCTGCAAATTAAGCATGATTCAGCTCTGTTTGATTCTCCACTTGAATACTCTGCTGGATTGAGTTTGCCTTCGGCTGACGTCACAGCTGTGTCGTCTTCCAGCTTGGTGGAGTTCCCCCTGAATTTGATGGTAGGTGGCTTTTTCTTCAGCTGCATCCTACTTCCTTCTAATGAACAGATCTTCATCACTGGCTCATTTCCTTTCACAGCACTCTTGATGACTTCCTCAATTGCGTCTGTCCCTTGACCTGTTATCACTCAGATTTGACTTTTGTGAGTGATCTTAGCTGGTTGGTCCTTGAATGAGTCCGCTCCTTCTTTGGACCTTGTTGACTCCATTTTCTTCGATGAGGTTCATTTCATGGCTGGAGTCTGTCAGCTTGATATCCCGTCTGCTAGAATCTTGAATTGAAGCTCGGTTGATTTCCAGCTTTATGACCAGCTGAGATCCTTCCCAGCGGTCTTTTAAGTTGACCTTGATGTCTGTGCTGGATGACATTGCTGTCTTTAATTGATTCCAGTCAGCTGGATTTATCTGCCGCCTTTGAGCTTTGTGTCCAGCTGAGATCCGCTGCTTCTCTTGGTCTTTGAGTTGCCGATCAGCATTCTTTTCTGATCGGACTGAGCTTGGAGAGCTGGCTTGATTGAGTACGACCTCTTTGATACCTCGAAGGTTAGGTTCCAGCTGTGTAAGTATTGGCTGGAGCCATTCTTTGATCTGATACAGCTTAGGCCATTTTCAAGCTCCTGACCATTCATTCTTCTGCTTGACTTTCTGAGTTTATGATGATGGGTCCGTTAAAGATAACATCCCACATCATGTCGTGACGCGCACTCAGAAAGCTGTAGAGTTGGAACTTCCAGATCTGATAATCATCGACAGAGAATGTCGGATGTTTCCTGCACAAGGAAGATTCCACGACAGTAGGCAATATAATGATTTTTTTTTAAATTGAATCTTTGAAGGATCTGTTCAGGTGACCACTATCATCAATGAAATGCTGACTTGACAGATACAGTGATCTTTTGAACCACTGCTCTGATACCAATTGTTGGTCCCAAGACGGATACCTTGGTGTAGAGGGGGGTGATTACACCAAGGTTTAAAAACTTTTCCAAGTTAAAACTCTTTTTCAGAGAGCTTGTTGTGTTCGATCCAGCTGGATGGCAGCTTGATCGACACAGCTGGCTGTGTGTGTGTGCGGAATGTGGTGGATTTGGAAAGTCCGTCTGTTGCTTCAAATTATATTGCAAAGCTCTGTTTCACTTTTCGGTTAGTCAGTTTATGCAGATTGAAATGTATGCTCATGAGGGTTAGTAACATGCATAAAACAAAGCGATAAATAACAAAGCATTTTTAACGTGGTTCGGAGTAACACCTCCTACGTCCACGACCAGGTTCACTGGTAATTCACTACCACTTGATTTCCAAGTACCAAGCAACTTCACAACTCTAACCCGAGCTGTGTTCCAATAGTTTGCGGGCACTGTCAAGCCTACACCTTCAGTTTACGGGTACTGAAGAACCTATCCACTAAAATTACACGCTTCGAGCAAGCGTACCTTTACCTAACCTTTCTGGGTTTGGGTTTGGGTTTGGGTTTTCCAACTATGAACGAGTTCTTACAATGAAGAACAAGAAGTATGATGAACTCGTTCAAACTAGGCTTAAGATGTTTATATTCTGATCTATTCTGCCTAAGACTGAATATGTGAACAACTAAGAACACAGCTGACTGGCTGGGTGTTCTTGAAAGATTTGGCTTTGAAGATCGTTGTTCATTTTTCTGTTTTCTTCTATTTCTTCAGTCGTCATGCCAGCTCCTCTTCTTCAATGGTGGAGGAGAGATATATATAGGTGGAGATTCAAACTAGCCGTTGGAAGAGAGCCGTTTGAATCTTACCTACTCTTGTTGACTTCTGGCCTTTACCTACGAAGTAGGTCTGCATCTGCAGAAGCTAGTTCTTCTCTGATCTGACTGCGTCAGATAAGATCTTCTGACATCGGAATCTTGTCTTTGAGAAGGTCTTCGTCTTCGAGCTGCTAAGCGTCTCTGCTGTATCTTCAGCGGCTTGGACTCTGCTGTGTCTTGATTCTGAGCTGTGTCTTAGACCTGTGCTGTATCATCAACCTGAGCTGTATCTTCAACCTGAGCTGTGTCACTGACCTGAGCTGTGTTTTAGACCTGAGCTGTGTCATCGACACTAAGCTGGGTCTTTTACACTGAGCTGGGTCTTTGACACTGAGCTGGGTTTCCGTCACTGAGCTGGGTCTTGGTACTGCAGGATCTTTGACTCTGCTGGGTCTTGCTCTGCTGAGTCTGCTTTGCTGAGTTCTTAAGCTGTCTGCTTAGCTGTGTCTTCTGCTGTCTTCAGCGATTCTACCTGTAAACTAAGAAACTCTATAAGCTCAAACAGGTGAGCTGAAAAATGCTTAGGCTTGTGCGATCATCTACTCTGTTGGGGTCAGCTGGGTTTTAGTATCCAATCAAAACTCTATTAATTTTCCCAACACCGGAGGTCTAACTTGAGACCGGGTGTGGACCCCCGTTTAGTGTGTCACGCTAACTGGAGGTTCATGTGGACCTCCGGGTGGAGCTGCCAGGTAGAAGTTTAACCAGATCTTGATGGAGACTCGATCGCCGATCCCCAGTTAGCAGGTTCCGTGTCTCCAGTTGCGTGCTCCAGTCCTCCGTCTAGTTGTTGAACCTCCGTTTGGCCCTTTTTTGTCCTTTTTTTCTTCGACTTTTCACTTTTCAAGCCCGTTTCTTCGATTCGTTCTCCTTTAAATCACGACTTTAAACCTTATTAACCGTTCTTTGGTCATTTTACCTACACACATGCAAAAACTACACAAAACCGTGATACAATTCCAAAAGTAGTGAAATCAAAGTAAATCATATCACCATTAAGCATAAATTTTACTCGATAGGCCGATAAAACTAACAAGATTAACACAAAATGAGAGTTTATCAAAATATCAGATGCTAGAATTAAGGACAAAAGGGTATAATGCCAAGATATAAGTTGTCGATGGGGTAAGGCTCCTACTCACAGTCGGGGGTTTTGTTACGTGCCGGCTAATCATGTGAGTGAATAACGGGCCATAGTGTCAATCGATCTTGCCATCTTGGTATCCGAACAGTAAAGTAAGTCTTATATGCCCAATCGACGGGCCTAATTGTACCAACCGAACGGCAACTTGCATGGCTTAAAAAGCAGGAAATGATATCAAAGCAAGGATCTCTAGCCAATCTAGCAATTTCATCAACAAGAACATTACAAAATAAAATAACGATATGTACCTTAACCGAACTAGGGAACTCCAAAACAAAAGAACGATACCTAAACTGAATTAGGAAACTCCAAAATAGAAGAAACGACTTGATATGTTTTATACGTATAAAGAATCAATATTCTGTTTGGTATGATGTATTAAATTCTCTGCAACACATATTAATTATGGTAAGAGAGTGAAATTATAGTAATGTAGTCTAACAATAAATTAATATATGTAATATTAAGTTGCAGTATTATGTATCACATCTCATAGGTGGTATGCACAATAAAAATCAGTATATTGCCTTTGTACCCAACAAAATATTATGGTGCCACGGATATATTATACACCCTATACTCATATTAGGATACAAATTTATTATATATAAATTCGTTATTAGAAAAATTCTAAATATTTATCTTGATCATTTAATAAATTGTAGATATTTTTCTTCTTCAATTTATAAATTTTGAACCACGACTCTTACAAGGAATTTATGTATTTACGCTTACTGGTGAAATCTTGAGAAAAAGAAATAAAATATATATATCGTGCATATTATGCATATACTCGAGTTTAAATGTCATGAGTGTTATAAATATTAGGAAACACTGTTAATTAAATTACGAACTGTAATCGATTTTATAATTTTAATCTCACTTTTAAATTTTGCCAATTAAATACTCAATCTTTCAATTTGTTGCCGTTAAAATTCGTCCAAATTTTCCGACGATTGAAACATTCAAATTCTCATTGTTTGAGCCATTGATTTGAAAAATTAAAAGTTGGGCTTAGACGAGGTCGAGGAGAGGAACATTATTGGCGACGGCCAATTTGCTTGAATAGTTTTCCACAATTGCTTTTAATTGGATGTCGAATCCATCGCCATCAACCTATATGCCATAATATTACTCTGTTCAAGCTCATCAAAATTCATCCTTTAAATTCTTAAATCAATAGTTTGAATGATAAGAATTTGAAAATCACCGGAAAATTTTGATGAGGTTTTATTGCTAAAAAATTGAAACGTTAGATATTTAATTGGCAAGAATTGAAAGTGAGGCTAAAATTGCAAAATGAGATATAGTTGATAAATATAATTTTTAATTTTCCTTATGAAAAAAAAAATAGATAGAGCCATTAATTCGCGCAAATGTAAGGTTATAGCCATATGTAGTAAAAAATTAATAAATTTCTAAATTTGTACCATAAAATTTTTCAAGTTCTTTATCTCATTGCATAATACTAAATTATTTGATATTACAATATTTGAAAATATAACATCGCGCATAAGCAAATTTCTAGTTAACAAATAAATTCAACAAAAGTTAATTTGAAATAATAAAAAAAACCCATAAAACTGCATTCTTACAAATAAATATGCAAAAACTCAATTCAAAAAGAGAAAAAGAAACATAGCAGAACATAGGGATGTAAACGGGTCGGGGCGGGGCGGGGCCGGGTATTACTTTCCCATCCCTATACCCTCTTCAGAATTCCATACTCGTCCCCATCCCCGTTTAAATCGAAACATTATCTGAATATGCATATTTCCTATAGTTTATTAACGAATATGCATACGAGAGCTGAGTTTATAAAGTCAGTTTTCATAAAAGTACAAGTTATATAGTCCTAGTTCATAAAGAAGAAGTTATACAGTCATTTTAGGGTTAAAAGATATTAATACCCTTTATTGGTCCACCACTTTAAATAAAAACAATCAAATATTGTTTTGGGTTTTTATTGCATTAAACCAAATTGAAAGCGCCCCCACCCACCCCACCAAATCCCACTTTCATCTTCTATTTTGAAAAAAAGACAAAAAAAATTGATCCATACTTTTCTCTCTCTCTCTCTCTCTCTCTCTCTCTCTCTCTCTCTCCCCACCTCTCTCTCTTCGGCCTCCCTCTCTACTCGGCCGACTACACAGTTGAACATTCACATTCGGCAATACCAAATGAGTTTCGGCGACAGCAAAACCAAATCTGATCGTGCCTCCAGCGCCGCCACCGAGGAGGAAGTACCACAACCACCAGTATGAGCCCTAACCCCCCAAATTCGAAATTTTGTTGTTGTTTGCGTGTATATTCTTCTTGTTGAATTCAATAAATGATGAATATACATAATATATATGCATGGGTTATTTTATTGATGTTGGTTTCACATTGTATTCTTGATGTTTTAGAACTTATTCTATTGATGTTAATTTCATATTGTACACAATACAGTAGGAATAAGGCACACACCACTGTAGTTACTCGATTGTAGCGAGGAAGATGATCGACCGAGTTCACCATCGAGTGGCCAACATCGAGTACTTGATGATGGCAGTGGTTGTGTGTCCACTCAATGGTGGCCTCGATCGAGTCTTTGATCGAGGCCACCATCGAGCAGTTTGATGGGGACAGTGGTTGTGTGCCACTCGATGGTGGCCTCGATCGAGACTACCATTGAGTAGTTTAATGGTGACAGTATGGTGTTGTCCACTCGATGTAGGCCTTCATCGAGTCTTCAATCGAGGCCACCATCGAGTAGTTTGATGGTGGCAGTGTGGAAGTGTTCACTCGATGATGGACACGATCGAGGCCACCATCGAGTAGTAGATAAGTTGTGTATTTTTGTGTTCTTTTTTATTTATGTTTTGTGCAGTGGTGCTAAATCTTTGTATTTTGATATTGCAGGCTAATTATGAGTGGAAGAGACCGACCCTAATTCATGTTACTCGTGGCCTCAAGTTGTACATACAAACCTTAGTCTTTGATGACATCCAGGCGACGTAGAAGGCCATTGACAGTGTTGTAAAAAACTAAAGGCGTACCTGAGGCGTTTTCCCTTGATGAGGCGAGGCGTAAGCCTCAAGGCGGTCTGAGGCATAAGCCTGAAAAATAAATCACATAAAAGTAATAAAATAATTATAAAATAAAATAACAAACCACACATAAAGTTCCATAGTTTATAAGTTCTAAAAACTTAAAATCAAAATGCATGAAGTCTTTCAAGATAGGCACAAAGTCTTAAACATAGCAAACTAAACACATAAAAGTCTTAAGTCTTAATAGCAAATCAATAATCATTATCACTATCCATATCCATTTGTAGCATGTCATCATCATCACCCTCATCCTCGTCCTCATCCACCCACTCGGGCTCCTCCTCATCGATCAAATTGAAGCCACTTCTTGTACCTTTTTCCAATAATTGTGAAACTACTTAATTATAAATTAAATAACAATAAATATTTGTTATTTTAAGTTAAAAATTAAAGTTTACCTCTTGCATTTGTGTTTTTCCTGGCCTTATTACTTTCTTGATGACCACCACGTCCACGACTGCTTGAACTTGAAGTGCATTCATTTCTCATTGACACTTAATCAAACATAGTTTCAAGGTCTTCATTAGTTATTTCACTTACTTTGAGTCTTTTCAAAGTATCACTCGATTCACCCTCCTCATCACCAACAAGCCATTCATCGTCGGTAGACAAATGATCACTTCCAGTGGATCAATGTCACCACTACGACTTTTCACCTTCACATGTCTATCTTTCAACCTCTTATTGTACATGACATAGACCAAATCGCTGAGCTTCTTAGTACTCAAACGATTCATTTTCTTTGTATGCACCTATAATTTTAAATTTTTAACAATAAAAGATAAGTTATACAGTATAAGTGTATAACTATAAAAAAAATAAAGATCTATAATTAACTTTAACAAAAAAATAAAATTTAATACCTGATTGAACATACTCTAGTTATACATATTTAACATAAGGTATTAAATTAATTAATCAAAAATAATATAATAGATAAGTCTTGAATAAAATATTAATCGGTCACTTACCAGGAGATCTGTGAAGATACGATTCTTGTGCTTGTCTGCAGCCAAAGGGTCCTACTTTATTTTTAAACAAATTCAAGTCCAAATCAGCTTTTACTAGGGATTATGAAGGAACCAATTTCTTCATGCAACTGATCAGCCCCTTCTTTATCTCACGATGGTTTGAAAATTCTAAATGATATTGATGTCTAGGGTTTAGGAAGTACGCTGCAGCATGTATGTCTCGATGCAACTGATTTTCCCACTTTGCATCGATAATCTCCCATATTTCCTTGTACTTCCCGAGCTCACCTCCAAAAAATTTGGAACTCTCTTCTTTAGCTTCATCAATAGCACCATATATGAATCCCATTGCCGACATTTGTTCTCCATCCACCATTCTTAAGACTTTTACTAATGGTCTCGTACGATGAAGAGTATAGAGAACACTTGGCCAAAAAGTCCTATCACTTAAGATAATTGCCTTTACCTTTTTTCCTTTACTTGAGGCTGCCCATGTACTGTTTGCTCATCCAGAAGAAGTGAACATAGCTTCTAATGGTTGCTTCGATTGAAGCATACTCTCTAAAGTCAAGAAAGTTGTGGGAAACCTAGTAGTTGCTGGACGAATAAGCTCTCTATTAGTGAATTTCCTCATCATTGCCAACATAAATCCATGATTGTAGATGAAATTGCTGACTTCTTTTGCCTTCGACAATGCATTCTTATGTTGGGGTAGCTCTCCAAATTTCTCAAGCATCAAGTCAATGCAGTGGGCAGCACATAGTGTCCAATAGAGACGTTGTCTCTTATCCATCAACTTCTTCCCCGCAGCTTTTGTAGTTGCTAGCATTATCAGTCACGACCTGAACCACTAATTCCTCTCCAACTTCCTCAACAATGTCATCAAGAAGCTCAAATAACATGTTGGCATCTTTAACTCACTACTAGAAATTCGCTCATACATAACGGGTATTACCCGTTATGTATGAGCACTAAAGACCGACATATAAAGTGGTGATATAAAAAGTGCGCTCATACATAACGGTTATTAGCCGTTATGTATAATACTTATACATAACGGTTTCACCATATAGATAACGGTTCAACCATCGTTATTTATGACAATTATACATAACAGTTTTTAACCGTTATAAAATTCACTTCACACGTAATGTATTGTTTTCTAAATAACGTTTTTTATGCTTTAGATGACAGTTTTTGTAACCGTTATGTTTTCTCGTCCTGATTTCAACCTTTGTTTTTTCTTTTTTTTCAATTTACCTATTTTTTTAAATTCTTAGAACCAATAAATAATCTCATTAAATCATAAAATAATACATTTATTATCATCAAAACATAGTCTTACATATATTATCATCCAAACATAGTGAAGATACATGATAATATTTCAAAGAATGTTCTATCTATGCGAGTATTATCCAACATAAAATAAGTAACTAAACTTGCTAGTTACAAACCCATATTCATCAACTTCTTCCCTGACTCCACTTGTCCATGCATCTTAACTGGGAGCGCACCTCGATTCATCGATGTCATGGCTAGCCACTTGACTTCTTCACTCGGATCATTCCCCACCTTCAACCCAACCATTCCTATCTACATAAAGCAATGAGAAAGAATCCAAATATTATCAATCCAATAACGATAAGAACACTACATATAATACAATAAGAACCAAATAAAAACCTCATGCAAATCTAATAAGGTATACCAAAAAGTACTCACAAGAACATAATAAGCAAAGAAAATAATTATAGTATAACAACAAAAATACAATCTATCAGTAGAGAATTAAATCTTATTTAGTATCAACAAACTTGTGTTTTCTCATAACAATCCATGTTAATTTTCCTTACCAACAAATGTAGCCAAAATTGCACCAATTACAAAGTAATGGAAGAACAAAGTTAAAATAATTACAACAATAGCATGAACTGCACTATGGTCGTACATGAGATATGAAAAACAACAAAATTATGGGGGCATCAGCAAACAAACATGTATAAGGCCTTGCCAAATACATGCTGATATGGGTTGATTCACAATTAAAGTAAATGCATATAATCGTAGGCCAACCCATTTATTAGTACTTTAATCAGTAATTACATAAATAAAATATTATCCCTTTAACCATGAATGGTTGTCACATTATATAAACCATTTTTGATGATATTCAGATTTCTCATTATCCAGTTTGGCCACCATTAATGTCAATTACTTATGTGTAAATTTTCCAAAAATGTGTGATACACAATTTCAATTATGTTTTCAGTATAGTGATATCCATATACCCCTACAGATTCTTAGTCTCACTTATGTTGTCTTGTGACAAAATATGATGATGATCTGCTAGTTGAAGGTACTACTTTGTTGTATTTTAATGAATAATATATATACAACTTTATACTTTTAGCCCATTAAATATCTACTGTCAAACATTTTTCATCTCACATTGGGAATTTAGCTGACATGTTTCTGTCAATATGCATATCCTAATTCCTACATAAATAATATTAAAGAAAGAAGAGAAAAGGGGAAAAGAAACACCCATCTAATTTATAAAGATATAAATGTGACTTGCTTCTTTCGATGGAACATAGACATGCTATATCAGCTTCTTCACATAAGAATGGAAGTTGGAACATGATTTATGACATCCACAGGTGAGATGTTCCCAGCAATAACACATATTTCAGCAATAACAGAGTAAAATATCAATTTGAAAATTCAAACTCAAGGGAGAATCAAAATTAGGATATAAACGTACCTCAAGGTGGTAATATAGGGAAAATATGCTACTCAACAAAATGTGAAAGTTGTTTTGAGATACAAGTGAGCAGAGGAAATAGTCTAATTATTATAAATCAAAATGAAAATATAGAGAAAAGAGATTAGGATATCCTGATATCCATGTAAGTCACCTAAAATGCAAGTAGCATCATATAGGTGACTTTAAAAATCAGTAAAACTATAAAATGAACATTTGCCACATTAAAAGGCCATAACTTGGATCAATCACATATCTCATCGACCAAGGTACATAATACCATCATCAGAATAAAACAATAGTACTTTAACTAATTGCAATAAACGACACAATTTTAGGGTCTACTAGCATAATATTTATATCACACAAATTATTGAAAATGAGTGACGTGAAGTTTGTACTGCTATTTTTTTGTATCCTAATTGCAGTATACTAAATTATATTACTGACCCTCCACCTCTTTATACTGTTGTTGGACAACTTCCCGACAAGGAATTACAGTGCTCTAAAACAATAAATGGGGAAAATTAAATATTTCTTGCTAAAAGAATCAAAAACACGAACCTGAATGCCAAGAGCTGGAGCAATCTGAATGTCTCGTGAATGACTGTGGAAGTGCTGTTCAGATTCCTCATTAGATACTTTCTGCACGAACCACTTCACTCTTACCTGGACATTACTTAAAGACATCGCTAAGAACCCTAAGTTTTTCAATAATTAAACACAGATGAAAGGATGCCGAGATTAATAGACATTCTTGTAGAAACGAAAATTCGATTCCTGAGAATTAAGAAAACAACCCTTAAAACATATAAGAACTTTGAACAAACACAAAAAATGAAATTAGACGATAAACCTAGATTCAGAATTAGGGCTCGCTTCTGAATTGGGGAATCGAGAGGAATTGGCTGCGGTGGTGTAGGAAAGCAGCGTAGATGGTGGCTATGCGACGTCGATGGTGGTTAAGCAGGGTCGATGGCGGATGGGCACATCAATCGTGACCGAGAAGATGGAATATGAGGGAGTTCTGTACGAGAGAAATGATAAGAGAAAAATCTCTGCGAAAGAGAGAGAGAAACCAGAGAAACACCAACACCTCACACAATTAATGTGAGAGAGATACGAAATAAGCATTTTTAACTACAAAAAAAAATAATAAGAAACATTCTTAACACTTAATATAAACCGTTATATAATATGTTAAAAATAACGCTCATACATAACGGTATAATCATAACCGTTATCTTTGTCAATAGATAACAGTGCATAGATAACGGGTATTTTGTAAACCGTTACGTATACAAAAAAAGTGCTCATACGTAACGGTTCTTAAAAAAGTCCGTTATCTATGCACTGTTATCTATGTTTGTTTTTCTAGTAGTGACTACATCTGAAGCATCAATACATTTTAGGAAGACTGTACCATAGGGGTTGTTCACCAAGAATTGATCAAACTTCTTCCTCTCATATCTTTCCAACCATCGGACAATATGGATACACCAGTTTGTATCCAAGTCTTTCGAATTTCATCAACAAAAGTAGTGGTTGTGTTACAAACGAGACTTCAAACCTGGACCATACTGACCAACGGATCTAATCATGCTCACAAATGAAAGAGACTTAATCACATTGAAAGAGATTCCATTCTCAAAAAAGAATCTTCCAATGTCCAAAGCTACTTGTTTTCTTGCTTCTTTGGGCAGAATTGAAGGAATTTCTTCACCATCTTTATTGATCCTTGTAACCCACCTATCGATTGCTTCTATCTTAGTTCTTTTTTCACCTTCAAAAGAAGTTGAATCAACATGTTGCCCACTTCCACTCTCATTCCCACTTCTAAAATATGCTCATGTTTCAACCCTCTCATCAAATTTTTCTTCAGCCATTCGCTTTGTCTTTTTTTCGATTCTCGATTATGGCCATCCTCTCGTTTTTTGCCTCCTCAGTCACTGATGGACATGGTTGAACATTATTATAAGTGCTGGCAAGATGTTCTTTCATTCTACTAACTCCGCCGGTGATCACTTGTTCACAAAAGTCGCATCTAATGTATACATAAGATGCATTCGGATTTTTGGGTGCAACTCGAGTCCCATACTTTCAACACGAATCCTTTTTTGAACTGTTTGATTGACTACGATCACGCCCTTTCCTTTGAGGAGCCATTAACCTAAATATTGTGAACAAATTACAATATTAAGTCCAAAGTCCAAAATGACAGCCAAATTAAAAAAAAGTAATCACAAAATAATTATAAAAAAAATGAATACTTAACTGCTGTCTGATGCTATGTTCGAAAAAAAAGTAATCACAAAATAATTAAAAAAATGAAACTACCTAACTGCTGCTATGTGACATACGAACAGTAGCAAAAAAAAGAAAAAATAAATTTAAAATAAATTTCATGAAGTACTAAAAAAAGTTAATAGCCATATAATATTCATGAATTACTAACTTAATATACATAAGTTTAAGCTTTCAATTAAACAAAAATACGATGGGGAAAAGATGTATAAAAAGAAAATACAATACTAACCACTTACAGTTACGGACAGCGGTGAAGGGTGGCGACGGTGGCTAGTGGCAGAGGAAGGCCAGTGAAGAGAGGAGGAATAGAGAGTAAATGAGAGACTTCTGTTGCGCGGCGGGAATGAAGAAATTAGGGATTCAAAGTGTATTTTTTATTTTTAGTTTTAATTAACAATTGGTCTTAGTTTAATGTCATGGGCTTTAAATTAATTTAAGAATTGACAGCCCAAAAAAAAAAAAAAGATAACCCAAATAAGTTAAATAACACAAAAAAAACCCTAAACATTGAGGTTTAAGCCTCAAACCGCCTCAAGGCGCACGCCTCACCGGAAAAAGGCGGTAGCCTCAAATCCTATTATTAAGGCGACAGCCTCAAGGCTAAAATGTGCAAATGCGCCATAAGGCGCGTCTCGAGGCGGTACGCCTCACCGTTTTTTACAACACTGGCCATTGGCGATAAATCCGCTTTACAGACGTTCAGAGCAAGGCAAATTGAGCGTTTGATTGAACACCGGAGAAACGACAACATAAATCATTGTCGTGCACCACCTCTTGACCCGACAGTTGGAAGGACCAGATATACATTTGAGAGAGTCGTGATTTTATGTCGGTGGGCGTATAATTCATTTTACAGGACCGAATTATGCCCTGATCACCAGACTCCACTTTGGCCATAGTAAATAACATCGTATAATTGTCAAATACATTTTAATTGACATAAATAACATATAACATTATTTATAATCACAATAATTAAAAAAAACAATCATTTTCGAGCCACTCGATGTCACTTGATCGAGCTCACCATCGAGTAGTGATGAACAAATAAGGATTTAATGTCATTATCTTGAGATTTGCTATGATAATAAGGGTGTCATCAGTCTTAAATGACATATTAATGCTAAAGTTATTGAAAAGTAAAAAGATTAAGTTCATTTAGATTGTTTAAGTGTGAATCGTTCAATGATGATGTATCTCACATCTCAAACGAAAATGATAGTATCATAACAAAAAAATGCCGATATAACGACGGAAAAATCCGTCGCTAAACACTAAAATTCTGTCGCTAAACAATTTTAACGACGGAAATCGACCGACACGATTTGGGTCGTCGTTAAGACATTTAACGACGGAAATTTCATTCCGTCACAATCTTAACGACGGATGTTCCGTCGCAAACATTGTGTCGCCCATTTCGTCAATGAAATGTGCCGACAGGTTGGCGAAGGAAATTTCCGTCGCAAATAGCGACGGAATCATGTCCGTCACTAATCTAGCGACGGACTTTTTTTTTTTTTTTTCAATGCTCAAGTTTCAGTTTCATATTTTATCAGATTTTTATTCATATGAAAAGAGCTATTCTTAAAGTAATAAAATACAAGAACTATCAAAGTAAAAAAGCCATCTATTTTAATTCCTCTTTCATTCCATATATAAGTAGCTCTTACAATATATTTGTTCATTTTTTTTTTACATTCTCTTTATACTTAAAGCTAAACTAAACCCTAAGTACAAGAGCACCAAGCCTTGCTCTATACAGAAAAACTTACACAATAACGTACAACAAAAGAGTACAATTTCGTTTGAGACTTAATGCGAGCTAACCTCCTAAACCAAACCTCAAATCTCAACGAGATCGCCTGGAAGAATCGAGGGCTGCATTTTGGGCTCACAATCCTTGCAAGCTTCACTTCGCTTCACCTTCTCGCCAGAAATGAAATAAGTATGAAGTCCTAGAAGGTTATTGGTGGCCCTTATAAGATTCCGGAAGACATTTTCTTTAACTCCAAGAGATGTGAATAATTCAATTCTTTCTTATGGTATCGATTCAGTAAGCTCTGCCTCAACCTGCAGAATGAGAAACATAAACTGAAATATCTGTCCTACAATTGATTAGTGCTAACTGTTAAACAAACCAATGCCACATTTACACTCATTTACATTCTTTCCCAGAAGTAAATCATTTACAAAGTAAGACAAATAGAAACAAAAGGGAAAACACTCATTATAGGCAAAAAAGAACCAGAGATTTCCATTTTCAATTGATGAAGGAAGTAACATACCTTTTCTACATGTACACCTCAAGCATTTATATATAGTAATCACTTGCAAAGTCGAATTAATACAATCCTACTACTCTATAGAAAGGCCAACTTCACCAGCAGATTCAAGGAAACCTACAGAGCTACGTGCATTAAAGAGTGCATTGTCCAGGGTGGTATCGATTCCTGTAACGAATATCAATAGTGAAAATAAAAAATTTAAAAAGCTAAGGATACAGTACAAACAGAATAGGATCATAAGAAACTGGATACTAAGATTAATATGATTACAAACACAACAGCAAGCATCATTAAAAAAGATCTTGATTCTTTCACTATCAAGCAATGCAAGTATACACAACTCAAATAATAATGTCCCCTACGTGTTATAAGGTAAATAAAACCGAGAAATGTCAAGTAAACAGCCTTCAAAATACGGTGGCTTCCTCAATTATCAATGAACAAAAAGACATGGACAACCTGAATTTAAGCACAGCAGAAATATTATATTAGTATGAAGAGACTAATCAAGAATTACCTCACATATACTATCTAATTTATGCTCCTCAACATCACAATTTGAAAACGATGGGTAGGAAAAACAGCAAACATTCATAAACTTTACAAGGCAATTCACATAACCTGAAATAATGTGAAAACCCAAAATCAGCAACATATATACAAAATCTTCTAATTGTTTACTCTTCAAACTAATTTCAGAAAACATAAATTGCATAATCTCGTTCACTCCCTCCAACTGTTAAGGGGACAAACAATTCAGAATTAAATAAAAATCAAATCCAATAGTTCAATACACTTACAGCACAGAGTTTTCTGGTGCTCTTAATAGCAGTCTTCAAATTCTCCAAAGTTCTAGGTGAGAATCCGCGTCGCCCCATGAAAAATCAAATCTCGCAACTGCCAAGTTCAGGAAGAAAAAGAAGAAAAAACATCGAAGGCACGCGGGGGGCCGAGCGTCCCGACGATCTTCGTCATAGCGAGGAAGAATTTCTGCACACACACATACCAGATTAAGTTACAGAAATCCCAACAAAAACCAAATCTCTAACGCCAAAGGCTAGCATCGAGTGATATTAGATCCGTAGAAAAACCTAGAACGTCCGCCCAAAAATAAAAAATCATACCGCTTTGGATGGCTCAAGCATGGTTGACATCCGGATTGGCTCCTCGAGCAGCAAATGATTCGAATGCATCTTGGTTGTGTTGGATTTGGCAGCGAATTGCAGGAATTTAAGCAGAAACAATAGAAATTATTCTATATCCTGTTTGTAGGTGATAGAATCACACAACGTCTCTACACAATTAAAAATTGGGGAAGGGCAGCAAATTTTGGGAGAATTGACAGCAAAAATTAAAAAAAAAAATTAGTTCAAAGTGAGAGGAAAGATCGGAGAGAGAAATCGAGAGAGAGGGGAAAAATGAGATGAGAGATAAACAAAGAGAGACATATTGGAGAAATAAATATTTCAGATTTTCGGCATTGCGCGCTAAGTAATAAGAAAAGGCGGCATCTGAAATAAATTGAATGTTTTTTTTCACGACCGAATGTATCCGTCGTGAATTAATACAAAAAAAAAAAACGGCGTCGTTAACTTCGGCGACAGAATTTTCGTCGCTAAAACCGTCGTTAGTTTAAGAGTGAAGAATCCCACCAAGATTCCGTCGTGGATTCCGTCGTTATTTCTGGTCCAGTGTTTCCGTCAGAAATCCGTCGTTATTTCGGCATTTTTTTGTAGTGTATGAACATATACAATCTTGAAAATTAAAGGATGTTATGGACGTCGATACCAAACTTATAATATCGATAATGTTTATTATCAATAGTGTTACATAGTTGTCAAATACATTTTAATTGACATAAATAACATATAACATCACAATAATTTAAAACAAAAAAATTATTTTCGAGCCACTGGTGAACTCGATGGGTCGCTCGATCGAGCTCACCATTGAGTAGTGATAAACAAATAAGGATTTAATGTCATTATCTTGAGATTTGTTATGATAATAAAGGTGTCATCAGTCTTAATTAATGACATATTAATGCTAAAGTTATTGAAAAGCAAAAAGATTAAGTTCATTTAGATTGTTTAAGTATGAATCGTTGGGTCACTCGATCGAGCTCATCATCGAGTGACCATCATCGAGCTTCACCTTATGTCTTACTCGATGGTGAACTCGATGGGCCACTCGATCGAGCTCACCATCATGTAGTAGGCAGACCCTTTGCCAATTTAACCACAGAAACCTATCCGAAGTCCCCAATTAGATAAACAAACAAAAATTCTAATCTCATTAACAAAATAAGTTCAATTCATACATAAGAAAATATCAATTTTGTCTGTCAATGCGCATAGGATATTTTGATTTGTTGTAATCAAGAGATCGACAAACACTAAATGCATGCTTGGGCCGTCGGCGTCTTAGGTTTTCTTGATCTTGGTCTGATTCTTATGGAGGGACATTCAAATCGACGCCTTCTACAGGGAGAGGGGCTTTGCACGTGTATAAAAATCATGTCATGTATAAATCATGCAAAATTACGAATTCTCATCTTACACGTGTTCATTAACACGAGATAAATATTAATTTCAGAGAATTAATTTTAAAAAACTCATGCATTTGTAAAGCCAGCTCGATCGTATAGCTAAGAGCTAGATCGAGTTTACCATCGAGTCTCATGCATTTGTCAAGCCAGCTCGATCATGTAGCTAAAAGCTCGATCGAGTTAACGATCGAGTTTACCATCGAGTCGCGAAGAACAACCCAGATTTTTTTTGCTTTTTTTACAAAAGAGATTGTCTACATACCTTAGTAAATTAATAAACAAGAACGCGCTACGATGGAACTTTGGCTTCTATTTTCTTCAACTTTGCGTGAATATTTGAGGCACAAACGAGAGAACTATTTTGTATTTTTTATTTGTGCATGAGTGATTTCTTGCATTGAAAAGAAGATTTTAGTGTATTAAATTGAGCGAGTTTGTATTATATGATAGCCTTATAAGTTTATGTTGGTAGCCAAATTCAATGAAGCTCCAACAACTCTCTTACAATAAATTGAATTAAAGTACCTTCATTTATGTTGGTGTCCTCTTTTTTTTTTAATTAACCTTAAATTCCTCTTCAATTCTCATGTTTGCAGGTGAGTTTAATGATATTTAGAAATGTTATTTAATCTGCCAGTGCCAGGAGATGATGAAGAAGGGTGTATATATAGGAGATGGATCATATAAGAATAGATCTTAAAGTAAGAAATAAGAATAGATACACCAGACAACATAACGGGATGCACCAGACAATACATTGAGATGAACCAGACAGTGTTTTTAGTCAAACCCATTTTTTGACTTAATTAGGGTTAATACTGTTCAATAATCAGATGCACCAGACAATACATTGAGATACACCAAACAATATTTTTACTTTTATTTTAACTTTCGTGCTCGATAGTGGCACGCAATAGCGATGGTCGCGATGACGAGCGACGATGATGGTGATGGTGATGGCGAGTTAGTAGTGGTGATGGTACTGAGAGAAAAGACGAAAAAAAACTGATTTTAGAGTATTGAAATAAACAAAAAAATGGGTTTGACTAAAAACATTGTTTGGTGCATCTCAATGCATTGTCTGGTGCATCCCGTTATGCTGTTTGGTGCATCTATTCTTATTTTTAGGATAAGAATTATTTGTACAAGAATCACTATATATATATATATATAATAGATCATATGTTAAAGTCATTTTCCGTAAGAAATAAGAAGCGAATGGGACCATTGATCTTTGTAGATCTACGGTTGTCATTGACCGATACATTATAGTTGAACATGAAATGCATTATCGTAATAATGCATTGTAGTAAATTAAAAATGCATTATTATGACAGTGCATTGTAATAATACATAAAATACATTATTTTAGTACATAAAATGCATTATTATTATTTTTTAAGGGAAAAATATTTTATATGTGAACCAACCACTATATATATATATATATTTGCGTTAGATAGGTTCAAGAGAGAGAAAGTTTCAGCATATATAGAAGAGAGAGAAGAGAGACATCGATTTTTTATTTTTGGAGAGAGAGAGATAGTTTATATTATTTTATAAGTATATACTCCCTCCGTCCCCCAAAAGTGTGGTTAATATTTGATTATATTTGAAGTATAAAATAATAGTTGAACCACATTAACTTGAGATGGATGGAGTATCTTATTTATTAATAACAAAAGGCAAAAATTCTTGTACATAATGATGTACCATACATCCGGTTCAACTCGACCCGCCGACCCGCCCGGTCAACGTTTACCGGTCAATGGTCAACATTAACCGCGTTGACTTTTTATTTTTATTTTTTTCTATTTATTTTTATTTTTTTTCAAGAGTCGAGCGAGGAAAGCCGAAGGCCTCGGAGCGAGCTATTTGCCACAATCATTATCTATAAATTAAAAATCGGAGCCGAAGGTAGAGAGGGAAAAAAAAGTCAACGGTCAGACGTTGACCGGTCAACGCTGACCGGATCGGGTTCCGAACTGACGGCTGGCCCCACAAACCATCACGAGTCCTTTCTAGCGTGCTTTGTCCTCACTCACACGCTTCATGAGAAAACTTACCAGGAGCTCACACGCTTCATGAGAAAACTTACCAGGAGGTCACCTATCATAGAATTGCTTAAGGTAAAGCACGCTTAACCTTGGAGTTCTTCCACAATGAGTCCCAGAAAAGAAGATGCATCTTAATGGTATAAGTAGCCCAATCAATTCCTTTAAGCTCTCCTCGAATATGTCGTCCTATTCTGACATATTCTCGGAATCCCTCTCATTCGGGTGTGTTCCGGTTCGTTCCTGCCCCCTCCGCTTTGAAGTCTTATTGGAGCCGCTCCTTGTCCGTGTCTCTGTACCGGCGATCACTCCGTACTTCTGCCCCGAGCGTCACAGGTCGGGTCGGGTTGAACCGGATGTATGAATACATCATGATGTACCGAAGTGCAACTCATAACAAAAAGTCAACATCACCAACTTTCTCTCACATGTGCAAGGTGTATATGTCTTTTATTCCTAAAATGGTCATATGACTTCTAGGGCTCGTTTGGTACAAAGTATGAGATAAGGCCTTATATGTTTGACTGAGATGTCTTATAAATATCAAGAATTAATATTCCGTTTGGTATGAAGTATTAAATTCTCTGCAACACATAGTAATTATTGTAATTTATTGCTATAATTAGTTGCAGTATTATTTATACCACCTCATAGGTAGTATACATAACAACAAAAGTAAGTATTATTCATACGGGCCCGAACTTTATAAAGGGCCGTATACTTCATACCAAACAAGATATTAGGATGTCATAGACATATTATACACCCTAATCATCCCTACCAAACGAGCCCCTACTTTATTAACTATCTTTATTAACTATAGCCATATAACTTGTAGTTTTATGAGAAATAACTATATATATATGATTATTAACACTACATATTCACAGAGATTTTTACGGCCCACATCAGCCCAATGGGCCTTCTCGGAAACCGTCGAAGAAGAAAGGATTTTTACAGAGCGCCACTTTTTGTTTTTGTTGCCTTTTTGGCTACTTGATTGCATACATGAATACGATACATACAACATAATTTCTCATTCCCTCATCACTGAACAGTAAGAGTAGAGATATTTCATATTTGCACAGACATTTTTTGGATAACACAAATTAATGGATTTAGTTTTCCCGCTTCGAACTCGGTATGCCTCGCCCAAACCAATGAATTCTTGCTCGCCCACTGCTCCTGCGCTACGAGGTTTGGTTCAGGGCTGTCGGAAAATCCCCAAAAATGTTAGGGTTCGTTCCGAATTCGATGCCAAACTCAATGGCGCCCTATCTGCTGACTTCGACCCTCGTTTCCTCGATCGGGTTAGTAACTATTTTCATTATTTTCTGCATTTCTGTGTCAATGTTTTCGATTTCGGAAACAATCGTTTTTTTTGTTGTTCTCCATTTTGAAGGGCTATTGGAATTTGTAATTTGTGGCAGGACTTCTCTTTTTCTGTAGCTTGTCAAAAAAAATTTAACCATATATTGTAATTACAGCAAAAGGCCCTTGAAGCTGCCATGAACGAAATAAATAGCTCTTTTGGGAAAGGAAGTGTTACCAGGCTGGGGAGTGCCGGTGGAGCATTGGTGTAGGTCTTCTTCTTTACGCTAACTATTTCTGTCGACTTTTTTATAACACAATTTGCAGAAAAAGGGAAAGAAATTAACTAGACCTTGCTCTTTATGCCTTGCCCTTATAGTCTCCTTGCTTCTTGAAAAAATTATCGCGATTCTACTAGAAATAGTTTAAACTTGCATGTGTTTTTAATGTCTATTTCTTCCTGCAGAGAAACATTTCCGAGTGGCTGCCTGACATTGGACTTTGCTTTAGGTGGTGGTCTTCCTAAAGGAAGGATTGTAGAGGTTTTTATCCATGCTATCTCATTTCATATGATATTGCTTATTTCCAATCATGGATAAAATGGATTTATTGTTCAATAATGCATGAGTGTTTCACGTCTGCTGCGTATTTGATCAGAACAGTTCTGGATGCTCAAAATGTTTTTCATATTATGGAACATAGGGATGATTGCATGTCATAATGACATGAAGTTGGGTGAATTATGTCTACTTGACAAACTACATGCTGGTTATGCAGATAGAAGTAGCTCGAACTTCAGTTCTTATTGTTGATCCATGTACCATTAAGGGCCATATACACTCATCTTGTTATCAGTTTATTGTACAATAGACCAAGGCCTAATTGGTCAGTGCTTGATTATTAAGTCTGCTCTATGGAGTCTGTAATAAACAAGTTTAATCATTGTAGTTTACTAGTTTTGTTCGCTTCTTTCATTTTGTATCCTAGTTATAGCCAATGCTGGGTGTAGCCTGATTATTTGGGTTTTTTCGTTGTCAGATATATGGCCCAGAAAGTAGTGGAAAGACCACTCTAGCCCTCCATGCAATTGCAGAAGTCCAGGTCTAGTATGTGCTCACTTTTTCTTCCGTTAGTTAGTTATCACTTGAAAGCTCATTTCGTTAGTCCATGCATTTAACAGCTACTTGCTTTGGTAGCTTCTTACTTATTCCTCCCCACATTCGACTTGAAGAACAACCTAACATTCTTTTGACATTGGACTATCAGAGGCTTGGTGGAAATGCTATGCTTGTTGATGCTGAGCATGCTTTTGATCCAACATACTCAAAATCTTTGGGGGTTGATGTAGAAAATCTGATTGTTTGCCAGCCTGACAATGGAGAGATGGCGCTAGAGAGTATGTTTTCCTTTTGACATTCCTAGAAATTAACTACAGTTTCTTTCGGAAAAAAAAAAACGAAATTAACTACAGTTTTAAGATTGGTAGTCGCGTCCTTTAAGCTTGATTTGTTTTTCATACTTTTATGTCTCTGTGTCAGTTGCTGATCGCATCTGTAGATCTGGTGCTGTCGATCTCATTTGTATTGATTCAGTCTCGGCACTTACTCCAAGAGCTGAAATTGAAGTTAGTTACATAATTCATGCTGCACTTTATTTGAAAATTGATGGTTCCTTTTATGTACTAATAAATATCTTTGGGTATGTACTTTCTGCATAGGGTGAAATTGGGATGCAACAAATGGGTTTGCAAGCGCGCCTGATGAGTCAAGCTTTGCGTAAGATGTCAGGCAACGCTTCTAAAGCGGGATGTACACTCATATTTTTGAATCAGATTAGACACAAGGTAGTTTACGGAAAATATTTTATTTCCCACCTTATTTATAAGCAAATAGCTAATCCTCTTTTTTCAATTGTGTGATAGAAGATAATTATCTGATTTTCACTTTTCAATTTGCTTGCTTTTAATCTCAAGCTTTCCAATATTCCACTTTTGTTTGAGCCAGATAGGAGTGTATTACGGAAATCCTGAAGTCACAAGTGGTGGAATCGCTTTGAAGTTCTTTGCATCTGTCCGGCTTGAGATACGAACTATTGGGAAGATAAAATCTGTAAGTCCTAATTTGCCTAACTTAACAAATTTTAGCCTGTTCTATCAATTGATTTGACAAGGAACCTTAAATGGTATATGTCGTTAAAGGTTAAAGGTGATGAAGATGTTGGCCTCAAAGTTCGTGTGAGAGTTCAAAAGAGTAAGGTATGTGGCCGAAGACGTTTTTTTCCTTCTTCTTTTGGTCAAAATTTGCATCCGTATCTTAATGTCGTATCTTGAAAGTGTAGGGCAGGTTCCTCTGTGTTTCCGAAAGCATTTCTCTCAATTTTTACTTTGCAATATATCTAAGTTATTTTTTTGTCTAACCTCGTTTTCTGTGGAAATTCTGTTTTGTATTTTTAAGTCTATTTTATCATTACAGAATGACCCACCACTTGCACACTCTTCTTTATTTATAACCACAAATTCAAAATTGACCCAACGTAACAAACCACATTCTCATTTGCAAGCCTATATATTCATAATTTCCAATACATTTGTGCAAACAATTTTTCGTTTTCACGTACATATCCAATACAACCTCGTACTAGGAAATTGGAGTCAACAACACATCCAGACCTATTAATAGTTTCACATTGCATGTTCTTTGGAATAAAATAAAAAATCAAACATTTTGACCTCAATGTAGTTTTATTTTCTTCATAGTATTAGATATCTTCGTTTAAGCTAATTAGTTTTATTGCAGGTGTCTAGGCCATACAAGCAAGCTGAGTTTGAAATTATATTTGGAGAAGGAGTCAGCAAACTGGTTTGTATAACTGTGCATATTGTTTCTTATTTTCGTATTACTATTTTCTTACTCTAAGTACTCTTCTGTTGGTTTCACTTCCATTCTAGGGTTGTGTATTGGATTGTGCTGAAATATTCGATGTTGTTCTAAAGAAGGGGTCATGGTACAGCTATGGAGATCACAGGTGCGCACTATCATATTTTTGGTTGAAATGATTGGATAATTTGGCATGCAATGTGCTGGAATGTTTTTTTCCAAACAGAAGTGCGTTGAGTCGTTTGATTGGTTCAGCTGATTCTCTTATTAGATTACTTTTGATGGATATTAACTATAGCCTGGTATAACTCATGCCATTAAGGGTGCTGAGACTATATACCTAGAGTCATAAAGCTATTTCTGAACCCCGGTGATATCTATAGCTCTTTGAACTCCGAATGTAACTTTTGGTTTTGAAATGAAAACAGATGAGCATATACCTAGATTCATAAAGCTATTTCTGAACCCCGGTGATATCTATGGCACTTTGAACTTCATATGTAACTTTTCTAAATGAAAACAGATAAGCTGATTCATCATTTTATTATTGTCATATCAAACCACCATATGCATATATATAGCAGGCTAGATGAAGAGGTCTGAAACTTGATACTAGACGTGCTTAATGTATAAGCAATTTTCTTGCTGTATCGTCAATCCCATTATGCTGAACATGACGTTCAAGTGTAGGTTGGGCCAAGGAAGAGAGAGAGCGTTACAATACCTGAAAGAAAATCCTCTCGTGTCTGAAGAGATAGAGAAGGTACTGCACTTCCTATCCTGAATTCCATAGCATTAATCTTTATGCACCAAGTTGTGACTTTACTAAAGGGATCGATTACATTGCATTTTGCAGAAAGTTCGAGCTGCCTTGACAGAGGGCAGCGGACAAATAGGTTCATTTGCAAAGTCATCATCTCCACACTCTGATGAGGAAGATGCGTTTCATGAAATGCAATGAGAGGATGAAAGCCACTCCTTGTTTTTTCTCAAAAGGAATGGATCTTGGAGGTTTTGACTGCAAATGGAGAATGGAAAGGACACATTCCATGTTACCTCCGAGAATGATGCACTCTATTCATCGAGTCGATTTCTATTGTCATTTCCATTCCTATGTTACATTGATAGTGCTTGCAATTCAGTCTCTTGATGTCAATCTATCAAGCCCCCATTCTGGGGTTTTTGGCACAAATGAAAGCGTATATCATAATCCATCGTCTTCATATCTCATCTTACTGCATTTGAGCAGTCACGTTTACGTTGAGCATTGTATTTTTATGGCGGAATTATTATTTGTGTGGGGAGGATGAACTGATTTGTTATCAACAATTGAGTTAAAACAATTATATGTATATCACAATTCACACAACATACAACAACACGTCCATACAGAATCGTTGGTAGATTACAGATGGTAGAGGTTTCGACAGAATAAAACACAAATATTCTAAGGAGCGACCTCCATGGAAACTAGAGAAGCAAGAATATTATTAGAAGTTTACTGCGCCAAAGCGCTGGTGTTGTAGACAAGAAGTGCACCTCCCGCGAGCAGACCGGCGAGGGTGGCTGCCCATATGGCTAGCCCGGTCGTGCCCCCGACGTAAACATCACCGCTCGGAGACCACTCGTCCTTGTTGTAGATGGGGCTGCATGTACATACAAGTTCAAATATCATTCAACAATTGAATTAATCAAACTTAAAATTATTCAATCTATCAAAATAAGTGGTATAGAGTATTAGGTTATACTGGTGTCACTTATTATTTTTATCAATCTAAGGCCACGTCCAAAATTAACACTACACCTACCTGTATCCGTCCACGTTAGCACCATACTTGTCCACGAATTGGTACACACCCTTACCCTGTATTATTAAAATACTTTCACGTGAGAGGTGGGTGTACATGTAAAAAAAATAATAATAAAATAAAAATATGAACGAACCGTAGGCTTCCTGCCGGAGGCGTCGACGCCGCCTCTCAAGTCCATGCCGCCACCAGTTCCTACACCATATATATTTATATTTAAAGAAGAATTGAGAAACATGGTGATTAATAGTTGAGAACTCATTGTAATGAAAAGTAGTAATTAATGGAAATTAACCATAAGGTGTATCGGTCTTGATCTTCTTGACACCGCTGGCGCTGACTCTGAAAGGGGTGGTTCTGGCGAGCGACGGCAGGCCTCTCACGGAGAACTTGTCGGCGGAGAAGGAGGCGGGCTTCAGAGCGACTGAACTCATAACTGTGGTTGCCATTCTCTCTCTCTTCTCTAACTCACACACTGCACGCTGCACTGAGTTTGGGTTGATAATATTATGGAGTCCACCAATTCGCGATTCCTATATCGACACGTGGCGCTACTTGTGTGGTTTACTAATGGATATGGTGGTAAAACATTATCAGAATTGCTTATTATCCTTCAACCACTTTCGTTTTGAGACACACATCCATCCATATTCTAGTTTGGGACACCTGGAGAGTACCTATTCGCTGCAAAATTATTATATATCTGCTCACTATTTTAAACAAGTTTCCGGTTCAAAAAAAAAAAAAAATGGACCAAAGATCATGCACTATGTTCAAATATTTTGAGCATTTATAAAATGGGTAATTATATGGGGTCATAATTATGGCTGCCATAATAGCTCAAAGTTTGGAACTAGCCGGTTCTTGCACATCGGTTTTTGAATAAATTGGTCGCCCATAATTTAATAAAATTTTTATGACTAAGTGTTCGATTATTTCTTTTAGTAAAATTCCGGAAGTTTACGGAGCTATTATGATAATGTGGTAAGCATGGACGTTGTATTCTGATGGTTCCGAGACGGATACCTTGGTGTAGAGGGGGGTGAATACACCAAGGTTTGAAAACTTTTCCAAGTTAAAACTCTTTTGAGTGAGCTAGAGTTACGATATACGGAAAATGCAATGAGGAAGTTCTTGAGACGATTCAAAGGTAAGTAATAATTAAAAATTAAAATAATGATTTATTTATCTAACGAGAAAAATATTCATTATTTTATGCAATTTCAGATACAGAATAACCTTAAGTATTAAACATGGCGACTGCAATGCACAAATCACCATGTTTGATGAAGTTGCATCAGTGAGGTGATTATAAATTAATAATTAACAAAATTATTTAAAATAGTTTATAACATTATGTAATTTTAAAACATTAATTTTCTCAGGGCTAAAATAAATCCACATACTATAAAGCTCTGAGCATCCAAACACTCACTGAAATGCGATTTATGACGGCACTCAAGTCTGTCAACTATAATCATAGAGGACATCTGAACATTGTAGTGAATGGAATACAAAGGATAGAATCCATGGATGATATTGGAGTTGCATCGATTGAAGAGACAAATCCAAATCAAAAGGAACGGCAGAAAGATTCAATGGAAAATCCTAAGAGGCCTCGAGTGGGACGGAAAAAGAAAACAACTACAGAGTTGCAGCCTACTGAAGTACGAGAGAAGAAAAGAAGAAGAATCACGAGAAAACAAATTGATGAGTGTATTGAAATTCCAAGTGATGATGATCAACAGCCGTTGGCCAAATTTATCTCAGCAAGTCAAAGGAAGAATAAAACTCCTCCAATCATCAAGATCAAACAAGAAAAAATATAAAAAAGAAATAAAGATTCGATACCTTGGTTTTTTATTCGTGTTACTTTTTTAAATAGAATTTTTCATCATGTTAAGAACAATAGTGTTTAATTTTCTTTTTATTATATAATACAATTTACATTTTCATAAATCATTATATTAACAATAATTAAACCCTATTTTCACGATATTCAAAAATTATAATCTCTTTGCCTTATATCGAATGAAATGGAAAAAAAAATGGTTCCACGTGCAACGCACGTGCGTCTCTACTAGTTATACTAAAAATCACATCTTTTACACCAAATTGTAAATTCATTTTTATTGTCTTCTATGAGAATGTTTTAAAAGCTATGAAATTAAATCAATCACTAATTTATATACTACCTTTATAAATCATGGCTACAAACCTAACAATACTTCATAATCGATATTTCGGTAAGAAAAAAAATAAAATAATAATAATAATAATTAAATTTTAGATAAAAGAAAAGAGTTCCATTTAAGATAATATATTTATCAAAGACTAATGTGTCAACGATCATTTGTGAGCATTATTGACTTTTAGTCCACATCAACATTTTTCTTTGAATTTTTAATATTATTCTTATTTTATACTTGAGAAATTATAAAGAGTATTGTCAATTTTACAAATTATGTAAAATCAAAGCCTGATTTTTGAAGCATAATAACACCAATCATGCTCGATTCCATTCAAGTTTATTGTCTGATTTTTGAAGCATAATAACACCAATCATGCTCGATTCCATTCAAGTTTATTGTCTAGTATGATATATTATGCTTTAAAGCTATGAATTTTATTTATCAACCATTAATTTCTTGACTCTCTTCGTAATAACCATGGTTACAGACCTAAAAATACTTCATAATCAAAGCAAATAATTCTAAATTTAAAAATAAATTACACAAAAATAAAAAAAAAATCTCTATCTAACTATAAATTTCATAAGAGAATAAAGTTGCGGATGAACGGTATGCTTAAATGAAAGGCTATCTGAGTTCACAGGTATCGTTGTTTATCTCCAGATTGGGTTCGTGTTCAGTTTCGACATAAGCTTGATTTAGCTTCATTGGAAAAATCAAACTAACTCCTTACCTTAACAAGTGTCTCCTCGTTGTTATGAGAGGAAGAGCGGAATTCAAAGAATAGTCAATTTCAGAATTGATTTTTCCTTATCCTGGAGGGACTTGTCAGATATGTTCTTTTCTTAATAGAACACGCAGGATTATAGTATTAATTAATTTATTAAGTTGAATTATAATAGGAGTAGAATTATATTATTAATTTATTATGTTTATAATAAATTTACGCTATTACCTTTAAAATAATTATAACAATAGAAATATATTAGGCAAACTCAATTTTGTAAGAATTCAGTCTTTTATAATATATATATATATATATATATATATATATATAGGGTATGGATCTAGTGGGAATTCCTCATGAGAACTAGGAACTAATTCTCACCACTTATTTGTAAAAAATGTGTGGCTATGATTAAATCTAAATATTTGACATGGATTCAATAATAAGAATGGAGGGCTAAATTGGGAAAAATAATTCAGCACCATCTTTTCTCCACTCTCTCTCTGGTTCGATAGCTCCATACCTCCCCCCTCTTCTCTTACTCTCTTCACCCACCACCACCACCACCTCTCTCTCTCTCTCCCCGACCTGCAACTGATAGATTTGCAATTTTATGTATTTTTTTCGACTTTAAAAGCGACGACAGCAAACAAGACATCGAAGAAGAAGAAGAATTCATGAAGATTACAATCGAGATCTGATCAATTTGTGGGCAGAGAAGTTGCATCAAATTTACAATTATTCGACTGAAAAATTAAGAACCAATGCTTTTACCCCAATAATGCAGCAGAAAACTAAGAAAAACCTGAAGCTTCATGTTAAAATTTGTTTCAACAAACGTATTTTTATAATAAATTAAGCGTAGTAGTGAAATGCATTTCTTAGATTCATTATCTCAAGTTATTCATTTCTTCCGTTCAGAATAAGACGAATATTTCAGAAGATTGGCGAATAATGCGTGGTTTATACTTTTTTTTGTAATAATTGGTATGATAAAAAAATACACAGTATAATGCATAAATATAAACAATATAATATAATGCACAAACACCAAATATGTAATGCATTCATTGTGTTAATAGGTCTTTCTCTATTATGTGCATTGGTCTTTCTCTATTATGTGCATTTACAGTGTCATATTAATGCATCAAATAAATCGTGTTAATGCATTATAAAATTGTGTCTAAAACATGAAATAACAAATATGAAGACGTTATACATAATGTATTAATTGTGATAAAATACATACTTTATAAAATCATCTTTGTTCTTTATAAACCATAAATGGAGTGTAAAAATATTATTTACTCCAGATTAATAAAAAATAAATTTATGCATTAAAAATGTGATATTGATGCATCACATTACACTAATTAATGCATTACTTTGCACTATTTTATGCATTCCATTTTTTCACTGAATAAAACAACGAAAATTACCATTCTAACCTTACTTAAGTAAAAAACAAACGGGATTGACCATATAAGCGGGTTTGACCTGTTGACTATGAAATTAAATCATATCCATAGATCTTATAAGATGGATGATTTGGATTGGTTCCTATTTCTCATATAAAATGGAGTCCCTATATGATCCTCTCCCTATATATATAGAGAGAGAGATAAAATATAGCACACATGTCCTATTCCTAACTAGACATGTAAATTTCCAACCAAAAAAAATATAATCAATGTATGCAAGTTATTTACATATTACTAATTTGAAGTTGCAAGTAAAGTAGTACATACTATTAAAGAACCCACAAATTGTGGTTGCCAACTTGCCATATCACAATCTTCTATAAAATTCTCATGAGAGAATCGAATTGATTGATTTATTTATTTTTTGAAAATTTATAAATGATATTAATAATATAAAAAACTCGAATAGCAACTATAGATTAAGATCAGATTCATGAGTTTTTTAGTATTTATTCCTAAATACAACAGTTTTCTATTCCCATATATGAAACTGAAGTTTTGATCTTTCTAACAACTCATTCAGTGTGGATCTGAATTAGGGTCTTCCAAGAAATAATAAAGGTTTAAACATGTGATTCTTAACCCTCAAAACCTCATCATTGATCTTTAAATCCTTGTGGGATATATTAAGAAGCAACTTGTTTTCCAACTTAACGCCGATAAAAAATAAAAATAAAAAAATGCAACTGTGATATTAATATATACTCCCTCCGTCCCAATCATATAGGCTTGTTTTCCTTTTTCGGATGTCCCAAATATATAGGCCAGTTTCTATAAAAAGTAATGTTTTTTTAACTCATTTACTAATTTATCCTTATTCAATTCTTGGATTGACTCATAATCAAACAATAAATAAGGTCATAGAAGGAAGTTTGCTTATATAATTTGTATTTCCAATAATTTCTTAATCCTAGTACAAAATTCCAATCAACCTATATGATTGGGACGGAGGGATTACAGTACATATATAGTGGGATTTAAGTTGGAAAAGTATATGTGTGAAAACGAGGTGGGCCCACTCCACTGTACGTGAGTTGGTCAAACTCTGCAGTTGACTTTTATGGTCTTCTCTTCTCGCCAACTTGTTGATATCGCAAATTCAATATTCTTACCACACGCAGACAGTCGTGTTTGGTATGCAGATTTTTTATTTTCTATTTCTCTCTCTTCTCCTAATTTTAGCTCCATTGTTAGTATGAAATAGTTCATAATCACGGTGTTTAGATTTGCTAAATATATTGACCGCATCGTCTTGAAAATGTCGAAGTTCCTAGATTTTACGTGTCTTCTTCACTGACATTTTTTGAAGAAATTATTTTCCTAAATCCGATTCCTTAAGATCTTAATTATTTAATTTTATTCTCATCTTTCAACTGTAGTTCGTTCGCTGTTCTTCTTCCGTCAATCAAGATCTTTTCTGGGGCTTCAGGTGCTTTCTCTCAGCTGGCCTATCTCTTTAATTTATGCTCTCTCTCTCTCTCTCTCTAGTTACTGATTCATCAGATTTTCCCCCTAAATCGAGCAATATTTCTTTTTTGTCTTTACTTTGTTTTTCTCGCGCGTGTTTAGGGGTGGGAGGACTTTTCAATTTTACGGTTGAGGCGGTGATCGTGTGAGATTAAGATTAAGCTAGACGATCATTTCTCTCTTTTGCATTTATTACATCTGCTCATAATATGCTGTCGGAATATTTTGCCCATATCAGAAGTTGGAAGTAGTTTCATGTAGAATTTCTTCAGTTGTATTTCTACATATCAATTGTCTACAGTAGGAGTTTGTTATATTATTTCATAGTCTTGTTGCATATCTTGATTTTGATAAATATAGCATTAGTTAGTCGAAATGTGGCTTCCTTTTTCATTCTGCTATGAGAATACTTAAGCAGGAGGTTCTACTTCATGTAGTAATGTGATGCTTGAGTTATATGTAGCATTATTAATTGCTGTATATATTTGGGAAATGAATGTTGATTTTGAATTCAGTCATCGTAATAGATGTCTTGTATTAGTGTTTAAATCCCTGGATGAACTCAATAGTCCATAGCATGTTAGCAAAAATAAGTGTTTAATTGTTGCAAAGTAATTGATTATGGAGGTAATGCATCCCTCAAAATCTTACACTTATTGGTTGCTCTGTTCGGGAGGAGATGATTTCGTGTTTCCAAGATTATATCATGGAATCGACACACCATCCTTATCTAGTATGATTCTAACAAGCAAATTTGAGTTATGATTCTAATCTATCTTTTGTTTATTGCAGCGCGTTCATTTTAAAGCAATCTATCTGTGGCTGTAGCAGAGCTGAAGTCACTGGTAAATCCCATAGTTATGACCTGCCTATCATTCTTATGCGGCCGAAATTCAGCAAAAAAAGATCTGGAGCTTGGAGATGGTAAACCTCTAAGCTTTTGCATGTAAATTGATCACTGAAGATTATTAGGCCTTCCCTTAATTTGATTATTTCTCCATATTTCTAATATTTTTTGGGAGTAAAATGAAGCTAATGAAGCTTAATCATTCACAGAACTCTCAGGAGTGCAAAATGTTACTCTCTACTCGTACAAGGAGCTGACACTCGCAACCAATGATTATAGTCCGGCGAATAAAATTGGGGAGGGAGGATTTGGTTCTGTCTATAAGGTAATCTTACATTTTTCTTTGTATTAGGTAACAGAATTAATTTATAATCTTTGGAGCTTACTACAGAATTCTGTCGTATAATCTCTTTGATAAATAGGGAAAACTTAAGAATGGGCAGATGGCTGCAATTAAGGTTCTCTCTGCCGACTCGAGACAAGGAGTAAGAGAGTTTTTAACAGAGATTAAAGTTATTTCAGACATAGACCATGAAAATTTAGTCAAACTCTATGGTTGTTGTGTTGAACGGGATCAAAGAATTCTTGTTTACAACTACCTAGAGAATAACAGTCTAGCGAAGACACTTCTTGGTATGCCTCTTCTTATTTTATGGCGATCTCTATTGTAGAGTATTTTAGTCCTTGTTACATCTATATTTTGTACTACTGAGATATATAAATCAAGGGTAAAAGTTCCACATATCCTGATTCTGGGAATAACTGTGAGGCAATATGCATGATAGTAAAACCTTGAGTGTTGCGTTCCTTTGAGAAAGCTTAGTTCCAAAGAATATAAGATGAATATTTAGGTCATAATGGAAGATAAAGTCCTTACCAACAAAGGGTTTGTTGTGTTTCTCATAATGAAAAGGAGTTTTTTGTGTAACTATCTAATGATATCTAACCATCTACAGGTGGTCACTGCAGCATCCAGTTTAGCTGGCAAACACGAGTTAAAATTTGCACTGGAGTTGCTAAGGGTCTTGCCTATCTTCATGAGGAAATAAGACCACACATAATCCATCGAGACATCAAAGCAAGCAATATTCTTCTAGACAAAAATCTGACCCCGAAAATTTCAGATTTTGGTCTTGCCAAGCTCATCCCTCCAAACATGACTCATGTCAGTACACGTGTTGCGGGAACCATGTAAGTTACTAGATCTCCTTGAACTTCTCAGAGCATGCATACCTATGTCAACTTCATTCAGGAGCTTTCATGGTTGAATCAAATGGATTCTAGCTTGCACTTCAAATCTGATCCATACTTTTGTCATCTGATGAGATTGTGATTTGATTGGCGTTCTTTCAGAAGTTTTTTGTCTAGACAATGATGTCATCTGTCTTATTTTCCTCGAGTTATGATTTTCAAATGCTAGTCATTGACTAATGATAGTTTAGGCCACAATTTATGTACAATGATGTCATCTGTCTTATTTTCCTCGAGTTATGATTTTCTAATGCTAGTCATTGACTTATTATAGCTTAAGCCACAATTTATGTATTTAGACAGCACAAAGTGAAGATTATATGAACATGCTATTATTCTGTTATTTTTTCTAGTATGTACTAACTTGATCATGTTTCTGTTATTTCAGCGGTTATTTGGCACCAGAATACGCAATAAGAGGTCAGTTGACTCGGCGTGCAGATATTTACAGTTTTGGGGTTCTTCTAATTGAAATAGTCAGCGGGAGATGCAATACAAATACACGATTACCGATAGACGAACAGTATATTCTTGAAAGGGTATGCATTTAGTCAGAAACCACCTAAATTTTTCAACTTTGCTGTTATCATCTCTTTGAAAAGCTTTCCTGGCTTTATAATAATGTGAGGAAATAACCACACTTTTAATTTTGACATCTCTGAATATTCTCAGTCATAGTAGAAATAGAACGGAGAAGAAACAAAGGCCAAAATGAATCATCAAGTTGCCAAAAAGTTACGATCAGAAAATTTTCGTATAACTACATAAGTCTCCATAGACGAGATTAATTTTGTTAAATGCGGTTTTCCCTTCCCTGTTTCATTCCCTAACAGCATAAATGCCTGTTATGTTCTTAGCTAATAATGACTTTAATGTATAAAATAAGGAATTACTAGGCGTATGGATTTTCTTACATGAATAGAGTTTCATTTTTAGCTCGAGTAGTTTGAATGCTAGTAGCTCTTTTCTCTCTAAATCTCAACATTGCTATTAATATATCGTCTATCTGGAGCCTTATGGTATTGTTTTCGAGCTTCTCTGATCAGCCTGATCCTCTCATGGAGACATTTTATATTCATGTAAAACCTTATTATCTTGTAATGTCTGCTGACTGCATAGCCAATAGCTGCTATATTTTGTTACTAGACCATAAAAACTTCGTTTCGTTTATTTATGGATGCAGACATGGCAACTTTATGAGAGAAAAGAGCTTGTATTACTGGTAGACACAGCGCTGGAAGGAGATTTTGATGCTGAACAGGCGTGCAAATTCTTAAAGATCGGTCTGCTGTGCACTCAGGACTCTCCAAAGCTTCGGCCCTCTATGTCGTCTGTTGTCCAGATGCTTAGGGGGGAGAAAGATTTTGATGAAGATGCAATAACAAAACCAGGTTTGATCTCTGATTTCATGGACTTGAAGATCAGATCTGATCCCAAGCCAAAGCCCTATGCCTCGTCGAATTTCAACTCCTCGGGCTCCGATACAATGGAGAACTCAACATGGACATCTGCACCTTCTTCTCACGCTACCTTTTCTTTCACTGCTGTATATGATCGCAGCTCCTGAAAATTCAAGAGATTTGGAGGGATATTTTTTTATTTGTTAGAGAAATTTTCTTGATTTTCCTTGTACGATTTGTGCTTGGCTTGTTTAGATTGTTTTCTTCCCTTTTCTTTTTCTTGTTTTCTTTTTCCTGGTTTTGTTTAAAGGTTGTGCTTCTCGTGTTAGCTCGTAGTGAGAGATTAATGAGGCCGTGTAAATGAAGTTATATATGTAACATTGATTCTATAGAACCCTTGTATATTTTAGTTTCTCATGTGATATGGTGAATGTTAGATTAATGAACCAAATCTGGCGGTTGTTATTCCCACAAATTCCAATAACACACACACACACACACAAATCTATATAAAATACCTAAATGAGTTTTGTTAATTTCATTTTTTTGGTCTAGAGATAAAGGCAAGAATGAAGTACCTGTGATACTAGTCTAAGCAAAGAATCGACCAAATATAACTCCAAAAAAGGGCAAAAAGGAGAGCTATTGATTGGAAATATATTTCCAAATGAATTCTTGCTCGAAAAAGATAACAATGGTGGCTGATAGTACCGGCCTCATCCTGGGCCCGACCTAAGGCTAATTGGGCCTATATATTAAAGCTCGGCCCACAGAGTTCGGCCCAAACAAAGTGAACGTCTGCCTTGAAGACCAAGTAACGAAACCCTACTTTGGGAGAAGATAGAATTCTACCACGAACGGGAATCGGATATGCATGTATTAAGGAACTAGATATGTATAAGAAGTTCGATCCCTAGAAGGATTAGGGCTAGATCCAAGGCTTATAAATAGATGCAAGATTAGAGGTGTAGGACATTCAATACTCATTGTACTCTCAAGCATAATAAAAGCTCTCCATATTCTCTCCCGTGGACGTAAATCACATCGATCGAACCACGTAAATCCTTGTGTCATCGTGTTATTGTCTCTTTTAGCTACTTTCGCAAACCCTAGATCTATCATTGGCACCGTCTGTGGGAACGAGATCAACGGTTCGTTCGTAGCTGATTTATGATGGTAACACGATCACAGAGCGTGCGGGAGGCCCAAAGCCAGCGCGGGAATCCTAACGAAGCGGAAAGCTGCCCCATAAGCCAAGAGAATCGCCAGAAAGGCAGTTCGATTCCAAAGGAGAGGGCCGCCAGGGACCCGATAGAAGGAAATCCCTCCGAAAGGATGCCCGCGCTAGAATACATCCCTCAGAGAAACCCATCGCAGAATCGGCATCGGAGGACACATAATGGACAGTCCTTCAGAACTGGTGATACCCCAGAAGGGTACGTCGAAGAAATCAACGACGAGTCGGAGCCGAAGGAATCCGAGTTGAAGGAGGATGATCTCTCCAGAGACTTTGACCTTGCCACCACCTACGCCGCGGCCGAATTCGCTAAAGCAAACAAGGAGCGTTTCAAACGCTTTCTCGCGACGACCCGGATGTCTCCCATACCCGAGGCTAGGGAGAGTTCCATGCAAAAATCTCTACCTAAAGCTCCTCGCTACACCGAGAGGCAGGAACCGGAGCTAAAGGAGAGACACGATCCCCGGCGGGGTTCAGTTCCACGTCAGAGTCCAAGCTCGCAGCGGAGCCCCAGGCAACATCATATCCAAAGGCGACCTCGGAGCCCCAGAAGGTACCGAAGTCCGAGCTATAGCGAGAGTCGCAGTCCCCCGAGGAATCAACACCGACGTGAAAAGGAACCAGCTCGACTTGTCAGCCCGTTCACCGACGAGCTGCTTGACACCAAACTCCACACGGTGTACAAGTTGCCAAACATTCCGGCCTACAATGGGCTGGATGACCCCCTCAACTTTTTAACACGTTTCAGGTACAACATGCACAACCAGGGCCTTAGAGAGGAACACATGTGCAAGCTATTCCCCGAGATGCTGATCGATTATGCCCGAGCTTGGTTTGACAGCCTCCCAACTGGCAGCGTGGGGTCCTGGACCTATTTGGAAAAAATCTTCAAGCAAAGATTCCATACAAAGGTTCAGGCTCGCCGAGACACAGCCTACCTCCTATCGGTGAAGCAAAAGGACAAAGAATCTATAAGGGAGTACGCCTCCAGATTCATGCAGGAAAGCTTGAAGGTCGATAAAATCGACGATGTCTTCCTCATCTCGGTCTTCCGAAATGGGGTTGCTCCCGGGTCCCTGAATCAAGAGCTCGCTAAACAGAAACCCGAGACAGCCCAGGAGATGTGGAGGATTGTATACCAGTTCGCTGATGGCCAAGATGCGGACCGATTGAAGCGAGAAGAGACCGAGAAAAGGAGAACTGAAGGGGATCGAGGAAGGAATGATCGTGATCGGAGAAGTGCTCATGAGCGCCTCCAAAGAGGGCCAATCCAGTCCCGGCTCGGATCAGGACCTATCCAGTCCCGGCTTGGACCTCGGGTGGGACCAGAACTGTCCCAACGACCTCCTTTTGTGAAAACGAATGCCGAGATTTTTGCACTCCACGAGGACTGGTTCACTAAACCACGTCCTATGTCGGGGTCTAAACCTCGGGACAGAAACAAGCACTGCTCCTTCCATGATGACCATAGGCACCGCACGGAGGATTGTCGCGACCTCGCGGAACAGATAGAGAGGTTGGCCCAGGAAGGAACTCTGAAGAGATACGAAGCCGGGGGAAAGAAAAATAGGAAAGGAAAACGGAAAGGAGGACAGGGTCGCTGTGCCCTAAACAGTAAGCGAGCTAAGCTCGATCAAGACGAGGATGATGACGACCCTCAGTACGACGCACCACAGTACGACGGAGTGGTCTCCACCATCATCGGACTACCCCCAGGTATGACAAAGACTAAGTTAAAGGCAGAAGCTCGCAGACCACCAGTCCCATCGGGGGAGGAGCAAATGAAGAAGAGGTTCAAGAAGGGAGAAACCGTCACATTCTCTGAGGACGATCTTGTACCTACAGCTATGCCACACAATGACGCCCTGGTGATACAGGTCGGAGTGGCCAACAAGATGGTCCATCGCGTATTCATCGATGGTGGGGCCATCGTGAGTATCATCTTCCAACACTACTTGGATAGGATGGGCCTCGACCCAGCTCGGGTGAACTCCACACCCCTGCCCCTCAAGAGCTTTACGCAGCAAGAGACGCGACCTAAAGGGACCATCGCGCTCGATGTTGCCATTGGCAGCCCGCCGACCAGCGTCAATAAACTGATTCAGTTCTATGTGGTTAAGGCGAACTCCCCCTACAACATCATACTAGGTCGGGATTGGCTGAATGCAGTCAGGGCCATCATTTCGCCCTACCACCTGCTGTTAAAGATTCCGACCTCGGCTGGAATCCTTACTGTCCGAGGTGACCAGATAAAGGCCAAGGAGTGCATGCAGGTTGCTCTCCGAGGTCAACCCCAGGCGTAGCAATCAAAGTATCCCAAGGAGCTGGAAGAAACGACGTCGATCCCAGACACCTCGGCGGAACAGGTTCCCCTATCCGAAACAGATCCAGCGAAAGTCGTCAAGGTCAGCTTTGCAGGGAGACCTCAAACACGCATGCAAGTAATCCAGCTCCTAAGGAAATATCAAGACGTCTTCGCCTGGTCTCCAACAGACATGACGGGGGTGTCATCGGAAATCATTACGCATAAGCTTAACATTAACCCGAACTCGACCCCGGTCAAGCAGAAACGGCGATCATTTGCTGCCGAACGAAATCAAGTTATCTACAACGAGGTGCAGCAATGGTTGAAAGCATGGCTTCTGTTTGAAGTCAAGTACCCGATTTGGCTATCTAATCCAGTAGTGGTAAAGAAAGAAGAAGGAGAGTGGAGGATGTGTGTAGATTACACCGACCTCAATAAAGCTTGCCCGAAGGACTGCTATCCTCTCCAAAACATCGATGAAAAGATCGAATCCTTAGTGGGACACGAAGTATTCTGCTTTCTCGACCTCTACAAAGGATACTATCAGGTTCTAATGGATGAGAGGGATGCGATCATGACAGCTTTCGCAACAAGCTTCGGGATCTTTGCATTCAAATATATGCCCTTCGGGTTAAAGAATGTCGGGGCGACATACCAGCGAATGGTTGATTTCCTCTTCCGAGATCATATCGGCAAGATTGTCGAAGTATACGTAGATGACATTGTCGTCAAGAGTAAAGAAAAGGCTTCGGCGGTGAGCGACCTACGAACTACGCTCAACATACTAAGGCAGGCGAACCTCAAGCTGAACCCAAAGAAGTGCACTTTCAACGTGCGATCTGGAAAATTCTTAGGGTGCTGGATCTCGCCAGAAGGTCTCAAAGCCAACCCGCTGATGATTAGAGCCGTGCAGGAGATGAAGGTACCCCGGACTATCCGCGACGTGCATAGGTTGACAGGGTGCATAACCGCGCTAAGTCGTTTCCTCTCCAAAGCTGCCGAGAAACAGCTCCCATTCTTCAAAATTCTCAAGAAGGCACCGGAATTTGGATGGGGACGAGAGTACGAGCTAGCCTTGGAGGAGCTCAAGCGCCACCTCGGGGACTTACCAACCTTGTCAGTCCCCCAAAAGGAAGAACCCCTCTCTCTGTACCTCGCGGCATCAAAGGAAGCAATAAGTGCAGTGTTGGTCCGAGACGAAGGAGATCGGCAGCTACCGGTGTACTTCGTCAGCCGAGTTCTCAAAGACCCAGAGACGAGGTATCAGCCTCTTGAGAAGTTCGCCCTAGCCCTGATAAACGCAGCTCGGCGTCTAAAACCCTACTTCCAAGCTCACCCAATACAAGTTTTGACTGATCTACCACTTCGGCAAGTTCTTACTAAACCGGAAGCTTCAGGAAGGATCACGAAATGGGCAATCGAGCTAGGAGAGCATTCTATATCGTTCGGTCCCCGTCGAGCTATAAAAGGGCAGGCTCTGGCAGACTTCCTTGTAGAAGCTCAGTATAAGGACCTCGAGGAACCAAAAGAGATCAAAGCCAAAACCAAACTCCAGGAAGTCCCAGAGAAGACACCCCCAGACTGCTGGGAGATGTACGTGGATGGAGCTTCAGGAAAGAAAGGAAGTGGAGCCGGCATACTCCTCATCAGCCCAGAGAAAAAGGAATTAACATATTCGCTGCGATTCGAGTTCTCCACTACGAATAACGAGGCGGAATATAAAGCTCTCATTGCCGGACTGCGTCTCGCCCAAACCCTCCAGGCCCGAGCTGTCCAAGCCTATTGCGATTCCCAAGTCGTGGTCAACCATGTGTTAGGGAAATACGAGGCGAAAAGTGAGAAGCTGAAGAAGTACCTGGAGAAGGTCAAGCTCCTTGAACGGTCTTTCCAGTTCTTCAAAATAGTTCGCATTCCCAGAAGCCAAAATACCCGAGCTGACGAGCTAAGCAAGCTGGCGAACTCCCCGACCAGCTCGACGCTAGTAGAAGAAGTCCGAAACAGGAGTATAGAAGAGGCAGAAGTCAATGCGATCATAGAGGATGACCCAAATTGGATGACCCCCCTAATAAGATGTTTGGAGAGCGGGGAAGTGCCCGAGGACAAGACGAAGGCTAGGAAAATTCTAGCTAGATCCACGCAGTACGTCCTCGAGGGAGGGATCCTCTATCGAAAGTCATATTTACAGCCCCTCCTAAGATGTGTTGGACCAAGGGAGGCAGACTACATATTAAATGAGGTACACACAGGGTCGTGCGGAAGCCACATTGGAGCTCGGGTGCTAGCTCAGAAGATCATGCGATGGGGGTACTATTGGCCAACAATGGCAAAAGATGCAGAAGAATTCGTGAAAAGGTGCCTAAAATGCCAGCTGCATGCCAGAGTGACGAGACTACCCCAGACCGACCTCTTTACTATGCAAAGTCCGTGGCCATTTATGGAGTGGGGCATTGACATCGTAGGGCCTTTATACCCGGTACATAAGCAAAAGCGGTTTCTAATAGTTGCCGTCGACTACTTCACCAAGTGGGTAGAAGCTGAACCTTCCACAAAAGTCACAAGTGAGAAAGCCGTTGACTTCGTCTGGAAAAACATCGTGTGCCGGTTCGGAGTACCAAGAGTCCTCATCTCGGATAATGGAACGCAATTTACGAGTAGAGAATTCCGAGAATTTTGTGAAGGACTCAATATCCAGCAAAAGTTCACCTCGGTCAACCGACCTCAAACTAATGGCCAGACCGAGGTCACCAACAGGACGATAGTGAACGGACTCAAGGCCCGCCTAGAGAAGGAGAAAACGGAGTGGATCTACGATCTCCAAAACGTCTTGTGGTCGTACCGGACTACACCCCGAACTCCAACGGGAGAAACCCCGTACCGTTTAGTATACGGGTCAGAAGCAGTCATACCTGTCGAGATCGGAGCACCCAGCCCCCGCACTATCAATTTCTCCGCCGAAGCTAACGAAGAACAGCGCCAAACCGACCAGGACTTATTGGAGGAAAAAAGGGAACAAGCCAGCATAAAAGAAGCTCGGTACAAACAGCAGATGGCTCGGTATTACAACCAAAGGGTTAAACCCCAACAGTTCCAGGTCGGTGATCTTGTGCTTCGAAACAATGAGATAAGCCTTTCAGAGAAGCTCGACAAGCTAAAAGCTACGTGGGAAGGACCCTACAGAGTACACGAAGTCCTCGGCAAAGGAGCTTACAAAATCGCCTATCTTTCGGGCGAGCTAATACCCAGAACGTCGCCCATCTAAAGAGATACTTCGTATAAGCAACAAAGTCTTGCATATAGAGTCTTAGGTTTTCTTTTATGTCTTTTTTGTCTTTAATGTTTTGTTTTTAACGAGCTCGTCAAAACTCTTTTTACTTTGTTTTTGGTCCTTTTTAATAAAATTTATTTTTTATCTTGCATCTTGAGTCTTTTGATTTGCTTATACGAAGTGTCCATAACATCAAAAATCCCCTCATAAGGTCGAACTACGGTTCCCTTGCGTGGTTAGTAATGACCCGACATGGGGTAATAATATCCTATAATGCGCAAAGGAAACCCTTTCCGAGGTCCGAGCTCGTCTCCCTCAAAAAAGGAAGATCCCACGAGGTCCGAGTCAAACTCCCTCCTAAGGATAATTAGTCCTCAACTGGGGTCGGAACCAGGTTCCCCCGGGAGGATAAAATTTGAGGTCCGAACCATGGTTCCCTCGTCAACACAAAGAAGCCCGAGTTCAACTCCCTAAAAGGTGCAACATGCAAATAAACCAAGGAAGCAATCTTCACGAAGAACAGGAAAGTTCAAAACCCCAATATATACACTTTTATTTCTAACTATTTGGAAAAGTTTGTGTGTACATAAATTACAGGCAGAATCGAGCTAATATATGAGGGAGGGTGTTTCTTGCTAAAGCTAAGCCAATCTTCCTCAAATGAGGAAGGCCCCAGGAGATCATCAATCGAGACTCGACCTCGTCCCCGACCTCGACTTCTTCCAGCAGGAAAACTTCGACCTCGCGGGGTAGCCGAACCGCAACCAACAGTTCGCCTACCTTGGCTCGGACCGACCTGATGTCCCCACGAAGCCGTTTTCACCTCGCGAGCAGGCATTGTCCGAACAGAAGAAGGAAGGTCCGCACCCGCACCACATGCCAGAAGCGCACGTAACTTAGGTCGGCGGTCCAAAATACACTTATACCTGCCCGCACTCTCCTTCAGCATCTCAAAAGTACCCTGAAGCCCAAAAGACTCGGACCCGAGTGCTTCCTTCAGCTCGAGATATTGTTCCAAGTCCTCTTTTGCCTTTAATTCCGCCTCGGATATGGTGATACCACCGCCGCGACGGATAATATCTTCATACTCGGCATGCTCCTCGGCGATCTTCTCGTAATCTTTGGGAACGCGGCCAGCTCGACCTCGGGCAACTTCCAACTCCTCCTCAGCCTGAAGAAGCTTAGCCTGAAGCAAGTCGATACTCTCTTGAAAAGCGAGCCGCTTGACTTCGACCTCCTCACAAAGTGCCTCGAACTTCATCTGCCATCCCGTCAGCTCGGCTTCTTGGGATTTCAGCAGAGTACACTTTTTGCCGAAAAGCTCCTCAGCTCGGCGGCATTTCTCCTTCCATTGCTGAGCAATGGACCGTTGGTCAACCAGGTCTTGTGAAAGGAGAGCTATTTGTATGCGCAAAGTAGAAACACCGACAGAATCCAAGCTCTACACTCAAGAAGAAGGAAACATATACATTGATTCAAAGATGTTCAGTACAAGTATACAATGTAAAAAAAAAAAAACTAGCTAAACATCACCGACCTCCTTATTTTGAGAAGGTGGCTGCTCGGCGGGGGGCCCTCCACATCCTTGGGGAAGGTCAGATTTTCACCAGCCCCGGCCTCACGTTCCTCCTCCACTTCCTCTTCGTGGACTTCGCCTTCTTCTTCTTCTTCGTCGGGAAGAGAATCAAAAGCCGCGTCCAGGTCGAGGTCCCGATCTACCGAACAGTCATCAATCTGCTCGGCGGATAGCAAAGTGGACGAGCTGGCCAGGGTTTCCAGGATAGGAAACTGACCGAGGTGATCTCGTACAACTCTGGCGTACCGGGAAGGGAGGGCTTCATCCCCTAGCCGCTCGAAGCCATATTTGGAGACATCCAGGTCGGGGAAATCCTTGGTGGCCCTCTCCAAAGCAGCCACAGCGAAGTTCCCGTTGATAAGCATGGCCAAGTCATTGGCAAGCTCGGAGAAACTCTCCGACAACAGGAACCTCTTTGTATATGCCCGGAGGAGCTCACCTTGGCTAGCTGCAAGGCTGGCCTCCCGGTCCTTCGCCGCATTCAGCTAGGACTCAAGCTTCCGAGCTTTCTCGTACTCCGCCTCGGCCTTTGCAAGCTGAGCAGCCAGCTCGGATTTGACAACTTTCATGCCCTCTTCGGCCTTAATCAGCTCGGTCTCAGCCTTCTTGGCCCGGGCATTGGCCGACATCAGCTTTTCTGCGTATTGGCTTTTCTCGTCCTCGTGTTTCGAGGACATCTCCCCGACGCTATTCTTCAGCCATCCCACGAACATATCGAGGCCTTGCAAGAAGGAATACAGTTAGCTGCATAGGCAACAATTAAGGGAAACTGTGTAATGAAAGGAATAAGTCTTCACCTCGGGAAAAGGCAGACCAGCCAGCTTGTTGGAGGGAGCTACCGGGCTCGCGTCACTACCCGTGACATCGATGATGTCCACTTCGAGCTGGTCCCCGACCTTCAATCGTTTCTGAGGTGGTTTGGGGGAAGGAGAGCGAACAGTTGCCGCAGCAGCCCCCACGAACTGACCCTGATCGGAGGAGGAGGCAGATCGTCCAGATAGCTTCGCTCTCTTAGCCCCGCGAGCTGTAGCCTTGGCACCGACCTCTTTTAGCTTCCCAAAGTTCTTCACTGCAAAACAAAAGAAAACAACAAAACTGTAAGGACGACGAATCAGCACACAAAACAACCCTAACAGTACTATCGGGGCCTCACCCGTCGCCGGATCCACCATATTGTGAGGCTCATACGGGCTCAACCCCGCTTCAGCTAGGGAGTCTTCGTTGTAGCTCCCCTCAAAAGGACCGCGATCCCTCATCGCCTTCACCGCCGTCTCCACATCCTTATCCACCTCGTCTATCACCCATTCGTAAGGCTTTTCCAGCCGCCAAGCCAGGTCGACAAAACTATTGTGGCGACAAAAGAAAATTTTCTTGTGCCATTTGTCAATCTTATTTTGAGTTCGCCCCTTGAACTCAGTTCGGGCAGTGGCATAGTACCAGCCCCCCGCCTTTTTGAAAACAAATAGCTCGTGAATGAGCTCGGCAGATATTTGGTGACCCTTATCAATTGCTGCCACACCCAAATCGGTGAACTGCCTAAACGAGTTCGGCATTATCTGCCCTAACGCTAAGCCCAGCTTCTTCTGGAGCTCAGAATATGGCTCAGGGAGGGGTAATCGAAGACCAGCGTGCAGACTGTCCTCATAAATAGTAACAAACCCCATTGGGGGAGAGCATGCCCTATCCTCGGGGCGAGGTTCTATTAATTCCGCGTCAATAGGAAAATTATACGTTTGGGCAAGAAATCTAATCCTAGTCTCATTTAAGGTTGAGGGGTAATCAGCCACTTTCTCCTTCACACGCGGGGGTACTGTTAAAGTTTCAACAGTAGGTACCAGGGATCCTAATGAAAAAATGGCAAATGCAACGCTTCTGTTGGAGCCGACTAACGGAGGAGATTCGCTACCACTACTACTAGACTGAGAAAGGGAGGTCATACTTACTTGTTAAAAAAGAAGGTAAATGCTCCGGCGGGTGATTTGCAACCGTGCGCAGAGGAACCAACGGAGTGAACGCCAGCAGTACAGGAACAGCAGATTAGGGATTTTGGGGAAGAAGAACACTTTTTTGGAGCAAGAGTTTTTTCTGCTAAGGGCGGCGGATGTGAAATAATGTGATAGGAAAAAAAAAACGTTTCAACTTCTGAGAATATACATTTGAATCCCGCTGTTGCATCTGACACGTGTGAACGTGGGCCCGTCTTTCTCGGAATATGTACCGTCCCTCAACACAATTCAAATGGCCCATAACTTTTCCCGCCTTCTATATCGGGTATGGAACGTGTAAATTAATCTACCGACCCAACTTAACAAGGTCGCTGATACTCAGATCACTCCTCCTGTTCCCCCCGCTACTTCAGCTCGGCACATAAGCTCGGTAATTCAGCTCGTACAGGTGATTTGCGCGATCAATCACCTCGAAAATAAGCCCTCATAGTCTGCGTCTACAAGTCTTCTTTCCTCTTTTTTTTTGGGAGGGGATGTGATAGTACCGACCTCATCCTGGGCCCGACCTAAGGCTAATTGGGCCTATATATTAAAGCTCGGCCCACAGAATTCGGCCCAAACAAAGTGAACGTCTGCATTGAAGACCAAGTAACGAAACCCTACTTTGGGAGAAGATAGAATTCTACCACGAATAGGAATCGGATATGCATGTATTAAGGAACTAGATATGTATAAGAAGTTCGATCCCTAGAAGGATTAGGGCTAGATCCAAGGCTTATAAATAGATACAAGATTAGAGGTGTAGGACATTCAATACTCATTGTACTCTCAAGCATAATAAAAGCTCTCCATATTCTCTCCCGTGGACGTAGATCACATCGATCGAACCACGTAAATCCTTGTGTCATCGTGTTATTGTCTCTTTTAGCTACTTTCGCAAACCATAGATCTATCAGTGGCCAATAAGGCCATGTATGCAAATGGTGGATGAGATGAGATTTCCCTGTAAATGCTATGCTAGGACACTTGTGAAACAAACATTGAGTAAGACAGACGAAGTTGAGGATTATTAAGGGAAATGGATCTGCAAGGCGAACCATCCTTGTCTCCATAACTTTTTTCTAGCTCAGATGAATTGCCAATACTCAAGATCTGCAAAGATGAGGCCTTACGCAGGAGGCGATGAGGCAGCATCTTCAAACCCCCACACGAATAGATATACAACCGTGTGAGATATGGCATTATCGACACTGCTGCAGATTTTTCTTCTTGGGCCGTTATGTCCTCCCACTCCTTCCATTTGGGGCAGACAGAAAATTTCAGTCCTTTCAGTTTAGGAAACGCAACAAAATCCTTAGTTGATGAAGATTCAATTCCCAACAACTCCCGTCCCACCAACTTCAATTCCTTCAGTTGCCCCATGTAGAGAACTTCCAAGAAAGGCAGTTTTCCCATAGGAGGCAATGACAACAGCTCACTGAAATCAAGGAGATTAATCTCTTTTAATAAGTTGAGGGATGATGACATCAAGTTTTCTCAGCTTCCATTATATCCATCTGCAGTGATGATGATGGCTCATTTTCATCCATCTCATCTTTGAAATGTATATTGAGTGTTTCAATGTGTATCTTGTTCTTTAATTCTGCTTCTCGAGCGTCCTCAACCAACTCTTCAAGATCACTAGTACTGCTGAAGCGGATTTCCAATTTTAAAGATCCACTAAGACGGTTTAAGTTTTTCAACAATCCCAACTTCAATGTGCGGAGACCACTTAAGTGAGCTAGTCCTTGAGGGAAACGTCGGCTTGCGGGAGTGTACTCGGTAAGAAGGTGTTCAAGCCTATAAATCCCTTCAGGAAGTCCATAGAGATCACTGCACCTTTCAATATTCAGGATTTGCAACTCAAGCAAGCTATACATGCTCTCCGGTAACTCTTTGTTGGTACTTAAGTCGAGGTGTCCGATTTCTCCCGCAATTTCTTTTAGAGAGCAACATGCTAACAAAAGTGTCTGCAAGAAATAAAGCTTACAAATGCTTTTAAGGTCTTCCTTGGACAATATAGTACCACTTAACTCCAACCATCTCAAGTGAATCAACTTTTTAATCCCCTGTGGAGTAGCACTCAGTTTGCAATTAAACCTTAACACCCTAAGACTTGTAAGTGAAGGTGTATACTGTAAAACAAATCTTTTGTGCTTGTATACACGGTTTCTATTTCCGCTATTTCTCCCATATCTGATTTGATTGTTTGTCGCATAAATGATGTGTTGTAGATCACAGAAGATCATTTAATCAGTTTATCATGAGATATTAATCAGTATTCACGGTCGAGATAACTTTGGACAAGTTATTGGTTTAGGCTGTAGTATAAAACAGAAAGTAGTTTGTCTTAACTACTTGTTTATATTAATACGTACGTCTACATATTGAAAGGATCGCAGTGAGACGTGTTCTATTCTGACCGTTTGAGAAGGACCAAGGTCTCGGTGACTCGATAGATCTAAATTCTAATAAGTTATTATGTGTGTTTTAAGTGTTTTTCTGTCACTTTGACTTACCATGGGTGAGAGTTATGAGTTAGCTCAATATGCCCCGTACCTTGGGTGACAATAGCATTTGTTCGATACTTAATTAACTGTATTAGAGAACCATGTCCTGGAGACCCCAGGTTGAAGACATTCCCTTAAGGAGCTCATTAAGTTTATCGTACTAAACCCTGCAGGTGGATTTAGTTATCCGGTACGATAATAATGTTGAGTGATACTACTTAAGGAATTAAAGATATTAATTAATTTAAGTTGTCAGTAGCTTTAATTAATTAATGAATTACCCAAATGTCTCACTTCTTCAAGCCCAAATCACCTCTAGGTCATAATGGGCCTTGGCCCATGGATTGTCCTTTTAACTACAAGCTCTTTCATGTAACCCCAACTAATGTCTCCATTCTTGTTAGCCACCAAAAGGGTTAGAGAGAGAAAAAAGTAGAGAGAGTGTTATGGAGCATCTTGAGGATCTTGAAAGATTGCTAACCACGTGGCATCCGAGATCGAGACGGGACACATCCTAGAAGATCAACTAGTGGAATCGTTCCACGAGCTCCAAATCCAAGAGAACGGTATCTCGAACACCTTGTATGGTTGTATTTAAATTATATAGAAGCATGTTTAAGTTTGATTCTTGTATGTCGAGTTAGATATCCGAAATAGATCAGTGAGATAGAATGTCTTAGTTTTTCTAGTACCAATTCCAATTGGTTGGTATTTGGAGGAATGCTCTCTATTCCCACACTATCAACAATCCCTCTGGCAATCCCAGCCACATCAAAAGGATTAGAAACACATATCCAAATTCTTAATTCAAAGCAATCCTTTACTTGGATATCATTATAAACAAGCTGAGCAAGAGTTGTCTTTCCAATTCCCCCATCCCCACTATACACACAATTTGGCTATCACTATTAAGCATCAATTTCCTCACTACGTTATTCCTATCTTCATCCCTGCCATAAACCATGAAATAGGCACAGGATCAGTTGCGGGATGACAGATCACAAAATTAAATTCATTTTTCTCCTTTAAAATCTGATCTAGAGTACCTCTTACATTTTGAATTTTCTTGGCAACAACTTTCTTAAAATATAAACATGGAGATGGGATGAAGGAGCAGCACAGCTTTTGCTTAGCAGTCGCAGCAGCAGAATCGTGAAGAGCCTAGTTCCATTCATAAGCCATATCTTCGAGCTTCTTCAACCATTTTTTGACGCTTTCTTGGTTCACCCCTCTCTTTTCTGCATCATCCAACACATTTGTGATCGTCTCAAGTTTGTCGGAGAGATTGATGACCTTCTTCTCCACGCCTCTCAACAAATTCACTTCGTAGCGAATTTAATCTTCTATTATAGCTGTAACTCTTTCCACCACGATTGAAATAATAGCATCCGCCATTATCACTACTAACTGCAGCTTTCTCACTATCTATGTTTGTGTATTTTGGATCTGCCCCCTTTTCGTTTTTCTCCTCCTTATTTCTATTATTTCCTTCTTCGCGATGGTCTAAGTAAGTCAAATCCATTGACTTGATAGTCCAGTAACGCACGAAATTCTTGCACTGGATCTAAACCGTTTGTTGTTGAATGAGGAGTAATTTGAAACTGTTGGGAATATTTTCAAGACAAAGACTTGCGTCAGACCGGTCGTACCATACGATTGAGCCCACGCGTGTGGGCGCGTGTAATACACGCACCCGCTATCGTTATTAATATATATGTGTTAGGGAGAATTTATAACTATACTTATTAATTAAAGCATACATTTCATGTAAATTGTTTGTGCATATTGGACAAATATTTATGAGACTATAATTAAGGTTAAAGATAGTAAAGTAGTAGCGGTGAAACTACATTTACAAAATTTTGTGAGGAACATACATATATCAAAGACTAAGTCATTTATTTATTTTTATTTATCATGTTCTTATTATTCAATAAATAATTTTAATGACTATTTTGTGAGGAACTATTTCTATTATATGAATAATATTTTGAAGTACTCTAGAAAAATAATCATAACATTGAGTAATAAATTAGATTTATAGTAATACTAATTTTAATAATTATAAGTTTTTTTTTTCATATTATAAGAAGCTTACTCTAAATTTTTGGAACTGTTGATAAGATTGATAAAAAATCAATAATATGATATGAAATGCACATATTAGACAACATCAATGTAATGAGCAAAATACAAATGCATAATTAATACAAAATGCATATATTAGATGTTGAGTAAACTCATCTTCACAAAAAAAAAAAAAGACAGGGAGAGAGAGGAAGAATGTTCTCCTCCCATCTTGATCAAACAACAAAAGATTTAATTATTCTCTCCATCTCATTTCAAGGGTCTAAGAGGCTCGGACACAAATGTTAAAAAAATGATTGTTTGTAATAAATTAGGAAAAAGTAAATTGAGTAATTTTTTAGAGAAGTATTTCTGTCAAATCATTAAAAGCTGGAGAGCGAAAATAGCTTTTTTGGGTAACTATAGTCAGTGACGAAGTCAGACTTTCGACTCAGGGGAGGCCAACTAATCAAAATTTTATACGTTCATAAGAAGGAATTTTAAAAATAAATAATAATTTTTTTGAGCATAAGGTGAATTTCAAAATAAATAATAATTTTTCATATAACCATAATGTATTGCCATTTAAATTACATTACAACACTAAAAAAATCAAAAGTAAACATGTTGAATAAAAAGTTTCTAAAGATAAATTGTACTTATGTTCTAAGATGACGAGTTAATTAGCAAAATATTATTAGAGTCGATCTCAACACAATTAAAAATTAAAATTCAAAATTAAACTTGATGGTCCCTGAGCTGGGTACTTGGTGTAGAGGGGGGGGTGAATACACCAAGTAGATTTTTCGAAACTTTTATCAAGTTAAAACGGAGTTGAGTGAGAGCTCAGTTATTGATCCGAAATTTGCAGGGAGGGTCGGCTAGAGCTGAAGCAACTCGGTGACGTGGTGCGGAAAGTGGTGGTTTGAAAACTTAGCTCAGTTACTTAGAAAAACTCAGTTTGAAAATATTAACTTATAGTTTTCAGCTTAGTCAGGTTGTGCAACTTTTCGAGAGACACAGCTGTCTTTGGAGAGCAGCTGTGTGTGCAGTTTTGAACAAGTATGCAATGATATGAAGGCGTTAGTACACAGCTGAATATAAAGCAAGAGTAAAGAGAGAGAGATAGAAGCACGCGAGTTTTTAACGTGGTTCGGAGTAACACCTCCTACGTCCACGACCAGGTTCACTGGTAATCCACTACCACTTGGTTTCCAAGTACCAAGCAACTTCACAACTCTAACCCGAGCTGTGTTCCAATGCGGGCCATGCATCGTCAAGCCTATACACCTTCGGTTTGCGGGTACCGAAGAACCTATCCACTCGAATTACGCGCTTCGAGCAAGCGTACCTTTACCTAACCTTTACGGGTTTGGGTTTGGGTATGGGGTTCCAAGCGTGAACGAGTTCTTACAATTAAGAACTTCGCAGAATGATGAACTCGTTCGAAATCTAGGCTTTAGATATACAATGAGTTTGGCCTAGGGAACGGACGAAAAACTAAGCGGTTTCTTAACTAGAAACACTTTAAGATAAAGTGTTCTTTGATCTATGTAGAGCTGGCAGGAGCTTTTGAAAGAATAAAGAATTCAGATAATGAAAGCTTGTAGAGGGTTTTTCGTTTTTGATCCTGAGGTTGAAGACGGGTTTATATAGGTAGAGATTCAAGACTAGCCGTTGGAGGAGCCGTTTGAATCTTACCTACTCGTCTTAAATACAAGATCTGCCGTTGGGCGTATCCGCGTCTTCGTTTGTGTCACATCCTAGGTTCCGAAGTCTAGGATGCGATCGCAATCCTCATTGGTCGAGGTAGGTTGACTTCTCCGACTCCGGGATCTTCTCGCCTTTGGGTGGCTTTTGAATTCGAGCTGGGTATCTCGACGTGGAGTCTTCGGAGATAGTTCCTTTGTTCATCTGTTGGACCATTGTGTTTTGAACTCAGCTCGAATTCTCTTCGACTTGATCGAGCTCTGTGGATCACTCAGTGAAGGTTGACCGTCTTGACTTTTGCTAGGCGACTCATTTGTGAACACGAGTGGGTTATTTGTCTTCCGCTAGGCCCGACTCCGGTAGACACGGTGGGTCGGAGTCTTCTTCCTTAACTCCGTAAACCTAGAACATCTAAGGCTCAAACGGGCGAAAGGAAAACATTATTTAGGTTGGCATCATCTATTCGGTTGGAGAATCGGTTGGGTTTTGGTATCAAATCGAAACCTTATAATTTTCCCAACAATTTCCCCTTTTTGATGATGCCAAAACCTAACTGAGACAACTTATGATGCAGAGAAACTTGTGTTTTATTAATGTAAGAAAATACATTATAACACTGGAAAAAGAAAGAAGAAAAAAAATCTTCGATCTTGATCCTTCGATCTTTAATCCAGTTTGGTCTTCTTCGCATCCGTTGCTTCTTTCTTTTGACTCGTTTCTTCAAATTTGATTCGATCCGGTGGTTCCTCTTAGCTCAAGCTTGCCTCTTCATCGAGTTGTCTCTCTTCTCCTTACTTCCACTTTTTGGCATGATCAAAACGGGGTGAGATATACACCATCGTCCTGTTGCGATGTTTTAGTTTGGCGAACCGTGGTTTTCGGCTACGAGCGGCGAGGTTTAGAGTCTTAGTGGCTCGAATTTGTTGTATTAGGCGGCTTTTCTTCGGTTGCATTAGCCTCGAGCTGTGATTGCGGACACGGCGTCCTTGGCTCGATTCGGTGGCGATCCGTGAGTGCTTGGAGGATGAGTTGGCACGGGAGATATCATCTTCGAGTCGGGCACAATCTTCATTCCTTGCAACTTTTGCTTCTTCGGACTTCTTAGATTGAATGAGAAAGTCCGATACAAAGACTTGAGGGAGTTGTATTCAGCTCATATCATCATCATCCAGAATTGCAGGTGATCGTGGTGAAGTTTCTCATTTGAGCTTGGTGCGGGGACTTGAGCATCTTTTATTGAAAGATCTCGAAGAAGGTGTCCCCGTGAGCCGAAGGAACCGAAGAGAAGGTGGTTGAAGTATCCCATCTGTCATGGGGTTTAAGCTTGGTTGTTCAGCTGGAATACTCCGTTGCGGTGTTGGTGATGATTATGTTCAAGCAGGGGCGTGAACTTCTCTTCCACCGTAAGAAACGACCGCTTGTGGACCTTCTGCTCCTCGGAGAGTGATTACGAATTCTCTCATAATGTCAGCTGGCTTCTCTGTAGAGGAGAGCACCTTTGACTTGAGTCTTCGGTTTGAAGACAGTGCTTCAGTATATTTTGTCTCCTCAAGTTGTTTCCGATTCCCAGCTGGGACGGAGTTAGATGCATGCTGCTTTGTTTCCTGCATCTTTTTCTGTGCCTCCTGTGGCGGAGCAAGAGCTTTGACATGACTGCTCTTGAATACTCCGGTTTCATCAACATCTGGTCCAGGTCTGTTGACGTTGATTTTTGCATCCCAGGGAGTTGTGTGTCCCGTTCTCTCCTTTATGTTGAGAGAAGCAGTGGGGCTGAGGAGGTCTTTTTCCTTTGTCATTCCCAGAAAGTTTTCTGCACCTTCCTGGTGGATGACGTTCTTGAGCTTTGCAGTCTCATCGCTACCGGCCTGGTTCTGTCGATGGGCTTCACCTTCTTCTGGACTTCCGTCTTCTTTGAGGTTCCTGAGAGTTAAGCAACTCTTATCTTGAAGCTTTGACAGATTCTTCAGGTCTGATTGGCTTTGGGAGACATCTTTCTGGATTCCATGTTCTTTTTCTGCATCTTTTGTTAGTAGAAACAAACAATACCAATTGATGGAAATAAGAAAGAATGAAAAACTTTCTACGTTTGATGCGTATATCTTCTAGCATATTTAAAGAGATTTCTTGAAAGAATGGACGATCAAGATTTGTCTGTTGATAAGAAGATCTACGACTGGGAGTGATTCTCGCGTCATGTCAATTTAATGCGCGAGAGAGAACGGTTGAGGCGCTTTGACTTTTGCCTCGAAACTCCCATTATTTAATTCTTTGCAGACTTTTAATTAATATTGATTAGAAATGACAAGATGTGAATTGACAGAAAACAGATTGAGTAGGTGTAATTAAAGTTATTTCAAACCTCTCAGCTGATCATTGTAGTCAGCTGATACCTCGGTTGAGTGGGTGTGCTGGGTCATCGTGGTTCCAGCTGGTTCCCCCTCAGCTGAATAATCCTTTCCTTTCAGCATCTGGTTTAGATTCGGTTTGCTGCTCGTTTGGGTCTTTCCGTTCTTGGTCTCTTGGATTCGGTCGGGTCCGTTGTTTGTGTCCGTTCCGTTCATTGGGTCTGCTTTCGTTCAGCTGGGTGAAGCATCGTCTGGGTTGAGAAGTCCAAGTAATCCGCACAGCATTTTGAATCTTGCTTCTATCGCCGGTTTTGTGAGAATATCGGCCCATTTGTATGTCATGTGAATTTTCTCAACAATCACATCCTTCTTTTCTACGTGATCTACGATGAAATGATGTCGTACGTCTACATGCTTGCATCTTGTGTGAAATCTTGGATTCTCCGATATGGCAATCGCACTTGAGCTATCACGTAAAATTGGAACTCCGTCCAGCTTTTACTTCATAGTCATCCACGATGTTTCAGCCAGAGAATTTGCGAGCAGCAGCTTCCAGCGGCCATATATTCTGCTTCTGTCGTGGAAGTTGCGACGCACGTTTGTTTCTTTGAAAACCATGAGATCAACTTGCTTCCTAAGAACTGACAAGTTCCTGAAGTTGATTTTCTGTCCAATCGATCTCCCGAAGTCCGAATCCGAGTATCCAAATACCGTAGATTGTCTTCACTGGATACCATGAACATTCGAGTTCCTTTGAGGTATTTGAGAATGTTCTTGGCTGCTTGCATGTGTGCTTCCTTTGGATCAACTTGAAATCTGGCATACACACCGACTGCGAAAGAGATGTCTGGACGACTTGTCGTTAGATACGGCAGGATCCTATTATCCTCTCGTATTTGCCGGAATCAACTCGACTTCCCTTCGGCCTGTGTTCAATCTTCCAGTTGGTGTTCATTGGAATCTTTACAGTTCTGCTTGATTGAACTCCATACTTGGCGATCAAATCTTTCACGTATTTGGATTGATTTATGAAGATCCCTTCTGAAGATTGCTTGACTTGAAGTCCTAGGAAGAAACTCATTTCTCCCATCATGGACATTTGGAACTTCTCTGACATCATCTCTCCAAATCTTTGGCATAAGAAGCTTGATCTTGATCCAAAGATGATGTCGTCTACGTAGATTTGAACAACCAGGATATCTTCCCCTGACTTGATGGTGAAGAGAGTTCTGTCTACTGAGCCCTTCTTGAATCCTTTGGATAAGAGAAAATTTGACAGAGTGTCATACCAAGCTCGAGGTGCTTGCTTTAATCCATAAAGAGCCTTCTTTAGTTTGTAGACTTTATTTCCTTCTACTTCGAATCCACGGAGGTTGTTCAACGTAGACATCTTCTTTGATTTCTCCATTTAGGAATGCACACTTCACATCCATTTGATAGACCTTGAATTTGTGATGTGCTGCAAATGCGAGAAATAGTCTGATTGCTTCCAATCGTGCTACTGGAGCAAAAGATTCTTCGAAGTCAATTCCTTCCTGCTGAGTGTAGCCCTTGGCAACGAGTCGAGCTTTGTTTCTGATGACGACTCCCAGGGTATCCAACTTGTTCTTGAATATCCATTTGAGTCCTATGACTTTGACTTCGAGGTCCGTCGACTAATTCCCGTACACAATTTCGAGGAATTCGTTCAAAATTCTTCTTGCATGGCATTTGTCCAAGGCACACTCTTCAAAGCTTCGAGAATTGATTGAGGCTCTGGCACTTGAGCTACGTAACACGCCATTAGAGCTGTGTCTTCATCATAGACCGTCAGTTCTAGCTCTACTGAGAGTTGAGCTGTGTCAGCTGCCTCTTGATAATCCGATGAAGCTTGAGCAACTGAGCTTCTGGTTTTGACTTGGTCAGAAGGTTCTCCAATGATTGCTGATGATGGATGATCTTCAATCCATCTTCTTCTCTTACGAATTTCTTCTTCCAGTTGATTGATGCTTGAAGTGGCTAAATTTCGTCTGTCTTGGAGTTGTTCTGGAGTTAAATCTTGAGAGTTTGGCTCTCTTTGATTTGGATTTTGAGGAGATGTCTGTAGAGGCTCACCGGAGATGGAGCCGGGGACTCACCGTGTTTGGATTTCCAGTGATGATGTTCCCTTGATTTGGCGTTGAGGCTTCTTCTTGATTTCAGTGGTGGAGCTTCTTGGTTGATTTGAATTTCCTCCTCCGGCTCATTGTCCCAAATTAATGGTTCGGCCGCATTCCCGATTCTATTCTCTTGAGCCCTTGTTTGAATCAATCTTGAAGATTCTCCTTCGCTTCTTCGTTTGATAGAATCTCTATATTCGAAGGAGGATTCGTCAAAGGTAACATGTGGAGTTACTTCGACTGTTTGAGTTCTTCTGTTGAAAACTCTGTATGCTTTACTCACAGCGGAGTAACCAAGGAATACTCCTCGGTCTGTCTTTTCGTCGAACGTCTTGAGCTGTGTCTTCCCATTATTGAGAATGTGACATTTGGATCCGAATACCTTGAAATATCCAATGTATGGTATTCTGTTGTTCCATAGCTCATACGGTGTCTTTCCTTGTCTTGATGTGAGTAGGGAGCGATTCCCCGAGTGAAGCAATTTGTGTTGATTGTCACTGTAACTTCTTTGGAATGGCGCAGCTAGCTAGCATTGAGGTAGTCGCTTCCTTGATAGTTCCGTTTCTTCGTTCGCTACACCATTCGCCGAGGTGTGCGAGCCGCAGATGTTTGGTGTTGAACTCCGTTCTTCTCGCAAAAATCATAAATAGTTTCATTTAGAAACTCCGTTCCACGATCCGATCTTATTGCCATTATCTTGCACTCCTTGTGTTGATAATCTTTCCATGAGGATAGGCCTTAGTTCTGGTTTCGCTCTTCTGGTATACGAAAGATACCCAAGTGAATCTTGAGAAATCATCCACAACGACCAGAGTATATTTTACTGCCATTGAAGCTTGCGAAGTAACCGGACCAAAAAGATCCATGTGAAGAAGTTGAAGAACTCGATCACTGATCGAGCCGGCTTGAGAGAGAATGAAATTCTTGTTTGTTTTCCTTGTTGACACGCGCCGCACATATGACTTTTGTCATATACTTGATCCGGAATTCCATTAGCGAAATTTTGGTTCCTAGCCGCCTTGTTGATTGTCTTGAAGTTGAGATGATTCACCGTTCGTGCTGATGTACCACCGACTTCATTCCGCTTTTTGATACAAGACAAGTCTCGGAGGGCCGTCATTCCGATCGCCGAAGTACATATTTCCTTCTCTTTTCCCTCTTAGGAGTATCTCGCTTGGTTTCCCCGTGCTTCATCGTGCATCCCTGTGCATCAAACTTGACAGAAAAACCGTTGTCGCAGAATTGGCTAATGGAAAGCAAGTTATGTTGCAATCCTTGTACATAAGAAACATTTGGGATTATAACATTTCTAGTTTTAAATGTACCATAACCTTTGGTTAGGCCTTTGGAGTTGTCACCAAATGTTACTTGTGGACCTGTACGCTCAATATACTCCTGGAGTAGATGCTTTAGGTGCGTCATGTGCTTGGAACATCCACTGTCCAAGTACCAAAGCGTTCTCATCGACTCCTCAGAGATGCGTCGATTCCTTGCAACCTAAACAAAAAGTTAAAATTCAGGTACCCGCTTTAATTGGGTCCTTGTGGGTTAGACATAGATCCTTTAACGACCCAGATCTGCTTGATGACTCGAATTGAGTCATTAGATCTGATAATTCTCCCAGCTGAGTCGATATACACATTCATTGTGTTCTTCTTTTGTTGCTGGCGTGGTCTTGATCTTCGTGTCTTCTTGTTTTGTTGTCTATATCTTGTTTGATTTCCAGCTGTGTGCCTAGCTGAGACGTTCCTTTGTCTCTGCTGTCTCTGATGCTGTGGCTGGAAATGATTATCCAGCTGATACTCGTATGAGTGGTATCCACCGGGTATCTACGATATCTTGGTTGATATCGATCAACGTGCCGGTGCCTTGTACGGTATCTGTAAAATCCAGCTTGTGGTCTTCGTTGAGGTTGAGCACGTTGCTGTCTGAGCTGAGCTTGAGGTTGCCGCACAGCTGACCTTCTTGATGTCTGCTGTGTTCTCGACGGAGTTTGAGACCGGCTTGGCCACTGCCGTATTCTGTTTCGACGTCCGCCGTGTCCTCGCCGAGCTTGAGAATGTTTCTGCCGTTCTTCCCGACGCCTGCTGTGTCCTCGATTGTTGATGCTGAGCTGCTGGGGTTGAAGGTTCATTTGCTCGTACAAACATAACCTTTGTTCCACTTGTGGAGGCAATGTTTGAAGCATCCTTTGATTCGTTGTATCCCAGTCCCGCTCTTAGTGCTGCTGGACGCTGAGCACTAATGATCTCGTCCATTGTTGACGTGGCTTTGATGAGAGCTACTATCTTTTTAGATAGTACCTCTTCGGTGCTTTTCAGCTCAATGATCTCAGCTGACTTCCTTTCCGATTCAGCTGTGACCCTTTCCACATCTTCTATCAGCTGTGTCTTCTCAGTGTTGACTTTCTTCATCAGCTGATCTTGTTTCACTATTCTGTCTTTTAGTGAAACTACTTCCTGCTGGAGCTGAGTTGTATCAGCTGTGTCTGATACTTTTGTCTTTTCCAGTTCTACCTTCAGCTCGGCATTTTCACACATAATGACGTCAAGGATCTCTTGAAGCTCCTTGGAATCGTTCATTACTTTCTCTACTAAACTCCAATCAGGTAGTCCAGATTCTGAGTCCTGTGTAGAGTGTTCGTGTGAAGGTGAGGTGTTAGATAGATTTAGAGTTCGAGAAGTTACCTCATCTTCATCAATGCCGTCTGTTTGTCCCATGAAGCAAGTATCCCATTCAGGTTCATGGTTGGCCATCAGGGCTTCTTCTTCCGAGTCTGAAAATGGCATGTCATCCATTTTATTGCACTCTGATTCTTCATCTGCAATATAAGCTCTCCTTCGGTCAGCTGCCTTAGCCTTTAATTGGTCTTTATCTTTCTTGGACAACTTTGGACAATCTTGTCGGTAGTGTCCTGGTTCCTTGCAGTTGAAGCAACCTTCTTCAGTTCGTTTGTCAGCTGACTTCTCATCAGCTGCTGCGTACTTATCTCTGTAATTCCTGAAGAACTTCTTGTATTTGCCCTTGCTGGTGTTGAGTCTGTTATAACTTTTCACCATCATGGCAATTTCTTCGAGTAGCTCCTCTTTGCTCATATCCTTTTTGTCCTTCTTCATCTTGGAGGACTCAGCTGTCTTGACATGAGCTGACTTTTCAGAGTTGGCTCTGAAAGCTATTTCTTTTGGAGCTGGGGTGAGTTCTCCGTCATTCTGTCTGCTTGAAGATTCTTCTTGAGTGATCTTCAAGTTGTACTCGTTGGCTTTTAGGAGTGAGAACAATCTTTCCGTAGATAGATCACCCAAGTCACTTCGACTTTGGTGAACTACCTTGTAAGTGTTCCATTCCCGAAAGAGCCGAAAGAACCTTTAGATTCTTTTCCCGCCGGGTATACTTCCCGCTTCGATTGTCTCTATCTCAATAACTATGTTTGAGAACCTTAGCTCCATCGCTTCGATGGACTCGTTGGCTACCGCTTGAAGTTGTCGAATTTTTGGCACGCTATTGTGAATTTGTTTTCTTTGATCTCTTCGATCCTTCACATAGCTTGGCGAGTGTTTCCCACATCTCTTTGTTGTCTCGCACTTGATGATTTTGCTCGGAGTAGGCGTTGGAAGCGTTGAAGAGATGGTGTTCCTTGCGAAGCTGTCCAGACCAGCTTGCTTTCGCTCTTCGGAAGAATATTCCTTCTTTGGCTTTAGAGTTGGCCGGTATTCTGGTTGTCCTTCTTGAGCAGGTACAAGTTCATTTCCGTATTTATAAATAAGGATGGGTCCGTCTGAAATGACGTCCCACATCATGTCGTGATGCGCACACAGGAAGCTTTTCAATCTGAATTTCCGCATTGCATAATCATCAGCGAGAAGGTGGGAAGGTTCCTGTTAAGATAGGAATCCATGAAGAGATGTACAGAATGCACTAGAGTGAGTTTTTCTGAAAAACGGATCTGTTCAGTTGACCACTGACGCAGAGTGTCAAGAGAGATCTCTTGATTCAGAAACGGTGGTCTTTTGAACCACTGCTCTGATACCAATTGATGGTCCCTGAGCTGGGTACTTGGTGTAGAGGGGGGGGTGAATACACCAAGTAGATTTTTCGAAACTTTTATCAAGTTAAAACGGAGTTGAGTGAGAGCTCAGTTATTGATCCAGCTGGGGAGGGTCAGCTGGGTAAACAACTCAGCTGGTGGTGCGGAAAGTGGTGGTTTGAAAACTTAGCTCAGTTACTTAGAAAAACTCAGTTTGAAAATATTAACTTATAGTTTTCAGCTTAGTCAGGTTGTGCAACTTTTCGAGAGACACGGCATTTGTCTTTGGAGAAGGTTGTGTGTGCAGTTTTGAACAAGTATGCAATGATATGAAGGCGTTAGTACACAGCTGAATATAAAGCAAGAGTAAAGAGAGAGAGATAGAAGCACGCGAGTTTTTAACGTGGTTCGGAGTAACACCTCCTACGTCCACGACCAGGTTCACTGGTAATCCACTACCACTTGGTTTCCAAGTACCAAGCAACTTCACAACTCTAACCCGAGCTGTGTTCCAACAGTTTGCGGGCACTGTCAAGCCTATACACCTTCAGTTTGCGGGTACTGAAGAACCTATCCACTCGAATTACGCGCTTCGAGCAAGCGTACCTTTACCTAACCTTTCTGGGTTTGGGTTTGGGTATGGGGTTCCAACTGTGAACGAGTTCTTACAATTAAGAACTTCAGAGAATGATGAACTCGTTCGAAATCTAGGCTTTAGATATACAATGAGTTTGGCCTAGGGAACAGACGAAAAACTAAGCAGTTTCTTAACTAGAAACACTTTAAGATAAAGTGTTCTTTGATCTATGTAGAACTGCTTGGGAGCTTTTGAAAGAATAAAGAATTCAGATAATGAAAGCTTGTAGAGGGTTTTTCGTTTTTGATCCTGAGGTTGAAGACGGGTTTATATAGGTAGAGATTCAAGACTAGCCGTTGGAGGAGCCGTTTGAATCTTACCTACTCTTCTTAAATACAAGATCTGCCGTTGGGCGTATCTGCACCTGTCTTCATTTGTGTCACATCCTAGGTTCTGAAGTCTAGGATGCTGATCTGGCAATCCCTCATTGGTCGAGGTAGGTTGACTTCCTCTGACTCCGGGATCTTCTGCCTTTGGAGCTGGCTTTTGAATTCAGAGCTGGACTGTCTCGACGTGGAGTCTTCAGAGATAGTTCCTTTGTTGCATCAGTTGGACCTGTGTGTTTGAACTCGGCTCGAATTCTCTTCGGCTTGATCGAGCTCTGTTTGGATCACTCAGCTGAAGGTTGACGCCTGCTGACTCTTGCTAGCTGACTCCATCTGTGAACACAGCTGGGTCGACTGCTGTCTTCCGCTAGCTGACTCTACCGTAGACACAGTGGTCGACCGTCGTCTTCCGCTTCCTTAACCTGTAAACCTAGAACATCTAAGGCTCAAACAGGCGAGCTGGAAAACATTATTTAGGTTGGCGCTATCATCTATTCGGTTGGAGAATCAGTTGGGTTTTGGTATCAAATCGAAACCTTATAATTTTCCCAACAAAACTCAAGGTCAAGAAAAATTGTTATTGTTAAAGCAAAATATATATTCTGGCATTGTTCTTCATACAGGAGAGAGGGGGACAATGGAGTAAAAAGAAAGAAGAGAAAAAATGGAAAGAAAAAAGAGAGAATGAAATTGTAGGAAAAAAGAAAAGAAAAAAAAAAAGAACAGAATTGTAGTTATCGGATATTGAACACAGGACCTATAGCAATAGAGCCACTATTGTCCACTGCACCAAACAATGTGCAAAAAAATTTACGTATTCGTATTTATCTAACTTCATTTAATGAATTATATGTAAAATGACTAATATACACCTGATTTTTATGAGAACGGGAGGTTCAGTGACCCCCCCCCTATCGTCTCTGACAAGAGTAATATAGGGTATAATTTATAAATTATATTGAAGGTTTTTATTATGTACTCTCTTTATTTTGTTTTAAGTGTCATATTAAGAAAAATTACAAAAATCAAGGAAGTATGAGATATTACTTTTATACTCATATTTATTATTTTCAAAGTCTAATAATTACATTTTTCAATAACTATTGTGAGGGTAAAATAGGAGTTTTGTTATTATTTTAACCTCAAATTCCGCAATATGACACTTAAAAAGGAACAAGAATTTTTTCTCAATCGGACACTTAAAAAAAAACGGAGGGAGTATTGTGGAATATTGTAGTTACTATTTTTGGTATGAAATTATTGAATTGAGACAACTAAATAAAATAACTGAGAACATTAAAATGAGACGGATGGAGTAATATTTAACTCCACATAAACTCATTTGTTTTCTCTACCAATTTAAAGCAGCGCAATTTTCTATAGAATATTAAATTCTAATTATTAGCTAATCAGTTCTATGTTTTTTTCATTTCAATACTATTTAATACACAAAAGATTCGTAGTAATAACATTATTTTGTTAGGCAATATATTTTAATCACTTAGTCATCATAATCAAATTTTTGTACACAAATAATTTCAAGAGGTGTTCACGGAACCGGCCCGAAACCGTCGGTTCTGGTTCGGGAAAGTTGGAACCGAAACCGGCCCGCCACAGCCCACGGTTCCGGGCCAAAAACTGGCCCGTATTGAACGGTTTCGGTTTCGGGTCGGAACCGCCGGTTTAGGGCCCGAACCGTCTAATTTTTTTTTTAATCTTTGAAAATATAAATTACATTGTAATTCAAACTCATAAATCATTAATGTAATGTATAAAATCGATATAGAACAAAATATATCTTCATTCATAATAATATATGATCAATTACAGATGAAAATATATAATTATTAAAAAACGGTTCCACGGTTCCGAACCGGAACCGCCGATTCATGTTCGAACCTTATTATTATTATCATTATTTTTGGCTTTTTTTCATTCAATTTACCATTGTAATTATCATTTTTGCTCTCTATGAGATATAATTAACATGGATTAACACAAAATATAATTTAAAATTAAAAAAAAATAAAAAATTATCGGAACCGCAGGTTCACGGTTCCTAGCCGTTGGAACCGGAACCGGCCCGTCCCAAGCACGGTTCCGGGTCAGAACCGGCCCGTTGTCCACGGTTCCGGGCCGAAAACCGTTGACCACGATTCTGGTTCCAGGCTGGAACCGGCGGTTCCGGGTCGGTTGAACACCATATATATTTGATCTTACTTCAAATGCAAACTTTATGTGCCAAATAAATGTCAATAATTATTGAATATTACTTTAAGGGTTAATTTGCTTAAAATACACCACTTTTTTTTGGATTTTGAAATTTAACATGACTTTCAAAAAGTCTCTGCAAATACACCACCTTTACATTCGTTTGAATTTTTAACACGGCGAAAACCTCCAACGATAGTTGTGACAGTTTTTAATTGACGTGGCTATCTGAATAAGATGGAATTGTGTCGTTTTAATCTAAATCTGCACGACGTCGTGGATTGTTATATATCCATCCAAGACGTTCTCATCACAACAGGTTTGCCATGAAGTGAAGGCTACAAAGAAATGGAGGTTACGAGAGAAGACGGGGCTACGAGAGAAGAGGAGGCTGGAGACGGGGTTACGCGAGAGCGAGAGAGAGAGTGAGAGTAAGTAGGGATGGCAATGGGCCGGATCTGGACCGGATCCTTTTGGATCCAGATCCAGATCCGAATTTTTTGCTTGGATCCAGATTCGGTCCGGATCCGTCGGGTCCAAAAATCTGAGATCCAGATCCATCAGATCCGCGGGTCTACGGATCTAGACCCGGATCCGTTTTAAAAAAAAAATCAAATAAAATCAATACAACAAATTATAAGTATCCAAATTTCCAAAACAAAAAAAGAGTATATTTATTCTTTAGATTAGGATTTCTGTTATTACTTATTAAAAAAGAGTATATTTATTTTTTTAATTAAAAATAAAATATAGATATTAATAGTATGGATCCGCGGGTCGGATCTGGGCCGGATCCGGATCTGAAAATTCAAGATCCAGATCCGACCCGAATTTTTTTATATGGATCCAGATCCGGCCCGGATCCGTCGGGTCCAAAATTTTGAGATCCAGATCCGGAAAAACGGATCCGGATCCACGGATCTGGACGGGGTCCAAGATCCACTGCCATCCCTAAGAGTAAGCACTAAATTGTGAAACTTCAATTTAAGTTGAAAGCTCTGAAACAATTTAACTGTGAAACATATCAGTAAAAAACTTCAACCACGTCAAATGTAATTTGAGGATTTTCAGAATTCATGTCAAAATTTAAAATGAATGTAAAGGTGGTGTAGTTACGAAGATTTTTTGAAAGTCATGTTAAATTTCAAAATTCGAAAAAGGTGGTATATTTTTAAACAAATTAACCCGTATTTTAACTATTTGAGATTTGCTCATAAACATGGCAAATAAAAAGGTGTGAATGCAAGCTTAGTCATACATTTATGCACACTGCACATTGAATTTAGGGTGTAAAATTTAAATACCCACTTTGACAAATACATGTATAATATATACTTAGTTTTATAAAAAACTTCACCACATATCCACGATAATCTACTTTTTCACGAATGACTCGACTACATCAAATCAAACATAGAAACATAATAGGAATTATAAAACAATTAAAATTAAGTAAACAGTCACGATCGATAAAACTAGAATCACGATCATGTATTATATAAATCACGATCATAATTCTATTATTAATGATCGTGGCAGAAGATTTTTTTTTTTAATACGAGTAATATAATCTTAATAAGAAGTTAACAGAGTCAAAAGTAAGATCATGACTCCACAATTAGTTCTCAAACCTTATATAATTTTCTGAAAAGAGTAGACTGTTGTAGAATAAGTAGATATGTGGTGAAGGGTATTTTTTTTTTTGTTGTTCTTTTTTTATTATTTTTATCAAAGTAAATAGATATTATACTTTCCCAAAATAAAATATATATAAACTATACATGTGTTTGCCAAATGGATATTTATAAATATTTACCCTAGAATTTATAATCTACAATTTGTAGTGGATATAAATATACAGTAATAGTGAATTTATAATTGACATTGCTAATTTTTCAGAACATAATGGTAATTGTTTTTCTAAGGTCAACTTATATTTTTGACTGAGTTAACTGTTGATTCCTGTTCCAATCACTTTCGGCCAATCTCACTCTTCGTTGCTTCAAGGAATCAAGGACCAAGTAATCATAGAATGTGCAACTCATATTTTTTTGTGATTATTAATAATTAAGCGACAAATTCAAATAGTTTGATGACAGCCAGCTCTATTATTATTAAATAAAGCAGCAAATATTTAAAGAATAGAACAAGAGTTTCTGATTGGCCCATGTTTATTCTGTCCTTCATTAAGTATTGGCAGATGTACAATATTATAAAAAGCAGTAGACCATTTTATTAATTTTGATTGACTTTTTTTTTTTTGAGAATCAATTTTATTAATTTTGATTGACTTAGTATAAAAAAGGTAATATTTAATCTCCACAAGATAAAATTAAGAATTTGAAGCTGCGATTTGGTAAATGTCAACCATGGGCTATTTCAAAGTCGATGAATTTTCCCAAGTAAAGTCTGCTTCATTTCTTCGCATTTTCGGTTGTTTACTTTTCAGTTTGTAACTGAATATATATATCGGATATGGATCATATAAGAATGCGTCTTAACCTAAGAAATATGAATAGATCGTCACCATAGATCTACAAGGGATGGAGGGTCAAATCTGACCCGGGTCAAACCGGGTTGGATGCGGGTCAACGGATCGGACCCGGTTAACCCGTTGACTTTTCAATTTTTTTTATTTTCGAATTTTTTTTAAGGGTAAGATGATATGCACCATCACGTGTAATGAGATGCACCACACTAGATGCACCACTAAGTGTATTGAGATGCACCATTTTTTAATTTTTTAATATTCTTTTTCACATTTTTTATTTTTATTTTATTTTTTTCAAGAGTCGAGCGAGGGGAGTCGAAGGCCTCGGAGCGAGCAAAAAAATATTAATGTTGTCTATAAATTAAAATCGGAGTCGAAGGCGGAGAAAAAAAAAAATTAAAATTCATAATAGTCAATGAGACGCACCACATAGTTTATGAGATAAACCTCCATATATTATGAGATGCACCACAATGCATTTTGAAATGCAGCTTATGTGTAATGAGATGCACCATCATGTATAATGAGATGCGTCACAATGTGTAATGAGATGCACCACAACATGAAATGAGATGCATCACACAGTGTATTGAGATGCACCACACTTTATTTAAAAAATGAAAAAAAAAAATCGAAAATTAAAAAAATTAAAAAGTCAACGAGTTGACTCGGATCCGACCTGTTGATCCGTATCCGACCCGTTTGATCCGGATCCGACCCTGTTCAAATTTGGCCATCCATTTATTGTGAATGAAGGGTTGAGATTTATTCCTATTTCTTACTTTAAGGTGTTTTTTCACTAGAACCATTCCATATATATATATATATATATATATATATATATATATATAACACGATAATTTGCATCTGCACCGAGTATACAATTTGTCGCTTATTTTTTTCCAAACAAAAGGAAGTCAAACAATATACTATAATAAAAAGAAGCTAAAATCAAATGAAAACTTTGATCAAGTAATTTTAGTCTTTGTAAACGAGCAATTAATATTTTAACTATCATAATATTATATGACAAATTATGTCATTCTAGCCTAAAAGACTCGTTTGTTTGACAGTATGGAATAAAGCTTGATATATTTGACCGTAATATCTATTACGTATAATGTATCATATTATATTTGGTTGCAACATATTATTAATTATGGCAGAAGTATGAATTTATAATAGTTTAGTCTAATTAATAAATTAATATTATATGATATAATTAGTTGCAGTCACCAAATAAGATATTATGTGTCATATATATATGAATAAATATAATGAAAACTAAAAGCTTAAAAATGGTAATATAAAAGTAACTATTGTCTTTCATTGCATACCAACGAATAACATTGGATGCAGAAACAAGACACATTAAACCATGAACATCTAAGATTAAATGGGTCCCATCCCATCTAATATTCCTACTTAACCCTAATCCAGAAATGAATAAAATTCCCCCCCACTACTCTCTCTCTCATCAAATTCTCTCTCATCATCACTGCTTGTCTCACTCTCGACTCCTTTTTGAAACTTTTTTTAATCTCTTCTTTACTTTCTTTTTCACAGGCATTCCCTGAGAAAAGCGAATAAAAAAGCCTAGGGTTCCAACTTTTTCTCCCATCAACCACAGATTATCAACAGTTTCTGCACATTTTAGTTCGGAATTTTCATTTTTCCTTCACGTTCCCAGGCTATAAATTTTGTTTCTTTGTTTTAAATTGATAGCTATGGTAATTTAGTGGATCTTTCGCTCCTTTCCCTTTTCTTTTCTTTTTTGTTGGTGCAATTCTTTCTGGATTTTGGAGGGAGTTGCTTTTTGGGAGATTGTTGGGGTCAAAAAAGCGAAAATGCCGTGAGTTCATTTATTGGGTTTTTGCTTTTTTGGAAGACGTACATGTGAAGCAAATTGTAGTATTTTAGTATGAGTTCTTACTGATTTTTCCAACCGGGAGCTGTTGAATCCTATCTTTAATTCTGTGGAGAAGGAATATTCTGGATCTTTTTTGCTCTTGTTTATGCCACTTGTTTGCTCAGACTCTGTGGATTCGCAATTCGGATCGCTTTTACTGACTTATAGTAGCGGTAACTAAGTTAGATTTAGGACATGCTTTGCAGATAATGAGATGCTGCAACGCCATATCGTTGCACATTTTGGGGAAGAATCTTTAATCGCCTCTCTGCTAAGAGGCCGTCTGTAGCTGGAGTTTTGGAATATGGACAAAATTCTAAGCTTTGTGCGGGATTCGGTAGTTGCGGTTGAGTTTATTGTTTATTAGTCAATCTTTTAAGGGAGTTTTGGTGATGGAGGATATCGGACTGTTCAATCAAGGGTTGAAATGGGTGCAATCAAAGGACTGTTATTCTGTAGCGCGGACTACCGTGAGCTGTTTAAGAGACAAGATTGGGATTTTCAAGGAGCGGCATTGGCCGATTGTTTGCTGCGGATGTGCGAAATTCGGTAGGGGTCTTCTGTTCTTGTTGGTCTATTGGAAGACCTGCTTGATTTCTGGATTCCAGTCTTTTGCTGCGCTAGGATCAGCGGCTCTGCTTGTTATAATGTGGAGTTGCTTCATGAGCTTGACATCAATGTCATGTCTTCTATATGTGCTTCTTAGTATGGTATGTTTCCCAGTTTCAATAAATAGTTTGTATAATCCATTTTCTCTCTGTTACTTAGTTTTGTGCTGCATCTTTATATGATAGCTGTTTGAGATTTCCAAGATCTGATTTTATTTTATCATTTATGAGTTAATGGGTAATCTGTTATTGATCTTAATAAAAGGCTGTATGTGGACTTTAGATGATGTAGGAGAAAGGCCTTATGTTGGAGTTTATAGGATCAGTTTGATACAGGGGTCATTTGGGTCTCTACCTCCCTCCCCAGGGGGAAAGAGGAAAAAAAATGGAAATTCCTCTCAAGCAGTTATTAGAAATGTTGTGTCGAGATCAAAGATTTATCATTTGAAGCTGTCATGCTTGATTTTATAGTGTTTATGGGCAATCACAAAGTGCATGGAACTTCCATTTTTCTTGTGGTAAATCACTAAATTGATATGTTTTGTAGTGCCTACCTTTTGGCTCTTTAGAAGGTTCAAGTAATTCTGGGAAAGAATGTAGAACTTCACGGATCTATAGAAGGATCACCTTCACTCAGAATGATTGTGACATTACCTTAATTCACTTGTTGAAGCTATTGATTGTCAAGATGGAGAATGCTTATAGTGTGATAGCTCACTGAGAAATATGCATTATAGTTAAATCAAATATTTTGTATGATTAATCTCGAAGGATCAATCTTCAAGATGTGTTGTCATGGAAGACAAATAGAATGGTCTGTGTAAATTTATACCAAATTTGATGCAATTAGTTAATTCTCATATGTTTTCCTAATTTGGAAAAAAATTAAACTCATTTCTCTGATCTTATAAAAGTATTATATGCACTCGTTAATTCCAAATTACCTGTAGATTATTTAATACAGGAAGACACTACTAGAATTCTGCAAGGCTTTCTCAATCAACAATGTTTTTGTGACCCACTGATTGGTCTTTGCATATTTTTTCAGTTGCTTTTGATTGATGAATAGTGGTAGGTTTGTCTATCTAATGCTAAAACTTTTCCTACAATTCTAATCTTTACACTCTGCAGAAGTACTTGGCCTTACCTAGCACATACTTTATGCTACTTACTAATTGTTTGTGTGCTTCCAGGGAGCGGCTGGGGCTGCTGTTCAGTATTTAGGCTACACTCCTGGACTTTTTATTGTGGGGCTGTTTGCCATTTTAATTTTATGGATGTATGCTAACTTTTGGATTACTGGGACCTTGTTTATAGTTGGTGGTACGTCTTGCTTCTCTTTGTTTATTTTGAACTCAGTTATGATGGCATTATATGGTTATCTATTTCACTCTCAACTATTTTTTATTTCATCCTTATTCTATCGTATTCTTGTATGTATTTCATTTTCAGATTCATTTGTTTATTGTCAATATTGACTTTTGCTTGTCCTCAGGTTGAATATTCATATCGGAAGTTACCTTTTTTTTTTTTTATAATAATATGTGACATGCCTTTTAATTGTCTTCCGAAAATAATTAGAGGGACAGCAGGGTGTTTATTTTTCTAAGCACTGTTTTCTCTTGTTTCTACCTTTTCCTGTATTTTGACATTTAGTTGTAGAATCTGCTGATAACGTCAAGGCTTTGGGTATACAGGCTATCTATTTTCATTAAATCACGCGCGGCTGGTGGTGTTTATGGCAACCATGTATTCTATGTATTGCGTCAAAATCCAAGTAGGATGGCTTGGAGTTTTTCTCGCAATTAATCTTGCTTTCTTATCTAATGATGTGTTGAACTACATGATCAAGTGGTGTGATAATTTGAGTGAAAGCACTCACTTTGAAGAGCATAAAGAAGCTGACTCATTCACAGAAGATGATTTCTGCACAAAGTGTGATTACTCTGCTCCTACTGAAGTAGCAACAGAAGAAGAAAAGCTTAAATCATGTAAATCAACCACTAACCCTGCTAGTCCTTCATCAATCATTGAAAAGCCAAAAGAAGTTGCTTCTAAGACTGTGGTTAGAGAAGATGGAAATTCCATGATTGAGATGGAGAGGATTTTAAATAGTGGCAATCACTATGAAGCCCTTGGGCTTCTCCGCACTAAGAAGATTGATGTAGTATTATTGAAGAAGGAATACCGCAAAAAGGTATGCAAATCTAATTTTGGCTCATGAAAATGATTATTTTTTATTCATTATCACATTTTGCATATCTTCAGGCCATGCTTGTGCACCCCGACAAAAATATGGGAAGTCCACTTGCGAGTGAATCGTTTAAGAAACTTCAATGTGCATATGAGGTGAGTAAAAGTCTTCTATTTCTTGGCCATTAAAAATTCCTGAAAAGAATTGTGGGTATAGATTCTCCACTGGCAGCTGATGTTGGCAATAATGGTATTGGTAGGTTCTTTCTGATGCTGTGAAAAAGAGGGACTACGATGAGCAGCTCAGAAAAGAAGAATCTAAGTATGTTATGCAGAAATCAGCTAGCACTTCTTATCAGGTAGAGCTTGATTAAATTTGTATTGCATTAATCTTATAGAAATGAAGGCAAGGAATAAATTATACCTTTTGGAGAAAGGACCAATTATGTAAAAGCGACCATCTTTGAGATTTTTTTTAGCTTTGTACACATCTTTAAATTTTCAAACATTTGTATTCTAGAATATGCACTAAACTGCACGGGTCATTTGAATTTTTAACCTTACATTACATTGCTTGTGGACCTGTGGTAATGCTAATATGTGTGCCGTGTTTGTATTTGGATTTGAACTTTGATCTCCGGGGGTGATGTCCTTTATGGATCCTTGTATCTAATGTGATTATTGCCTGTTTCTTGACTACGGTATTATGGGTATTCTATGTCGGCATGGCAGAAAATAGATAATTATATATTTCATGATGCAGACTACTGACTTCTGCTCTGAGGAGTCAAGGCGCATACAGTGCACGAAGTGTGGCAATTCACATATTTGGGTTTGCACAAGTAGAACCAAGGCGAAAGCTAGATGGTGCCAGGTTTGATTACCCTCCCAAACTCCGAGTTTTTTTTCTTTTGATTGTAATCTATGCCAATTGTTAAGATTTTTGGGTACAGGATTGCTCTCAGTATCATCAAGCTAAAGATGGCGATGGATGGGTTGAGAACAGGGGCTCACTTGTGTTTGATCGGCTGCAAAAGGTATAGTACATACATACTTAGAGCTCTATACGTTTTGCTTTATCATGCTGTGTATGTCTCAAGGTGCTTATTAGATTTCTCGTTACTTATGGTATCAAATATGATACTTAAATCAAGTCTTGATTCATGGGTTTGGCTGGCTTGAAATTTACATGCTATATAGTTATTAGGTGATTTCCTACTTTTAGATTTGGGCTCTAAGCTGGCTGGAACTTGCTAGTAGCTTTGAGCATTCTTTTTATTTTATTTTATTTTTATTTTTTTATTTATTTATTTTTTAAATCTACTAGATTTGGCGATGCATGTTTTTATCCAAAATTCCAAGATTAAGATCAACTCTTTTTTATATGCTTCTGGATAAGTCATTTTCACCACCATCTGGTTTTGGGTTTGCTCGATGTGTAAGCCATTCTTTTATTATTACTATTAGGTGACGACTTCTATCCCATTGAGTGTTTGCCAATCCTAGTTTCCCCCACATCTCACTCCAAGGAGAAGACTAAGGCTGAAATAAAAGTCCATTTCATTTTTGATGTTTCGATCCCTCATCCATTTCTCCTTATTTTAATTTTTATTGAAAAATTCCGTGGTTGTAGCCTTGTAGATTTCTTTCTGCTCTCAAGAATGCTGATTGCATTTTGTCTGTCCTTTGTCCTTTATCTCTGGTACTTTCTGTAGTGTGTACTTAGCACATTTGCATTGCGTTTCTATTGTGTTAATGTAATTTCTGTGAGATATCTCCTCTCTCTCTCTCTCTCATTTGTGGCTATTTAGAAGTATGCTGTTTCTGCTATATTTAGGTGGAAATACCTCGTGCTTTTGTATGCGCTGAAAGCAGGATATTTGATGTGTCTGAGTGGGCTACATGTCAGGTTAGTCTGTTAATTCTCACTCGCTTACCTGTATCTTGTATGTTATGGTGACAGCCCTTTACAGTTTCATGTTTTAGTTTTTAGCTTGTGGTCTTATGGTGATATCAGGGATATCCTCACGAGAAGTTCTCTGAGCTAATTGCTAGAGTACTGATCACAATTCCAAATTATACAATGGTGTGGGCGTGCATCATTATTTTGTTTTCGAATCACTTGTTGAATACCATCATGAAACAAAATGGCTGGCTGAATATTCTATCTAGTATAATTCTTAAAAGTTATTGGTTCTATTTCATTGTTTAATGAAACATTTTTTGCTGATTGTTGGGGTTCACTGTTGCATCATTTTGTACATAGACACGAACAACGTTGAATACATGGGTTTCATTCTTTCTTGCTAATTTGGTGGGAAGTCTGCCTACTTTGCATACAGGGAATGTCTTGCAGACCAAACACCCACAGGCCCAGTTTCCACGTAAACATGGTTGGATTGGAGAAGTCGACTCAAAGATCAAACTCAAGCCGCTATCCATGGGATTTGGATGCTGAGATGATGGATGAACAGGATGAATTTGATGTATGGCTCCAGCAAGCCCTTGCATCCGGACTGTTTTGTGAAACTTCAAAGCGCAGGAAAAGCTGGAGTCCCTTCAAACTGCCTCAGAAGAAAGGGAAAAACCAGTGGCGCAGGTCATCATAGACAGACGAAATTTTTCTTAACTTGATTAATTGGCATGTGTCTTGTTTCACCCTGAGCTCAAGCGTCTCCGTACAGTGTCAATGCCGAGTGGATCTGTGGAATGAGGACGTCGTACCTCGTAGCTTGACCGAAATGTTTGGAGCATATATGAATGTGGGAGGTGGATCAAGGATGTGAGTGAGTGCTGCTTTTGTTACACGGTTCAATTATGTAAATAACCGGATTCGTGTAGTTTTTTTTCCCGATGTTACACGTCAGTTTTTGCAGCATTCTTGAGCTTTAGAATGAAATTGCAAGGAATAGGAAAACTGATGCTGTTTGTGTACATTTGCTTTTAAGTGTAAGCACTTGAGCAGATGCAATAAAGTGAATAGTAGGATTAGTGTCTCATGCTATCAAAAATTCAAAATTATGAAATTCATGCATAAAAACACCATACTCGAAATGCTTCATGAGAGAGAGAGAGAGAGAGAGAGAGCCAGATGAGCATATTACAGTTCAGGTACTCAAAATCATATTTGTATATTAATCATGATCTATATCCGGTGACAAATCTTTGGATTCCAGCAAAATCAGATGTAATCTTCAAGCTGCAGAAGCTTCCTTTCATCTTAGTATCCATGTACTCCACAAGATATTTGCTCTGCGCCTCACCATTTGTCTATAAAGATGAACAAACATTTGATTGGTATATGATGAATAATAGAATATACAATTAGAAAGATTGATTGATACCTCAAATGCAAAAAATCCACCAGTCTTCAAGATTGAAGAAGCTCCGTTGCAGAGATGGATAAGGTCATCCGTACCATTAGGTCCGCCGTCGAGAGCAAGCCTGGGTTCGTGCCGAGAAACTTCAGCTTGTAGGCCATGGATCTCTGCACTCGGAATATACGGCGGGTTGCTCACCACTCCACTCACTTCTCCGATCACATCCTTGAGCGGATCAAACCAAGATCCCATCCTCACACAGATTCTCTCCTGTTCACATTATCAGACCATTTATTTCTCTTTCTCAATCAATCAATGCAGAAAATCAAATGCTCAATAACCTGCAGATTATATCTCTGCACATTGTACGACGCTACGGCGACGGCGGTAGGGCTTAAATCCACAGCAACTACCCTCCCGCCGCCGCCGCCCAAAAGCCGCGCAACCGCAATCGAGAGGGCGCCGCTGCCGGTCCCCAAATCAGCCCACAAACCCTCACTCAATTCGAGGTTAGCCTTGATCGCATCATCAACCAAATCCACAATCATCTCCGTCTCGGGGCGGGGAATCAGAACCCCTTCTTCCACGCTCAATACCAGATCGCGCCAGTGCTCGCACCCCACCACGTACTGAAACGGCCGTCTCTCTGAAATCCTCTGATTCCACACCTTGTACAGCTCCTCCAAACGCGCCCTAATCGCCACCTGCGTGCCGCCGTCTTCGTCGTCGTTTTCCGGCGAGAGCAGGCCGGGCTGCTCCACGGCGTCTTCCACCAGCCATTTCAGCTCGCGCCGGAGGAGCTCGGAGTCCGGGCCGTCGTCGAGGGCCGAGAAAGTGGACCCCACTGAGGAGGCCTGGGTTTTCGCCCAAACGTGCCATTGCTTCAGGTCGGAGAGGGTGGCGCGGAACGCCGGCGGCCGGAGGTAGAGTGGAGTCTGGGGTTTGGGTTTTGGCGGAGCGGCGGAGCAGAAAGCGGGTCGGCCCGGTTTGGGGCGGAGCGAGAAGACGGGTTGGAGTTGGAGTATGGAGGAGAGAGACGTGCGAGTGAAGCTAATGGACTTCATCGTTTCATCCAATTAGCCAGAGGCCCATTGCCTTTTATTGTTAGTTTGGGCCGGGCCTTGCTCATTCATATTCGGGCTCGCTCTATTACAAAACCTTGGGCTTTTGCCTTTGGGGAGTGCTGTTTTCACTTTTCTATTTTTTATTTTTGAGTAATTCTAAATGTGGCCCCAAATTACTCTTTATAGTCCCTTATATTTAAAATAATTATAATTAATATGAGTTTACCATTTTATCCTCATAACAAATAATTATAATATTAATTAATAACATCTTATTTCCAGTCAAGATTTGAGAAAAAGAGGGAAATGTTTGTTTGTGAATCTAACGTTCACACATACACCATATATGGAGGAACTTTTGTTACTAGTAAGTAGCCCGTCGGAATTCGACGGGAAATAATTTTATGTTTTAATTTATATGTATATATTTTAAAAATAATTTTATATCTTATTTAAAAGTTGTGATATAGTTCGCATTAATTATTAATCAAACTTAGAAAATTAATTTATTTCACGTATCTAAATTTATAATTATGAATGATAATGGATCGGGTATACTCAATCATTATGTATTTTCTAATGTCCGTCCTAATCTCGATTAAAATAGTGACTTTACTGTATTCATCTCAAATCTGTTGAGTAATACTCAATAAAAATATGAACTCTCCAATTAAAATTAGTAAAAATCATTCTTTCTACATTATTTGAACCGTCTCGTTGGTTTATGCTAAATTACTTGATAAAAATCTAAACAAAGTTAATATTAATTAAAATTTGTAAAAATTATTCTTTTTAAGTATATTTGAATCTTCTCGTTGGTTTATACTAAATCGATATCTCTAATCTTTGTCAAAATACGAAAAAAAAAATGTTTACATCTTCAAAATAATATTAATTAAAATTAGTATAAATCATTCTTTCTATGTTATTTGAACCGTCTCGCTGGTTTATGCTAAAATACTCGATAATATAAACAATGTTAATTTTAATTAAAATTAGTAAAAATCCTTCTTTTTAAGTATATTTGAACTGTCTCGTTAGTTAATGTTAAATCGATATTTATAATCTTTGCCAAAATGCAGAAAAAAATATGTTTACATTTTCAAGTTTTTTTGTTCTTTTCTTTAGTTATCTATCCCACATTTGATTCAATGTATATATTTTATAGAAAACACTAATCGAATTTTTAGAAAAACATGAATGAAAAATAAAAAAGGATTCCATATAAACATGTTGGTTAAATATATTTATTTAGTCTTCATAAGGATTTTCATTTACATATTTTCTATAGTTTATTATATATGAATTAAGAATGTAAAAAATAAGGGTTTATGAGAATGCATTCCGAAATTGTTATTATTTTAATATGTATAATACAATAACTTTATTGTACATATTTGTCTCAAACCCGTTGGCTAATACTCGATAAATATCTGAACATTACAAAGTTAATATTAACTAAAATTAATAAAAATCCTTCTTGTTATGTCTATTTGAACCGTCTCGTTGGTTTATGCTAAATTGATATCCTTAATCTTAGCCAAAAGCCCAAAAAGATAAAATATATAAATTAATATTGCACAAAATACATAGTTTAAGATAAATAGAAATAGCGAACAGTGGGCGTTATCTGTTAATGATGTCTTTATTATACTTCCTCTCTTGACCTCTGATATACACAGACCTGGTGCGCTGAGGGTGTTGTCATGTTTAATACTCGATAAAAATATGAACACTACAAGTAATATTAATTTAAAATAGTAAAAATCCTTCTATTTAGTGTTATTTGAACCGTCTCGTTGTTTTATGTAAAATTACTCGCGCGATAAAAATCTGAACAAAGTTAATATTAATTAAAAATAGTAAAAAACCTTCTTTCTAGTGTTATTTGAATTGTCTCGTTGTTTTATGTAAAATTACTCGATAAAAATCTGAACAAAGTTAATATTAATTAATTAAAATTAGTAAAAACCTTCGTTTTTAAATATATTTTAACCGTCTCGTTGGTTCATGCTAAATTGATATATCTAATCTTTGCCAAAATGCCGAAAAAAATATGTTTACATCTTCAATTTTTTTTTCTTTTTTTTTAGCTATCTTCCCCACATTTGCTTATGTATATATTTTCTAGCAAACACTAATCGAAGTTTTTAGAAAAACATGAATGAAAATTGAAGAGGATTCCATGTAGACATGTTGATAAAATATATTTAATTAGTCTTCATATGAATTTTCATTTACAAATTTTTTTTGGCCTCTTAAAATGCTCATTTGCTTTTTTAAAATTTGTTTGTTACTTTAAATTTAATTATTAGCGCTGCTTAGAGACTAACTTAAAAAATAATTTTATTTCTAATATTTAAACATAATTAAGAATGATAATTCTTCTAATACATAATATAGTGTCATAATAGGACACATAAAAGTCTATTAGAATTCAATAACAACATGGATAGATCAATACTGCAACATTTAATAGTTTATTAGAAGTTAATGACATTACACACGAAAAGATAAATAAAAATAGATTACAAATATTAATTAAATACATATTAATGAATATAATAATAATCATAATGAGAGATTCGAATTAGAATATATATATATATATTATATATGAATTAAGAATGCATAAAATAAGGATTTATAAGAATGCATTCCGAAATTGTCATTATTTTAATGTGTAATAGAAGAAATTAATTAAATAGAGGGAAATATAAATATGAGATGTGATTAATAGATAAACATGTGATATTTCAAGAATATGAAATTAATAAAAATTAGAATATATATGAATTAAAATTAGACAAATTACCAGAATAAAGGAAAATCTTAACGGAGCACCATAGAATGGGCAGCTTTATTTTCGTATTAGTAATAGATAATTGTCAATTCTCTCCGTTTTCAGACATTGAACGGAGCCAATATTGCAATTAGATTCACGCACAAACTCATGATATTTATTCTTTTCATTTTAAATTGACTCGTGATCTCGGTCGATTTGGAGCTTATCTACCTAAGAGAATCACTCTCAGCTTCAATTGCCGAAGAAATTATCTTTTGAGGTTTGATTGTTGAATTTATATGTATTTTCTCTATTATTGCCTAGAAAATAGTGTCTTAGAAATCTATCCTCTAAGGATTAGAAATAATTGAAATCTCTGCAAGTCTTAATTGAGCTCTTGCCTCCTCATTAATGTCATCAAAGAGAATAATACGCAAAGAAGAAAAAAGAAAAAAAAAATCATGAAACATAGATTAATAAGAGTGAATAGTGAAGATCATGAACATACATTATCTCATCTTTGAAGCATGATGTTTTTCCATGTTCATATGTAAACATTGTGTTAATCTATAATTTCTAGGTTGGGGGCTACAAAGAGTAATTTGAGGGCTACATTTAGAAATACCCTTATTTTTAATAGTAAACTGTAAATCGAATTGTCACAATAATACTAAAATTTTCCAATTTTGGTGATTGATATTTGCTAGTAGTGATTTGCATTCGTTAATCACTTTCCCTGTATCTTTTTTTCAGTAATGCTTTCTGTAGAGATTTGTTCACAAATCCATCTCTACTTGTAATCACACATGGCACACCAAATTTAATGAAAAAAAAAACACATATAATATATATTATGTGATTTTATCTCGTACTACGTCAGCATAAAACAATATCGTTTTGAGGCTGAATAATTAAACTAAAATTTAAAAGAAAAGAACTCTCAAACCCCTTGAAAATTCCCATTTCCCTAATCTCTTCGACTTCTCCACAAGCATGCGTCGGCCACGTGATTTTCAATATTGTATGTGTATTTTCACAACAGTGTGTGCCACATGAGATTTTGGGTGCCATATAATTTCATAATTGTAAAAATATTGAGACATCATGGATAAATTTATAATTCTAAAACGTTGGGATAATATTAAAAAAACTCTGAAATATTAAGATGATAAGTGAATTTTCATTAAATATAATACTCCCTCCGTCTCAAGTTAGTGTGATTCAACTAATATTTCATACCTCTCTACAAATTGAATATGCACCACACTTTTGGAGGACGGATAAAGTATATCTTTTTTTTTTAAAATATTTCTATGCCTTGCACGCAGGGTTAGATTTTTTAATTACTTCATTTTAGATTTTCGACTTTAGCACATCTCATCGTTGGAAATTGTCGACTTTAACATCCTTATAGATATATTTCTGCTTCTGTCCCTATTCCGACTGCATGGAATTATTTGAGTTAATCCATTTGCAATAAATAGCTAGGAGGATTTCGTGTATGTTAGTTCGGAGTTAGAGTGGCAGTGATGAAATCGACTAAGAGGTGTAAAGAGAGTGGCCACATATTGTTAGTGCTTTTTTATTTGATGGAGACTTCTTCTATATATTTATGCGCTTTTCCCCTTCATCATATCCAACGACCAATCTTATCTAAAAATTAATATCCTCACATATTTATTTTGCTTTCTGTAACGAATCTTTCATAATTTCTAATTTTTTAATTTCTTTTATTTTTATTACACCAAACAAGAGAAGGGAGAATATATTATACATTTGTTGTTTTATAAGACGAATGATATCATCCATAATATATCCATCATAAGATAGAAACAGAGTTTTTCTTTGTAAGCTGTGACGTATTCATTGAATATGAGATGAAAAATACTCCATCTGTCCACGATAAATTTGTCACAATTTCCTTTTTGGTCCGTCCACAAAAAAATTGCCACATCCATTTATGGTAATAGACCCCATACACCTCACTTACTTTTCCACTCACAACACAATTTAAAACTATATAAAAGTGGGACCCTTATTCCACTCACAATACAATCAACCAACAAATTATTAAAACCCGTGCCATCCACAATGCGGCAAATTTATTGTGGACGGAGGGAGTATTACATTTGGGTTAACTATATACGTTTATTTCTAACTAAAGCGAGTCCTTAATTAATTGACTAATTTTAATGCAATTTAAAAAAAATATTTTTACAATAAAAATTATAGACACATTGTATACGTCTATATGTAAAAAGAAAAAGAAAAAAGGAAAGTGAGGGATCCTATGAAGAGCCTTAGACATTCATTAAAGATTGGAATAGGGATCATTTATTCAATTGTTGGGCGTGCATTGATAAATAATTCACATAATTAATTTGCATATATAGATTCCAACATAAATTGAAAGAAAGAATTAAATTATTAATGTTAGTAAAAGTAGGCATAACATATAAATGGAGAGCATTAAGCGATGTTGATTGCTGGGGCAAACAACTTTTACTTCTGTAGCTGCTTTCTGCTTTTATGCTCTATCATTTGCTCCATTTTTTTTTAATTGTATCCTCTCTTTCATAATTAACTATTTTTATTTTATTGCTCCTAAAAAAGAAAAAAGTAACTACATTATCCTTTTAATAATGTTGGTATATATACATGGTTTCAAAGGCGAGAAAATTTGCTAAAAATGGCATCAACAAAAAATAAAATAAAGAAGCTAGGCTTTCTAGTGCAGAATTTTTTTTCGACGTCATAATCCAAAAATGAACTTTAAATTTAGGGTTTTTATTGACTTTATTAGTATTTAATATGGTTATGACGGTACTTAAATTTGAATTAACTTATTGAACTTATTGTAGTATAATTTGATGAACAGATGAACCTAAACTCCGATTGAAGATACCATATCAGTCATATTAATTTTTAGTTTTGAAAACAAATTGTTAAATTATACATACAATGAAGATCACCAAACTTGGTTGGTGATCTTCCATTATTTTGTTAACTAGAGTGTCACCCGTGCGATGCACGGGGAGAGTTTTTCTTCTTCTTTTTTTCGTGTAAAAAATCTCTTTTATGTTAATTTTAATTTGTGTTAACTAAGATTATTGATTTGATATTTATAAAAATATTTTAGGTTGTACCAGCGAGATAATCTATATAATAAATTGACACTCATGTAATTACTAAGATTCTTGATTTGATATTTATAAATTGGCTCTCAAGAAATCTAATGCTTATGCTTACCCAATGTTTTGAAGCTTTTCTGTTTGACTATCACAGAGCTCTAAAATTTGCAGGTCTTGAAATTTCTGGTGAAATGTGAATTTACTTTTCTTAATTATAAAGAAAAAATAAAATAGAGAAGAAATATAATGCTTACCCAATTTGAGCGTGGGATGATTATTAAAAAAGTAAATGTATAGAAAGTCAAGCGGCTTCTCGAAAAAAAATATTAGTCATGCGTGATGAGGCAGTGAGAAGATTTTGCATGGCGCATGCAATATTGGGCGGGAAAATGCATTGCAGTTATTCTGCTTTAATATATTAATAGATTTAAGTGGGCCTTGAGATCTCCACCAAACTCACTCTTAATGGAGATCACGAAACTTGGTGATCTCTACCCATTTTATTGTATTTTTATTTTACAATTATTTTTATTTAATATAATTTGAATAACAATAATTTTTAAAATGCAAATTTTATTAAATTGAAATAAAAAATAAATTACATTAATTTGGAAAAAAATAAACATTACAACTGGTTAGATTGACTGCTGATGAGAAGGCACCGGGAGATGGTCTAGCTGACACGTCCATACTTATCCTCAAGAATTTTGTTAGGTGGCTTGACTTACGTAATCTGAAAAACTAGCTCCCTAACATGTGAGCTTGACTAGCTGATCACTTTAACAATCATCTATATAATTGAGGTCAGCTGGTTTTGAAATCAAATCAAAACCTTAATTATAATTTTTCCAACATACATTACAATGAAATTTTGTTAAGTTATTGCAAAAGACATAAACAATAGCTTTCTGAAAAATCTTCGGGGTATAACGTAGTAAGATGCATGACTTGAAGAACATTGAATTTAGAAAATTGATTTCTCGAATCAAGGCACACAATGCATCTTAGCAGTTCAGTGCTAGAGTCAATTATTTATATCATTTATAGGTAAATCAACAACCTGACATAAAAATCATGATAAAATTAATAATGATTAAAATATTTTAATAAACAAGATGATTAAAAAATATTTGAAAGTTAGAATTACCATATGACAAAAACCTCTACACGATAACGATGCAAATTTGTGATAAATTGTGCCATTTTCTTTAATTATTGACCACGTCATGGTATAGTATCATCCATATTCATCAGTAAAATGTTATGCAACTCGCAAAATTTATTTGCTTGATTGAAAATGATTTCTCATCCATCATTTCAAAAGCTTTGTAATTGATGTTTCATAAAATAGATAAATGACATGGCTTGATCAATATTTTGATCCTTTTGTTGCAAGGCAATGACAACTCGTTCGTTATTCCTAATAGATACTTCAACAAGTACAACATCAATACAAACTCATAATTATTTATTTATTTAGTCAAACCTTCAACAATATTTTTATTATAAAAAAAGACATCATCACGAATATTTTTCTACACTTTCTCAAGAAGATCACATAGAGCATATACGAAGCAATGCAAGTAATGTAAGTCCCAACAAGTATCTCCAGATCTTGCCAAACGAATTTCCTGATTTTGACCACTAGTCTTTTCCTCATTATTGAGTTTTTCAATTAATTTTTCATGTTGAAATTTTTTGAGTCTGTCATTTATCTTACAAGATATTATGATCGTATTCACTATCATGGAGACAAAGGTAAAAACTAATTCATGACCCTTAACAACAACAACGACAACAATAACAACAACAACAATAATTAACTGAATTTGATGGGAGAAACAATGAACATATATAACAAATGAATTTTCTTCCAATATTAAGACAATCAATCTATTGAACTCGCCCCACATATTTAAAGCTCCATCATATCCTTAACCTCTCATTTTTTATAAAGATAAAATCATATCTTGAAAATAATTTGTCAATAGCATATTTCAAAGACACATATATAAAAGAAGAGTCAGCCACATGAACAACTCAAAGAAATCGTTGAATTACAAATTCATCATTGTTCATACAACGTATTACAACTTCTTTTTGTTATTTTAATGAAACATCTCGAACCTCATCAATTAAAATTGATTTTTTTTATCTCCAATATCTTTAACTATAGCACATGTGACCTCTGAAGCATAAGTACATGTTAATTTATTTGAATTTTTGGAGAAATTATTTGAGCATTAATAGGAGCATTTGGATCCAAAACATTAGAAACAATATCATTATGTTGACTATACCATTGAAGCAACTCAAGAAAATTATCTTTTTTGAAGAACTAGTTGACTCATTATGTCTCCGAAAAGACAATATTCATTGTTTCAATAGAAAACGAGTCACATCCAATGAGGTTGCCAAGTGGGCACGAGTATTTGATCGGAACATATTTATCACACTTTACTTTTGATTTTTGAAAACTTCGAATTGTATTCTAACATTATTGTGATAACTATTCATAACCCAACATGAAGATTGAATTTTTCTTTTTTTTTTCTTTTTGGTCAATTGTAGTAGGTCTTCGTAAAAAAAATCCTCTGCAAATCGGCCCCATTTATTATAATGCTTGAAAAGACAGCACCAAAAATAAAATACGTCTTTTCATACGCTATATTCTTGTCAGCGAAATTTTTGATACCAAGTCATTGAGAACTCCTTTCTTGATTACTATATGATTTTTTGGATATGTTTTCCCAAGTGATTGGCAAGGTCTCATTGATAAGTACACTCTTCGTGCACAATCTCGAATAGCAACATCAAACTCCTCGATTGATTTTTGCAATCCCAAATCATTATTTATATCATTTAAGTCCAATTCAACTTCTTTTAGGGTCATATTTATCACTAGTTCAACAATAGATTCTTTAGAAAAAGAGGAAGATCCATCATCCTACCGCTTTTGATTAAATTAGGGGTGTGCATCGGTTCATAACCAAATCGAACCGACCATATTTTGTCAAACCGAGAACCGAACCGAGTACATATTTTATGGACTGAAACCGACTGACAAAATTTTTGGATCGTGTTAGAAAGATAGTGTTATTTATGGTATGATAGAATAGGGTTTAATACCTTCCTTGTTTAGCTTAGAGTTTCTTGTATATATAGGTGCATTGATCAGTTGAATAATATACAGAAAATTGTCCCAAACTATGTTTTACATTACGTTTGAACATGGTATCAAAGCAAACGATTTAGGTTTTGGGATTTAGGATTATATATATATATATATATTTTCGAGAGGGTGCCGCCACCCATCTCAATTCTATGCATCTCCGGTCGACACCTTCGGCACAGGGAGAAATGCCACCATCTGGCGAATCGCTGCCAGAAATTTCGCGGTCGAAACCGCGCGTGTGGGCCACACGCACCGCCACTGTCCACTGCCGCCAGATTTGTTGCCGGCGCATGAGGGCGTGTGGTTTGCCGGAATTCTATCCGGTCAGTTCCGTTCGACTTGTCTCGACATATTCTCTCGATCCGTATGCCTGTTTGGGTCAATACCAGGTCAGTGTTGGATTCCGTTTTAGTACAGTTCGTTTTTGTTGGGAATTTCAAATTCTATTTGTGGATTCGATTTGTTGTAGTCCATTATGTCTGAAAACGAGAATAGAACGGTTGATATTATACCAGTGATGACTAGAATACAGAACACAAACTCAATCCTAAAAATTATATGGTTTGACGTCAGACTATTGAACTTATCTGTTGAGTATATCTATGGATACACATATGACAGATGATCCACCATCCTCTACTACTTCTAAACGTACTTGGCTTCGAGAGGATGCTAGGTTGTTCTTGCAGATTCGAAATTCTATCAGTAGCGAGGTCGTTTGTCGCGCCTCAAATTTCAAAAATGAAGGATCGGGAAATGACTGAATTAAATGAAAGAGCTGAACTTTAACATTATTTGAAGACGAGAATTCACATAAGAAGACCGTCAAGTTCAAACGATAATATTTACTAACATTCAACTCAAAAGTCTACATGATCAAAGTTCTAGTTCATATCCGAAAATATAAAGGCTGACATAATTTACATACATCAAAAGCGATCAAGTCTATGATTCATGTTTCTTTTTCTTTTCTTTCCTTTTGTTAATTTATTTTGCATTTTATTATAATCTTATGCACAAATAATTACATAATCATGTAATTTACAAAATTACATTTATTTTAACCATATATAACTAAAATTTCTCTTGAGATTTTAATTAAATAAAATCTCATATAAAACACACTTAGATAAAGCAACTTAATCAATTTATAAAACCCTTTTTTATAAAATAATTGGTAAAACATTTGTTGAAATTACAAGATTTTTTTCTCCTGAATATGAACCAACTCAATTGTAATCACACAGGAGTCCAATTATTTTTCTTAATATACTATCGAGGAACCGGGATATTACATCGTTGGGCTGATTACTCACTACAAGACAGTCAAAACTCTCATGTCATTTCTTGACTTCTTGTATTCGGGAAAAGAAAATATTTCTCGAATCTATGATGTATATCAGGCATTCTATAGGCCAGACAAATGAGATAGATCGATTACAGAGTATTTCATGGAGTTTAGAAAGACATATGAAGAACTCAATGCACTACTTCCTTTCAGTACTGATATCAGTGTCCAACATGCCCAACGAGAGCATATGGATGTGATGAGTTTTTTGGCAGGCCTTCCGGTGGGCTTTGAGACGGCTAAATCGCAAATTTTGTCTGACTCTTAGATTCGTCTTTACATGAGGCTTTTAGTAGGATTCTTCGGACTGAACGCCCAACCTCTGTCCCAGATTCTCACCTCAGAAGTGTTCTTGTCAGTCATGCTTCTACATATGAGCCTGAGAAGACTCGGTACAAATATAGCGGGACCAAAAGACAAACTTCAGCATCTCGAGGGCAGTGGTCAGCCTCTGTAGAGTGTCGTTACTGTCATGAATTTGGACATATTAAGCAGGATTGTCCGAAATTGTGCAATAAGAAGTCTCATTCATCCGTTCATGTGGTTGACAGTGGCAATAATACTGGTCCATCTAGTGATGCCATCACTATTTCAGCCAATGAGTATGCCAAGTTATTACAGCAACATGGGATAAACCAATCTCAATCTAGCTCTGTCACCGTTATTGTCGAGTCAGGTAAACCTAATGCTTGTCTAATTTCCTTACCTTCCAAATAGGTCAGATTCCGGTGCCACCGATCACATGACAGGTAAGTCCCAAGTATTTTCTACCTTTGAGTCTCATAATACTCATTTTCCTATTACTTTAGCTGATGGTTCTCAATCTCATGTTGTTAGATCGGGAACGATCAATCCTACATCGTCCCTATCCTTGTCCTCCGTTCTTAGTCTCCCTTCTCGTTTAATTTGGTTTCTGTGAGTAAACTTACTCGCAATCTTTGTTGTAGTATCTCATTTTTTCCTGATTATTGTTTATTTCAGGATCTTGCGACGAAGAAGATTATTGGTAAGGGACATGAATCAGACGGTCTTTACATTCTTGATACACAACCATCTTCATCAGTAGCATGTACCGGTACCGTCACCCCTATGGAAGCACATTGTCGGTTGGGGCATCCTTTTCTATTATCCTTGAAAAAGTTGAGTCCGCAACTTCTAAGTTGTCGTCTTTAGATTGTGAGTCGTGTCAGCTTGCAAAACTTCATCGTGTTAGTTTAAGTCCTAGAGTCAATAAGCGAGTTAGTGCCCCGTTTGAGTTTGTCCATTCTGATGTTTGGGGTCCTTGTTCCATTACATCAAAACCCGAATTTTGTTATTTTGTCACTATTGTTGATGACTATTCTCGTGTGATATGGCTATATTTGATGAAGAATCGTTCTGAGTTATTTACCCATTTTTTTGCCTTTTGTGCTGAAATTAAGACTCAATTTGGTGTGCCTATCAAAATTTTGCGAAGTGATAATGCTAAGGAATATCTATCCGATATATTTCGCAATTATATGATGCCCAATAGTATTCTTCATCAAACTTCTTGTGTTGACACACCATCTCAAAATGGTGTTGCTGAAAGAAAGAATAGGCATCTTCTTGAGACTGCTAGAGCTTTGTTATTTACTCGACAAGTTCCTAAATATTTTTGGGCTGATGTTGTCTCTACTGCTTGCTTTCTCATCAATCGCATGCCATCTTCTGTTCTTCGTGCTGGGTCTCCATTTCATGTTCTTTTTCCATCCCAACCTTCGTTTTCAGTTGAACCCAAAATATTTGGTAATATATGCTTTGTTCGGGATGTTCAGCCTCACGTTACAAAATTGGATCCGAAGTCTTTAAAGTGTATAGTTTTAGGCTATTCTAAAGTTCAAAAGGGTTATCGGTGTTTTTGTCATAGTCTCGACAAATATCTTATGTCCATTGATATCTCATTTTCAGAACACATACCTTACTCTCCCAACTCCACTCCTACTCCTACTGAGAAGGAATATCCAGACTTTCTCAGTTATACAGTTTCCTCTCCGGTTGTTCCTTCATCCCAGTCTACTAAGCCACCCATCATGCAAACCTACTCCCGTCGTCCTCCTAGTCCTTCTGTGCCTGCTACTGTTGAGATGGTTCCTGAATCCTCTGTGTATCCCGATGAGCCAATACATTCGTCGTCAAATCCGACTCCGAGTGATGATCTTCCCATTGCTTTTCGCAAAGGTAAACGTTCTTGTACTTATCCCATTATTGCTTTTGTCTCTTATGCTCATTTATCTCCGGCCACTCATGCTCTTGTTGCTTCTCTTGTTCGTATTCCTAAAACTGTTGCTAAAGCTTTGGCTCATTCTGGTTGGACTGCTGCTATGGTTGAGGAAATGAATGCTTTGATCGCTAATGGGACTTGGGTTCTTGTTGAACTTCCTCCTGGTAAACGATCTATTGGATGTATATGGGTGTTTACAATTAATGTTAATCCTTATGGCTCTATTTTTCATTTAAAGGCTCGTCTTGTAGCGAAAGGCTACGTTCAGATACATGGTGTTGATTATTCTGAAACTTTCTCTCCTGTTGCTAAGATGACTTCTATTCGGCTCTTGATTTCGTTGGCTGCCTCTAATCATTGGCCTTGCATCAGTTAGATATCAAAAATGTATTTCTCCATGGTGATCTACTTGATAACATCTATATGGAGCAACCGTCTGGCTTTGTTGCTCAAGGGGAGTCTCATAAGGTTTGTTATCTTCGTAAATCATTGTATGGTTTGAAACAGAGTTGTCGTGCATGGTTTGGTACATTTACTCATGCTCTTGAGAAGTTTGGTATGAAGCAGAGTAAATCAGATGATTCGGTTTTCAACAAACATTCTGATCATGGCATTATCCTGCTGGTTGTTTATGTTGATGATATTGTGATCATTGGTAGTGACTTTTAAGACATTGCCTCTCTGAAAGTATTTTTCTCTACTAAGTTTGATACTAAAGATTTGGGAGAGCTTAAATATTTTTTCTAGGTGTTGAAGTGATCAGAAGCAAGAAAGGAAGAATTTTCTTGTCTCAAAGGAAGTATGTGCTTGATTTACTGTCTGACACGGAAAAGTTGGAGGCTAAACCATGCAGCACTCCAATGGCTCCTAACTTGCAACTTACAACAGATGGTGTTCTATTTGATGATCCTGAGAGATACAGAAGAACTGTTGGAAAGTTGAATTATTTGCGGATGACGCGTCCTGATATTGCTTATTCAGTAAGTGTGGTAAGCCAATATATGTCCTCACCAACGGTTGATCATTGGAGGGTGGTAGAGTAGATTTTATGCTATTTGAAGGGAGCGCCTGGACGTGGAATTGTATATGGGATCATGGTCATGACAAGATTGAATGTTTTCTCAGATGCTGATTGGGCTAGAGCAAAAAAAGATCGAAAGTCTACCTCAGGATATTGTGTGTTCTTCGGAGGGAATTTGATTTTGTGGCAAAGCAAGAAACAAAATGTGGTCTCACGCTCAAGTGCAGAATCAGAATATAGAGCTATGGCTAAATCTGCATGTGAGATTATGTGGGTGCGCCAGTTTTTGATTGAAGTGAGCTTGAATGTCTCAACACCAGCTAAGTTGTGGTGTGATAATCAGGCTGCACGTCATATTGCATCTAATCCAATCTTTCATGAAAGGACGAAGCACATTGAAATTGATTGTCACTTTATCCGTGAAAAGATTTAGCAATGGCTGATTACTACTGGATATAAGAAAAGTGAAGACCAGTTGGGAGATATCTTCACAAAGGCTCTTAATGGTGTTAGGATTAATTATCTTTGTAACAAGCTAGGCATGATTAATATCTATGCTCCACTTGAGAGGAGTGTTAGAAAGATAGTGTTATTTATGGTATGATATAATAGGATTTAATACCTTCCTTGTTTAGCTTAGAGTTTCTTGTATATATAGGTGCATTGATCATTGAATAATATATAGAAAATTGTCCCAAACTATGTTTTACATTACGTTTGAACAGACCGAATAGAAACTGAACCGAAAAAACCGATCGATTTCGGTCGGTTACCGAACCAACCGAACATTGCATTTTCTCTAAGGTTCAACTGTGGAATTTACAGAAAACAGAAAAGAAAAGATGAGAGAATCGATTGGTCGCCGGCAGAAGTCAACGAGGCTGCAAGACTCAATGCGGCGACTGAGGAGAACAGTTGAACAACGGTGGAGCAGAACTCTCCAACAACAACTTTGTAGCAGATTTCTCATGTTTTTTTTAATAATCACTTCGGCTATGAAAGAAATGAGTGAGTGTGTTGGGAAGCCGCTCATTAATGGAGAAAGATAAAATAGAGTGGAGCTCGAGAGAAGTGATTGTTAGGAAGATGCGAGAGAGAAGATGAAAAAAGTAGGTGGGGGCGCGTAGGCTACTGTGGAGAGAAAATAGGCATGAAGTGTTGGTGTGGTGTTAGACGTGAAATCTTATATATATCAAGAAAATAAGAGAGATAAAATGATAGGAATAGAGTCTAGATATTATATTATATTCATGAATTCGATCGGTTCGGTTGGAACCGAACCAAAAAAATTTAAACTGTCAACCGAACCGAAAACCGACTTTTTTCAAATTTATCAACCGAACCGTAAATCGATAACTTTGAAAATCGAACCGAACCGACCAAAACATGTCGGTTTTGGTCGGTTTTTAGGTTTGGTGTTGTTCCTGCATGCCCCTAGATTAAATATTGCTCCATTTTTTTATGCAAACAGAAGTATATTTCATGATTAATTTATAATTTTGATAATGCAAGTTACTAACAACATTCATAAGTCCTAAATTATAATAAAATCATCCAAATTTCTCAATTCAAAGTATAATTGTAAAATACTCAAAATTTTAGATCGTGTTAAGCCGTATGCCTACAAGGAGAAGATTGTTGCATGGGATTGCAGTGTTGTGAATGTACTATTATTTTTTTCGGATACTTAGGTTTGATTACTAGAATATACCCCTTTATACTTTCACTATGGATACCTCATCCCATGCAAATTCTGAGGTATATGATCATTCGTTTATCACACTTCATATATTTTGAGCTACTATTTTATTATAAAATATTCTTATGGACTTAAATATTGGAATGCTCATGCTTGAGCCATCTCCGGCTTGTCTTTAGCAGATCTCAGGGAAGTTCCAACGAGAAGACCACCTTCAACCGGTTACTGCATTCAAATTCACTTTAAGTATATTCTGCCTATATTTTTAAATTTTTTTATGCGGATCTCAAACCTTACACAAATATTATAACATTAGTATATACTTCCTCCGTCTCCTAAAGCTATATTACATGTTACCGGTACAAGTTTTAAAAATATTTGGTAGAAAGTGTGTTGAGTGGAGAAAGGGACCCAATACTTTAAAAACTGTGTGGTAGATCTTTGTTGAGCAGAAAATGAGACCCATCATTTTTTTGTAAGGAGTTGTATGAGGTCATGTCCCAAAATGAAAGTGATACACTTTTCAGGGACGGACATAAATGAAATTAATGATACAATGTTCAGGGACGGATAGAGGTGGCCAAAAAACCCGAAACTGGTGGTTCCAGAACCGGAACCGAACCGTTAGTTCTGGTTTGGAACCGAGAACCGCATCGACGACGGTTCGGTTTCGGTTCCAAAGTTACGGAACCGAAACCGCCGGTTTCAGTTCGGTTCCGGTTCCGAACCACCAGTTCCTCCTATTTTTTTTATGTTTTTATCTATATTTATGTTACGATTCATATTTATTTCACCTAAATGTTACGTGAATGCATAAAATTACAATTAAACAAGAAAAGTAGCAAAAAATGAAAAAAAATACAAAAATTAAATTCCAAAATATGCGGTTCCGATTTAGAACCGCCGGAACCGAACCGAACTGAAACCGAAGTGGTCGGCGGTTCGGTTCCGGTTTCCTTGGGGTGGAACCGAGAACGGCTGGTTCGGTTCCAGTTCCGGAACCGAACCGAACCGCGGCCACCTCTAGGGACGGAATGAGTATAATTAATCATTAATATTTGGGTAAATTACCTATAAATTCCTGAATTTTTCACAAATTCTGGTTTTGCTCCCCACAAAAAAATTCTGCATGACAATTCCCAAACTTTATATTTTGTCTGATTTTGCATTCAAGGTCGGTTTTTCCCAAATTATGTGCTGACTTGGCAGCAGGAAATCCTACGTGTCCTAGTCGGCCAATGAGTAAATAATTATCCAAACAACAAATTACCTATAAATTCCTGAGCTTTTGTGAAATTCTATTTTTGCTCTAAAAAAAATTAATTTGTGCAACAAATTCTCAAACTTTTTAATTTGTCTGATTTTGCATCCAATGTCGGTTTCCCACAAATTGTTTGAAGGATGACACATGAACCGAAGTCCTATTTTACATACCATTATGGCTTTTTGGCTTAGTGAGAAACTATATGCTTGTATGCACCTTGCAACATAGTCCATCCGTCCCAATAGCAAGGTCTCATTTCTTTTGGGCACGGTTATTAAGAAACAAGAGTAAAAAGATAAAAAGTGGTAGGTCCCAAGTCTTTTGAATAGTTAATTATTTTCATTTTTGGAATGAGACCTTGTATTGGAACAGATGAAAAAGAAAAGAGGGACCTTGCTATTGGGACATAGGGAGTATTTTGTAATGAATGAAAGTGATGAAAGTTTGTTTTGCTTTTTTACAGTCTTTTGCATCTTGTATTAATCCTTTTTTGTAATTTTTTGCATTCTTTTGCAGCCTCTAATTTGTGTCATCAAATTGGGGGAAACCGACATTGGATGTAAAATCAGACAAATTAAAAAGTTTGGGAATTTGTTGCACAAATTAATTTTTTTTGGAGAGCAAAAATAGAATTTCACAAAAGTTCAAGAATTTATAGGCAATTCATTGTGTGGATAATTATTTACTCGTTGGCCGACTAGGACACGTAGGATTTCCAGCTGCCAAGTCAGCACACAATTTGGGGAAAACCGACCTTGAATGCAAAATCAGACAAAATATAAAGTTTGGGAATTGTCGCGTAAAATTTTTTAGTGGGAAGCAAAACCAGAATTTGTGAAAAGTCCAGGAATTTACAGGCAATTTACCTTAATATAGAGTCATTAATATATAAAACGCACTATTCATGCTGCACATTTTATATGATTCCGTTGATATTTTATAAGAAGCGAACGCTTATTTAGAATTTGTATATTTGATTCTCTTTATTCAATTATATAATTGCGAAGCTTTGTTGTTATGATTTTGAACAGGATCGATGGAATCATTTGTGAAGGTCAATGCTTTGCTGAAGTAGCAAATAAAAAAAGACATTATTTAAATTAAATGATGACCTCTTCTACTCTTCCCCTTTACTTATAGTATTATTTAACAAATAATGCATATCCCATGCATAGGAGTAATTGTAATTTATTTCAAGGGGTCTTTTATCATTTCTATATATGGATTGGATTCGAAGTCAATTTGAGGGTCTTATACTCTTTCTGAGAAACAGTGAACAAAATATTAATTAATTAGGATGGATGTAAATGACAAAACAAAACGAAGTGGTCAGTAGAATTAATTTAGTTCGAGGCACTCTTATCCTTTTCCTTTTTTTTTAAGTCGGGAAAGAAAGCAGAAGAAATTGAATTCGAAATATTTCTCTTTTAGCTTTTTATATAAAAAATATTTTTATAAGGATTGTTTAATATTTTATATTTATTTAATCTACTCAGATTTATTCATTTTATTGGTGGAAGGTATATAGTTTCACTTGCGCATACACATTTTATTAATTTGGTTTAACTTAAAACATTCGTTATACTATAATTTATTAGAATACTTGATTCATGTCTTAGAAAATTTAAGGCCATGTTTGGTTCAACATTTTTTAGGCATGGAAATGAATTCAATTAATTAAATCCATTACTCCTTGTTTGGTTTGGGTAGTGGGTTAACAATTACCCTTACTTAATGGTAATCCAATCCCCCAAAATATTACACTCCAAACTAGAGTGGGAACAAAATAATTTCTTCTCCGCAATCATTTCACAAGGTAATTTTTTTTTCATTGTTGAACCAAACACCCAATAAAAGTAACATTTATTGTTACCATTCCTCCCCTCTACCTGATTCCATTATCTTTCCATTCCTCTACTCGAACCAAACGAGCACTAAAAGTAAAGGAGTGAGATAAAATTACTTATGTACTCGGCCTTACTTTAAAAAGAAAGAAAAAAAAAACAACTCCTTTTAAAATGGGCATAATTTTATTAGAAGATCACTTAAATATTATTTTCACTGACTTTTGAAACGTTGTAATTACAATACTACTTTTTTTTTTTGTGATTACAACATCTAAAAAAAATTCCAATACGAAATTTATCCAATATGTTCCCTAAAACAATGCCGTCTTGTACCTATGAAACAACGTAGGTTTATTCTTGAAAAAAAAATTATTATAATTACAAAAAATTAAAAAATAATTTGGTGATTGTAACATTTTAAAGGTTGTGCATATTATGCTAATAGTCATGTGATATTCACTAGTGGTCCTGGAGCAGGAATAACATACATTAATTGGAAATTTATTACCGTCACCCAAGGTCATCGACCAGTCCTACAAATTACTCCATAAATTACGAGATTCCAGTTTAAATTCGAATTCCAAATAATTAAATGAGAAGAAGGTCAATTTGGGGTTAAAACTTAATTAAGTAGCTTGTAGCCCCACATAGATGGTTTAATTGGAAGAGTAGACTTTTGCTGTAAATGCTTTAGGTTTAAGTTATGTGGATATTTTTAGGAAAAGTATTTATTTTTAAAAAAATCACAAATTTTTTTAGCGCGAAATTGTAAATTCTAAAAGAACTTTAGAAATATGCAATTAAGACGTCACCTTACAATTTATTTATTTTTTAACGTTCCCAAATTTTTTAAATCAATAAAGTCTGACATGGAAATATATTTTGGCAAATGACGCATTGTCGTTTCAAAATAAGGATTATTGACAGAAGATCACGAAATTTGAAAATAATTGCAAACTAGACTCTATTTTAAAAATATGTTTAATCAAAACACTTATATGCAAACTGAATTTTTTTGGATATTCCTAAAGTTTCAACATAGATTCAGATTTTAATTTAGTTTTAACCTTGTAATGTTGATAATGTTCGTAATGTAATGTAGACAATAATATGACCGACAAAAAAGCATCATCATTCCATTAAGAAATTTATTTATTTATTTATATTTTATTTTATTATATAGATATATATATATATATATATTATATTTTGAATTGTTCTATAAAAAATTTTAAAGGCCGCATGACGGTGGACTTGAACCCGAGACCTTTGGCCTTGATCATTAACCACTCTACCACGAGGCTAACACACGCACAAAAAAAAAACGATATTAAAATTAGAATCTATATTAAAATTTTGGATTGTTCGAAAAATAAAATTCATAAATTAGTGTCTTAAATGAAAAAAAAAATGTGCCAAATTTGTAACTATAGCGAAAGACAATGAGTACTTTTGTCAATAATTTTTTTCTTTGAAACAATATCGTTTCAATTGCCAGAATATATTTTCACATACGAAAGACCCAATACATCATACATTACTGAGTGGAAAAAAATTTGCTTTTTTTAACCCTAAGACCGGAATAAATTGAGAATGATAAAAAAAACGAACAAATTGTAAACTAATGTCTTAATTGCATACTCCTAAGCTCGTGTCGGATTTACTATTTTGCCCAAAGTTCATAATATTTTAAGCAGTTAATCTTTAAAAAACAATGGACCGATATTCATCTAAATTGTAATAGTATTATTTTTCTTTGTATGAATTAAATTAAATTAATGTTCAATACCACTTAATTATTGTTAAGGTTCGTTGGAAGATCGTTAGAAAGAGAGAAGTAAGAAAGCAACGGTTGAACCAAAGGGCCGTTAAAATAAACGGTCGAAGTTGAAACTAAAAATAAGTTTGACAGTAAATATTATAAAATAAATCGAAAGCCTTGCACGTGTCGCCACGTCGACATCCGTCCACCCTTTCATTACAGCAGTACAGCTCACGCACACTTGAACTCAAGTTTCAAACTTTCAAACAACAGTATCCTAAGCAAATAATTTTATTTAATAAAAATTATTCACTTAAATTAGCAGTGAAAGCTTGGTAAGAAAAAGTCATAAAATCTACACCTACTTGCACCTCCCTCACCTGAATCCTGCTTTTTTCTCTCTCTAACCCGCTCTCTCTCTCTCCCATTCTAACCACTGCTCTTTCCTCCATTAGCAATTTCTCTTGATTATGTTTCCGTTTTGATCGATTGGGGAATTTCTTTTTTTCTATTTTTATTGGTATCTTGCAACTGGGCTGAGAATTTCGGGTTAAAAACTGAAACTTTTTGGGGGTTTGGAGTAAATGGGTATTTGTTATTCATCGGCTAGTGGAAAGAGGAACACGGGGTGGGAGACCGGCGACGAAAAGGCGGGTTCCAAGTTGAAGAAGAGCAGCTCCGGTGATTTCGCCACCTTTATTAGTAAGTTAAGTGGCGGCGGCGGCGCAGCCGCGACTGCTGCCGTCGTAGCGGAGGAGCGGGCGTTGCATCAAACCCCGGGGCGGCTGTTTTCGAATGGGGCGAGCCGCATCGCTAGCTTGTACACTCAGCAGGGGAAGAAAGGGACTAATCAAGATGCCATGCTCGTTTGGGAGGTATTTATTTATTTATTGAATCATTTAACTCCTTCTGCGAAATTTGTCGATTTATGTAATGTCTTTGATATAGTAGAGCATTACTAGGGCTAGTCATTGAGTCATAATATACTTAATTTGTGATCTAGTTGCAATTCTGTGGAAGAAAATATATATATATATATATATATATATACACATATATATATTTTAGGTTATATTGATATATGATTGGCTTAACTTGTGAAGAACTGAAAGAATAATGGATTTTTGTTCTTGTCTATTCTGGGTCAGTTTATGATTTGCTTGGATTGTTTATACGGTAGAATTTCTGTACGGGAGGCGATGCGAATGCAACTTTTTGTGGAGTTTTTGATGGTCATGGTCCTTATGGTCACATGGTGGCAAGGAAAGTGAGGGATGCTCTTCCAACTTTACTACGTTTGCAGTGGGAAAGTAAGGCCGAAAATCATGAGCAAAATCATGTACTTGAGAATGTAAGTTTCGAAGGAATGAGGCGTTTTGATGAGTTCATGGATGAGGATGGATGTGAATCGGTAGAAGCAGAGGAGATTGAGAAAGTGCCTGAGATGCATATTCCACTCAAGAATTCAATGCTAAAGGCTTTCAAGTTAATGGATAAGGAACTGAAGTTGCATCCTTCTATCGACTGCTTTTGTAGCGGTACAACTACTGTTGCCTTGATTAAACAGGTATTTGTTTTCCCTTTGTTATGCGATAATCTGTCTGGTTACTCTATGAGTTGCACTTTGTGCTTGCTAAAGAATTACTATTTGTTTTTTATAGCAATTTCTAAGATGGTATATCAACTTATGCTAGTCTAAAATGGCATCATTAGATGTTTCAGCATTCGTTTTCGTGTTTTTATGGTTGAAATTCACATTCAACTCGTTATTTAAGGTCTATAATATGGCATGAAGTGTCCATGGTATTTGCAGTCAAATCTTTATGTTAGGGATGTTTTCAGGAAATGCGGATAATAGATACTTTGTAGGTTGTAACTAAATGAAGCTTTTACTTGTAGGACTGTATAAAAGTATTAATATCTGCGATGACAGTTTTACGTGTGGATAATGAGAAGTAATAATGATGAAACTTTCTATAGCTGCCTCGCTACATTTTCTTGCTATGCATTCTGTGGCTACTCTTACAACAGCTATGTCAGCACCAACATTTTCATAAGGACATGTATTCAACTTGATCATAGCTTTGCTAAGAAAACTTAAAAAAGTTTGATGATTGGCTGATCCAAGGCAATAAGCTCTGTAGTCTGCTCGTGAGTGATGTCGATTTGAAATTGATTACACAATAAAGCAACATTAATTTGCAAGATAGGTTTCATGAAGGTGTAATTTGTAATCTTGTACTGATTGATAACTACTCTACATCTTTGGTCTACTGCAAGAGACCTAGATTTTTGGGTTGCCTCACAACAAGCACGCGCTCACACACATGTATATAAAGATATGCTAGTATGACAACAAGTTATGTGGATTTCTTGAGTTTAAGATCTGAAATCATCGCTGTCAATAGCATATAGTTATTGCTGCCTTACATTGTCAGATCATTGCTGTTTTTGTTGATCTGCAATTATTAGATGGTATTAATCGATGAAAAAGATATATGGTACTGGATGGGTGTAACGACTTGTTAAAACAATAATCCAGGGTCAGGATCTTATAATTGGAAATGTTGGCGACTCCAGAGCAGTACTTGCAACCCGGGATAAGGACAATGTTTTGGCGGCTGTACAATTAACCGTGGACTTGAAACCTAATCTTCCAAGTATCCATCTCTCACTCTCACATGCTCTAAATATTTCTATATATGCTTTATGGATTTTCTGTAAATAAAGATTGATAGAAACTTCATATTCTCTAGCAAATACATCTCTTTCGATAATTTCTTCAAAGGTCTGATCATATGAAAGAATAATCTCCTTTGTACTTGAATATTCAAGTTGAATTAGAAATAATTCTTTCCCACGTTGTAACATGTTGATAAAAAAATTCTTCTGAAAACGAATTCTCGATGTGCTTGGGGAGCTAGTTGAGTCGTGCTTTTATTACTCCAAGATTTTAACAAACTATACCATTGGATTGTCGTGTCTGGAAGATGACTTGCATTATATATTCTAGGTCTACTATAGAAATAGGTAATATATATGCATCGGTGGCATAGCTTACTTATTACGTGGTTTCTTAATTTTAGGGGAAGCTGCAAGGATCCAGAAATGTAAAGGAAGAGTTTTTGCTTTGCAAGATGAACCGGAAGTAGCGCGTGTATGGCTGCCCAATAGTGATTCACCCGGCTTGGCCATGGCTAGAGCCTTTGGGGACTTCTGCCTCAAGGACTTCGGTTTAATATCCATCCCGGATGTCTATCACCACCACATTATAGAGAGAGACGAGTTCGTCATTCTTGCAACCGATGGGGTAATTATATTTATTCTCCATTTTCATACCCGTTGAAATAAATTTTTCTCATATTCTTCATGTTAATAATTTTCTCAACATTTGCATAGGTGTGGGATGTTCTTTCGAATAAGGAAGCAGTAGACATCGTTGCCTCAGCTCCTGGGCGTGGAACAGCCGCCAGAGCCCTCGTAGACTGCGCTACCAGAGCATGGAGGCTCAAGTATCCAACATCCAAGAACGACGACTGTGCTGTCGTATGTTTATTCTTGGAACATGTTCCTCCGACTAACGAGCCAAAATCCCATAATGATGCAGCATCTGTTCCTGAAGAGGAGGAAAACAAGGCTCCCATAGAAGAAACGACTTCGAGGTCTCCCTCTGAACCGGACCCTGATAGTGGAAATCTTGATAGTCCATCGACTAAAGAATCGAGCGAGATAGTCCCTGTGGTGGAGGAAGTTGAGGAGAAACGAATCGACAGGAGTGTTGGTCAGTCGAAGAGAAGCTTAGCGGAGTGCCTTTCGAGCGCCGACGAAGAGGAATGGTCGGCGCTCGAAGGTATCACACGAGTTAATAGCCTTCTTAGTCTGCCCAGATTCTTGCCTTTTGATAGAAGAAGCACGAGTTGGAGAAAATGGTTGTGAAATAAATTTGCCTTGAGACCAATCACATCCTTTTGAAGTTGTTTGCTATCACTATTTATTTATTTATGGATTTGATAGGAGAATTTTGTAGTATCTTCTCTCTCTGCTGTCTTCAAAACTATAATATAGTATATTTTTAGATAGCTCTTGTAGTCTTATTTTGTTTGTTTGTAATGCATGTTTCTTCAACTCCCCTCTTTCCTAAGTTTCTCTGAAAAATGTCATAAATCAATTCTTACTACTACCTCCGACCCATGATAAGTGGTCACATTCTTTTCGGCATCAGTATTAAGGAGAAGGATGTTTAAAGGGTAAAAAGATAGTAAGTGGTGGAGCCCACAACTTTTTGTGAGAGAGTATTTTCATTATAAGGAAAATGGTCATTTATTTCGGGACAACCCAAAAAGGAAATGTAGCCACTTATTGCGGGACGGAGAGAGTTATTTTAAGGCCAAACTTTAATTTTCTCTACTTGTTAGGCCATCCTTTTTAGAGGTGATCTCTACCATTATTTAAATATTACGTGATCTCTCCATTTTGCTGACAATAGAGATCATCAAATTTGACGATCTCTACTCGTTTTCTTTATTTCTTATAACAATTATTTTTATTTCATTATCCCAATGGGAAGCTGCCACCTCATCCCTCCCTCTTGCGCCTCTCTCTCCCCACCGCATTCGCTGGAGGCTGGAACGATCACCATGGTGATCGCCACCGGGCTCCGTCTCCCTCCGTGCGATCTTAAACGTGGCGATCACCTCCCCGTGATCGTTGTTGCGGATTACCTTAGTATTTACATTTGATTTCGTATTCGCATCAATTAATCAGCTTTATTTTCACAAACTAATGATTAGTAAAGATAACCGAAAACCAAACCAAAACAAACCGAAAATAGAATTTGGTTTGGTTTGTTCGGTTTGTTTGGTTTGTTTGGTTTTATTTTTTTAAAATTTAATTTGTTTGGTTTGGTTTGGTTTGATGCTTTGACAACCAAACCAAACCGAAAACCGAATTTTTATATTTATATATATATATATATATATTAATTTTTTATATAATATATATAGATTAATTATATTTATATATAACTTTTCTCAATAATGAAAAATAATTTGAAAGAATTTAGCGCAAGAGCTTGTTGGACCCAATAGAACTTGAAATAAAGTACGGATATCAACATCATGCAACAAGACAATGGACCGATATTTTTGTTGCTCGTTTAACATATTTGGTTTTTCCTATAATATGTGTGTGTGTGTATATATGTTATGTTAATTTTTTAAATTAAAATACTATTATTGTCTTATTGTATTAAGTATATTTTTGTTGATTTTGGATGAAATATTTAAAACAACATGACCGTTCGGTTTGGTTTGGTTTTAACTTTTAAAAATTTGGTTTATTCGGTTCGGTTATTCGGTTAGTTTGGTTTGATTTTGATTTTTAAAAATTTAATTTGGTTTGGTTTGGTTTAGACCAAAACCAAACCGAATAACCGAATGTTCACTCCTAAGCTGCACTAAGGAAAAATGTCTCCAAAACTAGACTACAATAGATTAAAGTTTTTGGTGAATTATGGTCAATAGAAAAAATCAACAAATATTAGTAGTAATTAATAAGGAAAAGCTGATGCTTTTGCCTTTTGAGTTTTGATGATATTGATTTATTTATTTAAATGTGGATCACATCACATATATAAAGTGGTGAGTCACGACAGACACAGTGTATTAAATAAGTAGAGAGATATTTTGGACACAAATAGACAAAATATTTTCTAGTAAATATGCTGGAGAAGGAAACATTGATAGCTAATGTTTTGGATGGATTATCCAAACAAAAACTAATTGGAATATCATGAATTTACCCATTTATTATTCTCACATATTATTCATTTTAACTTATTAGACATATCTCTCTCAATCTTTTATTTTAATCCATTTTTTCTTATATAGCATGTAGTACATAATACCAAAACTACTACCAGGTTGCCAGTTTCACCCATCGATTTAACCATCAGTTTAAAGAAAGTGAACCGAATAATACGAGAAGTTTCATAATAATGAAATTAATTAATATTATGAATGTGAAAAATGAAGTAAATAATCAACATGCAAAAGTCAAAATAAGTTGAACCTATATATGTATCATAATTGTTCGACACCTTATTTAATTTAATATATAGATGATTTCAGTAAGCATTAATAAAAAAGTTCGAAAATACCATAATTTTCTCAATTTTGTTGTCTCACACTCCCACAATCACTTTATTTTTACTTATTATTTTTTTAATTTTTTTATGTAATTTCAACACTACAACAAAAATGTTCCAGTAGTGACATTTATAAGTTTCACAATTCCTTACAAAAATTATGTCACTAAAACAAAATTGTGACATTTAAAATGAGTAGCTATTATGTGTGACAAAAATAAAAGCATGTCACAAAATTCAGTGATATTTGAAGGTGTAATTAATTTATTACAATTCTAAATGAAACTAAAATTTAGTTACATTTTTATATGTAGTAAAATCATAGATGCATTTGTAAATGTCACTAAATTTTATTACACATAAAGATGTACTCCCTCCGTCCCACTAGACTTGTTTGATTTCTTTTGGTCACGGGTATTAAGAAGAAAGAAATTAGGGATATAAGGTGTGTTAGTGAAGTTTTTAATTAAATAGTTAATATGGTACAAAAAGTCAAATAAAGTGGGTAGAGAGAGAGTGAATAGTAGGTGGGTAGGGTTTTAGGTTGAAAGGTGTAAAGTGAGTTTGATTAACAAATTAATTGGACCATATTTATTTTCAAAAAAGGAAACAAGACAAGAGTAACGGGACAACCCAAAAAGGAATACAAGACAAGAATAACGTGACAGATGGAGTAACAAATTTTGCAACACTTCTCTTGGTCTCTCTAAAATTATGTCACTACTAGACACTTTTGTTGTAGTGAATCTCCTAAGTTTAGCTTAATTTTATAATTATTAATTAGATTAGAATTTATAATTATTTTTTACATTTAATTTGCAATTTATAGTCAATAATCAATTATTAAGATTGATTATTTCATAAGGGTTCAAAATTTTTGAGGTAGCCAGAGCTTCAGTTTTTACTTTTTAGTGATAAATGTTAATTATGATTCATTAAATTAATAATTCTTATTTTAATGATAGTATTATTAAAACAGTGAAATTGATGGATTACAATCATCAACGAAAAATCCCGGATTACGGTCCATATTAGGGTAAGCAATAGAAACGTGAATTATTTACTACTATAATAAGAGAAGTAAAATATCTAGCTAGGAGAATAAAAGGGCTAACCAATCTACTTACTATTTTTGAAGGTGGATTAGTTTGGATTTTTGGTACAAATACAAACCAGCTCCAGCATAATTATTAGTATTATGAATTAAATAACTTAAACATGTTCGTTCAATCTTATCTACGATCAAGGTCAAATATATCTTGCAACACATGATGATTCTCACAGTAAAAATTAATAGTGGATCACAATATTTGTTTGTGGGTAAAAAATAAAATCCAGATAGATAAAATCTTGAATACATAGAGAAAAATGAATGGCAATATAAGAACATAAAAAGGAAAGAAAATAAAAATATGAAAGGGCGGTTGGAGAGATCTAGAGAGAGAGAGTGGTGGGGGGCAATCAATAAAGTATTCAAAGGGCATAAAAAGGACGGTGAATATAAATATAAATATAAAAATGGTAAAAAGGAGGTGGACTTATAAGCATGTCAAATCACTAACTACACTATACACGTGAAGAAGCAAACCAATATGATCAGCTTTTCAATTCTTGCACTCCTAATTGTACAATAAAGCAGGCTTGCTTCCCTTTCCTTTCCATGCATTTCTTACACCCACACACATATATATACACTCAGAGAGAGAGAGAGTGCAGGTCAAAATTCGAAATAAGATGGATGCTCCTTCAAGGAAAGAAGAGCATATATATATATATATATATATATATATATATACATATATATCAATTCGTGTGAGAATCAGATTTTGAAAATTTTAGTTATACGTACAAAAGACATGATTGTGTTTAAATTCATTCTACCCGCTGTCTAAATGTTACCACAGTATTCGTACTGAAGCTATATATTTTTAAATTTACTAAATTATTGGGAAATTTTATGATACATTTATGTGATCATGATTCATCATGTGTCACCTCCAGGCTCCAAGTGATGTTATTTTTCACTAAATGCTACTCCCTTCTTTGTACTCATTTTGTCTACTTACTCTGTTCGACACGGAGATTAAGAATAAGAATAAAAAGATAGAAATTAGGTAGATCCCACCATTTATAAAAAGTTTTGAAGGGTAAATTCTTTCTTTATTGTTAAATAGACAAATTGTTCAATGGAATGTCCATTTAAAGGAATGCAAACAAAATGAAAAAAAGGAATGGAGTAATTTAGTTGTAAGTGGGTTCTAGTATGCGAATATCAGTTGAGAGTTTCATTAAAAGAAATCTCATATATATGTGTGTGTGTGTGTGACAGTTCGGGACAAAAGTACGGAGTGATTGCTGGTGCAGAGGTATGGACAAGGAACGGCTCCTATAAAACTTCAATGCGGAGATGGTGGATCGGAATGAACCGAAACACACCCAAATGAGAGGGATTCCGTGAATATGACGGAATGAGACGGCTTATTTGAGGAGAGCTTAAAGGAATTGATATGACTACTTATAAAAATCAAAATGTATTTTTTTTTGTGCCCATTGTGAAAAAACTCAAAAGTTAAGCGTGCTTAACTTAGAATAATTTCAGGATGAGTGACCTCCTGGAAAGTTTTCCAGAAAGTGTGCGAGTGAGGACAAAAAACATGCTAGGAGACTTGTCATGGTTTGTGGGGCTAGCCGTCAATCCGAAAATTATATCATTACAATATATGAATGAGCAAATAGGTCAAAATAACCATAAGCAAAAAGAAAAGAAAAAAAATGACCATTATTATATAAAAGATAAAATTATCACTCTTACCAAAATATGTCTCCTTAACTTACTTTATCGTTTCCTCTTACCTTATACAATATGACTAACATATATGAAAGAGTGATGTGGGCAACGAACGAGCCACCTTATCCGAAGAGGCAGATAAGGCAGTGGCGGAGCCAGGCCCCCAAGTTTAGGGGGGGCAAAATAGTTAGAACAAATATAGAATAAAATATCCTTGTAAATTATAATAATTCTCTATGATTACTTATATTTTAAAAGCAACTAAGTAATATCAATTGTTTCAAAATTTTCATTCTCAATGATCTATTATGAAATTGCAATGGTGCAAAACAAAAGTATATATAAAGGTAGTATAATATAGAAATTTTAAAGAAAGTTTCACTTTATAAAACTCAAAATTAATGAAAGTTTCACTTTATAAAATTCAAAATTAATGATGATAATATAATGTAAATTAGATTAGTGAATATACCTCGAGACTTGGTTTGGACGAAGAATTGAAGAGAAAATCTTTTACACGTCAGAAGACGAATGATTCGTCGGTCAATTTAATTTCTTGTGTTTTAGGGTAAACAAGCAATTTTGTATTGAATCAATTTAAGATTATCTAATTACTTTTATTTTCAATCCTTCTCACTATATATGACACGTAAGAAATAAGATTTTTTCATACTAAAATTCTTTTATTTAATTTTTAATTTTGCCCCTACTTTTCAATATTTATGGTGGGGCAAAGTTAAATATTTTTATAATATTTCATATATATGGGTTATAATTGAATCTAATTGAGGGGGGGCAATTGCCCCACCAAGCTTAAGGGTAGCTCCGCCCCTGAGATAAGGAAGGGAGTCAAGCTTCCCTTATATATGAAAATTCAAATATCTTGAAGATAAGGATGGAAAGATCTGGGCAGCGCCAAGAATGGAAAGTCTACTAAGCTGCGCGCGGATCAATCCCACGATTATGGGCTGGGCTCGACGGAAACCCTAGCACTACTCCTATATAAGATGCATGGCCGCAGGCCAAATGCATCTTATCACTTACATTTTTTGTTCTGCTTTTACTTTGAGAGTTGTGAGGAAGATATAAGTCCAACGGGCAATTCATATTTCATTTTAGTTTTCTGTTTATATTGGCACTCGTTGCCCAAAATATTTTGCTGTTTTATTTCGTAAGTATTTTCAATTTCAGAATGATTTCCTTTACATCTATTTCCTTCATTTATTTAATTATGTCTAGCTAAATCTTTTGACTTGGTCTGGGCAATGACGAATTGAATATGAACCAATAATTCGAGCGGTCTAATCTGGGCATAATAACTGCATGTATATGTTCCCGAAGTGTTGGGTCTGTAATCAATATGGTATGGTCAATACTGAATAGTTAATAGGCCGTTAATCACTTAGGAAAGATTAGATTGCCAATAAATCAAGGTATAAGGTGTATTATCCTTTTTGTACTTGAGATAGATTGACCAACACGGGCGGAAGGTGTATGTCTGCGGGCATACGTAAGAATTCCTTTTAGAGTTTATCTTGTTTGAATGCATTCTAGTCAGGACACCGGACGATAATTCAGGGACGGATGTGTTGCTCAGAGTATGAGGTCACTACAAGAAAAGTTCTCATACATAACACTGCATAGATAACGGAGTTTTCTAAAAACCGTTACGTATGAGCGTATTGTTTGAAAAGATAACACGTTTTTAAATATCCGTTACGTATATAGTGTTATCTATTTACAATTATAACGGTAATGGTTATTCCGTTATGTTTGAGTGTTATGTATTAATGACATACATAACAATTTTCCCGATCGTTAAGATTTTCGTTATATATGAGGGATTATTTTTTTAATAAAAATAAATAAAAATTCCTCTCCTAATTCTAACCTAATTCTACAGCCACCCATCAGACTCTCTCACTCTCTCTATTTCTCTCGCTCTCTTTCATTTCCTCACCATCTCACCACCTCATCACTCACCACTCGCAGCCGCCGTCACAGCGCCGCCGCTCCGGCCGTCCCCGTCGCTCGCCTCCCGACCTCACCGTGCCTACGCGATCCTGCCTTCCGCTTCCCATCGCACTCGCACATCTCACATCCCTCGTCCCCACCTCCACAGTCCTCCGCCCTAATTTTTCAACTCGCCAGCACGTTGGCCGTCGGCCGCCGCTCCGTCTGACTCCAACCGCTCCTACCGACCTGCCTCCACCATCGATTAGGGCTCAAATTGGTAACCCTAAGTCCCTAAATCGAATTAAGTTTGATTTTTAACAGATTTAGGGCTCGGTTTGGCTAGAATTAGGGGTTGAATTTGGGTCAGATTAGGGTTCGAATTTGGGTCAAATTATTGCTCGAATTTGGGTCAGAGTAGGGTTTGATTTGGGTCAGATTCTTGTTGCTTTACTATTTTGCAAGCTTTCGAATGGTTATTCCAACAGTTCTCTCTACTTTGGTGGGGTTTATGCAGGAACCACACCATTGGTGAGGTTATTTCATAATTTAATGTATCTGTATACATACCTTGTCTGTACTCAAACTTGTGTCTTTTAGGTACAGATTTTTGTCTTTTAGATGAGTCACATTGTTACAATATTGCTATGGAAGTTCGTGGTCATGACTGCTAAATTGCTAATGAAAGAGGTTTTTGTTAAAGAATAATGTTTGTGTAAGGTATAAGCGAAGCAGAGAAGAATGATGAAAGATAGTGGAGCTGAATTGGGAAATGAGATGGTGATTAATTGAAAGCAAAGAGAGATACATATGAATATATAAATTGTTATAAGTCTTGTAGTGAGCCATTAATTAACAATTAGGAATTGGTTGTTTGTATATAGAAAACCATTTGTGCCACATATATATGTGACAAAAATGATTCAGCTATGAATATGGGTGTCCGAGTAGTCGAATTTCTTTACTACAAATGATGTTTATAGTGTGTGTTTTTACACCTTGTATAGATCTATAATGCTATTTTCATGATACTAGTGTGTATTTCTTAAGTGAAATATCTGTTCAATCCAAAAAGAGATTATGAAAATGGAAAACAAGTAATCTTTTGGTGACTGGAGGGATGTATTTTAATAAGAGGTTTATCAAGATTCAAGTTTACAGTTTGTTGGAGTCGATATTTTGTCTTTTAAACTGCATCCAAGCAGGACTGCTATGATTCAAGTTCTTTGGAAAGGTGGCTTGCCATGGGGAGCTATACTCTGGGGAAATGTTTCCCATTTTGCCGTCAAGGTAAAGTTAGAAAATATGAACTACAGTTGTGAATTATGTTTTCTATCACTCATTGCTTAGTTCAAGTGTTGTGACTGTATGATAGATGATTCATTATTTTTATATGCAATTTTACACTTATAAAAGCCACAAGTAGATTATGAAGTAGATTATGTTGCCATCAATCTAACAGAATGCTCAATCTAATTTTCTAATTAATGATGGTTTGTTGTTTAGTTCTAAAGAGCCCTGACTTCTAGTCTTCTAGCAGTTCTCATTTTTCCATCCCTATAATTTTGAGCCTTACGCAACATCTATAGGAAGATAAAAAAATTGCCCAAGTTCAATTTTGCAGCCGAAGCTCGACGATATTTTCCCTCTCTAGATGAGCGTGCACCTTGCAAGTTAGTATTTCTTTCTATGTATTTTCTATGGCTTAATTTGTGTAAGTTGTATTTAACTAGGATATTATAACTGCAATAATTTAGTCTATGCAAAAAGTATGCAAATTAGTTTTTATTGTTTGGTGTTATTCCATTTTTGAAGGATGTACAATTTCTTTGAGAAGTATAACAATTTCTTGGAGCCTTTTTTTCTCTCAATGTTGGCAGTTTAGTTGGGTCGAAGAATCTGTTGTACTTTTACTTTCTACAGCATTGAAGAATCAGCTTGATGATTGGAGTTGTTATTGCCTTATTGGTTGAATTGAGACTTTGATAACTTATTATTTCTTCTTTGTGTTGTAATCATGAATTTCTTTGACAGTTTTCTTTTGTTGATTGCATATATACCTATTTTGTATTCAAGGATATTCAATTTCTCATGAACATTATATTACCAGATGATAAGTTTCAAATCATTAATAAAGCAGTTAAATGATTGTTCATTTTCTTTCTTGGTTTTGTATGAATATCTGAGTACTCAGTTCACATTCCTTCATTTTCTTATATTTCCCTCATTGTTTCAAGAGTTGGGAGAAAACGGTGGACTGCTACAGTCCTGGACAAGGATTAATGGCAACAAGTTTTAAGTGAGATTTGCTATTGGTCGTGTTGCTTGGAATTACTAGGGATGAGTTCCATTACAATAATGTCTGCTTCCTATAATTTATATATTTCCTCTGCATTACGTAAAATATCATATCACCAGGTTGATGGACATATGGAAAATTGATGGTATATATTTGATTGTGATGCAGGCATATCCACCTGATCCGAGCCATTTCCAACTAGGAAACAAGATTGATATAGATGGAGGAAATAGCATAGAGGTAATTAGATGATTTGTTGAGCTGTTTATATCATAGTTTCTTCACACAATCATACTTTGTCTGATCTATTGTCTTGATTTTATAATTTGATTTGAAAAGATTTTCCTAGATTAAGAGTCCAGTTCTTTTGAATAGGAAATGGTTTTACAAATTGTCTCATTCTTGTACTTTGTCTTGATATGTGTTTTTGGCCATTAATATGTGTTGATTTGTTCTATTTTTTTTTTATCCAGTTGATGGCAAGTTGCAGTTCAAGCCAACGAATCTCAGCCTTGAAGAGATGATTGACCATAAACATTAGTGCAAATGGTGGCTTATGGCTTATGTAATATACATTTCACTCTTTTTTTATAAGACATGTAGCATTATGACAATGTATGTACAATGCTTGGATAATATATAATATATATTTTGAATGGTGATATTTGTATCATTTTATTATATAATAATTTATCTTTTTTGAAAATAAAAAATGGCAAATTAAAAAAAAATAAAAAATATATTGGAATCTACAGTGGAATACATAACGGTATATAACTGTTATGTATAATAACATAGATAACGGCAAAAAGCTCGTTATCTAAAATACAAAACACCGTTATATATAGTGACAATACTACAAGGTTGAAATACATTTTATAACGGCAAATAACCGTTATAAATAAGATGTATACATGACGGAGATATAAGCGTTACGTATTGTGTTTTAACCGTTATGTATAACTACATAGATAACGGTATTTATCGTTATGTATGAGAATACTATACATAACACCACTATATATATCGGTCTTTTTGGTGCATAGATAACGGATAATATCCGTTATCTATGAGCGTGTTTCTTGTAGTGGGTACTGCATGAATATTGTGTTGCCCTAAAATGAAAGAATATATAAGGGTGGGGTTTGTTTGGGGCGTAACGAGTAAAAAGAAACTTCAGCATTCCTTGCCCATAACCGATGACATGAGCATGTGGTAAAAACATTTGCACCGATGACCTAGTGATCGTTCATATTTAATGAGTCAAGTCCAGGCCAGGTTACTTTTGTTTATTGATCTACTTTTCTGTTTAGTTTCAGTTATTTATATTTTAGCGCATTGATCAACAAGGATACTGTGACCACACCCAAATTTTTGATAACACCGGAGACTTAAGGAGGAAAGAGGAAGTTATTGATTAATTCTTTATGGATCGATCATGTTCTTACCGCCATCTATATAGTTGTGGGCATAGAATATAAATTTATTTTGCATGTACTAACGACGGCCACGTCATCATGTATGCTACCAAAAATATATCATTAGAAAAGTCATAAAAAATGTGACCGTCGGGGGAACATACAGTATACACGACTATCATACATGACATATTGTCATGTATGTCACCGCTAAATATATCACTGGAAAAATTGTTAGAAACGCAATTGTCGAGGGAAACATACAATATACACGACTAGCATACATAACATATTGTCGTGCATGCTAGTCATGACATATTATCATGTATGCTTGTCATGTATGTCATCAAAAAATATATCACCGAAAAAATAGCCGGAAACATGACCACCATCGGGGGAAACATACAGTACACATAACCATATTCATACATGACTTAAGATCATGTATGCATATCATCATTGTCAGTCATGTACGCTAATCAAGTATGAGATAAAAATCCTCGGAAAATTGACGTTAAAAATAGTCACAGGGAAAGTCACCAAAAAAATCGACAGAAAATTGTTGTCGGAATAGTCACCGAAAAAAATGGCGATGATTATGGTTGGAAGTGAGAGGTGAGAGAATGATATGAGTGAAGAAGGATAAAAAATGAGTGAAAACTCAAAATAGTCATTTCCGAAGCTAAAAGATAAATAATGGCCCGAAAAATTTAAAACACAAATTTTGTCCCTCAAAATAGTAAAATACATAGACTACCCCCTACCCCCTCTCTCTCTTTCCACCCGCCTCCCCCCATGTGCCAACTCTCTCTCTCTTCTCTCTCTCCATCCCCCGGACGCCCAACCCCCCTCCAATCTGCTACTCTCTCTCTCTCCTACTTTTCTCTCTTCTCTCCATTCTCTCTCTCTTTTTCTCTCTCTCTCTCAATCATTTTTGGGTGTTCTCATGTATATATATATATACATACATGTATTTTGTATGTGTTAATTTCATGTATGTACACATACATTAAGTATTTTTTCATGTATGTATACATGTGTATTCTACATGTTTTCTTGTATTTTTATATATACATGAAGAGTTTTTCCATGTATGTATACATATGAATTCTACATATTTTCATGTATGTATACATACATGAAGAACATGCACGCATACACGAACACGTACGCTTCATGTATATACATAATTACAAGAAATTTGTCTATTTCATATGTATACATACATGAAATTAACACATTCATATATGTATACATACATGAAAAAAACACTTCATGTATGTATATAAATACAAAAAACCATATGTATACATACATGAAGAAACTCTTCATGTATATACATAAACACAAGAAATATGTAGAATTCATATGTATACATACATGAAAAAATACTTTCATGTATGTATACATACATGAAATTAATACATACAAAAAATATGTATGTATATATATATATACATGAAAACACGAAAAAATGGTTGAGAGAGAGAAGAGAGAAAAGCAGGAGAGAGAGAGAAGAGAAAGAGAGAGAGAGAAGTATGAAAGAGAGTGTTAGATGGAGGTTGTGGCGGCTGGGGTGGAAGAGAGAGAAAGAGAGAGAAAAGTAGGAGAGAGAGTGGCAGAGGGGAGGTATTAGAGAAGAGATAGAGAGTAGAGGTATAAAGGTAAAAAATGGACAAAATTTGTTTTTTAAGTTTCATAGGCCATAATTTATCTTTTAGTTTGGAAAGTGATTAGTTTGGACCATTAACTCTAAAAAATAAAGATAAAATTAAAAAATTAAAAAAATAAAAAGAGGGAAAAGGAGCAACATATTGATTCTACAAGAAATTTGGTTTATTGGTTGATAAGGAAACCTGCAAAAGATACATGAGCGGTGCGTTCATGATAAACCTTGTTTATATTGAATAACTCGCGAATTACATGCATGGGAGAATCAAATAACACTAGCTAGGAAATATTGATGTAATGAACTTGATGTATAAGATGTTGGTTGAATTCAAACTTAAGATCTTTTTGCCATAAGTACCCTTGCTAGGAAACTTTCTATGCGACGGCTAGATCTATTAATATTCTCTAAATAGATAATTTTCTCTTAGTCTAAATGTAACTGCATGTGTAAAACAATTAATCATAACATTTTAAAGAAAAAATGGATAATAAAGTTGGGTTATTAAAACAATTGAAGTTGCTTATTTACTATCCGATTGATTAAAAATAGGTATATATATATATATATATATAATAAATCTTAATTTAACGTTTCTCAAAAACTGAACCTATTTGTTTCTCTTCATTATTTATGAAATTATACTTAACAAAATATTTTATGCATGTTTATAAAGTTGTAAACAATTACTGCAAAATGTAACACACTTAATATATAGCACACAAATTGAAATAAAAAATGTGCAAGATAAAGAACACCAGAAATGGTAACCCAATTTGGTATAATAACCTATGTCTAGGGGCACGCTCAAGAGAAATAATTCACTATTAAAAGTTGGGACTACAAAGGATCTACACATACAATTTTCCATCTTATGCAATCCTTTCGCTTACACATTTTCTAACCACCGTGAATTATTGATTGCAAACTCACATCTCACAATTTAAGTTTGAATCACGTTCAACACTTAATTCTCAAATACAATGTTTATATAAAACACTCAAGCGTATGAAAATAATAAAAAATACTATCTCTCGAAAGTATATTCTCAACAATAAATCAAACAGGGACCATCTTCAATGAATCATGTGTCGATTTATTTATAGTTCCACTTGATAAATTCTAGAACTAATCTCCACCATATTTTCTAGATAAGTTTTCTTGTCGAGTGGAAACCTTCCTTGAAAATAAGTCTTGTAGAACCCTAGAATATTGAACAGATAAGGTACATATAATATGTAACAAGTTCTACTGGTACAGACTAAAGCACAAGTATCAACATTTATTGTTCGTAACTGCTCAAATGTCTTCAACTATACATTTGTCTACATAAATTTCTAATACATATATAAATAGAGTATATCTCATGCTCTAGCAATTCGTATTTAACAAATTTATTTTTTTTATTTCTTTATGTTCTCAACACATCTGATACTAATATTACTATCTCAATTATTTATAAAATTGTTACAAAGTTTAATTATCTTTTTATTTCATTTATTACAGTTTCAAAATATTTAATTTTGAATTTTATTAAATTTTATTAGTTTAATGATAATACCATTTCTATAACACAAAAACTCTTTTGCGATCAACTGCACGATGCGGTTGGCTGCACTTTTCCGATGTGCAACCTGGGAGCATGTATCCCACGCGCTCCTTGGATAGTTAAGAGTGGCGCGTTAGGCGAACGTGTGAGATGCACGTGCCCGTCTTTTTTTATTTTTCTTTTCTTTCTTTTTGGCGGGCACGTGAGATGCACACGCACGCCTTATTTTTTGTTTTTTTTCGTTATTTATTTAATATTTTTTTTCTTGATTAATCCCAATTAGGATATATTAATTTCAATTAGATTTTATTAATTTCCAATAATAATTTGTTAATTATCAATAAGAATTTCTTAAATATTAATTAATTAAAAATGTTAAAATTACACTATCGCCACGAGTGGAGGTGACAACTAAAGTAAAACATTGCTCCTTCCATCCCACAAAATTAATATCCTATCCAATTTCACAGAAGAATAAGAAAATGCATTTAATTTTATTTTGAAAACAAAATTTTTACACAATTTTTCTATTTTGTCCTTATTTATTACTTCAGTTATCATTTATACTGAATTACACATTTTCAAAAGGAACTTTTAATAAGGCTATATTAGTAAAATAATATTTTAATACAATTCTAAATTAAATAAGGGAACTATATTTTGGAAATGTCCCAAAAAGACATAAAAGACTAATTTCGTGGGATAGTGGAAATATTATTTAATGCAACATGCACAATCCAGATTAGAAGTAACAAATTACATTGAGATGTAGATTTAAACAACGATATCAATCACCCAAATATAATAATCTCATAGAAGGACCTTAAAATATTAGTACTCTCTCCGTCCCTGAAAAGTGTGATTAATTTGTTATTGTGTGTCGTCTCTTATAAGTACGGTGTTTTCATAAATGAATATGACTCTACTAACTTTCTAATATTATATACCTAACAATAAATCAAATATGTGAGCCTCTTTCTCCACTCAACAAATATTTACTTATTTTTTTTTAAATATGTGTCGTACTTTTCATACCACACTAACTCGGGACGGAGGGATAGTAGTAATATTTTTCTCTTTACCCCCTTGTGTATGTTTTGATTTGAATAAAGTGCATGAGGATTTGCGTCAACCCATTCTATCTTGGCTTTTTCTTGGTGGTTTTTCCTCGCTACTATCAAATCCCCTCTACAGTTTCCACAGTACGATTTCTTGCCATTGCAAATTATTCAAACCATAGTCGCTAGTCTAATCCAATCATATATATTAATATAACTGTATTATATATGCTCAACTCAACTTTTATGAGTAAATTTACATCTACTTTCACCACTCGAAGTTTTTTAGATGTATAGAAGGAAGGCAACCAAAAAAGAAATAAAAAGAAGAAGAACAAATGATGATGTGGCTGACACGTCAGTATCGTGTATAGGAGGCGCCCATTTGAGTTGCGCTCATCATATCAATTCCTTTTTCTCTCTACATATATATGATTAATTTATTAGATTCACTATTATGCAGCCTTTTTCGTATATATGATTTATTCATTAATTTTGGAGAAAAGTACTATTAATTGGAAAAAAAATATCATGACCTTTCGAATAAATTGTAAAAGTGAAGGGAGACAAAATTTTCGGAGCTTGAATTTATGATGTAGAACTAAGACCGGTGTTCTACTTAATTAATTAGACTCCTCCAAATTTCAACATTAATTCTTAAGCTTCTCCATCCTTCCACGTACTATTTTGAAGTCCGAAAATTATGTTGCGTGCCAAATTTTCATTTTATTTTCAAAAAAAATTAAGATTTTTTGCATACTTAAGGTCATATTACTTCTTAAAGACCATGACAAATTATAATTAAAGATCATGCATACTTAAAAGATCATGACAAATTGTAATTTACCCAATTTCCAGAGTAGTCAACTATGCATGCAAAATTCATATACTCCGTAATAACTTATGCACCATACTTATTGTTGATGGAGGGAGTATAATTTTTTTACTACCAAATTAACTTCACAAATGGTGGTACATATATACGTGATATATATATATATAGAGAGAGATATATATATAGAGAGAGAGATGATGATGCTATGAAATAGTAGTATATATATTCTTAAAGGGGAATCAAAGTCCTTCCCACAGGGTGTGCAAAACAGATTTAAGTAAACCATTAAGGATTGATTCTTGACCAAGTGTAGATGTCATGGATGTTGATTGATCCCAAATTCCCAATCCAATGATTCTCATTTTAATTTCCAACACTCTTTCACTAACATTATGGCGTTGAAAAGATAAAAGTGGGCAGCTCTGTTCCTTTACAACTCACATTGCCACAAATGGCCCTTACCTAATCACCAGCATCTTGAATTCCGGCCATCTCTCTCTCTCATCTTAATTATTAATATGCCTCTTGATTAACAATTCAAATCTCCTATTCTCAATTTGCATGAAATCATCTATTGCTTCCGTTGAATTAATGACATTTACCGGTTTGAAAATGACCTTAACTGGATGGAATAAACCCCACTTACCATACTTAAAATTTCAAATTGTCAAATGTTATTAATTCAACGAAAGCAATAGATGATTTATCACGTAAATTGGCAATATAGAAGATCTAGTGTGCCTTAGTTTTGCTTTTATTTCTCATTGTTTTTTTTTTGGTTGTTTTTGCATGTAATTTGTGGATTATTATGATAATTTTAGGTAAAACGAAATTTGAAATGAATTCATAGTAGTATAATTTTGTTGGAATTAAATATTAAAAAGGAAATATTGGGAAAGGAAAGTAAAGAGGTAGAGTTGGAGTGTAATTAAAGGTTAGTTTGGCGTAGAGAGTCGGTGGGGGCACGTGGGTGAGGGCAGTCAAGTTTCGTTTCGCATGAAGTGAAAACCCAGAAATGAGAATCCAATATAAATAGACAAACATGGAAATAAATTTAGGCTTGTAATGTCAGTCGTCTAAACACAAACTCGAGCGTGTGTGTGTGTACATGTGTATGTAAGGTGTATGCATATATATGTGTGTGTGTGATGTACAGAGAGAGAGAGAGAGAGAGAGAGGTAGCTTTCGACACATTTAAGGCTTTGCGTGTAGGTTGTGCGTCTCTCCTCTCCTGGGCATAGAGCAGCTGCTCATAGCAATGAAGAAAGATATCAGCAAATGGAAAGCGATACCTTATTAATAAGGAAATTCACATTCTCTTTATTCATCATGCTCATTGTCGTTTTACCTCTCTCTAATTCTTTCCTTTTCTCTGCATTTTTAATATATTTTTAAAGGAAATAAATTTCATTAACTAGCTGAATCGGCGAAAATAATATCTAAAAGCCATGATGGAAAGTCCGCCTTCCAGACTGTTATACCCGAATGGTTAAGAGCATACTGAACTAGACTATGAGCTACATTATTAGCCTCTCGGCGAACATGAGCAATCTCTACCACAACACTTTTCTTGGCAGCAACACAAAGGCATCAAACCATTCATCTGGCAATGCGTCGGTTCCATTGTTCGAATCATTAACAAAATGAATAGCAATAATGGAATCCGTAGAGACAAAAACTAGTGCAAGATCATGTGTATCTAATTTGATTATTAATTGCATCTAATTTGCATATGTATCATGTGTATATATATATATATATATATAAGTGTGTGTGTGTGTAATTTAATGAGATTGTTATATATACTACAAAGACTTCCGCTGGACATTTAATTTATAACTTCTAAAATAATGTTTTACGTGTTGTTTTAGAATACATACGGTCTTATCTATATAAAAGTGGTGGCGGGTTTTCTCGATATAAAAAAAAATAAAAAATAAAAGATGTTAGTGGCATTCAAGTTCATTTAACCTTTGATCACAAGCTTGTTCACTCCACCGCTAAGTAAGGACATCCGAATTATGATGATTATGTAGGAATTCATCTTTATATAGAAACTAAGAACTAATCTGTTAATTTGGTTTGATATACAGTCTAAATTTAATTGGTGCATTAAATTACTGCAATTTGTATTAAATATTTGTTGTGCATTAATAAGTTAATGCATGCAATTTGTGTATTAACATGTTCTTGCATTAAAGTAATACATTTTGTACATTATCGGGTGTGATAAAAATACATAGTTTCTACTTAAACCTATATAAAAATAGGTTCCTGCCAAATCCACATAACTTATAGAATGAAAATGAAAATGAAGGAAGATTGCCCACATTGAATATGTAGTGTATGTATGAGGTTATAACCAATTCTATGAATCCTAAGGGTCGTTAGTATTTTGAATTTGGCTTGTTGGTAATAAGTTTTATATATGTGGGTCAAAAAGAAAAAATTGGCCGAAGTCCCACATTGAATGTGTAGTGTGAGTTTATAACCAATTCAGCAAATCCTAATGTCGTCGCTAGCATTTTGAGTTTAATTTGTTGGTCATACACTCTGTCTATATATTTTACTCAAATAAAAAATAGAAAATTTCAATTGGAAGCCAATATAAAGGGACATATATGTTATATATATAGGGGGATATCAAATAAAACTAATTACGTTGGTGAAACAAATTAAATACATGATTAAAAAGAATAAAAAAAAATCTTTAGATTAGATGATCATTCAACATTATATGAATGAGATTCGAATCAAGAGGAAGAACATAGATATATATATACCGATTTCTACATATATGTTTATAAAGAAAAAAGTTGAGGTACGTGAAAGAGTTGATTACAAAATAACCCGAATGAAATGCATGATAATTAAGTTATGAAGAATATTAATTAATAAGTATATATTAATCTTGGCAAATATTCTCTTTTTTATCTGTTGAAGCAGACATTTGGTAATGTATGTCGGCGACTCTTGTTCGCTCTCAATCGCTAATACTGTGTCTCTGTGTGTGAGAAAAACCATCCCTTGAAAGCTTGTTTCCACACATAACCGAACCCTACATTAACATTTTTTTATTTCTTCATCTCTCTCTCTCTCTCTCTATATATATATATATATGCATTAAATTACTCTCATTTGTGTGCTTGTCTTTACTGTTGCTAGCTACCTAGTCTCCAGTTATAACCACTGCTACTCATCTTCAACCCCAACAATTCCTCTCCCTCTCTCTCTCCCCTTTGCTACTACACTTCCTCTTCTTCAATTCTTTCTCCATCATCATACCATCATTTCATATATATATGATTTCATCTCTTCAATCCAAAAAAATGCAAAACATTACTGTCCTCTTCAACTCCCTCTGCTATTCTGCTTCCCCAAATTACTATATACCTATTTAATTTTCAGGCTCCAATCAAAGTATAGTTTGCCCCCACCTCTAAATTAAAGGTCTCTTTATTCTTTTTTTTTTGTGTGTAATTAATGGTGTGTATGAGCTCTACTGTTTCTCTCTCATACACGCACGCACTCTCTAGGGTTGGTTAGTATACACTATTAAGTAGGTGTGGAGGGTCCATTATATTAATTTGGTGGTTTGTGATTGGTGATTAATTTCCATTTAGAAATTAATTACAAAGATATATATTATGTTGGGGTCATTTGGATCATCATCCCATGAGGATCAAGAAGAGGAGCCATCACCGCCAAATGTGTATCTCCACCACCAGATTCAGGCGCGGAGCTTCGCCGCCTCTCCGCCTATCCACATGCGGCAGCTGCTCATCAGCTGCGCCGAACTCATCTCCCGCTCCGATCTCTCCGCCGCCCACCGCCTCATCGGCATTCTTCTCTCAAATTCCTCCCCCTACGGCGACTCCACCGAGAGATTAGTCCACCAGTTCACCAAAGCCCTCTCCCTCCGCCTCAACCGCTGCGCCGCCGCCTCCACTTTCCTCATGATCCCTCATCCCGCCGCCTCAACCGCCGCCGCAAGCAACACAAATGACGAAAATGCCCTCCTCCAATCATCCTACTTGTCTCTCAACCAAATCACACCATACATTAGGTTTAGCCAGCTCACCGCCAATCAAGCAATCTTGGAAGCCATCGAAGGCCAGCAGGCCATCCACATCCTCGATTTCGACATCATGCACGGCGTCCAGTGGCCGCCGCTCATGCAGGCGGTGGCCGAGCGTTTCCCGCCGCCGACCCTCCGCATCACCGGCACCGGCAGCGACCTCGACATCCTCCGCCGCACCGGCGATCGGCTGGCGAAATTCGCCCACTCATTAGGCCTCCGGTTTCAGTTCCACCCACTGATCGTCCTCTCCAACGAGGAATCCATCTCGGTGACGTCATCGGTCCTCCTCCTCCCCCACGAAACCCTCGCCGTCAACTGCGTGCACTACCTCCACCGCCTGCTCAAGGACCGCGACCGCCTCCACCTCTTCCTCCACCGCATCAGGGCCATGGGCCCCAGGGTGGTGACGGTGGCGGAGCGGGAGGCGAATCACAACCACCCGGTCTTCCAGCAGCGGTTCGTGGAGGCGGTGGACCACTACGCGGCGGTGTTCGACTCGCTGGAGGCGACGCTGCCGCCCAACAGCCGGGAGCGGCTGGCGGTGGAGCAGATATGGTTCGGGAGGGAGATCGGAGACATCGTGGCGGCGGAGGGGGAGAACAGGAAGGAGCGGCACGAGAGATTCCGGTCATGGGAGATGATGCTCAGAAGCGCCGGATTCAGCAACGTGGCGCTGAGCCCATTCGCGCTGTCGCAGGCGAAGCTTCTGCTGCGCCTACATTATCCATCTGAAGGATTTCAGCTCCACATTCTCAACGATTCTCTTTTCTTGGGATGGCAGAATCACCCCCTTTTTGCGGTTTCTTCTTGGCGCTAAAATTCAATTCAAACCCTAACCCTAATTTCTGGGGATTTATCAATTATATATCTGCATGGCATGGATTAATTTTGTCATCTTATTCTGCTTCTGATTTAGGAGGGAGGAAGTCAATACTTAGCTAAACCTCACTCAGCTTTTTTCTTTTCGTCTTGGACTGCTCAAATATTTTTATTCTTATATATATACATATATTCTAGTGCTCGTTGGGCTTTTATTTAATTTTTAATGCGTGGATCAGATTTATTCAAACCTTATATAATCAAAGATTCCGATCTACCAGCATAACCTACTCGATGTGGCGCATTAAATCCGGTTAATTAATAATTAAATATATTCATTAATTACCCTTATCTTTGTGGAAGGGGTGTTTGTCAGTTTGTTTTGGTGGCCAGGTAATAGGCTTATCTTTTCATCTTAATTAATTCTTATAATTAAAGCTTCACTTTTTGCTCCTACGTGATAGCATATTGCTTTTATTAATTTGTACTTTTTTAAGACAAGAAATGTATAAAAGTTCATTAATTCCATGGTGGTTAATGGAAGGTGGTAATGACCAAGTAAGTTGTATTGGGGGGTCGAACTAGAACTTCTTTTTGTTTCCCTAAAATTCCTTTGTCTGTGGTTTGTGGATTTTCAAGATGAGAGAGAAATGCACGAGGAGGATTTTTTTTTTTTTTAATTTGTTTGGGCAAGAAATTAATTAATTAATCAATTAATTAGACAGCCTTCATTATATTAGTATATTAGTATAAGTGTTGGGTGATATAGCTAGTGTTATTACACAAAGTTTGTTGCCCTAATTTGTGCGTTATGTCCCCCTGAGCAAAAGCATGAAATTTCACAAAGACACATGTATTTGTAAAACCTTGTTCCCCTCTAAAGTTATCTTCTCTCCTACAACTTAGCAATGGGATCTCTCTCGTGTCTTGTAGTATTTCATGGACCACATACCCCCCTTTAATTTTTCTCTTTGTCGATTCTTCTTGTTTATTATACCTCTTCAAGCATCTAACTATATATATATACGTACGTATATATGTATATGTGTGTGTATGTGCATGTTTGTGTGTTGATGGAGTTTCTTAGCCAAAACACAATATGAAATCTGACATGAAGCAAGACACAACCCCAAACCGCAAATAGTAATCAAATTGACTAATGATGAAAAATGGGGAAATATTCAATTTATGTGTTGATTCTGTGATCATGAAGCTTTGCACTAAGTGAGTAGCATAACTTAAGAGGGTTACAAAATTCTGTATGGTTTTCAGCTCCACAAGAAGCAAAAGAAAGATCCTGAAATCTTGATATTCTGTGGAATGGTATGAATTATGATGATGATGGTGTGTGTGTGGGTGTGTGTGTGTGAGAGGGAGAGAGGGAGAGAGAGAGAGAGTAAGGGGGAATGGGTGTGTAGGATTTGTATTGTGTACAAGTTATAGTAGGGGTGACAGTGATCGATAAGATGGTTATCAGTAATATTTGATGACGCCCACGCAACACCACTGCGCATCAATAATCTTTACTCTCTCTCTCTCTCTCTCTTCTATATACAAATCTGCTTCTTTGTATTTATATACTCTTTGGGATGATAGAATTGCCTGACACCGCACGCATGCAATTATAAATGGAATGTTAGCATCACAGCCGTCCATCCCACAATTCTACCATCGCATCCTCACATTAATTAATTTAATAATTAATTATTAATAATTTATGAGTTTGTGTTGGTTATGTTAATGTACTTATAACAGTCATCTATGCAGCTCTCCCTTCGCAAGGCAAAAGAAACGTTAAATTAGGGTTTAAAAATAAATAAATGATTTGAGTTCATAATCTCTTTTATATTCATAAATATAAGTTTATATATATATATATAGAATTATTGTATAAGTGATATGTCATCATGATGTATATATATGATATTAAACACTCTCTCTATCCCCAAAAGTGTGGTGCATATTTAATTTAATGTGAGATATAAAATATTACTTGAATTACACTAATCTGTGACGAAGTGAGTATTATTTTGTACAGTACAACTCGTTTTCAAGTCGGTTGCTCCTTTTGTTTTATTAGTTCTTCAAAGTGGTGAAATATATGTAGAAACATTTAGTGTGATAATGTGTATAGAAATTTATTACTATTAGTAGTAATGATGAAATAATACACAATACTAGGATTCAAATTTTTGAGAAAGAGTTAATTAATGTATGATCTTCATTAAGGAGGAGGTAGCAAGAGTTTAAAAGATTCTTCCAATTCATATTTCTTCCAATTGTGGAAATGTTTGAACACCTTTTAAAGAAAGTGACTTAGATGATAATTTGTATCAGCAATAAAACAAAGATAGAAAGAATTGTTGCAAATATTTTTCAGTACATTTTATATTTCATTTAAAATCTTCATATACTAGTATTTAAGAACCAATAAGAAAGAAAAGTACATATAGAAAGCTGAGATAGAGAGCTCATGATTTGTGGCAATAGATATTAATTCAATGTCTACCCTAAAAAGAAGATGACAAGGAAGAAGGAGAAGAATCTTCCCTTTTCATAAGCAGAATTTCAAAATTATTTTTCGAGACAGTACTCAGATCATTTCCAAATAAATAAGTGTATATTCCTGCTTTTTCTTTTAAAAAAAAGTGTATATTCCTGCTTTTACTCATTTTGTTTGTGAAAAGATATTTTATGCTTGTCTTTTCTAAAAAAGATGTTTTATATCCCATTTTGAACTGTTTTACCTTTATTAGTTTTTTTTTTCTAAGTCTACTGGACTCAATATCGAGTCATAGCAACTGGATAATCAACTCTTGATTATCAAGTCATTATCCAGACAAAATTTATCGAGTTTGTGTAAAGAAGTCCAAAATCAATATATACATAACATAATTTTTTGTGGAAAATGAGTATAAAATATATGATAATGTCGCACACTATTAGTGAGCATCTATTTTGAACACAATAGTAGCGTGTAGTTCACGTCAATATTTTTTTTTTCATTTTTTTTTAAACAACAGAAATTGGCTAAGAGATTCTATTAAAATACTGATGTAGACTACACATTAGCAGTGATCACAAAATAATCCCTCAACAAGAAACTAATTATTTATTGTAGGTAGAAAAAAGAATTGATGTTGTTTGAGATGGGTGAGTCGTTAAAAAAGGAATCTTGAGCAAAATTTGTAGCAAAAAGTGTGAAATCCGAGATCCCTGTTTCCTCTATTCTGTCTCTGAAATTGTGCCTTTAATTTCCATTCAATTCTTATCAGTTATCTCACTCATTTAATTAATTAATTAATTAATTAGTATAAATAAAGTCCAAGGCACATGAGATAATGATACCAAACATTTACTCACTCGTGGAATCTATCTTGTTTACTCCACATTTATTAGATTTTTGTCACTTTACGACTAATTAATATCGATGGACCATGTCAAACTTAAACTAATGTTCAAATGTCAAATCCAAGAATCTTAGTAAAGACTTCTCAAATCCATAAGCACATAATTATAGCCCTAAATATTCCACTAAAACCCTAGTACTGAAATCCTATATATAGATTTTGAGATGTGCACATTTCATTTGATCACTTAGATTTGTAAGAAACTTATGATCAAGTTTATGTTTTTCAAAATATTTTAAAAATAAAGACGTCCAATGATCTCGATTAGTAGTGTCATTTTTGTAATATTAGCAAAAGTTAAAATGTATTTTTAATTTTAAATAGAATAATTCGTCTGATTCTATATGGATTCTATATTTTTGTGGGACACATGATATCCTTGAATCTAGTTAGTATGCCCCATTCCTTGCCCAACAACAAAATGTAGACAATTTTGCTAATATTAATACAATGATGATCACCTCACCTCTAGCCGACACATTAATGTTCTATATTTTGATATACTTTGATAGTGTCACACAATTGAATTCACTTTTAGGTACATATATTATTTTCATGCATCAACATTATATGTGCAGCCTTGTTGCGTTACCATGTCATCGGGACATACAATAGATTGTTTTCGGAATCTCGATTAAATAATATTGCTAAACTATATATGTAGTATTATTTTCTATTAGAATGGAACATAAAATATGAAATAAGAGTGGGCAAGAGGATTTGAGGGTGAGCATTGAGTGATTTGGCGTTACACGTTTGCAAATGATGTTCACGTAAGCATTCACGTGCTATGCACGTGCGTTTCAGCCCATTGGGGCCAAAAATAGTCCCACGGATGCAAAAGTTAAGAGTTTATGTTCTTAAAATTCGGTCCGCACAAAATTTATCCTTAAAATACACCAACCCTTAATTATGGTCAAAATGATTAAAGTATATATAGCACAACATGCAATCTCAAAAATATAAAATTGTAAACAAAAGTGAGATTGTGATCATTGACTACTTTTCGAAGGATATTCTTTTCAATTATATTAAATTATGTAATGGGCATCTTTGATCCTATATATCTTTGTTTTTTTGTATATATATCAACTCCACAAAACTCAAAAGATGTCAAGTTGGCCGTATATGCATAATACATATAAACACGACATTAAAATATATTTAACATTTGGATTGTTCCAAATCAGTGTGTGTTTGTGTGTGGTTTGAGGGAGACAGCAAAGGCATAAATCGCGTGACAAAATTAAAATGCCAACTATTTGTTGTACTAAGGTTTTGTAGCTATAATATCCAAGCAAACATATATTGTTTTCTTCGAGACCAATTTTTTTATTATTGTATAAATAAACAACGTCCGAATAAAATTTGGGTTTTATTTAGTTCTTTCTTTCATCATTCCTCTTTTAAATACTAAAAGAAATTATTTGTGGAGCGAAATTATTGAATCTTGCATCCACGATTAAAACTCGTGACTCGTCTATAAATTAATCTTGATATGAAATTATTCTTGAGTATGAATTCTTATAAAGGAGAAAATTGGAATAATGCAGACGACAGTCTAGCTAATTAATTAAAGATAAGGGTTATTTGTAAAATAATGCACAACCTTTCACTATATTTGTAATTTTAACACGATTTTTGAATTGTTGTAATTAAAACTCCAACTTTACATTTTGTTGCAATTTAAACACCCCTAATTTTTCCGGTCATTAAATCTTATGTGGCAATTACCGTTCAATGAGGTAGATATATTTTCACACATATATATGCCTATCATCTTTATTTTTCTATTTAACTATGTAAAAATCCTTTACACAAAATGGGAAATATGCAAGCACCACGTCTTTGAATTTGAAAATCAAAATATTTTAGCAGAAAAGATTGAATCTTTGAAGCAAGTAAAACGGAGAAAGAAACCCTACCTAAAAACAAGAAATTGGAATTTGGAATGCGCAATGCTTATGAGATCATGGATTTACCTTTCGCGGTGGTTGAAAATCCGACGTGATTTTGGTGTTGTAATACTTGTCTTTCAATTTTAGAGAAATTGAAATTGAAAGAGACCAACATATTTTCTATTGCCCAGAGGAAAGTGTTCTATTTTCCCCATTTTAATTTAAATGAGATAAAGATGGTGTGGCATATTTATGCGTGAAAAATTGAAACAATTCAAAAGTTGGAAGTATTTAAATTGCAAGAAAATGTAAAAGTGGGGTTTTAATTGCAACAATTCAAAAATCATGTTAAAATTACAAATATGTATGCATTATTTTGCAAATAAACATAAAGATAATACCACTATTTTTCCCAAATTATTTTCTTATAATCCAGGCATCCAGGTCGCTAGAATTTGGGTAGTTAAATTAAACCTATTTAAAGTATTTTTCATAAAGATCGTTAACACAATGTTTTAATAATGATATATGAGTATATTTTTATGTGCTAGCTTGAGAGATTAAAATTAGGATTATAGAGACGAGTCAAGTCGAATATTGGTCTGCTCAAACTCGACTCGTACGTTAAAATATTCGTTTGCTCGAACTCGAGTTGAGTTTTTACCATCGTGACCAAATTCAACTCTATCCAAAATTAGCGAGCTCTGGTTCGGCTCGAGTTTGACTCGTTATATACTCGATAACAAGGTATTCAAGCTCGAGCTCGAGCCTGACCCGTCAAAGACTTGATTCTATTTAAATTCAGCTCGTTAACATATTAATTGAGCTCGCGAGCTCGAGCTATCTTAAAGCTTGGTACTTTACAAAATTCTAATTTTTTTTGGCTTTATGTACAAAACTCGATTATTAAATTCGTGAACAACCTCGACTAAGTTCAATTTGTAGGCTCACGAACATGCTCGATTAAATAAGAGTCGAGCATGTTCGCGAGCCTATCGAGTCGAGCAACACAGTGCTCGAGCTCGACTTGATAAACTTATCGAGCTTGAATTTAGGCTTGAACTCGACTCGATTAGTTGTCAAGTAGAGTGTCGAACGAGCTTTTTTCGAGTCGATCGTCGAGTAGCTCATGAAGAGCTGAGCTTGGTTACCTTAATTAAAATATGTTCATAATGAGAAGAAAAAATATGTCACGTGGGAACTGATACAACTAGATAGTTGAGAATTAAGATTATTTCATTATCTTTATTGTAATTAATATTTTTCTAGTAATATATCATTATCTTCTGGATTATGGATAACTTGTTTTCTCTAGTCTAGTGTACATAGCAAATTGAGTCAACTTTTTACTTATATAACTTAATGACAAGCGAATTAATTTTGAGTTTGTCAATTCAACTAATTAACTTAATTAATTACGTACACCCATACAATTAATCAAGTGGTGTCTCTTTTGTTAGCCCATTGAGCTATCTATTTGTAATGGATATCACAATTCACAACTCGTCGAGTGTATTATAATTTTTTACCGCAGTTCATATATTTCAATCGGTACAACTCTAATTGCTTCAACTTTCATTTTGTTCTGTGTCGATTTAGTCATTTTCGAATTGAAGTACACATTTTACATGTTTTCTTTGATGATAATTAGGGTGGTGACCCTTCTAATTTTATTGTGTTATGTATAACTCTATTTTCTCGCTTGAGTTATTGCATTTTATGAGTATGAAGAACTTAATTCAATTTTATTCTCGAATGGGACATGTAATATTTAGTCTTTTTTTTTTCAAGCATATTTGACTCTTGAGGTAGGGAATATATACATCATTATTGTTGTGATATTCTTTTATAATTTTTATTTTCGCAAGGTAATAACAATTTCTTGTATTCTTAAAATTCTACTTTACTAAGCATATCATGATTACTTTGTAAAAAGAAATGTATTATTATTATTATTATTATTATTATAGAAGTGATGGTATCTTCTGAGCATTACTCTTGTTTTGTCCACAATAATATTATTCTATTTAATTTTTTATATTTTATTTTATTTTAATACCTTAGAAATTGTTATTGAAATCAGTAAATTCGATCACATTTCATGATATAACTACAACTTATAATATTATTAAATGTTTGTTGTAAAGATTTTAATATAGAAAACAAGGACATTATCTTTATAATTATATACTATTTTCGTCCCGCAATTAGTGGCTCGCTTTTCTTTTTGAGTTGTCCCTCTACTAGTGGCTCAAACTCAAAATGATAAAAATTAACCCTTTAAAAAGTGTTGATCCTACAATTTTTTTTATCTTTAGCACCTTCTTCTTGATTTACGTGTCTAAAAAGTATGAGTTACTAGTAGTAGGGGGAAATTCTATTAGAGGTGTACATGTAGTACACCCACTACTCACATTTAATATGTTATTAATATAAATTATAATAATAAAATATTATCATATAAATATATTAATAAAATATTAACATGTGAGAAGGGTATACTACCTGTATACCCCTAGTTAATAGAATTTCCTGTGTAGTGAGATAGATGAAGTAATTCATTTAAATTTATAGAAAATATACTCATGTTTTTTTACTGCGCAGTGAATTCAAATTAATTCAATGGTCATGGTAAAAACAATTACTAATATAATTTAATGTTTGTATTGCATTTCTGGTTCCTTTATTCTTTTTACAAAAATAAGTGTGTCTCTCTATATATGTGCGTGAAATGGAAAGACACATAAAATCAATCATTCAATTTGACTAGGTCGAAATGATAGATCCAAAGTGAAAGGAAAATGAAAGAAGCAACCTAATTTCAATTACACTATAGTAAAAAATAATAAATGGATGCAAATACCAAGAAAACAAAAAAACAACATACCCCTCATTATTATCCCCATCAAAAAATGTCTCAATCATACAGCTTCTTACATCAATCATTCTGCTCAATCAATAGTAATGCTTCTTCCTAATTTATCTGCCAACTATTATTCTTTCCTTTTCATTTTCTTATTTATTATTTAATCAAAATTAAGCACATTTTCCTCCATTTTTAACGGGCAGATACATCCAAATAATATAAATTAATTATCAAATTGTTACATTAATCTCACATTTATTTGTTTGTCATGAATGAAATCGTTATAATCAGCTCACTTAGCTCAAACTCGTCAACATAGAATAACAAGTGTGATATTTTTTTTAATTGAATATTATACTAATACCTAAACAATGTCATTCTTTTTTTATGACAAACTAACTAATGTCATATTAATGTAAATTTTGATAGTTCAAATTATTTTTGTGTGATATAGAGACTACGAGTTATTTTCATGTAAACCGGTATAATTATGTTGTTCATATTTAATTTCCCTTTTTTAAAATACGCACGCGCCAGTCTTTTCATTTAAAGTAAACTTTCAATCTCATCTTATTCTACATTGACTCATGACAAGATTTATCATATTGTTACTGAAAGATTTATCATTACTGTTTATAAACTTTCATTCACGCTTTTCATAATTATTGTTACATATTATTATTACTTTTCATCAAAAAAAAATTATTCTTACTATTATTAGAAGCCAAATTAAATATGAAAACCCCAATATTAATTGTTTTTTTCCTGACTTTGCGAGGATTGATTTTCTGGTTCGGTCGGGACTCCTAGAATTCTCTCCTAGAATTCTATGGCAATGCTATTCTATTTTGGGAAAAGTAGCATATACAACTCTAACGTGTCAACCTCGATCTCATTTACATTCTTAAGGGAAGGGTTGGGGCTGCCAGAACCCCAACGTTAAAAAGTAGGGGCAAATAACCCCTTCCATTTAACGGCTCTCTAACGCCGTTAGATAGGAGGGGTTATCTGCCCCTACTTTTTAAACGTTGGGGTTCTGGCAGCCCCAATCCTTACCTTAAGGGTGTAAAAGCGATCGAGGTTGACACGTTAGGGTTGTATATGCTACTTTTCCCTTTTGAATATTCAATTTACCTTGTAATCTTCTACACTCATCTTACGCTCGTATTTCAAAAAAATAACCTCATACTCAGACCTAAGAATTATTGCTTTCTTAAACTCCTGTTAAAAAATATAAGCTCTCCTTAGTTCTTTATGATTTCTATCATTAATCTATTTATAAGACCTTTGTTGTTAACATCTAATCAACGCATTTCAACAATGAATTTTTCCCATTTTTGCACAGAAAATTAATCTTGAGTTCTCTAGAAGAACTCTTAAGGTTATCCTTCAATTTAAGTTTTTCTATAATTTAGTTTGATTAATATCTTAATTTTAGATTTTCAATTACAATTAACCAACAAAATATTTGAATATTGAAATATTAACAATAGAGAAGAAATGTGAAATACTACTCTCTCCGTCCCATTGAAATTGTCTTCCTTTCCTTTTTGGGATGTCCCATTTAAATTGTCTTGTTTTCTAAAACTGATGAGACCTACCCATTTCCTCTCTTTTTACCTTTCTACTTAATAACTGTGCCGAACAGTAACAGAACAATATGAGTGGGACGGAGGGAGTATGTTCTTTGAATGATTAAATTAAAAAATAGGAAAAAATAGCATATACAACCCTAACGTGTCAACCTCGATCTCATTTACACCCTTAAGGGAAGGGTTGGGGCTGCCAGAACCCCAACGTTTAAAAAGTAGGGGCAGATAACCCCTCCCGTCTAACGGCGCTAAAGAGCCGTTAAATGGAAGGGGTTATTTGCCTCTACTTTTTAAACGTTGGGGTTCTAGTAGCCCCAACCCTTTCCTTAAGGGTGTAAATGAGATCGAGGTTGACACGTTAGAGTTGTATATGCTAATTTTCCCAACTATTTTTAAGATGATGGAGTACTTAGTTAGTCTTTTTATACTATTTTTTTTAGTGAGATTTTTACATTTTACCAAGTCAAGTACAAATTAAAATGACATATAGTAATAAATTGTACAATTAAATATGAAAATATTTTACAAAAAAATGAGACCTAGGGATTTTAATTTTAGCTAGCCCTCCAGAAAGGAAAGGGCATATTTTATATTTTAATATAAATGTGGTCCAGTTGAAGGAAAGGGGATTGGTTTTCTTTGATTGTACTTGTTTTCTATTGTGATTATTTCCTCTGTTGTCAGGTTCATATCATGCTTTTTTGCGAAAAATTAGGTATCTTTGTTAACTTTTTAGTCGTTATATGCATCAGAATCCACTCACTAATTTCTTATTAAAAACTACATATTGGAGAATAACTACTCGCATTTAATTTTTTTTTCTTTTTATCAGAAGAATGAAAATTTTATTAATCATTAATATCTTCATAAACCAAATCATATAATCAAGCGGGAAAATTTTGCCTCAAGCAAACTAAGCACAGCGTTTCCTCTAAAAAAAAAATAATAATAAATAATACAGCAGTATACTAATCTCAAAATTTGCATTTTCCCCAAATTTCCTATTTCGGACGATCTTAAACGCATTCACCAAAATGTTACTTGCGTAACAAAATTTGAAGATAAGTCCTAAGCTTAATTCAGGGACGTGTGTCGTTAAAAACTATAGCATATGTCAATGTGGTCAACAAATTAATTACTCCATCTATGGAGTAGCTAAAAAATAAAAATAAACTATTATATATATATATATATATATATATAAATACTAGTATGAATTAGTTGTGTAGGTCAAAATAGTATTATCTAATCAGAATCAAATAAGGCTCCAATACAATCTCTCAAGTCAACACACACACACAAAAATATATATGTATATAGATCATACATACTCAAAACCATTATAATTATAAAGGTGTCGTGATAAATATTTTATGTGAATTATTATTACAACTTGAAAAGTCAAGAGGAAAGATCACTTTAGCCTATTTAAGATTATTAGAGCATCTCCAATCTTTGTTTTATTATTTTTTTTATTACATTTAGTAATATTTCTTTAAACATATTTTCCCTCCGTCCCATAAATGATGCTAAAGTTCAGTTGGCACGGGTTTTAAGAAATCTAGTGTTATGTGTGTTGTGAGTGGAAAAATGATCCCACATTATGAGTGGAGAAAGTGTCTAAAAAGGAAAAGATATGTTTTTATGGGATGAACGAAAAAAAAATATTGACATGTTTTTATGGGACAGATGGAGTAACATGTAGTTATACTTTTACACATAATTAGATTATAAAGAATACTTACATTATAAAAATTTGACATATCAAATTACTAGAACCCAACAAAATTACATAATAAAATAATTAAAGATACGGAAATTAAAAATTACATATAAAATTCACCATATATGGTAAGGCTCGGGCCTCAAGTTTTAATTTATGTTATTTTTTAGACTTATAATTTTATTGTTCTTTATAATATAATCTTATTTTGTGCATTTATATTATTGATTTATATATTTTTTTCATTAATTAATATAAGTTTTATATGTTGTTAAAATTAATTAACAAATATTATGAAATATTCTTTTGTGCTGTAAAATTTAACAGATGGCTGGAGACGCAGAAAATCTGATGTAAAATAGAGCAAGATTCTGTTGCATGCACTTAGTAGTTATTATTGTAGACGTACGTTAAAAAGGCCATGACGTCGGTGGATCTATTTGTAGCCATAATGAATACAGACCATGTTGAATTGAAAGTGGAGTTCTGTTTTTGGGCATCAAAATTTCTTGTAGATGTTTGATATTGTCATTTACTAGGCACAAAGTACTTGTTGGGCATGCACACAGAGAGAGAGAGAGAGGATTGAGTAGGACGATACAAAAACAGACAAGTGTGACAGGTAGAAGAAGTGGTGATGATTGTGAGGTAGAATGAGGAATGGAGACGATGATCATCCCCTCGTGAAATGCTTGCTAGATTTCATCATTATACGTGTTAATTAATACTCCCTCCGTGCATAAAGAATGTGGTCATATTTTCTTTTTCATCATCCATCAAGAATGTAGTTTTTACATTTAAAGAAATAACCTCACACTCTCTTATATTTTAAACCTTACATAAATTTAAAATGATGGATCTCTTTCTCCACTCAAATAACATCTACCTTACTTTTCTTAAACTCGTGTCATCCACCAAAAACCACTCTTGATGGACGGAAGGAGTAACACTATAAATCTATTTATTTATACTTCATTCCATGCTACTAATTTTACATGGATAAACATGCACTATGATGGGCCATCGCTCCAAATTTAGTATCTTCTATTCATTGTACGTCAAAATTAAATCATACGTACTTATTAGATAGCAAATCAGATTGATTGCATGCAATTCCCAATTTACAGTGTAAAGATATTAGTCTAATTAATAATTAATAGATTAATGTGAAGAAATGCAGATGGATAGGGAGAAATATATAGTAATAGGGGGCACATAGGCTTAGATACTATATACTTACCACATGAAATGAAAATTGTATTGGTACTGGTACTGGTACATGTACAACCTCCTCGCTCTTTCCCATCACAACCTTGTCCGATCCTACTCTACTCAAATGATTTTGGAGAGAGAAACTCAGAAACGATTCTCTCTCTCTCTCTCTCTCTCTCTAACAGATCGTGCGTTAGATTCTTCTCATACTTAATTATATTTTTTTTCTCACAACTACACGCTATAGGGCCCCGAAAATATTCACACAAGGAAAAAGCTTGCAAGCATCAAAGCCAACTTTTTCTTTGAGATTTTTTTATTTGATAAATAGATAGTTTATGGCTCGTTTGGTAGTTATGTTAGGATAAGTCAAGATAAATAATATTGAGATAAATATAGTGAATAAGGGGTGATTGTTAGTGTATTTTTTGTGTTTGATAGATAAGATAATGTCAAGATAAATATAGTAAATAATAGGTTGGTTGTTTAATATCATAGTTTAAATTCAAGATTAAATGAAAAATAACAATTATACCCCTAAAATTATATAATTATTTCTCTCTCTAACCCTCATCTCTCCCTCTCCTCGTCTTTCACCCACCACTCTCCTCTAACCACCACTCTTCTCTCTCTCCCCGCATCTTTCACCCACCACCACCGCCACTCTTCTCTCTCTCCCCTCATCTTTCAATCATTTCCTTGGTTGTATTACTGTACGGGAATGATGAAGACGGAAATGGAAGTTCGAGAAGAGAGATATGGGCGGTGATAGGTGGCAGTGGAAGGCGGCAGAGACTTAGCCGTGGCGGGGCGCGATTCAGCGTCAGATCTGGGGGGCGAAGATGGAGGCGCGGGCGAGCAGCGGCGGCGGCCATCTTCTCTTGGTTTGGTTGCCGGCGACGTCGCAAATAGCAGCGGATGTCTCTTCCTTTTCCTTTCGGAACCGGCAACGCGAGCAACAGCAGCAGCAGATCTAGTCGGGCGGTGGCGCAGCTTGGGCAATTTTGTCAATAGAAATTTAGTCTGGGTTACCCCTCAATCCACATAAATAATCTTACCAATTTGAACAGATTAATAAATTGGATGAAACAGTGAAATAGCAGCGGGTTTGAGTTTTGTAACGGGCTTCCACAATTATCTATCTCACGTACCAAACACAAGATAAATCCATATAAATAAGCTAGTAGGGGTTTATCTTTCTTTCCTACCAAACACCCCCTTAGTGTATAAACAAATAAATGATATTTTACCCATCTAGAATAAAATTTTGGAACACAGAAATATCCAAATCCAACTTATATATATCCATTTAATTTAATTAAAAAGACCTCCCAACCAAGAACGTACTTGCATCAACTACCTACGGGAACCAAAAATATTTTAAAACCTACATCGCCCAAGCTCACTGATCCTTCCTTTATTACACCAAACAACGTTTTAACTTATGTTCCATCAATGAAGCTCGGGACGAAGCGCAGCCAGAAAATCCAAGTATCCGAGCTCGGAATGAACATGGTTAAACAAGCAAATACCAGAACTACCAATCCAGAAACAAGGACATTTTAATGACATGCTCTCACTAAAATGCAGATTGACAGCACTATATTACAGCCGTGCAACAATCTGAATATCATAAAAGACCACAGAGGAAAGGAAATATGTGAACAAATCTATTTCCTGAACCTATTGAGAAATCCCTGAATGATTGATTTTTGTTATAAATTTATTGCAAATAATCAACTATACTTGGTATCTTATCAATTCTTTTCTCTCTCTTATATTATTCATAATAATGATACAACATATTTGATCAGGTTTGTTGAAATCTGTACTATCCTGAGCCATATCATAAGTTGCCTCAGGCAGTTTTACTTGAAAACCAGCTTACTGGTTGATCATCGATCCCTTCGGAAGTTCGAGCTGGTTATGGAGCAAAGACTGCTGATGTAAAATCTGCAAGGGAGAGGTGAAGATGAACTTGGCACTGATTAGTCCAGGGATGGATGAAGTCAACCAGGAGAGGCCTTCAGCAGGATAAAATCTATCTAAGGGGAAACTCTTTTTGCAGGATGTCAAGATTCCTCGAGTCGCAGGCTTCCAACATGTCATTCCGCGATGCACAGCTGAAAATGTAGTGTATAAAGTTCATATTCTTAGCAATTAACAACAGTATAAAATAAGCTGCTTACCTCAATGATATTCTCAAATATTGCCAGGCATTATCTGCCTTTGGGTTCATCGCCAGTGCCCGGACATAGTAACGGATAGAATCCTCGTACATACCCTGAGCAGTTTACATTTGTTATACTTGAACTAGATTGTAAGTAAATCAAGTATCAATTGTATACTGAAGGAACCATCAGACTTTCAGCGTATAACCTATACAGTGTTAACTGGTGGCTGGATGTATATTTCTATTCTGTGTATTCATATGCATGACACATTTTAAGAAGATGTGTGTGTGTATGTGAGAGAGAGAGAAGAGGGAGAGATGTATCTTGATCGAGTAGCCTTCACAGACAAAATAATTTGGCACCAACCCACAAAAGGGTTAGGCAAGCATAAGATGAGAGAGCAAAAGCAATTGAAAAGTTTGTATATCGAGGTTGGTGACCAATGTGTGAAAATCCAAAATGGAAGAACTGAAATAAGTGTCATGGGATTCTGGAACTTCAATTTGATGATCAAGTTGGATCACATCAAGACTCACTCAGATTTGTAATTGTTTCTACAATATAGGGAGGCAAAATCTTGTTCATTAGACTTGTCGTCAAGCATTACATTTATATGATTTTGCTCATCAGATCAAGCATTACATTTGTATTGTTAATAGAAACTTCCAAGTTTTTAGTTTCAACTGTGTAAGATTTAGCTACTGCTGCCTTCATGTCATTAGACGTTATTTCTCCAACCAACACTTCTTTATCGCTAACTAGGTGCTATGTTATAGATGAAGTTTAACCATACCTGGTTGGCATAACTGATTCCCATGTTTGCCCATGCACGGACATAATTAGGCTTCAGATCTAGAGCCTGAAAACCAACAAACATACGTTTAACCTTGGGAATTAATAAAGAAGCGCAGTTGCAGGATTCTGTGGTAGGGAAAGGACAAGTGAAAAATTATTACTAGTGAAAGCCAGATGCGCTGACGTAATCAAACACAATCTAGGTTTGAATTTTTTTTAATTAAATCAAACAAAAAAAAACATAATCAAGTCCAAATGTACTGAAGAAAGGGTGAATAATAGTTGGTGATTTATACCTTACCACTTTTAAATTCAACATGCTATTTCATGAGATAAAAATAAGCGAAATAATTACTCCAGACACAGAGAACTCCATATCATGTAATCCATTCTAGCTACAGTTTCAAGCTTTATCAACAGTTACAGTTTCTCATCAATTTGTATACCTACTTAACTTATATGACACCGGAATACACATTTTTTAGATGCTATTATTTACAACCATATCAAAGTTATATACTTCACCAATCATAATTTTTAAGGTAGGTAGACTAGACATAAACTATCACCTGTTGATAAGCTAAAATTGCATCAGCACTCTGAACACTATTAGCTTGTGTTGCACCAAGCTTATTCCAGAGTGAATAATCTCGTGGTTTGAGTTTCAAAGCTGTCCCGAAAGCTTCAATGGCTTTGTCATATTCTCTAGATAAGTTATACAGCACCCCAAGAACTATATGTACATCAGCATCATCAGGAGATAGCTTAGCTGCATCATTATATAACCTAGCCACCTATATAACCACAAAGAAACCATCTGAATGAATCTCGCTGTCAGGATGTATAGCAAATATAGACAACACTAGATGCACCATAAATATGCATCACAGTGTGTGCAAATTAGAAACTTACATCAGCATAATACAAATTCTCGGGCTGATCCGGAGGGGATATGGCCCCATATCTGGGATGATGACGTAGCCAACTATACAAGTACTTTAGTGCAGCTGCTTGCTCGAGCTCTGAAAGTTTTATGAATTATTGCAAGAACACGTGAAATTTTTTGAAGGTAATAACATAGTGTGAGCATAAAATCCTATACAATCACAATATGACGATCACAATTTACAAGCCCAGTCAAACAAAGGCAAAACTGTGACCTACATTTTGAACACTGATGATTTAGCTACTTACCATTTGTATGACTCACACCAAGAGCAAGAAGAACTTCCAAGTTTTTCGGATCAACCTCATGTGCACGCATCATGGCTGCAATTGCCTGGGACCAGCAAAATTGTCTTAACAATAATAAATGACGGATAACAAGAAAATTACAGATTAGACTACCAGAGTTGTAATAGTTCACAAATGTCAGAATACTTCCCTAACAAACTTTTACTGTTATAAATTTATAATATAATGTAATGCAAGGTATACTCAAAAATTACTACCATTGAGTTATAAAAGCACGAAAATGTACTGCACGAAATTTCTAGAAGCAGAAATTTGTCTAGAGCCCCCAAAAAACGGAAAAACAGAGGTAGTAAGTCCTATATTCAACCTGCTGATCGTCATCATTCTCTGCATGAGCTATACCAAGTAATCTCCAACCCTCAGCATTATCAGGGTTCTTCAGAACCTCAGCCTCCAAGGCAAGAACTGCTTCACTTAAAAGTCCCTTCCGGAAAAGCTCCTGCCCTTCCTTCAGAGGATTAGGTCGGCCGACATAAGGATTTAAATCAGAGAACACATATACCCCTCTTGACGCGTCTGATTTCTGCTTTAGTGATGTTTGCTCATTTAGGTAACTGCAGGTTGAACCAGATTTATATCCAAGCAACATAATGGGCATAACTTTAGTAATAAAATTCTTAGATCCAGGCTGACACATGTCCTCATACATGACATTTTAGTAAAAAGAACATATATACAAGGACATGCTAGTAAAGAGAACACACAACACTCAATATTTACGACCAGCATCTTATATGCAGTGAAGTTTTTTCCATTAACGCTTGATGACAATCAAATACACGCAAATCATTTCATGGAATGTGCTCCTGTCCATGGATGAATTTGATACCTCAATTTCCAGAACAAGACCACAACACAAGCAAAAGTGTGGATGTAAATAAACCAGCACATTCAATTCAAACAAATTGTTCCATGTCTATTTAAAGTAGAAAGTCCTTGTATCACTCAAAAATAGAGTAGACATTCCTTGTATCCTTAAAAAAGTGTAGAAAATCTTTTTACAAGTAAGGCTAAAGGAGAATTTGTTTAGAATAATCAGATATATTGCAACTATACTACACACAAGTAAAAGCTGCTAGTGAGACAAAAAAACGGTGCATTTATGGGACACATATGTAAACAAGTCAGTTTTCATAATGAGAATGATAGAGATAATCTGTGATAAGTATCCATGGAGAGACCAAGCCAAAATAAAAGGTAAAATAATTTAAAATAAACAGGAACAGAAATGAAAATCAAATTAATACTCCCACAATTTCTGACAGTGGACTTACTCATCATAAGCATTAGCCCAATTATCAGCAGAAGAATCGCCCAGTACTCCATCAGCAACCTGACGCTCAAATTCTTCGGACCAGTCATTGACATTTAACTTGGAAAATTCATCAACCCACTCATCTTCTGCCAATCCTTGTTGCCCGCGTTCAGCAGCAAACTCATTTGCCCAGCCATGTGGTCCTTGAGGAAGCTGAATGATAAGATAAGATAAGATTTTGGCTAACTGGAGACTGTGACTCTCTAATCATTAAAAGGAAATGAAACGGCAATATATTAAGCATACAAGCAAACATCCTTTGAAAAAATTTGCTTTCTGATGAAAGCATATGTTTGTGGTGCCTTTATTCTTTAAAAAGTCTGTACTTGCCTGTTCATTAGCAAACTGGTCAGCCCAGGATCTGCTTCCACTGTACTGCTGCTCATATTCTGCTGCCCACTCTCCAGGAGCAGAAATTGCAGCTGGCTTGAATTGATTGTCCTCAATAGTGATTTCACCACGGCTCATCTTTGACACAAATTGGAGGAACTTTGAATTCTATATGTTCAAATTAGCATTGAAAAATCAGGAAAACTTGTGATGCAAGAAAATTGAATAATTAAGGACCTTTATGTATGCAGGTGTATTCTCAACCAGGCTTGTCTTGTCATACACTGAACTTTCAATTGAACCCCTTAAATCAATCATCATGGTTTAGTACCCGACCATATATATTTATGTTTCAAGTTAAATCAGTAACTTGATGTCGTCATTTCTCGTAAGAAGTTACTGTTATTTTTTACAACGGGCTTAAGGAATATAAAATTCGATATATACTGGCAAATAATGCGAGCAAATACCAAAATGGAACTGTATAACAAAGTATTGACAACATGCACATATTAAGAGGGAAAGAGAACCTGAAACTTTGGGTCATTATTTTGAGCTAGTGTATGAGCTAGCATGCGAGTCTGCTCCATGGCAGCAAGGTTAGGAACACCTGTAGCTCTCATTTGATCAATTGAAGCAAGTTGAGAATGCTCCTGAAAAATTAGAAGAATTAAAATAGAGCAAGGAAATCAAAACAAGCATGGCATTTATCAGCATCAATATAAACCCGCTCTTTTTCAGGAAAAGCAAGTATAATGAGAGAGAACCTTATAAATGGGGACTGTACCATTGTTAAGGAATATGCAGTCATTATAAACATTAAACACCAAGAGAAATAAGATAAGCTCAACACTGCTAAACAGTTCATCTTCTTCAGAAATACAATATCGTGATTAGACCATCCAAGAGACTTTGATTCTGGTTTTGCATAGAAGTCTTCCTTTAGCGAGATAAATTTAATAAGTAAAGGTTCTTGTCGAGTTAAATAGAAAATACTGATGCAATAGAGTCATAGACACTACACTTGCAGCCCTAATGTTTTATTTAGTAAGTGAAAAATTATTTGTCCAGCTAAGTTTGTTGGAACTGGATAGATAGTATGTAGCACCCAAAGTCTCCCCCGTTTCCTTTTTCTGGGAATATTACAACAGAGCTGACTTTGTATCCAATAACCACCAAGTATAATGCTGACAATCAGCTAGACCAAATAATATTAAAGTCTGCACAACATGAGCACTAGAAAAAACACTTCCTTACATGCTCAAATTCAGATGCCCAACCATTTGCACCATGTTGTCGTTCAAATGACTGAACCCACATATTTGGATTGTCATGAGGCACTTGCTGTCGTGCAAATTCAGAAACCCATCCATCTGCCCCACCAGACAAAGGTTTCATACTTTGTGACTCATTCCAATACTCCTCGAGCTCCGGAAATCTTCCAGGAACCGGGCCTCTGGCTCGGATATCATTATCAATATCTAAAGATGACAGAAGTGCATTAACCTGAAAAGATGGAAAATCCAGAATTACATGATAACCTCACTGTCAGATACCTTCTAGAAAGGAGCAACAGACTGTAAGAGTGCATACTCAAGATTTAGAAACTAAGCATAAAAAAATATATTGCAGGCTAAAAACACGCATAAGCATATTTTGTAGAAGATATTCTATAACATACAGATGGCAGAAAATCTTTGACAAAGTATAAAAGTTCACAACAATAACTGCATTGTTAGAAGATTCACAATTTAAATAGGTTAGAATACTCCAAAGGATAGACAGCAATACGCTTGGACGAAATCTAACCACTCAAGCAGTGCAAAATTTTTTGTGCAACTACCTGAGTGTGAATAAAGTCTTCACTCTTGTCTGCAAAAAGATGGCGAGCCATAATACTGCTACGATCACGTATGCATTGCTTATCGCCTTCAGACAATCCTAAAACAGGAAGTGAAGCTGGACGAAAAGGCAGACTACCATGACCGCTGTGAAGAAATGAGTGCAAAAAATTGGACAAAACTTTTTGAGGTGGCCCTGCAATAAACAGATCAAATTACCTGGTTAGGAATCCATAATATTCTATAACAGTCCGGCAGGAAGTACTAACCAAAATGCAAGGCCGCTTACTTGAAAAGAAGAATATATATTAAAAGACTCTCAATAGGTATTACACATTAAAGGGAAACAAGGGTTTCACTCAATATTGCAGTTTATGACACCGCACCGCCAATATTTCAAATTATGCAATAATTCCTTGGGATGTTGACCCCATTTAGAAACTGGAATTTCATTTTCTATGAACTCCAGTTTATTGAAACTATTCAACCTATCGAGACTTCAGAAGTGGCCTTCACTGCCCTTTTAACATTTTCATGGTTACTAATCCCAACATCTCACATGGGAACACCTGCACCCACACCACCACTCTAGAGTCTTCTCCATCATACCAGCAAGTAATCCAGCCCCACCCCCCACCCTTCGTCCTCCCAAACTTCTCCTTCATCTAGCTATCCAGACAGATATGGAATACCAACAAACAGATAATTGTTCTTAACTGCTTTATTCTAGCTGCTGCTATAGCTCTCCCCACCAATCACTGACCATTAGAGAGAAAATAGATTGCAGCATGTTACTATCCCACAAGAAATTGTGGATGGGTACTTAAGTTGGGAATCAATCATCCACCTTTGAGCTAGCTTTTGGGAGGAGTTATGGCTTCCAGCTTGAGTGCCTATTTGGTCAGATCTAGGACATGGTAGGAACAGGGCTACCTGGAGAAAGGGCCACACGGCACCAGGAACCAAGCTGTGCGGGTCTGCCTGGGTCGCTGATGTCCGGTTCTCAAGGGGGGTCATTTATTCAATTCCCACGTCGAATTGACAAACAATTATGGATGAGTACTTAATTTGGGAGTCAATCCTTCACTTTGAGCTAGCTTTGGGTGCCATATATATTCATCTGCTGAATTTCCACTCCTGAGTTCTTAGTTGATCTTCTCTATTCATCTGTTGACATTAGTGAAGGTACTGGATGCATAGAGAAAGCTCACATTTATGAGGCCTTTGTCAGGATGTAAGTGAACATGAACAGCCAATGCTTTCCTTGCATATGTTAGATAACACTTAAATTGATTCAATGCAATACATCTTGAAATTGCATAAAAATAAAAATGATTGTCTAAAGGTCATCCCATAGTGTGAGAAGGAATCAAGTTTCGTCATTAATACTATAGGATGTCCCACATAAAAAAGACAAGAGTCAAACCAAACACAACTTGAAGAGAAAAGATCTAATCATAACAATGTTAAAGAACTTCCAAAATTACCATCAAATTCTTGTTGAAGCCGAGCTTGCTCTAAAGGGAAGTTAGATGGACCAGCCCTGCCCTGATAATGAGGAATTTGAGGCCTCTGAGCGTCATCCCAAGCATCTGAAAACCTACTTTGATCCATTGAGTGAAAGTCTCGAAGGAATTCTGACCCCTGAATGCATAGTGGATTAGTTAAAATTATCCAATAGATCCAACCAGCAAACAGCAAGAAAAGGAAATGATGAAGAATACCAACCTGTGTATTAGGATGCATATATTCAAGGTCAGACCCTGGAAGGGCAGCAGCAAAGGGCTCTTCCATCCCTGCATGCAAATGGCCATCTGATGTTGTAGTTGCTGCAGTTGGTATCTCTTGTAGCCTTTGCTGCTTGATGATAAAGAAAGCATTTGTCAGCTATTATGCGTGAGACAAAAATATATGAATTCTAGAGAGCACCTAGAAATATAAAGAACCCGATACAATTATTTCAGTTAATAAGGTCGACATCCATCTGCGATTCTTCTTTGGTTTCAGAATTTTGTCTTTAGCACAAAAGACAATGTTCTGGGAGAAGTAATAAAGTGATCAAATCTGGTGATAGGCAAAGATTTGAGTCATAATCCTTATTCCATTTCTCAGAATGGCTAGTGGTAAAGATATACATCTACTGTTTGGTTACCAACAGAACGTCTATAAACAGCGGGGTGGCCATCAGAAAAGTTTATCAGTAGACAAATTATTAGGGAGCTTCATAACCATTTCAGTCTGAATCTCCCTATTCATACCCACCAAAAAACTTCATTACTACATGAACACTCATGTGTTGCATCACTCGACTAATAGAAAGGATAACATCACACAACCAGCAGAACCTTGCAGTTGACCGAATGAGATTTTCTGGATACGGATGTCGAAATAATACAATGGTCATATATCCTTTTAAGTTTTATCAGTCGAATCTCTCAATAGTTAAAAAGACCAAAACACCCGGTTATCTCGAATAAATAGTAAGAATCGTTACAAATGTAAAGAGAAGTGTGCCATTGATAAACATAAAACCCCAAGGACTGCACCCCCAATTTGCACTCTCCACCCTAATCTTTGCATAATCTTATAAAATATGACGTCTCAACTAACCCAAACCGAACACTGCAGCAATTGCTCGATAAGTAATGCGCTATTGCTCGATCACATAATTCTAGCATGAGAATACTACTTCGCCTATTAGCATAGAAAAATGGAAGAAACCTGCTGAATTAATTTCTACGAACGTCGCCAATCAAAAAAAAAAAAACTGAATCCATAGACATAGTCTTGAGTCATAAAATCGTGAAAACGGCAAATTAAAGCGACAAAAAGAAGAGAAAATGATTGGAGAACCTGTTTGGAGGAGGACCCAATAAGGGCGTTGGCGAGAGCTCCAAGAGGGTTAGATGAAGAAGAAGACCCCGGCACCGCGCAGGCGGCGCCACCACTCACCAGCTCCCGCATCGCCATACTAGCAGAATTCCGATACCCTTCCTACGGCAGCACGGCGCCGCTTATTTTTCCCAATTCCAGTAGAAAAAAAAATTATGGTCTGAATTATCGAAATAAAAAAAGAAAATGGAAGCCGAGAAAATGTTTGAGGTGAGGAAGTAAACAGAAAAATAAATTCTGAAATTTGTGTTGCTATGTTATGTATAATCGATGTCGATCGGTAGCAGTCTACTGGGTGGGGTCGGGGGGTGTAGTGTAGCTTCAGTTATTTGTATTAATTAATTTATTTATTTTGAGAAGATATAGTTTATTTATTGGGAAATGGAAATTTTGGGATAAGAAGGCGTGTATGTTTGCTGTGGGTTAGCTGCAGCCCCTCTGTATCTCGCCTACCTGGCCTATCCACCGAACCCTCTTTTTCCCCTCGCTCCCACTCCTATAGTCCTTCCGTCCCCAAATAAGTATTCAAACACTAAAAAAATGTATATCGAAATAATGAGCAAAATGACACGTTTGGAGTTTTTCGGACTAGAGCCCTCATAGTTGCTCAACCAAAAAAGTTGGTAAATGCTTGCATAAGCATTATTACATCAGTATTTACCATTACTATTGAAATCAAGCACGATGATTATTCTTTAAAAAAAAACACAATGGTTATTACTAAAATTGCACTATTCATTGATACTTGTCGAATGTTGGTTGGCTAGGGCAGACAGTTCAAGGTGAAGAAAGTGAGGCGTGAACCTAATATAGTAGTGCATGTGTTGGCTAGAATGTCTCTAACTTTTTCTAATAGGTTTATTTGGAATGATCCTCTGAATGATATGAATGATCTTCATTTACCATGTGTGTGTTCGTAATAAAAAATTTCATCTTTTCCTCAAAAAAAAAAAAGCACTACTCATGAACCTCATCTTTTCCCCACATGTATCAAATTGATTTGAGATGTCATAGTTAAAGAACATTGTCTGCAAAAGTTATTGGTGCATTTTTTGCTCCAACCCTCTTCAATGATGGTGTTGTCTTCAAACCCAAGGAGATGTCATCACAGCTACAAAGAGAGTATGGGTTTCGTGTAGATTATAATGTTGCATTGTCAGGGAGAAATCATGCAATTAGTATGATATATGGCGATACGGACAAGTCTTTCCAGCTCCTGCCATCTTATCTTTACATGGTTCAACAATCTAACTCAGGTTCGATTGTTTCTTTACAGACTTATAGTGAAGAACAATTTCAGTATGCATGCCACTGTATGCGTCTATTACTGGGTTTTTATCTTGAATCCGTTATGTCATTGTTGTCGATGGTACCCATTTGAAGGGTCGATATAAAAGCTAAGACTTTCCAAATTGGTCAATGTAAAAAATTCAGGATCACATCGTACATTAGCAATGAAATTGCTAAGTTGTTGTGGAAGATATAAGCAATCACTTTTCTGAAAAATCATCAGGGTATAAAGTAGTAATATTCATGACTTGAAGAGCATTGAATTTGGAGAACTGATTTTTCGGATCAAGGCATGCAATGCATCTTAGCAATTCGGTGCTAGCTTCAGAAAAATGATTGTTCATCTCCAGTATAGTTAAATCAACAACCTGACAAAAAATTAATGACGATTAAAATATTTCAATAAACAAACTTCCAACAAATAAAGAGAAACATACTAAAAAAAGTTAAAGGTAAATTCATCTTCATACTCATTTAAAATGTCAATTTATTTTTGAAAGAAAAAATAGCAAATTTTTAAGCATAGACAAAAAGCACTCCAATGATGCTATACTATACTTATTGTAAGAATGGTTTAAGAATTAAGAGTTAGAAATAATACTTGACAAAAACCTCCACATGATAATGATGCAAATTTGTGATCAATTGTGCTCCTTGCCTTTTATGACCACGTTGTGGTATAATATCATCCATATGAATTAGTGAAATGTTATTCAACTCACAAAATCTGTTTGCTTGATCGAAAATGATTTCTCATCCATCATTTCGAAAGCTTTGTAATTGATGTTTCACAGACTGGATCAATGACATGGCTTGAACAATATTTTGATCCTTTTGTTGTAAGGCAAGAGACAACTCGTTTGTTATTCCTAACAGATACTTCATCAAGTGCAACATGAATACAAACACATAACTATCCATTTTCTCAATCAAACCTTCAGCAGTATTTCTACTATCAGAAGAAGTGGCATCATCACGAATATTTTCCAACACTTTCTCAACTGAAGACCACATAGAGCATAGGCGAAACAATGTCAAGTAATGTGAGCCCCAACGAGTATCTCCAGGTCTTGCCAAACTAGTTTCCTGATTTTGTCCTCTTCCACTAACAATTTCTTCATCATTAAGTTATTCAATTAACTTTTCATGTTGAAATTTTCTAAGTTGGTCTTTTCTTTTACAAGATGCTCCGGTCGTGTTCACTATCATTGAGACATATGTAAAGAAATCTTTCACGGCTCTAATACCCTTGGCAACAACAACAATAATTAACTGGAGTTGATGGGAAAAACAATGAATATACATGGCATATGGATTTTCTTCCAATATTAAGGCTTTCAATCCATTGAACTCGCCCCTCATATTTGAAGCTCCATCATATCCTTGACCTCTCACTTTGGATAAAGATAAACCATGTTTTGCAAATAATTCATCAATAGCATATTTCAAAGACAGAGAAGAAGTGTCAGCCACATGCACAAGTCCAAGAAATCGCTCAATCACACATCCATTATCGTTCACATAACGTATGACAACTCCCATTTGTTCCTTCAACGAAATATCTCGAGCCTCATCAACCAAGATAGTAAAAATTTTATCTCCAATGTCTTTAACTATGACAAGTGTGACCTCTGAAGCACAAGCACGTGTTAATTCCTTTTGAATTTGTGGAGAAATCATTTGAGCATTAGCAGGAGCATTTGGACCCAAAACTTTAGAAATAATATCATTGTGACAACTGTTGGTCCCAAGACGGATACCTTGGTGTAGAGGGGGGTGAATACACCAAGGTTTAAAAACTTTTCCAAGTACTCTTTTCAGAGAGCTGGTTGTGTTCAATCCAGCTGGATGGCAGCTTGATCGACACAGCTGGCTGTGTGTGTGTGGAATGTGGTGGATTTGGAAAGTCCGTCTGTTGCTTCAAATTATATTGCAAAGCTCTGTTTCACTTTTCAGTTAGTCAGTTTATGCAGCTTGAAATAATGCTCATGAGGGGTTAGCAAAATGCATAAAACAGAACAGTAAAGAACAAAGCAATTTTAACGTGGTTCGGAGTAACACCTCCTACGTCCACGACCAGGTTCACTGATAATTCACTACTACTTGGTTTCCAAGTACCAAGAAACTTCACAACTCTAACCCGAGCTGTGTTCCAACAGTTTGCGGGCACTGTCAAGCCTACACCTTCAGTTTTTGGGTACTGAAGAACATATCCACTTGAATTACACGCTTCGAGCAAGCGTACCTTTACCTAACCTTTCTGGGTTTGGGTTTGGGTATGGGTTTTCCAACTGTGAACGAGTTCTTACAATGAAGAACAAGGAGTATGATGAACTCGTTCAATCTAGGCTTAAGATGTTTATATTCTGATCTATTCTGCCTAAGACTGAATGTGTGAACAACTAAGAACACAGCTGACTGGCTGGGTGTTCTTGAAAAATATGGCTTTGAAGATTGTTGTTCATTTTTCTATTTTGCTCTTTTATTGCTTCAGTCGTCTATTTCTTCACCAGTCCTCTTTCTTCAATGGAGGAGGAGAGATATATATAGGTGGAGATCCAAACTAGCCGTTGGAAGAGAGCCGTTTGAATCTTACCTACTCTTGTTGACTTCTGGCCTTTACCTACGAAGTAGGTCTGCATCTGCAGAGGCTAGTTCTTCTCTTATTTGACTGCGTCAGACAAGATCTTTTGACATCGGGATCTTGTCTTGGAGAAGGTCTTCGAGCTGCTAAGCGTCTCTGATGTATCTTCAGCTTTTTGGACTCTATTGTGTCTTGACTCTGAGCTGTGTCTTAGACCTGTGTTGTATCATCAACCTGAGCTGTGTCACTGACCTGAGCTGTGTTTTAGACATGAGCTGTGTCATCGACACTAAGCTGGGTCTTTTACACTGAGCTGGGTCTTTGACACTGAGCTGAGTTTCCGTCACTGAGCTGGGTCTTGATACTGCAGGATCTTTGACTCTGCTTGGTCTTGCTCTGCTGAGTCTGCTCTGTTGAGTTCTTAAGCTGTCTGCTTAGCTGTGTCTTCTGCTGTCTTCATCTGTCTTCAGCGATTCTACCTGTAAACTAAGAAACTCTATAAGCTCAAACAGGTGAGCTAAAAAATGCTTAGGTTTGTGCAATCATCTACTCGGTTGGGGTCAGCTGGGTTTTGGTATCCAATCAAAACTCTTATTAATTTTCCCAACAACAACTATACCATTGGAGCAACTCAAGAAAGTTACCTCGATTTGAAGAACTAGTTGACTCATCATGTCCACGAAAAGGTAATCCTTGCTTCAATAGAAAACGAGTCACATCCAACGAGGCTGTCAAGCAGACACGATAAGCAACATCCATCTCACGAGCATTTGATCGGAACATATTTGTCACACTTTGTTTTTTGATTTTTAAAAGCTTCAAGTTGTATTCTAGCATCATTGTGACAACTATTCACAGCCCCGACATGAAGATTGAATTTTTCTAATGCTCTTTGCCAATTGCCAAAGCCCGTCTTAGTAAAAACATCCTCTCTAAATCTACCCCCTTTATTTGAAAACTTGAAAAGATAACACCAAAAGCAAAATACAACGTCTTTTGATACGCTATATTCTAGCCACGGAAAGTTTTTATATCAATTCCTTTGAAAACTCCTCTCTTGATTATCATATGTTTTTTTCGGATACGTATGCCCAAGTGGTTAGTAAGGCCCCATTGACAAGTATGCTCTCCGTGCATCATCTTGAATAGCTAAATCAAACTCCTCAATTTGTTTTCGCAATCCCGGATCACCAATTATATCATTTAAATTTAATTCAACTTTTGTTGGGGTCCGATTTACCATAGGTTCAACAATAGGCTCTTTGGAAAACGAGGAAGGGCCGTCATCCTTGCGCTTTTTAGTACAGACTGTATAGTATCGCTCCATTTTCTATGCAAACAAATATATAAATCATGATTAATTAATACTTTAATAGATCATAATTTTGATAATGGAAGTTACTAACAACATTCTTAAGTCACAATTTATACTAAAAATATCCAAAATTTAAATTTAAAAGTATAATTATAAAATACCCAATTCAAATTCAAACCCTAACAGAAGTTACAATTATTCATATAAACTAAAATAACTCACAATATAAATATGAGATCAACAAAATGAATAACATTATCTAAAATTTAATGGAAAAGAAATGAAGAAAAACACTTACAAGCACTGATATTGAGATTAATGGATGGGGGGACCATGAAATTTTTTGTCTCTTCTTCTCTGGTTGTTTTATCAGAGAGAGAAAGATTAAAAGAGAAACTATCAAGAGTATTTTGGAATGTGCGACTTCCGCAGCTTTGGCCTTTTGCCTTTAAATTGAATTTTGTTTTCTATTTTTTTTTTAAGTTGAGCTTTTCACTTATAAAAGCGTGTATCCTTTTATTTTATTTTTCTTCCACCTCTTTGCAGACCACTGCTCACGGGATACCCTTCCACACAAAGAGAGTATTTTAATTTTAAAATTTAATGGCATGTGCTTTGCTAAAAACTTCTGAAAATTAATAATAGTAAATAAAAAAAAATTGTTGGGGGTTGCTTCAGCACTATCCGCCACTGAAAGCTATGATGTTTGTTGTTGCCACAAGTGATGGAAGTGAGAAGATTTTTTCCTTAGTTGTTGGACTCTGTGATGAGGAGAGTGATAGTTCATGGACTTAGTTTTTTGAGCACTTAAAGAAAATATTTGATTGTCCAGATAACTTAGTATTTGCTTCAGATCAAAACCGTAGCATTCAGAATGCAGTTGAAGCGGTGTGCCCATGAATTCTGCACTGTCTTTTTATATTTCATTTGCAAAAAAATCTCTCATATCGGCACAAGCTATTGCTTTATTTAAGAAAGCTGCAAATTGCTGCAAGAGACAAGATTTTGACAAACATATGAGCAATTGATGGAGACAAATCCGTGTAGATGGGTGCGTAGTAAGTGTGCAGTGCGCCGTTATGAGTTTTTGACATCTAATTATGCCGATGAGTCTTTCAATTCTCGTCTTCAATGGGCAAGTATGCACTCTGTTAAAGTATGTACAGACCGTGTTAGGTCATTAGTGCACCAAAACATTGGTTAGAAATTAGGAAGTAACACCATATGCAACCAAAAAGTTAGAGAATTCGACTAAAGAGGGCCAAACAATGGATGTTGAAGCAATTAATATTTCAAAATTAAAAGTTTCATTTGGAGAAGTTAGAGAATGGGATTGTGTGGGGATGGGTTGGGGCAAAAAATCTCACTTTAAATCCTATTAGTATTGAATTGAAAATGCCCTTATACACCATCTCATGTGTGATTTGACTACCCAGCTTTGATCACACATATATCTTACAATTTCACTACTATATTTTTATCCAACACATCACAATTCACAAAAGCGTAATCCATTATATTAGTTGTGATTTGACTGCACAACATTATTGCATCTATCCCGAAAAATAAATTTCAACTTGCATTTTTAAAAAATATTAGTGTGTACTCCGTCGAAAATCGACGACAAATTATATTATGTTGTAATATATAAGTATGTATCCGTAAAACTAATACAATATTATGCATAAGAGAGTAATATTATTTCACCAAAATCTTACAAAAGTGATGAAATTATAATAAAATACATCAATAAGGTTGTTTCTTCAATTTTATTGTACTTCCTTTAACAAATACTTTTATTTTTATTATTATTTTGTAATATATAAGAAATAATTTAATATTATTTCGAAGTGATAATATTTCGATAATTGATCAAAACGAGTGTTTCTTTGATTTTATTTCAATTTCTTTAGTTGCAAGAAATGAAGAGAATTCAAACTATTTATTTTTTTACCCCACAATCTGTCAAAAATTTCATTATATACGATGTTAATTATTGTGTGCGTCTGATCATCTCATCACAAAGTCAAATTTCAAGAATTATGCCTACGTATATATACATATACAAATTTGAGAATTATAATTGAAAATACGTATGTTCAAAATTTTCTTTTATTTACACCAATTTCAAAATTTGTTAAATTAAATAAATTAATATTGACAACTTAGTAATTGATCAAATTAAAATTGTCAATTGCCAATAAAATAAAACTATTTATTTGGCCTAACAAATTAATTTGCCAAATTATATTGGTTGTACAAAATAATTGCGGAATGGGAAAATACCATGGATTGTGAGCATTTATATAGGTTCTCCAAAAGTGAAGTTTTATTAAGAATCACTGGGGGATGAAAAAATTTATATTAAATATACATAGAATAAACTAATAAAAATGCTCAAAATCAGGATTAAAGATAAATAAGAATACTAAAAGGAGAGAGCGCCACGTAGGACCTCGAATTAAGGAGAGAACTCGAATCCGCAATCGTTTTAATAATACTAGTACGTAGCCCGTCGGAATTCGACGGGAAATAACTTTATGTTTTAATTTATATGTATATCTTTTAAAAATAATTTTATATCTTATTTAAAAGTTGTTATATTGTTCGCGTTAATTATTAATCAAACTTAGAAAATTAATTATCTCACGTATCTAAATTTATAATTAAGAATGATAATGGATCGAGTATACTCATTCATTATGTATGTTCTAAATCTAAATTTGTTTAGAATTTTTCTACATGTTCGTTCTAATCTCGGTTAAAATAGTGATTTTACTGTAGATACTCGTCTCTATGTTATTTGTACCGTCTTGTTGGTTAATGCTAAATTACTCGATAAAAATCTAAACAAAGTTAATATTAATTAAAATTAGTAAAAATCCTTCTTTTTAAGTATATTTGAAATCGATATCTCTAATCTTTGCCAAAATGCGGAAAAAAATATGTTTACATCTTCAAAGTAATATTAATTAAAATTAGTAAAAATCATTATTTTTATGTTATTTGAATCGTCTCGTTGGTTTTTGCTAAATTACTCGATAAAAATCTAAACAAAGTTAATATTAATTAAAACTAGTATTCGCTCCCGTGCGATGCAAGGACAAAAAATATATTACAATTTTAAATAATATAAATAATTTTTTAAATAGCAAATTGTATTTAAATTCCCGATCATTTTTGAAATTATGTTTTATTTCCTAACCTTTCAATTTTTTGCCTAAAATCCCCACCTTTCAATTTGTTTGATTTTTTTTCCACGTTCAATTTTTCTCCAAATCGAAGCTGAGTTGGACGTCGGAATTGCTTACATGACAAATCACCCCGACTAAACAAACTACGTAGTTTCAAGAATTTCAAAATGTCGTCTTTTTTCATGTCTAACAAATACTTATATTCATAGGATTAAGGCACAGATTGATTCAAGCCCATAATTTTCTCAGTTTTCCCCCTCTTTTACTCCCTCCTTCATCATCCGTTACTCTTGAGAAATAACTGATAAATTACTAATTTAATTTGTGGGAACCCTTGAGAATTTTCTCTTTAATTACACCGGAATTCTTTGCTATGAGAAAAATCAAACAAATTGAAAGGTGGAGATTTTAGGTAAAAAATTAAAAGGTTAGAAAATAAAATAAAATTTCAAAACATGTCGAGAATTTAAATGCAAGTTGCCATTTTTTAAAATGGAAAATGTATAATAATATGAATAGATCTTAAGTAACATAATAAAATAATAAAATAATTTGATATAAAAAGATAAATAATACACATATATTAATTGGGTAATTGCACTTAAATGGGAAAATTATTTGAATTTTTCCTATTATATTTTAATTTAAACGAAATATCAAATTAAATGACCAAATTAATTTTTTTCACAATTAAGTTCAAGCCTTGATTTTCCAGTAATGGAAATCCAACATAGCTTACCAAAAATTGATGTGGATGTTAACAAACTATATTATAAATGAAGTATTATCAAAATCAAATGACACCGTTTCGATGCAAGGAATTAAAAATAGAGGCCTGAGTTTATATAACTATTTTTCATAAAAGAACAAGTTATATGGCCATAGTTCATAAAGTAGAAGTTATATAGCCATTTTAGGGTTAAAAGACATTAATACCCTTAATTGGTCCACCTCTTTAAATAAAAACAGTCAACTAGTAGTCAACTATATTTATGTTGGCAGATTTCATTTAATTCACATAAATGTTGGCCCACCTACCCCACCAAATCCTACCTTCTATTTTGGAGAAAAGACAAAAAAAATTGGTCCCCACTTTTCTCTCTCTCTCTCCACCTCTCTCTTCGGCCGCCCCCTCCACCGATCGACTACACGATCGAAAATTTAATTCCGGCGACACCAAATGAATTCCGACGACAGCGAAACCGAGTCCAACAGTGCCTCGAGCGCTACCGGCGAGGAGGAAGTACCACAACAACAAGAAATACCACAGCCCCCGGTATGAGCCCTAACCCCCAAATTCGAATTTTTGTTGTTGTTTGCATGTATATTGTTATTGTTGAATTCAATAGATGATGATTATACATGATATATTGTATTGATGGTTATTGTATTGATGTTGGTTTCACATTGTATTTTCTTGGTGTTTAAAAAGTTATTCTATTGATATTTTAGTTCACATTATACAAAATATAATAGGAATGAGGCAGTAGGGACTATATAGTTCATAGGTACTCGATTGTAGCGAGGAAGATGATTGACCGAGTCTTCGATCGAGGCCACCATCGAGTAGTTTGATGGTGGCAGTGGTTATCTGTTGACTACTCGATGGGGCCTCGATCGAGTCTTCGATCGAGGCCACCATCGAGTAGTTTGATGGTAGCAATGGTTATCTGTTGACTACTCGATGGGGCCTCGATCGAGTCTTCGATCGAGGCCACCATCGAGTAGTTTGATGGTGGCAGTGGTTATCTGTTGACTACTCGATGGGGCCTCGATCGAGTCTTTGATCGAGGCCACCATCGAGTAGTTTGATGGTGGATGTGTGGTGTTGTCCACTCGATGAGGGCCTCGATCGAGTCTTCCATCGAGGCCACCATCGAGTAGTTAACAAATTGTGTTTTTGTGTTCTTTTTTATTTATGTTTTGTACAATGGTGCTAAAATCTTTATATTTTGATTTTGCAGGCTAATTATGTTTGGAAGAGACCAACCCTAATTCATGTTACTCGTGGCCTCAATCTATACATACGAGCCAAAGTATTTGATGACATCTTGGCGACGTTGAAGGCCATTGGGGGTAAATCCGCTTTGCAGCGGTTCAGAACCGGGCAAATTGGGCGTTTGATTGATCACCAGAGAAACGGTAGCACAAATAAGGCCCTGCACCACCTCTTGACCCGACAGTTGCAGGGACCAGATATACCTTTGAGAGAGCCGTGGTTTTATATCGGTGGGCGTATAATTCGTTTTACAGGACCGGATTATGCCCTGATCACCGGACTCCACTTTGGCTACAGTAATTTCGATCCAAATGACAATCATGAGATTCCTACCAATGGTATTTTTCACAAGTATTTTAAATGTCATCCCACAAAAGTTAGCGAACTTCGAGCAAAATTCAAAGCTAAAAATCTGGGCAAGGATGTTGAGAACTATATAAAGGCTGGCAATTTGTTGATGTATTACCTGTTTCTCCTTTATCGGGACGATATAATGATAGAGAATTGGGCATGGGCTTTAGTCGAGGACTTGGACGAGTGGGATTTGTTTCCGTGGGGAGCTTACACATACCAGACCTTATGTTACTATGTTGATACGGCTGGGACGAAGCCGGATGTGTTAGAGACACCTGCTTACCACTTCTACGGTCCCGTATGGGCTTTGCAGATTTGGTCATATGAGGTGATTCCGTACTTGGGGACTTGTTGTGGTATACGAGACCGAAGCCTCAAGCTGCCCCGATGTTTGATGTGGAACACTAGAACATACAATACTGAATTCACACATTTTTTCGATAGAGAGGTACATTTTATTTGAATAATTTAACAACCTCTTTGTATTTTCTCTTTTTTTTGTTGGTTCTTGGTTCAATGGTGTTGAATATTTATATTTTATGTGCAGTTGAATGTAGAAGAGCTTGTGCCGTATCCCGAAGAGTTGTGGGAGGTCTACTACATGTCCTTGGAAAACGGGGATTTGTTTCATGTTAAATACAAGCCTCCCGTACAAATTGCAACGAGGAAAGAGCCGAATGCCGTGAAAAATAAAGGAAAGAAGGGACAGACTTCTACGTCTGAGAGGCCTGCTACTTCTGCCCCGAAGCGGCGCAGACAGACTGACGACGGCATGCCGAGCCTCATATGTTGTCAGCACAGAGATCCTTGCCGAGACTCGGGCAAGGATATACATGACTATATTGATCGGAGATTGGCCAAGATGTTGCATGATGAGTCTGATGGAGGCCTCATTGCTCGAGTAACTCGTAGAGTTCACAGCGGCCTTAAGGAAATCCTCGGTAGTAGATGTTCCAGGAGTCCTCCGGAACACATGCCAATACCAGAGCCGCCTACTGTTGTGTATCAGAGGAGAGGTGGCTATAGGGCCTCAGACGAGCACCAGAGGCCCTTAGACCTGCCTCGCCGGTCTGCCTCTCCTGCACTCAGCCAGAGAGCCTCAGCCGAGTACCAGAGGCCCTTAGACCTGCCTCGCCGGTCGCTCTCGCCGCCGTGAGCTATAGGAGCTCGGCCCAGGCAGAGGGCGAAGACCAGCCACGTCGGTCTTTCTCTCCTGCTGTCAGCCAGAGGAGCTCAGCCAGACAGAGGCCCGTAGTGCATACAGAGGGCCAGATGGACTTCACGTGCCACGAGCAAGTGGGCCAAGTGATTGCTTTCGGTCCAGGTTATGAGCCGCCTACACACGAGACTGTGCAAGGGTTTACTACTGCAGAGGACCAAGTGATTGCTTTCGGTCCAGGTTATGAGCCGCTTACATCACCTGTTTATATTGAGTGGTCCTCATCCGAAAACGAGAATGAATTTGATCGTGAACTTGCAAAGGATTTGGATCTGGCAAGTTTGGGCCCTCGTAAGATCAAACCGACTGCTCCTTTAATGGAACCTTTTGTGGCTATGACCCCTCAAAATGTGAGGAGATTGAGGCACTTGTACAAAAAATTTAGAGCTTCAGGCCCCGATTCGACAGTTACAATATATGAGAACGAACATGTACTCGGACAAGAATTTTTCGAGGAGCTAGAGAATTTTCATAAGGAGTTCACCGCAGAGGTAAGGATTTCGTTTGTTTTCTTCATATAACTTAGTCTATAAATTATTTAGTTTATTTATCATATAATATATTGAAAATGTTTGTCAGGTGATAGATTTGTACCTATTGTACATGCGCACCAAAGTCAAATTCGATAGAATGACTGGCACAGGAGTCTCTCGAGCGCGCACAATTATAGTAGGCCCGACATTTTTTGTAAGTTTACTGTTCCACGAAACATTTATTTGATTAATAAGTTTATTGTGATTGTTAATGTTATGATTATCTTTTCATAGTTGGATTGTGGTGCACCTTTTATATTATGGGCTGTCTGCTACTCGATGGTGATTTACCATCGAGTTTGAATTTATGATACGCTCGATGGTTAACTCGATGGTAAACTCGATCGTCCTCGATCGAGTGACCATCATGGAGTAGTGATCGAGGTCACATTTTTAATAAATATATATTTGAAATCATTATTTTTTTATAGTATTCTATGAACAAGCAATGGCAACTTCTCAATGAAGTTAAAGGAAAGGGAAAAGGAAAGAAGAAAAATGATGATGCTCCTCAGGAATACCTGAACTGGAAAGTGCCGAAGTATCTTCTGGATTTGGTTACTGGGATGGATCACCATACGTCAGTACCTTGGTATAATGCTGCACATGTAAGTTTGTAATTAAAACCATCTTTAGATAATACTATCTTTAAAGTTTTAATTTAATTTTGATTTTTTTATGAACAGATTATAACGGTTTGCCACGTCGGTGAAAATCATTGGGTTACCATACGCATTTGTCTGCATGATTGGACTGTGGAGTTGTATGACTCGTTCATGCACAACCACAGAGACCATAATTTGCGCGACAATCAGTTGAAGCCCATCACGGATCTCTTTCCTCGACTCTTGGGTCATCGGCGTCTTGGGTTTCCTTGATCTTGGTTTGATTCTTCTGGAGGGACATTCAAATCGACGCCTTCTATGGGGAGAGGAACTTTGCACTTGCGACTGTTGTGGCCCCTTCCTCGGCACTTTCCGCATACCTCTCCACGTGTTCTTATCGACTCATCCTCAAATGCGGTCCTAGCACGACTCATTCGCGGACGTCCGGCTTGACGGATGTGATCCGGCGGTTGGATAATGATTGATGAGATCTCCTCGGGAACATTCCACTCATCAGGGTGTGGAATTGCCATGATAGGAGCTGCATAGGTCTCGATTAAGTTGCTTGTTTTGAAATAGGGACTAACGAAATCGTACACATTTAAGCCGGCACGCCTATAACAAAAAAATTAATGTCACACGAATAATAATTCTTATATTGAATGACAAATAATTAAAAAAATTAAGAAATAATGATAAATTACCTAATAGCGGCACAAGCGTGACGACAAGGTATCCTATTCATATCAAACTCACGGCACTCGCATGTCCGACTCTGAAGGTCAACTCGGTGAGGTTTTTTGTCTTCTTCGACCTTATATACATGTGTAGTGATTTCACGGACTCTAAGATGATAACTGAGTTCCACTTGTACAGCTAACTTTCCATAAGTCTCTTCTGTCAACTCATGTTGTCTGGCCATAGCACTGGCTCGTCGCTCATCAAACCAGTTTTCCAAAACAGTGCGAAAAGTCTCAAGTAACGAGGCTACTGGCAGACGTCTCACCCACAATAAACGATTATTCAAGACCTCGGCAGCATTGGAGGTCAAGTAACTGTACCTAGGTACTGGACATTTCGACCTAGCCCACCTCTCAACCCCAATATGGGAAAGTCGACCGTGAGCACTAGGACTATTCGACTCCAACTCTGAAAAGTATTTTTCGAAAGTCTCAACCCGATAAGCGTATGCCGCATTCTTGAACTGGGATAATGCATCCTTCCCAATTCGTGTCATATTTTTATGCAGGTGGTGATAACACAAACCATGCGCTGCATTTGGATAGACGAACTTAATTGCATTTTCGATACTCTTGTGCTGGTCTGACACAATTAGTAGATCTTCAGGCGGGTTGTAGCACCTGCGCAGGTTAGAGAGAAACCATTTCCACGAGTCATCGTTCTCTATCGGACCCAACCCAATTGCAAGAGGGAAGATTTGTTCATTCCCGTCCTTCGCGACGGCAACAAATAAAACGCCTTTGTTCCTTCCTTTCAAATGGGTCCCATCCACAGTAATAATCGGACGCAAATGCTGAAAGGCACGAATACACTGCCCAAGGGCAATGAACATGTAAAGGAACACGCCTTCATGAGTTGTCTGGTAGTCATATACTGTCTCGGGGTTACGCTCCCTCAACAAGTACAGATACGATGGGATCCTCTGATACGACCTTTCGAAGTCGCCATACGTCATGTCTATAGCTAGGTTTCTCGCCCGCAGAGTAATGCTGTATGACATTTGAATGCCATACAATCGACGCATCTCTTCGATCATCTCTTTCGGCTTCAAAGCGACCCCCTCGTCAACCAATTTACGGGAAAAGTAATTAGCTGCAACTAGTGCAGTCACTTGTCTTTCCACCCTTCGATCCAAGTCTGTAAAGCAACTATGAGCCAATGTAACGTTTGTAATCCTCCAAATCGATTCACCCTTTATGGCATGCATCTTAAACGTACAAGTATCGCTATGCTTGCACTTGTAAGCTAAACGCGTCTTGCTGGAACGTACGGTGGTGTATTCAACTCGATTTTCCATGTGATATATTCCAACCATAATTTTCAATTCATTCTTGGTCAGTAATGTGGAACCCTTTACGAGTCGGCCGATATCTGGTGCAAGTAATTCTTTCCATCCTAATGTTGTAGCATTGTCGAATTCTGGAACCGGAATAATCCAATTGCGTAGTATACGCTCTACATCATCATCTCCGGCGTGCTCCTCTCGACTAGCCTGATGGTCAGATGAGAAGTTTCTTTGCCTTAAAATATTTTCAAGCTGCCCCGGCTGACGAATCCAAGCAATAAACTCAGTAGTCACACTCTCAAGCAAATCAGCACGAGTGTTATATTCTTCATCTTCGTCTGAAACATCGGGCTCATCGTGTGAAGAAGTTGTCTCACATTCAGGTGAAGGTGGAGGCATCTTGTTGTGTTTGGGCGCCGAGCTGCTACCTCCCACGTTCACATTGGGAGTACAAAATTGCTCTCGATCGATTACATAAACCACTGGATTCTTCTTTTGCTCGTAAAGCAATCTAAATAAATCGGTATCACTCTGCAAAGAAACCTTTAATTTCTCGCCGTCGCTTGTGCCCGTTAAATAAAAAACCAATAAACCAGCGCTCGATGGACGACACATAGCATCTCTAATCTGATGCATAAGGCGATCACGACCGATCTGATCCACTGCCATGAACACAACAACATTATCTCCACCTACGTATTCCGATCCCTCCCAACGACCACTGTGTCGTATAAGAATACGTTGCCACGACGACATCTGTAGATACAAAAAAATCATGTCAGTTATACTATCATATGCATTGTATTGAAATGAGACTGACCTAACATGAAAATTAAATAAAAAACTAGGAGATTTTGAAAAGTCAGCCTGCTACTCGATGGTTGACTCGATCGAGTACTCGGTCAAGTCAACCATCGAGTAGTCATGAACCCAAATCCTAAAACTCTAGTACTAAAAAACCTAACCCTAATCATGCATTTGTCACGTATTTTCATATTTGCATATCCATTAAACTCTAAAATCCTAAATTCATTGAAATTTGAATTTAAATAAAAATCATGTCATATATAAATCATGCAAAATTACGAATTACAAATTCTCATCTTACACGTGTTTATTAACATGTGACAAATATTCATTTCAAAGAATTATTTTTAAAAAAATCATGCATTTGTAAGAAATCTCGATCGTGTAGCTAACAACTCGATCGAGTTATTGATCGAGTTTTCCATCGAGTCTCATTCATTTATCAAGCCAGTTCGATCGTGTAGCTAAGAACTCGATCGAGTTAACGATCGAGTTTTCCATCGAGTCTTATCCATCAAGCCAGCTCGATCGTGTAGCTAAGAGCTCGATCGAGTTCACCATCGAGTCGCGAAGAACAACCCAGATTTTTTTTATTTTTGTTTACGAAAGAGATTGTCTACGTACCTTAGTAAGTTAAGAAACAAGAACGCGCTACGATGGATCTTTCGCTTCTATTTTCTTCGACTTTGCGTGAATATTTGGGGCACAAACAAGGACACAAATTTTGTATTTTAGTTGTTAAATTGAGTCATTTTGTACTGTTTCATAGCCTTATAAGTTTATGTGGGCAGCCATATTCAATGAAGCTCCAACAACTCTCTTACAAGAAATTGAATTAAAGTACCTTCATTTATGTTGGTATCCTTTTTTTTACCTTAAATTTCTCTTCAATTCAGTACCTGCATGTCCTCTCAATTTTTATCTGCCACTGTGTGTGTGTATATATATATATATATGCGTGTGTGTGTGTGGGGGCGGTCGCTGCATGTAAAGAAGAGAGAGAAAAATTGAAAAAATAAAGAAGAGAGAGAAGATAGCAGCAATTGACTTAAAAGGAGTGAGAGAAAGTGATATTTTATTTATTAATAAGAAAAGGTTAACATCACCAACTTTCTCTCACATGTGCAAGGATATTTATGTCATTTAACCCCAAAAAGGCCATAAAACTTCTACTTTATGAACTAGGGACATATAACTTCTAGTTTTATGAAAAATGGCCATATATGAGTATTAAGCCTTAAAAATATTTGATGTCTATATATTTTAAATAGAGTTTATATCAAAATATATAGAGGGAATATGTAATGGAATTATATATAGAGTTTTGTTATTTTAACGAATATAAATTCAGAGTGGGCAACTCTTGTGAGCATTCTTTTCCGTTTTTTAAAAAATTAAATTTTCTCTCTTCTTCCTGGCAATTTTTTTTTCTTTGTCGTCTCTCTCTCTCTGTGTGTTTCATCTTCTCTTCCTCACCAGGTATCTTCTTTCTCGCAAATAGATTCTTGCACCAGAGCATCAATCTTAATTCCTTGTCTTTAGTTTGTGAGAAAATTAATTTTTTTTCGACTCACGCAAACCCGTGTTGTTGTCAAATATCCCCCAACTCCCCATCCATCAAGAACAACCTCTCCTTAAGATTTAAGGTTTCCTTCTCAAGTTGTGCAAATGTGAGTGTCCTGATCATCAAACCAATTTTTCAACATATTAATTGTGTCACTCCATCCCACCAGCATCGCAACTGCTTGGATCAAAGATCATCTCAAACCTACTCAAATCATGGTCTAGCCTTCTTCTCTCTACCTCAACATAAGTATTGGGACGGAGGGAGTAGTATATTATTTCCTTCAAATGGTAAGACTTGAGAATTTAAGGGTTCAAAACTGTAAATTCATCCTGGAATTGACGTTATGAGAGGAGAAGACGAAGAAGAAGAAGAAGAAGAAGAAGAAGAAAGAAAGAAAAAAAGGATCGACAAATTGCAACAGAGAATACGGCACTATCTAAATCAAACTAAACTTTTCACCAGAGTCGCTGCTCTGATTATATTGTATCTGAAAAAGAAAGAGAAAAAATCAAATTGACAACACAAAATATTGGTGGATAAAAATTCATATAGGACTGTGAAAAGAAGCAAACAAATGATCATGCTACTTTTGACACGTTTAGTTTTTTTATTTTTATTGTTTTAACCTAATTAGGAGTCCCAACCAATTTTTTCTTTTAAACTAATCTAAACAACTCAGAGGTCTAATTGCTCACTATACATACCGCACCATCTATTACTGTAAATGAAGTTCACCGGATATATTAAATAAAATTTTAGAACAACCATATGTATGTACAGAGCTTATTCAAAACTGGCAAATCGCATAATCAAAATTTGACCACAGTCACCAACAAAAATTTTCAGAAATTAATTTTCAGTATAGAATAGTTGATTCCTGTAAACTCAAAACTCAAGTCCATCAAAAAACTCATTATTCAATATAGAGTAGAATATCACAAGGAAATATGAAGTGGAGAAGAAACACAATTTAGTTTTTCAAGAGATTTTGGAATTAATTAACCAATATAATACAATATGATATTCAATGGTTTAGAGAGAGATTGATCTTGAAATTTGAGAAAAAATACCTCTTTGGTTGAGAGAGCTAACACAAAACATATACTGCCTGCAAATTTTCAAAGAGAATAAGTTGATATTTTCTTTGGCACATATAAAGGGATAAAGACAACAAATTGGTCCAAAATAATAGAGCTAAACAACATAACTAAACTCAAAAATTACCACACAACTCATTAGAACAATTAATATAATTCCACCAACCACCATCAAAATAAATTAAATTGATAATAAAAGATCAAATCCAAACAAATTAAGAAAAAGTGAACAAAATGTTTTGAAGAAAAATTTTTAGACCAATTAAGAAAAATTGAATAAAATGTTTTGAAGAAAATTTTTCAGAATTTGAATTAAGAAATCGAACATCTGAATTCGAATGTCGATGCTGATATGTTAAATGTATATGCATTTACATAAATGTATGTATATGTATGTGAGTGTATGACTATGAGGATATGTGTGTGTGGTTATCATATTTTGCAGCTTAAGCTGTAAATTAATCACAAAATACCCATCGATTATCATTCTGGAAAATATGCAAGAACGTTCACAAAGAAATTACTCCATGCATAAATTGATTTCTAATTGTAGGGGCTTATCATGCGTAAATTGTTAAGAGGATAAAGGGCTTATCATGAGTAAATTGCGCAAGGAGCGGCAGATTCTCTCCTCCATCAGCGTCGCCAAAGTTTGGCTCGTCTTGAGACTTTGATATATGCTTTTCTGCCGTGGATAGAAAAATATGAGAAGTTTTATTATTTTAGAAACTGTTTTATGGTGAATACTGTTTTCTGTTTGTGTTTGAGTTGCAGAGATTAATATTTTTAGAGAGACGATAGAATAGAGAGGTTTAGTTCCTGCAGATCGTTCCGTAAGTAACTGCTGATGACGTAACTGCAAATTTTTTATCAAATTAAATTGTATCCATGATTTTAAGAAAAATTGCAAAATTGCCATTCAAATCAATTTGCAATTGATTTTCAATTGAAAACTCTCATTTTATATATATATATATATATATATATATATATATTAGTAAAAATGCTTCTTTTTAAGTATATTTGAACCGTCTCGTTACTTCATGTTAAATCGATATCTCTAATATTTGCCAAAATGAGGAAAAAAAAGTTTACATCTTCAAGTTTCACAAAATCAAATATTTTAATTTTAGAAGAAAAAAAAGAAAGATTCTCAACTTTGATATTAAAATTAAACTATTCATTTGATAATTTAATTACTGATCAATTTAATATTAGACAAATTAAATTTCTCAAAAAAAAATATATAATTAATGCATTCCGAAATTGTTATTATTTTAATATGCATAATAGAAGAAATTAATTAAATAGAGGGAAAGATAAATATGAGATGTGATTAATAGATAAACATGCGATATTTCAAGAATATGAAATTAATAAAATTTTAATTAATAAAAATAAAAATTAGAATATATATGAATTAAAATTAGACAAATTACCAGAATAAATGAAAATCTGAACGGAGCACCGTGGATGTGGCAACTTTATTTTCGTATTAGTAATAGATATATATATATATATATATATATATATAGATAGATTATAACTTTCAGTTAATTACATTTTGATACTTGACCTATAATTTTTTTCACAAATATAACATCATATCAAATTTTGGGCTCACGAAACATATAGTGGATCACTATAGTCCTACTCGTAATTTCAAATCAGCCCTATCGACTTTTGGAATTTGGGCAAATCGAACTAATTTTTTTCGAACCCTGCAAAACCCTTGCTTCAAATTGAAATTATTACTGTACTTTTCCAATATCTCTCAATCGAACGAAAAAAAGGAAGGAGAGAGACAGAGAAGATGGCGTCGTCGTCGAGCAGCGGGCTTACCTTCAAGCTCCACCCGCTCGTCATTGTCAACATCTCCGATCACTACACTCGAGTTAAGTCACAGTCTCATCCGCGTCGCGTTGTCGGTTGCGTCATCGGCGTCCAGCGCGGCCGCACCGTCGAGATCTTCAACAGTTTCGAGCTTCTCTACGACGAGTCCACCCACACGCTCGACCGTGCTTTTATCGAGAAAAAGCAAGAGCTTTGTGCGTATCTATCTTATGTTTTTATTTTTTATGTTTTTGAGACTTTAGCGTGTCATTCTTCATGTTTTCGGCAGTGGTTACTAATTAGGTTTATTTTGGGGAAAATGATTACAAAATATACTGATTTCTGATGCGCTGAGTAGATAAGAAGGTTTTTCCGCAATTCTACATTCTTGGGTGGTATTCAACGGGGAGCGATGCACAAGAATCCGATATGATTATTCACAAATCTGTGAGTTCTTATATTTTACTCTGCCTGTGTCTGATGGAGCAATTTTCTGATTTATATCGTGAACATTGTTGTTAGACGCATATGTTCATGATTTCATCAACTCTTGCACTTTCTAACCCTAGTATGTGAAAAATATAGAACTGACATAGAATCACATCATCTGAAGTGAAGCAAGGTTTTTTTATTTCCACAGCTTGTTGCAATTATACTTACAATTGCACGAACACCCTCTTGCTAGTACATTTGACCAGGCTCCATATCTGCTGTTCATACCTTCAGGTGGCGTTTGGTTTGGAGGATGAAATTGATAACATGTGATAGGATATGATAGGATTACCAAATGCCACCTGAGTTTTACCAAATGCCTTATCACAGGATAGTTAAAGTGATGACTGATAGAGGGTGATGACTGATAGAGGAAGTACTGGAAACCATTATTCTAGACATAGATGCAATTATTTGTATATATAACATATTTGAGTTCATTGTCCAAGCTGGCTTACCTTGCAGTTTATATGTGTTTTCAATTGTATTAGAGTGAAATTCCGTATGTTACCTGACTAACAAGGATCATTTGTTTCCTACAGTTAATGGATATCAATGAGAGTCCAGTTTATGTTCTTCTCAATCCTGCAATCAATCCTGCACAGAAGGATCTGCCTGTTACAATTTATGAAAGTGGTATGTATTGTTCCTGCCTTCTTGATTTTATCACTTATTAATAAATATAAGTGCTTAGTGATTAATAATCATTGTGTCTTGTTTGCGTCTGTTAACTTATGTTTTCTGAGGATTAGCATGAGACGTAGATTTACAGTGTCACATACTTGACCACATTGTTCTCATATAAATGTCTTTATTCAGAAGTCTGCTGTTGCAGCTTTCTTGAGTATTACTTTAAAGGAAGCTAGCACCCATTTATATGTGTGTGTGTATATATATATATTCATAATGCCAGATAGAGAGACATCTAGAACACATTGATTGGTATAGAGTCAAAATGTTTATTATGTAAAATGCTAGACATATGACCCATATCAAATTCTTTAGGCCTGTGCTCTTGTATGGGACCTGTGAATACCATAAAAATATAGCCATCTCAGAGTGTTTAAAGTGAGTGAATGTGCCTGCATACATGTGAATGATATATTCTGGCCTAATTTTGATATAAATCTCACTCCTTAGCTGTTTGTAATTCAGTGATATAAGTTTCGGACTTTGCATCTTTTAGACAACTAAAATATTGCTACTGTCTATGAAAGTAAATTTACTGCAACAGAACAGGCTCCTTGAATGTACCTCATGAACAATATATGAGACTTTTGATTTGTAGTTTTACACAAATGAATTTATTTATTGTCTATTTCTGTTTTTTGTCGACGATCATTACCATTCAAGAGCTGCATGTTATTGATGGCAACCCCCAGCTTATTTTTGTGCAATCAAGCTACACCATCGAGGTATGTTTAGTTTCTTATAATTTAATATTGAGAAAATTAAGACTACATGCGGTAACATCTTTTTTTTTTTTCCCTCGTTTACCAGACAGTTGAAGCTGAAAGGATATCAGTTGATCATGTTGCCCACCTTAAACCATCTGATGGGGGTTCAGCTGCAACTCAGTGTGAGCCTTTCTTTTCTGATATATTGTTGATATAAGCCTACATTCTCTACATGAATTTATTCCTCTTTACTATACATTCTTTTTTCATGATGATATAGAGGACTTCAATTGACTTTTTCTGTTTTAATTTAATTATTGGTAGTGGCTGCTCATCTTACTGGTATACATAGTGCCATCAAGATGCTAAATAGTAGAATCAGAGTGCTTCATCACTATCTTCTTGCCATGCAGAAGGGTATGTCCGTTAATTTTTTAAAATTTCAATTTCCTTAATGAAGAAGTCATAGCACAATCTTTCTCTCATCATTGGCTGAGTGGAACGTTTAAGTTCCCTCATTCGAAAGATGTCTACAGCATGATTTGTTAAGCTGGAAATGTAATGTATTGTTGTTTGGATTTTGGAGTGAGCAATAGATGAATTCATAAGTATATTTGATTGTCTTGTTATGTTTTATTTACTGCTGCTTGCAGGAGATATTCCCTATGACAATTCATTGCTGAGGCAAGTTTCTAGTCTCTTGAGAAGATTGCCGGCTATTGAATCTGAAAAATTTCAAGATGATTTCTTGATGGTGAGTGCATTTTGTAGTATTTGATTTTGCTTTCAATGATTTTTTGAGTACCATTCACTTTCAAATTTCATATAATGTTGTTTTTTATTTGAATATATTCTACTATTGGAAGCTGCATATTTATCCTCTAATGACTTGCACGATGCTGATCACTTGATCTTTTACAATTTCAAATCGTCATGTTGTGAAAGTAGCGGCAGAGGAAAATTTAAGCCTCTTTGATTTTACCAAGGTTTTAAAAAACGATCGAGGTGCGCCTCGGATCGGAACGCCGGAAAATCGCCTCAGAGGTATAAGCCTCAGGCCAGTCGAGCGAGGCGTCCGCCTCGGTCAACCGAGGCGTGAATCGAACAGATGCGCAAGCCTCGATTGCAGAATTTTTTTTGTGTTTCTCAGCCCAATTTGAGTTGGGCTTTTCAAATTTAACATTAATTTTACATGGGCTTTTCAAATTTAAGCCCAATTTTAGAATCTAAACCCTAATTTAACAAAAGAATAGCGATGAGAAAGTGGGGGTGATTATGATAATTAAGTTGGATGGAGATGTTTTGAAGCTAATTATATTTGAACTTTAATTAGCTTGGTTTTTTAAGACTTTTCTGTTTGTTTTTGGATGAATACTTTAATTTGGTTATGGATTTGTGGGTTATGAACTATATTTTTTGCTTTTTGAGGTTTACGCCTCGGTTCGAATCAATTCCTACGCCTCGTGGTGCTATAGGAAAACGCCTCGGTTCCCGATTTAGTATATTAAAACATTGGATTTTACATTTATAAATGAGGCCCAAGTGCCAACTCTCCCTGTGAGAGTTGGCTTTTTGATTTATATTTTTCATTATATATAGATATGTGCGTTTGTATATTATATTTCTGCTTAATATTTTTTTATGATACTAATTTTTGTTCTTCCAGGAATATAATGATACATTATTGATCACATATCTTGCCATGTTCACCAATTGCTCAAGGTATGGCTTTTAGACCTTTTTGCTCGTTATCTTTTTCTGAATATACTTGGTTGTTTAGTGCTCTAGAAGCATCACTAGTTTTAAGATTGTTAGGATTTGTTGAGTTTGGGTACTTATTTACTTAATAGCTGTGTTAGGCAGATTGTGTCTTAGCCTCATGTGGCTGATTCTGTCTTATGAGAGATGTTTTGAGTCACCTGGGTTGCTTTAATGCATATTTTGAACGTCTTATAATCTACTACCGTTGACCTCAATGCTTGAACTTATTATTTTTTTTACCTCTTAGTGTAACTGCATTTTACATGTCTACTAGAAACCGAAGGATCTGCATTGTGTCATTCGTAGAACTTTGAACTAATTATGATTTGGTTTTTAACTGTTAATAGACTATTTTGATGTCAGCTCTGATCATAGACTGTACTTCCTCCTTATGCAGTACAATGAATGAATTGGTCGACAAATTCAACACTGCTTATGACAGGCATAGCCGGAGGGGTGGTCGAACTGCTTTTATCTAAATGTTCATTCTTTTTTGTCGCCCTTGTTATTAAATTGACTTATGAAGAAGGCAGATTATACATATCTAGGAATCAATGTCGAACAGAAATGGACCCCGAGGTGACCGAACATTTGAATAGTTTCTCCCTGTTCCTGCAGTTTGTATTCTGAGATACATGTAGCTTTGCCGTTTTTGTTTTGTTTATGCTCAGATCAGGTAGTGAATTGGTAGTAAATCTATGGGTTCACCTCTTTATTTGTCAGTCAATATATATAGCGGCTCCTCTCCCGTATAATAGTTGCTGTCAGGACCGCTGCTCCTCTCCCGTATAATAGTTGCTGTTAGGACCGCTTTGCTCATGAGACAATTGAAACGGTCGCCTCAAGCCCGGTTTGCCCATGAGGTAGTTGAAATGGTCGCCCGAGTACCCAGGGAAAATCGAGGCCCCAAACATGTGCTTAATGTTACTGCATGGAGCATATTACTGCTCTCGTTTCATTTCATTGGGGTAACCTTGCCTTATTTGGACGTCCCATACTCCCATTTCTATAGGCCACTACCTAAAATTGAAACCTAACACATAACAAACACTCACTGTAAGTCATAAATTACACAACATGTAACAAAAAAATATATTTTGTTTGACAAAAATATCTTCCAAAAAATTACGTTCTCTTTTCAAATTTATTAAAAACAATTCATTTCTTTACATTCTTGCCTGGGCATGGTGGTCTATTGAAATGAGACGAAGTTAATATATCATTGGCTCCTTGTTAATGGGCCAACAAAGGAATATGCAATAGGAAAATAAAACGTTACTAGCATACGCATTGAGGAATCAATAAATTTTAGGGTAACTAATAGTTTGTGGCCCCAATTTAAATTTATTTGGAATAATACCCCAACTTTGAGTGTTTTTTGATTTATGGGCCCAATTTAAATTTGTTTGAAAAAATACCTCAACTTTAAGAAATTGATGAAAAATTATCCGCATTTTATTTTTCGGCGACTGAACCGAACGTTGATTTAGCCTCTCGGATGTATGATGTGTATATTTAAATGCCACGTAATGAAAACAACTTCTTATTTAGAATTAAAAAAATAAAAATTATCTAGGTCCATCATGAAGAAATTGCATAAGCTAGATAGACAGATACGATTTTGTGATATAATCCCTGTTGATGAAGATAAGTATGAGATTACTTACTATTTATTTTTTTAATTAAAAATAAGAAACGACAACGTTTCCATTTTGTGGCGTCTAAATATCCACATCATACATCTGAGATTTCATTTGAACTATGAATCTAATAGGTGAAAATGGATTTCAGATGCCACGTATTGCCTGCTAAACTTTGTTTCATTATATAGTGTGATGACGAAACTTGCAACTACACTACACGTGGAGTGAATCTTCGTGCACTGGGAGATTCCGAGAGAGGAACAACATCTCCAAATTATAGGAAAGGTTTTGTGCCTCTAAACTTTTGATAAATTGGAGAAACTGAAATGTTGGTCTGATTTTTTTTCTATTTTTGGCTTTTCTTGAACTAGTACACTGTGCAGAAAGATGGCATATTTTTGCTACACTTTAGACACCGTGCTCTGCATTAGCAAGGTATGATCTTCTACTTCCTACGACTCGTGCATTTGTAGTACTAGGATTGGAAATAGAGCGACTGGTTTTGAAATTGAAACACGTCGTGTTTTCAGATAAAAGATTGGCTGTGGAGAAATTAGAAGTAGCGAGGATAGATGCGCCTACGGGTTGGGTGGGTTCAGCTCAAAGGCTTTGTTATTCTAGTTTATGCTTGAAGCTTGAAAGTAATAGTATTGTTATTCTTTGTTTTTGATAATTGATGCATATGCCATTTGAATGGGTGAGAAATGAGGTATGTTTTAGTGTGAATATGGATTAGGAATAGTTGTTGCATTGATTCAGCAGCTGTCATCTGCCTACGGAGCTCAATTATAACATTGTATATGCCAAAGAATTGCAAATATTTATATATTTACATCTATTAGATAAATGTAGCTAATTCGTAATCATTTCATAAAATGTATAATTACCTTAAATATATGGGTTAGTTGCTTTATAATCATCTCATAAATATATGGGTTAGTTGAAGAGATACTCAGCTCTCTCATGAAATTGAAGGTACTTCCTGAACTTGTTTGTATGTTCAGAAATGCTTCTGAGAGTTCTCTTTCTTGGTTTTGTGAGTTGCTTACGTGTATCGGTCATAAGGTATTATTAGTCAATGTGGTCTTTGCTTCGTGATCATCTCAATTTGGTGATGTCATGCTAACTGGGAACCAGACATGGTCCCGGTCCGGTTAGTACCTATAAAATCGGTGTGGGTAAAAACCAGCCTTGACCAGCTTGAACTGGCCGGAATCGGGAAGAACCAAAAATGGTGATGGTTTTTGAAAACCGTCCGGATCATGAAATAGCCGAAAATTTTAAATGTTGGGGAGAAAAATTGAATACATGACCTCTAGGTTAAGCATAAAGGCTTTTACCGTCTCTACCAACAAGCAATCTGTTATTGGTTTGACTATTTTTATTATTATAGTTACTTCTAAACACTGTAAAAGCATATTCCAAACTCCAATATTAGTGATCTCTCTCTTCGATTCTTAATTATTTGTGTATTATATAATATTAATACATAATAAATAATGTAAAAATAAATATATATTATATATATTCTTAATATATATTATAATTATGAATTTTTAATGTATATTTATGATGAAATTTTATTTTATTGGTTACAAAATATGGATATTTTTATATTTGGCATGTATATAATTAATATTTTTATTTATTTATTGAAGAGTTCGATTAAACGGTCCAACCACGGTTGAACCGGTTGAACCAATTGAGCCATGACCTGAAGGTCTCCCTGTGTCGATCTCCGGTCCAATTTTTAAAACATTGTTATGAACCTTTACCACTTCACCATATATATATATATATATATATATATATATATATATATATATATGTGTGTGGAAGAGATCAAATAAAAATAAATTCATGCATGTTAAATAAAAATAAATCCGGAACGTCCACTTAAATAGTTTAATGGCCTAAATTAATGGATATATGAAGATGGTATTTTCGCCTAAAAAAATGCATTAAGGTTATATCGGTAAATTACCTAAAAATTCTAACTGTTTCCTTCCTCAATTAATGGGATTTATCATATATTTTAATATCCTTTTCGTTGGCACGCAAAAAATTTGCATTTGTATGTATATTATGTACGTGCATTTGCTTTTATTTTATTGGTTTTATTTTATTGTTTTATTATATTTATTTTATTATTTCTTTTTTTGGGGTAATGATTTTTATTACTGTATATTTTATATTATTCTTTATAATTTATTATTTTTTTTGGTATATTTCATTGTTTTTGTTTCAAAGGAGGTATATTTCATTGTTTTTTATTAGATTTATCATATATTTTAATATCCTTTTCGTTGCACGCAAAACATTTGCATTTGTATGTATATTATGTACGTGCATTTGCTTTTGTTTTTTTGGTTTTATTTTATTGTTTTATTATATTTATTTTATTATTTCTTTTTTTGGGTAATGATTTTTATTACTGTATATTTTATATTATTCTTTATAATTTTTTTTTGGTATATTTCATTGTTTTTTTTTCAAAGGAGGTATATTTCATAGTTTTTTTATTAGATTTTCATTATTGTGTTTATATATAATTCATTGTTATTTTCGGTGTAATTCATTGCTTTTTTTTTATTATGAGCATTTATTAAAATTTGATTTCTTTTTGGCATAATTCTTTGTTTTTTGTTACCGTTTATATTGTTTTTTTATTGGTATAATTCATTAATTTTTTTGGTATAATTCATTGCTTTTTATTATATTCTCAAATATTTTTTTTACATGATTAATTGGTTTTTACTATGAGCGTTTTGTTTATTTGGTATGTTTCATTATTTTTTATTATATTTATATAATTTTTTTGCATAATTCATTGCTTTTTATTATAGTTTCATATTGGTTTTTTTGGTATAATTTATTGCTTTTTATGCTATAGTTCATTGCATTTGTATTTAGCGTGTGTAAGCAATGTGGAACTAAAAGTTTAAACAAGTATATTGAAAATTTAAGCAATTAAATAATTTATTCTTTTATATAATAAACTATAAGCTATTAATATACTATATTAATAAATTAAGCTATACCACAAAATATTGTAAGCAAAATAAAATTGACCGCACGTTTTATACGAAATAAACAAATATATATTTCTGAGTTCAACTATTGTGTGATTAACTAGGTCATAAAATGATTTATTTTTTAAAACTATGTAATAAAATAGGAGAATATTGAAATTCGTATGTTAGAAAAAAAAAAAGATGTTAATAGAAGAAAGAATTGAATCACGTATACACAAATAATCAAATCTTGCTATTCAGAAAAAAAAAAAAAACAACAACAAATCTTTGGAAGATTCATATTTTTGGTCTAGTTACCATAAAATTAGACACGTTAATTTGCTTATTAATCTCAAATATATCATCAACCTCCACATCTATCAAATCTATGGCCAATATTTATTTCTAGTTAACACAAGGGGAAATATTTCTATTATAATCATCCCCTATATATATATGGTGATGTCAAGGTCAAATGGGTGTAATATTTCCTCCTTTTCCGATTATCCGTGGTTTTCTAACCATTGATTGAAATAGAGAAAAATGTTTCTTTTACTTTCTTGAGCTTTTATGCTGCTTATTCACCTACTATGTGAGTATAAATAGAATCAACTAGATTCTATCTAATGTTTAAATTGCAGTTATCGAGGCTGTGAACCTTTGGTTTTATCTTGCCCAAGCTGCTTTGGCACCTTCGGATGCTCGCCAATATTGACCTAAGTTTGCACATCTATCAATACCAAGTTAGAAGACGTGCAACCTTGATCAACTAATTATTTCTGTCACACATTGTGCGTGGAAGGAGATGGCGGTAAAATATCTCATGTCATTATAGCTAACTAGGTAATTTATTTTATCTTTCTGTGTTTGCTAAAGTCTTCATACTTTAAAATGGCAGATTGGAACTACAGAAATCCATATTAAAGGTTAAAAGTTAAATCTTTAGCTCTTTAACCAAAAATATACAATACTAAACCTATGATGGTCCAATAACTGATTCAAAACGAGTTCTCGGTGAAATGTTAGAAGATATATATGCCTAGATTCTGGAGAAGAAAACTCAACAGTCTAAAGAACACTTGAGAATTTCTGGAGAATTTCGCATTCTTGAGAGACTTTCGCTGTCTGTCATTTAGAGAATAACTTGATTTTCAGAGAGTTTTCTTATCTGTTTCACCCGTTTCAATCTGTGGATGAAGACTTGTATTTATAGGTGGAGATTCAAATTAGCCGTTGGAATCTCACCTACTTTATGGACCCCACGTCTTGTAGTATGACTTTCTTCACCCGCTTTCTTTGTGTATCAGATCCTAGGTTTACTTTTTAGGAGTGCCGACGCGTCGAAGCTTCATTGGTCGAGATTGATTTTGTCCTCTGACGCTGGGATCTTATCTTGGAGCTGGCTTCGACGTTGAGTTGAGTCTTCAAGCTTTGGTTGTGTCTTGATCAGCTGGAAGCTTTGTTGGATCAGCTCCGCTTGATCTACTTAGCTGGATCCGCTTTGCTGGATCTACTCTACTGGATCCGCTCTACTTGATCAGCTCAGCTGGGTATCCTCAGCCGGGTCAGCTCAGCTGGATCAGCTCAACTGTATCCACTCTGCTGGATTACCTTAGCTGGGTCTGCTAAATTTTGTCGACCTCTTAGCTGCCTATTGCACAACTGACCTCTTAGCTATCTTCTCTGGCTGTCTTCAACTTCTTTACCTGTAAACTTAGAAAATCTAAAGGCTCAAAACAAGTGAGCTGGAAACAACTTGGTTTATGCATTCATCTACTCGGTTGGGGTCAGTTAGATTTTGGTATCAAATCAAAACACTTAGAATTTTCCCAACAATTTTTCCCTTTTTGATGATGCCAAAACCTAACTGAGAAAAAAAAACAGAGTAAAAACATAAAAAAAATTTAAGCAAGAATTCCAAGCTTGCTGGGACTTCACTTCTTCCTCTGCTGCTTCATCCTTTTCCAGCTCTACAACGATATTGTTTTTCTCTCGCCATCTTCATCTTCATCTTCATCTTTCCTCCTTTATGGCATTGTCAATAAGGGAGGTTGTGAGATCGACAACGATTTCATTCAGCTTGGTCAAGGCGACGTCTACAGCTATGATCTTGGCTGTGTAAAGTGACGTGCTTTTCGTAGAACTAGTGGCTGATTGTGTCCTGCTGGAAGGAGACAAATTTGATGTTGTTAGCAAAAAAAATAATTAAATAAAGTGCAAACCTGTCAGCTGGACATAGTAGCCAGTTGATACCACAACTGTCTTTTTCCAGCTGGGCTTGATTTCCCCTCAGCTGAGTAACTCCTTTGAGCTTGATTTCCCTTCAGCTGAATAATTGATGAGTGCTGAGCGTTTTGTCCAGCTGGAAAGATTTGTCCAGCTAAGCTTAGTTCCCCCCAGCTGGATAACTCTTAAGCTCTGAGCGATATATCCAGCTGAGCTTGAATCCCCCATTAGGTGGATAATTTTTCTTTCTTCATTTCTCTTCATCTGGATTTAACAATCAAAGTAATCCATTCAGTTTCTTGAACCTTGCCTCTACAAGCGGCTTGGTCAGGATGTCAGTTCATTGAATCCCTGTGTGAATTTTCTCAACTATGAAGTTCTTCTTTTCGACGTGATCTCTAATAAAGTGATGTCTCACATCAACATGTTTGCATCTTGTATGAAAAACTGGATTTTCTGAAATGGCAATTACACTTGAGCTATCGCAGAAAATTGGAACTTGTTCAGTTGGCTCTTCATAGTCTCTCAGCTGTTGCTTCAGCCATAGAATTTGTGAGCAACAGCTTTCAGCTGCCATATGCTCAGCTTCGATCGTTGATGTAGCAACACACGTTTACTTCTTTGAAAACCAAGAGATCAATTTGCTTCCAAGGAACTGACATGTTCCTGACGTCGATTTTCTGTCGGTCTCCAGCAAAATCTGAATCTGAATATCCAGTCAGCTTCAAATTATCTTTAGCTGGATACCATAGCCTTACATTTTGAGTTGATTTCAGGTACTTGATGATGTTCTTGGTTGCTTGCATGTGTGTTTCCTTAGGTCCAACTTGAAATCTAGCGCACACTCCAACTGTAAATGTGATGTCTGATCGACATGCTGTGAGATACAATAGAGATCCAATTATCACTATGTATTTGTTGGGATCCACCAGCTTTCCTTCAATGCCTAGTTCAATTTTTCAGTTGTATTCATGAGGATCTTCACTATCCGACTGGATTGAACTTCATACTTTGTAATCAAGTCCTTTACATACTTGGACTGATTGATGAAGATGCCTTCAGCTGACTACTTCACTTGAAGTCCAAGGAAGAAGTTTATTTCCCCCATCATGGACATTTTGAATTTGTTTGTCATCATGTCAGCAAATCTTTCACACAGAAGAGTTGACTTTGAACCGAAGACGATGTCATCTACGTAGATTTGAACAATCAGAATGTCATCTCCAACTTTGATGGTGAATAGAGTTCTATCCACTGATCATTTCTTGAAACCTTATTCCACCAGATATCCAGACAAAGTGTCATACCAAGCTCTAGGTGCTTGTTTCAACCCATACAACGTCTTTTTAACTTGTAGACTTTATCGCATTCAACTTCAAATCCAGGTGGTTGTTCTACGTAGACATCTTCCTTGATTTCTCCATTGAGAAACACACTCTTCACATCCATTTGAAATACTTTGAACTTGGGATGTGCTGCATATGAGAGAAACAATCTGATTGTCCAGTCGAGCTACAAGAGCAAATGATTCTTCGAAGGCAATTCCCTCCTGCAGCTTCAAAGGAAAAATTCTAAGTGTTTTAATTTTATACCAAAATCCAACTGACCTAACCTAGTAGATGAATGCATAAACCAAGTTGTTTCCAGCTCACCTGTTTTGAGCCTTTAGATTTTCTAAGTTTACAGGTAAAGCAGCTGAAGACATCCAAAGAAGGCAGCTGAGATGTCAGCTGTGCAATAGGCAGCTGAGAGGTCAACCTAGCTGAGCGGACCCAGCTAAGGTGATCCAGCTGATAGATGAAGCGGAGCTATTCCAACAAAGCTTTCAGTTGATCAAGACACAACCCAAGTTTGAAGACTCAACTCGACGTCAAAGCAAGCTCCAAGACAAGATCCTAGTGTCAGAGGACAAAATCAATCTCGACCAATGAGGCTTCGACACGTCGGTACTCCTAGAAAATAAACCTAGGCTCAAACACAAAGAGAAAATGGGTGAAGAATGTCAGACTACAAGACGTGAAGTCAGAAAGTAGGTGAGATTCAAACGGCTCTTCCAACGGTTAGTTCGAATCTCCACCTATAAATACAAGCTTTCATCCACAGAAAGAACACGAGTGAAACAAATAAGAAAACTCTCTGAAAATCAAAAGCCATTCTCTAAACGACAGTCTACAAAAGTCTCTCAAGAACACGAAATTCTCCAGATATTCTCATCTGTTCTTTAGACGGTTGAGTTTTCTTCTACTGAAAACTAAGCATATATACTTTCCATATCCTTAGCCTAGAAGTGAACAAACAATCTAGAACTCTGTTCTTCATTGTAAAAGTTTGTTCACAACTTGGAAAACCCCAGCTACTCAAAACCTCTCTTTCCAGGTTAGGAAAAGTTAAGGTTGAAGTAGTACGCTTTCACTGTGCGTGAAAATAGTGTGTACGTTTTCTCAAAACGCGTAATCTGAGAGGTCATGTTTATTTTAGTACGCGCAAACTACAACTAGCTCAAATGAACCAAAGCTGACCTTTTAGTTTCGACCGGGCTGACGCTCTTTCGTAAAGCCGCATGAATCAAAAGTTAAAATGCTGAGATATCACCAGCTTTGATCTTGACAAAGGCTGGTGGGCGTGAGGCAGTCTCTCCGAATTCCAGCGTTCTTCTTCTTGGTGTTGTTCATTGCTTTTGTTTATATCTATTTCCCGAAGAACTAATCAAATCATCCAGCACGTCATTTATTTCAAGTTTATATTTTTGGCTACGTGACACAACCAGCTGGATTTTATCAAAGTGCATGCAACTTGACTAACTGGAAACTGAAACATAAGTTTTCAAGCAGTGTTTTTCTAAGTAACAAACGAGTAAGTTTTCAAGCCACCACATTCCGCACAGTCAGCTGAGTTATTAGTCCAATTGACCATCTTCTAAAGAAGTCAGTAGGATTCATAACTAAGTTCATTCTTAAAAGTTTTAACTTGCAAAAAGTTTTATTTCTTGGTGTATTCACCCTCCATCTACACCGAGAACTCGTTTTGGGACTATCAGCGAGGCTTATGCCCCACTCAAATTGTATGAGCTTACGCTTCTTATGCGATTTCTATCCGTTTCGAACTGAGGCGCGTCTTAGTTCGTACGCCTCGATCATTTTTTAAAACAATGACTACCACAAAAGTTCAATAATCAATATAGAGATAATAAAATTTTGATAAAGAGTATATTCAGAGGTTCCTCTAATAATAGTTACAGGCTTACAACCATAAATTTTGAAACGTTTACGAAATAAAGTGCAAATAAGATTGTCTACGCATCATCTCATTTTCTGCCACATTTATTTCCTTTCCAACGTATGAAATCAGCTTCACTCACTATTGGAATTTCTATTGCTTCATTCATTTTGCCTAATTTGAGCCTTTAAAAGGTTTTAGGCTTTGTTTTTCCTTCTCTTTTGAATCTCCATCAGGCATGGCTTTTATCTCCTCCTGTCGTTTGTTGTACTCGACTTAATTTGATTTTTTCAATGGAGTAGTGAAATTTACCGATCCCTAACCTTACAGTCCTGGAGCTTCAAGAACGTGCACCAGTTGATTGTTTTCACTTTTATTGCACTATCTTTATAAGGATATCTTCCAATAGTTTGTCGAGTATTCGACAAATTGACCCGCAGTACTTTAGTTTTTAAGGTCATCTATCTCTTCATGTTCGTCTTTATGACCAGACATGTTTGGGTAGCATTTTTTCTGCAAAGAGCTCTTCATCATGCGGCAGAAATACTCGTCCGACACCACCATAATTTTCTTAGGGTATAGCTCAAGAGCTCGATATATACCCTTTTTCCTTGCATGTTCTCGGTCAGGTTGATGCTCAACAAATTGGGATATCCTTAGAAATTTTTGAGAGATTTTGAATTCGTATCGAATCCAATAACTTCTCCTGCAACTTTGTCCGACTTCCATCTGTACGACCCATCACATTGCACCCTCAATATACCTGCAAAGGTTTTACAAAATTGTGAGAAAAAATAAATTGAAAAAAAAAGTAAAAAGAGATTGAAATTTGAAAGTGGGATATAAAATTGAATGTGAAAAGCTGAAAATTGAGATAAATGATCACAAATGCTCTTTTGGAAAATTATATATGTACTTAATGGATAATGTTTTCTTCTGAAATGGAGTAATTGATTGCCCCTGGTATCATCAAAAATATTAACTGCTTCTCATTCCTAATTAACAACCTTATTAGTGATCAATTTTTTTGGGACATAAAGCAAAGTTGTGGAAATACATTTACGGTTTAAGTGAGATGAAAAATATGATCACCCTTAATATACCTTTTTTGGAAAGGTAGAAGATAAGAGTTGTGGCTACTGCTAGCGTCTACCCAAACATGCCTACTACCATTAAAGTTCAATGATCAAAAAAGAGATAATAAAGTTTTGACAGAGTATATTAGAGATTCCTCTAATAGTAGTTACAAGATTACATCCATAAATTTTGAAAGCTTCTACAGATGAGAAATAAAGTGCAAATAAAATTGTCTACGCATCATCTCATTTTCTGCCACCTTTAATCCTGTTCCAATGTATGAAATCAGCTTGACTCGCTGTTGGAATTTATGTTGCTTCCTTCATTTTGTCCCAGTCTGAGTCTTTAAGAGGTTTTAACCTTTGTTTTTCCTCATCTTTTGAATCTTCATCAGGCATGGCTTATATATCCTCCCTTTGTTTGTTGTACTCGACTTTTATTTCTTCGATGAATTAGTGAAATTTACCGATTCCCTGACCTTGTAGCTGCAAGAACGTGCACCAACTGATTGTTTTCACTTTTAATGCACTCAATCTTTATAATGATATATTCCGGTAGTTTTTCAAGTATTCGACAAATTAACTCGTAGTACTCCAGTTCTTTTGGTCATCGATCTCTTCATATTTGTCTTTATAACCATGCATGTTTGAGTAGTAGCATTTCATCAGGCATGACTTCTATCTACTCCCGTCATTTATTGTACTCGACTTTTATTTCTTTGATAAAGTAGTAAAATTTACCGATTCCCTGACCTTGCTGCTGCAAGAACGTGCGCCAACTGATTGTTTTCACTTTTAATGCACTCAATCTTTATAAGGATATCTTCAAGTAGTTTGTCAAGTATTCGACAAATTAACTCGCAGTACTCTAGTTTTTTTTGGTCATTGATCTCTTCATGTTCGTCTTTATGACCAGACATAGCTTCTATCTCATTCCGGCGTTTGTTGTACTCGACTTTTATTTCTTCGATGGAGTAGTGAAATTTACCGATTTCCTGACCTTGCAGCTGCAAGAACGTGAGCCAACTGATTGTTTTCACTTTTAATGCACTCAATCTTTATAAGGATATCTTCCGGTAGTTTGTCAAGTATTCAACAAATTAACTCGCATTACTCCAATTTTTTTGGTCATCAATCTCTTCATGTTCATCTTTATGACCGGACATGTTTTGGTCATCGATCTCCTTCAACAGTAACTTTAGTCTCCTCAAGTGGAGGGGTGGTGGAGATGTGTCTTAACTATTGGAGCCACTGGTGGGCAAGAGAGAAGCTTACTTGTAACATAGAGATATAACAAGACAATGTTTTACTAACATATTAACAGTTATGATTGTTCAAATGCTAATAATGATGAATTTGATCACGACTTGTGGCTCCACTGCTAGTTTTTACTTAAACGAAATTTGTGAATGTTTAATTATCTTTTCCTTCTATTTTATGTTACAACAATCTTCCCTATTGCCTCTCTTGCCCACAAGTGGCCCCTCCACTTGTCTAGATATCTCTCAACCACTCCTGAGGACACTGAAGTTACTATTGAAGGAGACGCCCAGCAGTGACCGCCACTCTTACCTTCTACCTTTCCAAAAAAGGTAAATTGAGGATGATCATCATATCACCATATTTTTCAACTCACTGAAACCGTAAATGTATTTTCACAATTCTACTTTATGTCCCAAAAGAATTGATCGCTAATAGGTCATAAAGATGAACATGAAGAGATCGATGACCACAAAAACTGGAATACTGCGAGTTAATTTGTCGAATACTTGACAAACTACCGGAAGATATCCTTATAAAGATTGAGTGCATTAAAAGTAAAAACAATCAGTTGGTGCACGTTCTTGTAGCTGCAAGGTTAGGAAATCGGTAAATTTCACTACTCCATCGAAGAAATAAAAGTCGAGTACAACAAACGACGGGAGTAGATAGAAGCCATGCCTAATAAAATGCTACTACCCAAATATGTTTGGTCATAAAGACGAACATGAAGAGATCGATGACAAAAAAAATTGAGTACTGCGAGTTAATTTGTCGAATACTTGACAAACTACCGGAAGACATCCTTATAAAGATTGAGTGCATTAAAAGTAAAAACAATCAGTTGGCGCACGTTCTTGCAGCTGTAAGGTCAGAGAATCGGTAAATTTCACTACTTCAGCGAAGAAATAAAAGTCGAGTACAACAAACGACGGGGGGAGATAGAAGTCATGCCTGATGAAGATTCAAAAGATGAGGAAAAACAAAGGTTAAAACCTCTTAAAGACTCAGACTGGGACAAAATGAAGAAAGCAACATAAATTCCAACAGCGAGTGAAGCTGATTTCATACATTGACTGAAAGGTGGCAAAAAATGTGATGATGCGTAGACAATTTGATTTGCACTTTAAGTTTTCAAAATTTATGGCTGTAATCCTATAACTACTATTAGAGGTTCACTACTATTAGAGGAACCTCTAATATACTCTGTCAAAACTTTATTATCTCTATTTTGATCATTGAACTTTTGTGGTAGTAGCACTAGGTCTGTGACAATCATTCAGAATATAGGTGGTTATGAAACCTCAATTAACTTTGTCCAAACTTCTCATAATAATTAGGCTTTCATATGCTACTAGTGATGTTAGACGATTCAAAATTCACAAGAGATTGAGAAAACTTTTATATTTACATGATAGATTTAGTATTGTATATTTTTTGTTAAAGAGTCAAAGATTTAACCTTTGACATGGACAGAGGTAAATCTCTGTAGTTCCCATCTTCCATTTTAAAGTATGAAGACACTGGCAAACACAGAAAGATAAAGAAAATTACCTAGTTAGCTATAATGGCAGGAGATCTTTTACCGCCATTTCCTTCCGGGCACAATGTGTGATAGAAATTATTAGTTGATCCAGGTTGCACGTCTTCTGGCTTGGTATTGATAGATGTGCAAATTAAGGCCAGTATTGGTGAGCATCCGTAGGTGCCCGAGCATCTTGGGTTAGATATAACCATTTTCACGGCCTCGAAAACTGCAATTTAGACATTAGATAGAATCCAATTAATTCTAATTATACTCTCACAGTAGGTAAATAAAACCAAAGGTTAAAACATTCTGAATCAGATTCCATCAAAATTTTGCTCAATTAATTTTCATAGATTATGTACTAATTATCTAACAATGTCACAAAGGAGAGTGACAAGACTCACTTGGCTTGAGATTTTCCCTTGGGAAGTTTTGTTGGATCTAATGGAACACTTTTAAGTTTCCAAGCTTCTTTAATTTCCGCTTGCCCAATTTAAAGAGAGTGGCAATTCCAGTTTCAGTAACAACAATCAGGAAACTTAGCATTTAAAAATGGGAGTGAGGAAAGAATAATCACAAGGCAGAACAAGTATGCATGCATGTGTCGACTACTAATGAGTAGTTATCATCTTTACATTCATGTTCTTTTATTAGTAACCACATGTATAGGATAGAATTCCACTAATCATACTACATATAAATGTTTACATATTTCCTTATTACCAGTAGATCTGAAGCTACTATAGGTTTATCAAAATACAGCCTTCATCTCATCAATCAATGGCATTATACATTAGTGTGCCGCTAACTTCACTAATTTTATCAAAGTTAATTTGTGTGTGTGTGTGTGCACGCGCGAGCGCTGTGCAGGTGTCTTGCACATTCTTCGTGGATGTTAATCTGAGTTACAAAGTGAATGCAATTTGAAGATAAATTAAACTCTCACCTCCACAGTACTAGTGTAGATACTAGTGGAGTCCGCAGTTGAGATTATGATTTGAAGACGAGTTGAATCCATAAGTAGCAGATATAAAGCCTTCACAATAAAGGCATGTTCGAGCACAATCTTTTATATGATAGTTGACTGCCCACAACTGCAACAACAAAATTATTTGCTCTGTACTTCATATTATCTCTCAGAGAAGCAATTGTTTTATCAACATTCCAAGCTACTTGAGGGAGACTGGGATGACGGAGTAATTACACATTGAATTAGGTATCTGCATTGTATTTAGAAACTGATAGTATCTGCATTTTCATAGATACATTGAACAATATAATTTTCATTCATTTCTTATTGGATCTGATGGAGCACTTTTAACTTTTCAAGCTTCATTAATTTCCACCTTTCCAAAATTGGATTTGAATTCCTCTGCAGAAACTCAATACAACAGCCAAAATTGACACAGCAACAAAACACAAACAGGGTATAAAAAGCAGATTTCGCTCACAAAACACTACTCATCAATTTCTCCAAGTTTCTTCTACATATAGCCCAACTAAAATCGTAACGAGTAGGAAAAAGGAATAAAATAAGAAGAAATTTCACCATAATTGTCCAAGAGGAGAATTACGAGCTAGGAGCTGATGAGAGTAAAACATCCTGATCTGATCCCTTTGGTGAATTCTCAGAAACAACACCAATATATGCAGCTATAAATGGTGTGGTCCAAATTTTTGAACGAGTTTCTTTGTTTATCAGATGATGCTCTAGTCTCAACTAGTCTTGCAAAGCTTAAATATAAATATATATTAATGATAATGATTCTATATGGCTTTCTTGAATTCTTATTTACTTGATGGGAATTGTATGACAGGGTTGTCTAGTACCGAAGAATTCCACATTTCTTTATGGTATTGTTAAGGCTTTTGCTATTTATGTCCATAGCAAGGGACTTGAGATGGTAATATACTCTGCTGCTGGCTAATTCGACTCAAATTACATTTCCTGAATTCTAAGGAAGCAGAGAGAATGTGTGAAATTAGATGGAATGATAGGGGTAACAGTAGAAGAAAAACGGCTCAGAAATGCATAAAATAAGAATGAGCTGCGCCTCTGCATATATATATTGTTAGCTGCAATTTGTTCCTCTGCCTATCTAAAATAAAGGGAACAGAAATCTGTTTAAATTTGTTTAGATTATTCATCGATCGTTGTTGGTCCAACTAGAGGTGGAGTAGTGGCGTTGCAGGGTGCCACGAGCTAAATTAAAGCATTTTTCTGTACATGTTTGTCAGCAGCTATGCCATAAAATATAGTACTCCCTCTGCCCAAAAGTGTGGTTTGTATTTGATTATATGTGAGGTATAAAATAATAGTTAAACTATACTAACCTGCGACGGAGGGAGTATAAGTCTAGCTATAAATTCCTATACCTTAACGTGCCTTAGCCATAAGGTTCATTCTTCTATTTTAATTTGCGGTTGCAATAGCTTTCTGATACGCCTCGATCAAGCGACGCATCGGAATTACGTTTCGAGTGCACAAGAACTCCCAATCTTCTCGATCACGAGAAGCCAAAACCACGCGGGTTTTCAATTGACATTCTATTTCCTCATAGTCCAAATAACAATACGTACATACTACTTATAACAACTAGCTAATTGGTTTCCTATTCTAAACAAGGCATCAACTATGGGCTTTATAAGCCCAAACCACAAAATAAGCCCATAAATAATAAATAATAAAGTACTAATAATAAACCTAATTAAACTATTTAAAACTCTAATAAATATCTCGATCAAGGGTCGTATCACTTTCTCTTCCGCTTTCATGAAAGTTTTCTTGCTTTTTAAGTTGCTATTTTGTCTTCCGCATTAATCCCACTCTCTTCTTGCAAGAAAGTGTCAGTGGGTTTATACTATAAAAGCTTCTTTATAAGGATCTCTCGATCTGATCTCTATGTGATCGAGCTTCTCTTTTATCAACTATGCATGCTATTTGTAAATTGAGTTTTTCATAAGTTATTCCATATGTGATTTTATTAATAATTTTAACAATTCAAATATATATATATATATTTTGAAAGTTTTAAACCAAGCACTTTATGCATATAAAGTACAAATTTGTCACGGCAAGAACTAGCACAGTTAGTAACACAGAATATAATAACTGAGCTAAGTAAATGACACACAATCTGGTAACCTAGTTCAGTTAATCAACCTACGTCTGGGGGGCCACGCCCAAGAGAGAATCAATCCACTATCCGAAGTTGTAGTTACAGAGATTTTACACAAACAGATCTCCTATCTTTTGCTACTCGTTCACGCACATCCTTCCCGATCTACGTGAATTGATGATTGTAAATGCACCCACTTACAACCTAAGCTCAAGCCGCAACTTGACACTCAACCCTCTTACAAAAGTTTATCTATGAAAATAAATTCTCACAAGTGTATGAAAAATAATAAAAATACTCTCTCTAGAGTATGCTCTCAAAATACTCACGTCCTCATATATGAAAGAATTACATCATGGACGACTATCTTCAATATATTGTGTAGATGTATTTATAGGACTACTTGAAAACCCTAGTAAATAATCTCCACCGTCTTTTGCAAGATACGTTTGCATAAAGTAGGAAACTTTCCTTGAAGATAAGCCTTGTGGAACAAGTAAATATATCTGCAATATAACATCTTTTCCACGTCAAACAAAGATAAGGAAAAGATCTCCGCAAAATCCGCATAACTATGGAAAGAATCTTTCAGATCTGTTCCATTCTGTTCCACATCAAACTAGCTCAGACTGAAGCTCAGAAACACTTCAGTCAATTTTGCTTCTACATAAACTTGCCAACTTCAATTGAGCTATTAGCTCGAATCCAACATATATATATATATATATATATATATATATATATACTCCCTCCGTCTCATTTTCATTTTTCGTCTGTTCCATTGATAATATGTCTCATTTCAAATAAGGAAATAATTATCTCTTCAAAAGTGGTGACCCCATTTTCTATCTGTTTACCTTTCTCCTTAATAACTATGCCCAAAAGTTATTTTACGTTATCAATGTGACGGAGGGAGTATATAATTGTGTACTCTATTGATCAGTATAAAGTAAAGAGAAGCTAAGCTCGCTTGCTTGTTCTATCGTGAAAAGACAAAAGCATGATATGATTCGAGGATCCAGACGTCCCTAATGGATAGATCCTTTGGTGCAACAGATTATTACTTAAATTTTTAGAATCAGATTATTTTTCTTATTGTACCTAATACAAAAATTTAATAATTGGGAATCAGATTATTTTTTTAGAACATAATTCTTGTCAATCAAACACGCCTTTGATTTTTTTGTTTTGAGCTGGTGGGCTACGTACGTACTATCTTGGGAAGATGGCGTCGCAAAAGTTTGATCTCTGTTCTAGTTTTAATTTCCTAGTTACCATCTGTTGCAAGGATGTATATATTACATTACATTACACGTTTTTCTACGAATTAACTTGTAAATTTAAAGGTTATCATAAAAAGTCATACATAAACTAAACACCGAATTACTACGTTATGGCAAAATAAAATTCTCAATATATACATTAGAATCTGTATAAATTAATACAGTCAGGACTAAAGAAAATTATTATCTTATAAAAGTTACTCCCTCTGCCCCACTCAATTTGTCTATTTTTCCTTAAATGGATGTCTCACTCAATTTGTCTACTTTCAAATAAGGAAAGAATTAAACCTTTAAAAGTGGTGGAACCTACCCACTTTCTATTTTTTTACCCTTATTCTTAATCTCTGTGTCGAACAGTAGGTAGACAAATTGAATGGGATGAAGGGAGTATTAATTTATTGAGTTAAAATTTAAAGGACGGTCTTACTGTCGGAACCAGAGAAAATTATTGTTTTAGAGAGTTTATAAATTTATCGAGTATTAATTTATAGAGTACTCCCTCCTTCCTTGGATAAGTGGCCACATTTCCTTATTGGTTTTGTGTCGGGATAAGTGACCACTTTACTTATAAATAAATATGCTTCTCTCACAAAAAGTTATGGTTTCCATCACTTTCTATTTTTTTTACTCTTTAAATACCCTTCTTATTAATATCTGTGCCGAAAAAAATGTGATCACTTATTGCGGGACAGGGGAGTATATTTTTTCATCCCGTATAGTATACATTGGTTCTGTTTAAAATTATAAATTATTTGCTCATGTGTTTACTAGTTTTGTTTTTCTGTGTAATATGCGTGACATAAGGCTCAGAGAATCCATCCGTTTGCATCGATATTTAAAGGGACCAGAAGATAAATTAATTAATCTTTTAAAAATTAATTAATTAGTTAGCTAGCTCTTAAATACTACACAATTCTCAGTAACTCGTTTCTAAAATTAAAATATTATTCAAAAATTACTCCCTGCTCCGTGGCGGAAACGAGATGGAGTATTTCAAATGCCAGCTGCTGGCATTTGAAAGACTTGATAATCGTAATCATGTCCATCTCAGTTGAATCTACAATTATTCAATCGTGCAACCCTAGTCCTACACCTACCATTTTATCATATTGGATAATGCACAAAATACATTACTTTAATGCATAATATGTAATACACTTATAATACGCTGACTGCAGTAATTTAATGCACCAATTAAATTTAGATCGTTGATGAAAAAAGATCAACAATTCAAATTAATTCCTAGTTCCTATATAAATATGGGTTTCTTACATGACCCTCTATATATATATATATATATCGATGTTAATTAGGAAAGGAGAAAATTTTGATTTTGGGCGGTTTGACTTTGTTGTACAACTTTATCGTTTGTGATATAATTGAATCTAGGCTATTCAAATTGAATTAATAAACATTTCCCTCAAAAAAAAAATTTGAATTACACAAAACTGTGATGAAATAATTATTAATTTTTTTTAGAATTACACAAGGTATATTAAATAAGTCACTACACCATCATGTGAGACTGCAAGAAATTCTATTGGGGTGTATATGTAGTACACTCACCACTCACATAATAATATTTTATTAATATAACACTCCACTCACATAATAATATTATATTAATATAATTTATACTAATAAAATATTATTATATGAGTGATGATTGTACTAAATGTACACTGCTAATAGAATTTACTGTGACATTATACCATACATTGGGCTTGTGGTAAGCCTGAGCGCCTGAAATGGGCTTGACAACTTTAATGGTGTACTCCCAAAGAAGGGGCTGTGAATCCTGCGATTGAGATGGGTAAAACTGAAAATACCCCTCCTTGTATTGTTTTTTCTAATTTGATTTTTTTTTTATTTGTAAGTTTTTTATATAAATAATGAAATTTTGTTATTGTTAAACCAGAATATCTCAATCGGTCGGTTCTATACATGTATAGTTAAATTGTTACAGTTCATATTTTCGAGACAACTTAGCTATATCAAATTGTTAGGGTGCCTACAATGGCAACTTTCAACATCTCCATAAAAATTAAAACCCAACTTTTATCCGTTCCGTTGCAAGAAAAGAAAGAAACAACAATCAAGAAAATAGCTTTTACTGTTGAAAGTTATTTGTTGTCGGCTTAGGCACGTCCAGCACATGGAGGGTGAAGGCAACGCATGAAATTGGATGTATGGATACGCAACAATTATTTTGACAGTCAATTTTTTATTTTTTTTCTTTCCTTTTCATTTATTATCTAATTTTGTTTTTTGCAATTACGATATATATACGTGCATTAAAATATATCGAACATATATCTTATTTTAAAGATCACGACCAGAGCTTTCGTTCGACGTAAAAATTGTAAAAATCCGACTTCAAACGAGCAACTTATGATCATTTAAAGTCTAAAATTCATAAAATTAAATTATATAGAATTAAAAATTGAGTTTTAAAAATGTAAATTATAATTAATTCATAGTCGTTACTTATAATTAATTCATAATTAAATTATAAGTAATGTTATTCTTAATATTATTTATAATTGTAAAATGTTTTAATATTTTTATTAAGGGTTAATGGCCTGTAAATTCCTCAACATTCAGCAATTTCTGCTTTTGCTCTCCACCTAAAGATTCTGCGTGTAAATTTCTTAACTTTCAATTGTTTCTGATTTTGCATCCAAGGTCAAATTTTTCCCAAATTAATGCTGACATGGCCGCCGAAAATTTTGAGTAGGCCAATTCGGCCGATGAACAAAACGTCGTCGTTTTGAAATTTATTTAATAAAAAATCATACCTCCGTCTCAATAGCATGATCTCACTTCTTTTGGGCACGGTTATTAAGAAGAAGGGGTTTAGTGTATAAAGTAAGTTTGTTTCACTTTATTAAGGAGTATTTTAATTTAAAGTAATACTCCTAACCAACTATTTCTCCCTTATTACACACTAATTATTTCCTTATTTAGACTGAGACATTGCTATTGGGACAGCTGAAAAAGAAAAGCGAGACCTTGCTATTGGGACGAAGGGAGTAATAAATTAGATTTCTTGCCAGATTTTCTCACTTTTTATCTCTCTCCTCTCTCTCTCCATTCCCGTCCAAATTTTCTTCACCGTCACCACACTCTGCTCCTTTCTGTCGCCGCCACAATCACCTTCTTCGACACCAAAACTATCCTCAAACCCCTCACCAAGAATACCATCGTGAAATCGCCCCCAAATCGAAGACATCTTCTCCGAGCACGACGTTGTTGGTTGTGTCCACCTTGCAGTTCTAGCAGGCAAATGAGCCTTTGATCCGGTACTCCTCATCGGGATTGGTGAACCAGATCGACCCACCCACTCTCTCTCTCTCTTTCCAAGATTAGTTTGCTAGATTTTTAAGTGTTTTTGCTTCGTATGGATGTGAAAATTATTGTTATGGCTATTTGGAGATTTGATGAATTCAAGATTATATGCGTGTGAGTAGGATTTAAAATTCTTGTGGTTTTATGGGTGTCTTCTAGCGCATGATCTCTATTTTCTCGATTGAATTATCTCTGCGGAGGATGAAAGAAAGCAGGGAAGAACGAGACTGAGAGAGGGGTGGGATGATGACATGGAATATTTTTTATTTTTTTAATTACATATATGCCACGAGAGTGCCACATAGATTAATTTAAGCCACGTCTACAAATCCCCAAAACTATTCTTGCCGGATTCCATCGCCGGAAGCAAAATCAGAAACAATTGAAAGTTGAGGAATTTACAGGCAGAGTCTTTAGGTGAAGAGCAAAACCAAAAATTACTGAAAGTTGAGGAATTTACAGGCCATTACCCATTTTATTAAATATAAAGTTAAAAAGTTTCAATTAAATAAATAAGCCAAATATGAATAGTTATGTAAATAAAATTAATTAAAAAATATATGTATAGATTTATAATAGTAGTGTGTATTGTGGTGGGATCCTACTGAAAGTTAGAAAATGGGTTTACTATTGTAGTAGTATTATAAGTAAAAGCTGGTGAGTTTTAAAAGCTGATGTGGTACTGATGTGGCAAGCTGAAAGCTGGTTTATTTATTGTACCATTGCAGGCAACCTTAAAATTTGCTACCATGAAAATTAGGAGACCCATTTAAATAAAATAATGGGTTAATTATACTTTATGACCCGACCTTTCACTCCGTAGTGATTTTATGGCCTGATCTTTCGAAATATTTTAAAATGGTTCGACCTTTGCCCCGCTGTGATACTTATGGCACGGGAGCGAAAATCCGGCAACAGAAAGATGATTGGGATAGTCGGAGTGTGTGACGTGGATATTTTCGCAATGACGTGGAATTAGTGACTAAATAAAAAAATAAAAATACCAATCCTGCTACTGCTCTCTCTCTCTCTCCCCCTCCCTCTCCCTCTCTCTCTCTCTCCCTCTTCCTCTCCTCTCACATTCTCTTCTTCCGATCCAATCCTCGTAATGGAGGTGGATGAACTCTACAAATTGTTAAGAAGTAAAATTGAGGGGACGGTTGTGTTTCAAAGAAAGAATTGAGAGGAAGACAATTTTTTTCATATCTCACCGTAGAATTGCAAAGACAAATTTTTTGGAATAGAAGTAGAATTGAGAGGAAGTTAAGTTGCTGGGTAGAGTTTTGGTTCGGGTTGCTGGCAGAGTTGTCGGCGGCACCGAGCTTCTCCAATCCCATGGCTGCGTAAAATCCCCAATTTCTAGGGTGAAAATTTTCAGATTTGAAAGGGAGTGAAGTGAGAAAGGAAAAGGCCAAACGACACCGCTGCACCTGGCGGTGACGCTCCTCTCCTCGCCGTCGGGCTACCTCCGGCATGCATGCATCCGCTCCCACCCAAACTCCAGCCAACCACTGCAGTGTCGCGCGCTCGAGGTCTGCTTCAGCGTCACTCTCTTTTCCCTCTCACTCAAAACATTAAATTAAAAAATTTTATTGCCTCTCATTCGACTGCATCTCCATTGAATCGAAGCTTCGAATGTATTGAGAGAAAGAATGGCCGTTGCCGGCAATATCTCGTTCAGATTCAATTGTCGACACCAGCTTCTCGCCAGATTTATTGTTGTTGCTGACGGCGAATTCGTGAGCATAATTTTTGATAGAGGGAAGAGAGAGAGAGAGCTGATGTAATTTTTTTTTTTTCCAACTGGGCATCAAAACGATGTCCAGGTGGATATGATAATGTACAGCTCATACTTTGACGATCCCAATCATCTTTCTGTTATTGGATTTTTGTTCTCATGCCATAAGTGTCACGACAGAGCAAAAATCGGACCATTTTTAAATATTTTGAAAGATCATGCCATAAAATTACTAAAGATTAAAATGTCGGGCCATAAATTATAATTAACCCTAAAATAATTAATCAATAGTCGTTAGCTAGCCATATCAAAAGTTTCGAGAGCATGTCCCCACCGCCGCCCGCATTCAAGGGATTTGTTTGATTGATACTATTAACCAACAACTCTTCGAATTTTTTTCATTTTTTTATAGTTGAACTCTCGAGTTTTCATTTATTTGGATTTTGGACATGTTATGTTATTATTTGCCAGTATAATTCTTTTCATCCATCTTGTAATGTTCCAAGATTTCCATCTCTTGTTCCTTATATTGACTTGATATCTTTTCCCCCCATATTGGTAGTCATGACCTCCATCCATTCACAACTTAAATTTAATATTATAATTAAAAAAATAAAAAGAAAAAAGAATTTAATCCTCCAGGTGCTGATCGATATAATGTACAAAAGCTCTTCACACTCACGGATTAAAGTACATCCCGCAATTTACCTCCTCAATAAAACTCTACGAACGAAGCTTTTAAATCTTAGAATTAAGATCCTATGAAGCATAGATACGCTATTTTGGGTAGCATACTCACCCAAATACGTATTGAATACGAATACGTGCAAAATACACTCTAAATACGTATTAAATACTTTTTATTTATTTATTTATTTTTAATTTTTTTTAATTAAATACGCTATTAAATACGGTCAAAATACTTTTTTGTTGAAGTCAAATACGATTAGATATAGAATCGTAATTTCTTTCACCTGCATTCTTCTAAGCGAAGCGAGAACAGAACAGAAGTAGAGAAGAGAAGAGAACTATTGTACTCTTCGCCGTCGCTCGTCCTGCACGTCTCGCTGGCGCCGCAACTCGTTCACGCCTTGCCGCCGACTAGGTTAGCGCTGCCTCCTGGGTTCGCATCTCCATTCGCACTGCCTCAGGTGTGATTTCAATTCATTTGGTGTCATTCAATGATTGTAAGGTTCGAATTCGATCGATTGGCATGGGTTGTGGGTTAATTTGGTTTAAAATAATAGTAATGGGTTATGGCCTTGTGGGTTATTTTGATTTGGTACATTTGGGCAGTGGTTGATTTTAATTTGAATGTCTTTGTTGATTTGTGCAGTGGGCCTAAATTGATAGTGTTTTGAATTGTAAGATTTGTTGTACTATGACAATTAATTTGAACTTTTAGTTAACTAATAACTACTCATTTGATTTTTTTCAAATGAATGTATTTATATGATTTGTCTAATATTATTATGAATAAATAAAAAAATTATATAAATATAAACGTATTTTAACGTATTCGTATCTTATTTTTTGATAAAATGACGTATTTTCGTACTCGTATCGTATCGTATTCGTATTTCGTTCTCGTTCTTCATAGTTGAGATCAAATTTGAACTTACGTGTGCTGATATAATCATATAATGTGTGAGCAAACTCTTGACTCTCACGTAATGAAGTATTATTATTCCCGATTAACCTTCTCCATGAAACTCAAGGACGTAGCTCTCGAAATTAAAATTCCTTCATTTTATATGGATCAAATCCAATTTCTGGTTTTTTCCCAAAAAATATAAAAGTCCGTTAGTCAAACTTCGCTAAATTTCTGAATTTCTTCCAAATTTCATTTCTAATAAAATATGTTAACTTGGTATTGTATTTTTGTTGACGTGATATGTTTCCTAACAATCAAAATAATACAATACAATTTAATAGTAATATACACTGTCATTTTTGTCTTTTCTCGAAAAACATACCGCATCAACAAAATACGAGGCTAAGTAAGCATCAATTTCACCAAAAATGATATTCGAGGAAAATTTCAAAATTTAGCAATGTTTGTATATTTTAATCTGACTTCTAGAATTTGTGGAAAACACTAAGAAATTAGTATAGTTTTTAGATGAAATTAGCCCTTTATACATAGCCCCATTTTTCCCCCTTCACTATAGCCTCATATCTAACAAAATATTAACAAATATAATATTATACCTCTAGACCTCTCTGTTTACAAAATATTAACAAATTATGATTATTTTTTTTATTATTTAAGTCTAAGAAGAGATCTTCACCGAGGTTCCCGAACAATTCTGAATATTCGACTATCAAAAATTATATTTTACTCTGCCCTGTCACTAATACACAATCCCAATAAGCAAACAGACAGGGACAACGCATAATGATAAACTATTTAATTTGCAAGATTTTTACTTAGGTTTCCTTCCAAAAGTGCATGTTTATTATTATTGCAGAAACAGGGCTCAAGATCCCAATTCACAGACATTGAATTTTCTGCACAACAAATTGAAAATACTTACCAAGTAGCAGAAAACTAGATAGAGAGCTCTCCTTTGGAAATGAGGATGCCATCACTATCTGCATACAGCCACTCCCCGTCGTGAATAATGGTTCCTGCAATATTAATCGGTACGTGCTTCTCGCCGAGGCCCTTTTTGTATGACTTCTGGGGGTGTGATGCCAACGCCCTGACCCCAACATCACAGCCGTTGATCTCATCCACGTCTCGTATGCAGCCGTTTACAACAATCCCAGTCCACCCCATATTCTGAGCCAGCTGCCCCAGATTTCCTCCTACCAACGCACACCTCATGCTTCCTCCACCGTCTATCACCAGAACTCTGCCTTCCCCTTTTGTTTCAAGAAGCTCCCTCACCAATACATTGTCTTCGAACACTTTGAGAGTGACAATCGGGCCAGAAAATGCACGGCATTGGCCATAAAGCTTGAACATAGGTGGAAGGACTCGGATATCACCGCTTGCTAGGAGTGATGCATTCGTGTCACAAGCCTCGGCCGTTGCTAATGAGCCCATATGTTCTCCTGAAAATAGTTGTTCGGAGGTATATCAGTAAAGGCAATTCCTTCACGCATGCAAAATCCATTGAAAGCGCATAACAAAGTTTGAAATCTACCAATTGAATAGTAACAAGAATAACTACCACTTGATTTTTTTTAAAAACCCTCCAAGAACTATATGCTGCAGCAATTACATGGCTAATTAGTGCATATCTGTAAATAGAATTGTGCTCCTGTCATCTTCTCATTACCTACACATTTTTCTTACAAAATAACAAAGCTTTGCATTTAGGTCTCAAATACCCTAAATATGAAAGCGCCAAAAAGATGCCACTAAAAGTTGAAGGAATGTATGTCATTCCCTACGAATCAATACTCTGAGATAGTAGCATGCAAAATCATATGTTATTGTTGTATCTTCCATAACCAAGAGTAAGTAGGTTTTGATAGCATAAAATTCATAAAAATCAAGGAAATTACATTCTTTTGCTCCATATACTACCCTCAAAATTAACTATGCCGATTAGGGGAAGTCCATGCAGCGCCTTGAACGAATCATACTGACATGAAACACTGGATAATGCAAGGGACGACTAAATGCAAGGATGTAGCCAGCTTACTCTCACAATTATGTCTAAGCCAGCCCATTTACATTCAATATCCCAATACCAGAAATGATACTAAAATTCTAGCCAGCTTATTCTCACAATTATGTCTAAGGCTGCCCAAGAGCAGTTTTTTCCTACACAGCCATGCCTTTATTAGTTACTATAGTTGTTCAAGAACATTCTCTTGTTGAATTAACATTAATGGTTAAGTTGTTGCCCAATTGATCCATCATTCTGATTATCAAGTGCTCTATTTAAGAATCTCAACCTCGCTCGAAATGCTCACCACGAACATTATTACTTATAACACACTAATTTCTATCTACCCTAAGCAAAATTACAATTCCACAGATAGAGCAAGTGCAAGTCATATCCACAGCCTTCCAAATCCGATACAAGAAGGAAAGAGAACAATACAAATTAACAACTTCTTCGCACACCTCGTATCGTTAAATCAAAGATAATTTACAAAACTTCAAAATCTAACAAAACACACAGCACAAACCAAATCAACCAATTGACATCAGAACAGTAAAATCCTCATGCTACTCCGTAAACTGTAGTCGAATTTTAGCTCGATTCACATGCTACGATAAAACTAAAGTCGAATTAAAGTTCAATTGATGCTGGATTGAAGTTTACCGGTGAAGAAGATTATCAGAGAAACGCGAGCTGCAGCATCCACCGACGAAACTTCTTCCAATTAAAATCCTCAACCGCAGCAGCAGCTCAAAGATTATGATATGCTGTTATATGTCCTATACAATTGGTTGACATCAACACTGAAATTCGTCTCATCTTTTCGTTGAGTGTGCCATGACGTATGTGCAGATATTCTTATCCGTCGCCGATAATTTATCTGCGCAGAGATCCTTTTGAATTGCGATTCGATTTGGGCCTAACTTACTGGGCTTTAGCTTTCAATTTGGGCCGCATTCGAAATTTAACAGTTTTTTTGACTAGTTTTAAAAACTTGCTATTTGTGAGTTTATCACGCCTCAGTTACGAGATCGTTTAAATATCTTAGGTCTTCTCTCTATTATAGTCATGAATATATTTTATGTCTAATGTGTTTTTGTTTGTGTAAAAGGAAGAATTTTAAGGAACCCTTGCTTGCTCTGCCTCTATGTAGAGTTTCTGGGAAGAGGTAAATCGACAAATGTGTCTTAATGAATAGATATTAATTTAGAACTTGCTTTGTACACATTTTCCCACCCCTAAATAAGGCGGAAACAATTTCACTCTACTTTTTGTATTGTTTTTATTTTCTTATACTAAAAAGAGATTAGGAATTTTGCAATTGTAATCGTGGTTTCTTCGTTGCTTGATTACAATGATAATAAATGAATTTATTGTGTTCGAGTATATTTAACTTTATTTTCATGTAATCATGTTAGAAATGGACTATGGAATTTAATCATGATTATAGCTTTTTCCGTCGATCGTGTGGGATGATGGGAATGGCCGGCTTTGCTGATTAGATTGGTATTGAAAAAAAAATTAAAAAAAAAACATTTTAGATAATTAATGATCATGATTTTAAATTTTTAATACTTGGAACAAAAAGTGCTTCGTACTCTTTTTTTGTTAACTACAGTATTAAATTGAAATTTTCCGTGGCATAATTTACTTTTTCCTCATTAACTATTCGTTCTTTTTTCATTTTTTATTCTCTCATTAAGTTTCTGAATTTCAAATTATATTTTGTGTGTGGCTCCTAAACTTGCAATATTTTTTCTACTAAACATTTATTGATTCTGTTTTAGTTTATTAAGCCTTATACTTTATTGATGTTGTTCACATATCTGTATTGGGTAATCACATTTGATAAAACAGATATGGAAGCTCAAGAATTAAATAAATAACGATAAATAAATATGGGTTCGTGAATAAAATTTAAAAGTTCACAAGTCGAACAACGTGTTTTGTCTTTTTACTTTGGCACGAATAAAAGTAGCTAGCTAGCTTCTTTAGTCAACTAGACTAATGTATGAGTACACATATAACAAATTTGAGCGGTACTATATTTACATTATTATTAAATAAAAAATGTATATCCATTAATTGGTGGATATTTCAATGTTCCTAAGTTGGTGACCATTATTCTTTGATTGAATATAACATCCATATCATGATATCATAGTCACTATTAATCTAACATATTTTCAAATTGCAGAGTTTAATTTTCTAGGGATTAGTTAAGCTGTCATCAATATCTTGTAAGCAAATGAGTAGAATTTGAACAAATGATGATTCAGTTGAGAAAATTTAAAACTGTTGGAAGCTTTATTTATAGGTAATTCAGTAAAACACCAGATAGGACGAAAAAGAGAAATTTTATTAGTAGTGTACATGTATGTAGTACACTCACCTCTCACATGATAATATTTTATTTATGATAATATTTTATTAATAGAAAATTTATATGAATAAAATATTATCATGTGAGAGGTGAATATACTACATATAAATAGGTCTAAATATTCAAAATTACTACTCCTTTCGTCCCAATAACAAGGTCCTTCTTTTCTTTTTTTGTTTGTCCCATTAATAGTCTCATTCAAAAAATGAAAATAATTAACTCTTCAAAAGTTGTGGGACGTACCAATTTTTATCTTTTTAATCTTGTTTCTTAATAATCGTGGCCAAAGCAAGTGAGACCTTGCTATTGAGACAAAGTGAGTAATATTTTCGTAATAGGAAATTTATAGAGTTATTAGTGTTTTCTAACACTTTTAGGATAGTAAACATAAATTCTAGTACTAATTATAAAAAAGATAAATTCTAGCACTTTTGGATTTTTTATCCATCCTTCCTTTTTTTTTTGTTGTTTTACGCGATCACAAATTTTTTTTTCGTGCTATCATAAAAGAACAATTGTGAATGCACTTGTAATAGTTTCATTTTATATTAGATCACGAATTTTTTTACATGACATTAATAAATAAAAAGTATGAATTCAGAGCAAGAAAAATATGAAGAAGGGGCAAAAAAAAAAGTCCAAAAATACTAGATTTTATCTTTTTTATAATTAATGCTATAATTTATCTTTACTATATTATTAGAAGTGCTACAATTAACTATTGTCTCTAATTTAATTATGGATTTTACGTTATGGCCTATTGCAAAGGTAAAGAAAAGCTAATCATGCTTACATTTATTGAAACACGAGATTATATTGATTTTAAGTTTCACATCAGCCACCTTCCGTTTTTCTTTTTGCATCTACATCTAACAGTAATTAGCCATAATTAGATCTACTCCAGATAAAATAAAATAAAATGATACTAACTCTACTTTATATATTCAAGCAGAGGATAAAAAAGAAGCCATTAAGACTCGATTGAGGTGACATTATTATTGTTTGCTTTTGCCTTAAAATAAGTAAATTAATTTACTTGACGGGATTTTGTACCGATTATTAAATTTCACTGTAATTTATATAGTATTTGTTAGAAGACATTCAAATCTCGAGCAACTCTTATACTAAATAATACTAATAATAATTCATTTTATTATCTTCGAGATGAAATAGTGGTGTAGTGGAATTTTTTTTTAGGCCAAATCGAACTTGTCACAACTGATATTTCAAATTTGAACTACCTGTCATGTATGACTTGATGCATATAGCACATGAACATGAGCTTTTATTCCGTGCGCAACTAAAAATAGCAGATGTGTGTTCCCGTGACATAAAAAAAATACTAATAATAATAATAAAACACAATAGGTGGTTAGCCAGTAAATAGAGTTTCTTATTAAACAATGAAAGAAGAAAATACAAGTGAAGAAAGAAAAGTCCAGCGAAGAAAGCTAGACGAAATAACTTATTCATTTTGAGAGGACTTAAAGTGGGGCTTCATTAAAATTCTATAAGTAAAATCTGAGTGGAAAAATTTTATAGGGAAAAAAGAGTACTTGTCTATTACAATGGATGGTTAGCCGGCTTTGGTTGATATTCGTTAAGAGTCCGTTCGAATTTGTTTGTTAGCAAGTAAATGGATTTCAAACGTACATTTTGAATTTAAAATAAATCAGATAAATTGTTAAAATAAATAACAATCAGATAAATTATTGCGATTAGAGTAGATATTATATTTTAGAAGAACAATAAAATTAAGTAATGGTAAGTCCATGTGTATAATAAGGGCAAATTTAAATGAGGAAACGAATAAATCAATCAATCCAACTTTGGTTGCTACAGCGAATTCTCATCCAATTAGACTTTACTTTCCCCCAAATTCTAAGATCAATCAAAGTAAGTTGGACTAAATGACGCATCAAATAAGTGATCATATAATTTTCATTTGTTTGGCTAATAATTTGGTCGGTAACAATTGTCAAAAGTTAAGAAAATTAATAAAGGGCGAGGGTCCCAAAATCACGATTTAGTTGGTAGGTTCAAAGATGAAAGATTTACCCCAAGATTTGTTTAACATTAATAATAAAGCGAGCTCCCACCATATACTCTAAAAATACGCATCCATGTGCCAATCACAACTAAAAAATATTTTCATTTAATTTTAAATTGCATGTAGTAATTCCCTCAAAACAAAAAAATTAAATTGCATGTATTTCGTTTGTTACTTTTGTAATGTTCAATTTTATGTTTGCCAATGTACATGAGAATATGAGACATATCACTAAATATATATATATATATATGGCCCAATCTTATTTTGGGTCTCTTTCCGAAGACGACCCAATATTAGAATAATTACAGTTTAGTCTCTAATCTTTCAACATGTTAAAAATCATATGCGGTAAACCACAGGTGACGTAAAAATACACTACTAGAAGGCAGGAGATTACATCAATTTTTCAAAACGTTGCATAAGCAAATTATGTTGTTCGGCTATTAAAAAAAAAATACAGAACTAAGGGAAATTTGGTTTGTTCATTCGTTTAGTATAATAATAGAAACAATATAGGGATGAATCTCGCCTGCAGCATGCGGTATAGTATATTTTCTATCTTGTGTAGTAATGTAGTGGTCCCAAAGATATGGTGTAGAGGTCCCATGTATGTTTTGGTGTAGTAGTTTATTTGATAATATATATATATATATATATATATATATATATATATATAACCCGTGTAATTCTCTGAGAAAAAAAATAATAATAATATGGATGTTAATCAAATTTATATTATAAATACTACTGTTAAATCTAGGGTTTGCGAGAGTAGCTAAAAGAAATAATAACGCAACGACGCAAGGATTTACGTGGTTCGATCGATGTGATCTACGTCCACGGGAGAGAATATAGAGAGCTTTTATTATGCTCGAGAGTACAATCAGTCTACTTCACACCTATAATCTTGCATCTATTTATAAGCCTTGAATTAAGCCCTAATCCTTCTAGGATTCGGACTCCTTTTTCATATCTAGTTTCTTAATACATGCATATCTGATTCCCATTCATAGTAGAATTCTATCTTCTTCCAAAGTAGGACTTCGTTACTTGGTCTTCAAGGCAGACGTTGACTTTGTTTGGGCCGAGCCTTAATATATAAGCCCAAATTAGCCTTAGGTCAGGCCCAGGATGAGGCCGGTACTATCACATCCCCCTCCAAAAAAAAGAGGAAAGAAGACATGTAGACGCAGACTAAGAGGTCTAATTGCCGAGGTGATTGATCGCGCAAAATCACCTATACGAGCTGAATTTCCGAGCTTATGTTCCGAGCTGAAGTAGCAGGTAGAACAAGATGATCAATCTGAGTAGCAGCGGCTCTGTGATGTTGTTTAGGTCGGTCATTAGACGCGGCCCATACCCGATGTAGAGGGAGGGGAAAGTAGTGGGCCGTTTTGGAATTTTGTTGAGGGACGGTTCATATTCCGAGAAAGGCGGGCCCACGTTAACACGTGTGTCATATGTAACAACGGGATTCAAATGTATATCCATAGAATTTGAAACGCTTCTCCCCCTATCACATTATTTCACATCCGCCATCAGTAGCAGAAAAATCGCCCAGCGCACTTTCCTTCTTCCCCCCCCAAAATCCTCGTTTTACTACTTTCCGTACCGCCGGTGTTCACTCCGTTGGGGTTTCCGTTCACAACCGCGCCAGAACATTTCCGCTCACTTTCACAAGTAAGTATGGCCTCCCACTCTCAGTCTAGTAGTAGTGGTAGCGAATCTCCTCCGGCAGTCGGCTTGAGTAGAAGCGTTGCTTTTAGCATTTTTTTATTGGGATCTTCTATTTCCACTGTCGAAACTTTAATAGTGCCCCCGTGTGTGAAGGGGAAAGTGGCCGACTACCCCTCAACCTTAAACGAGGCTAGGATTAGGTTTCTTGCCCAAAAGTATAATTTCCCTATTGATGCTGAATTAATAGAACCTCGCCCAGAGGATAGGGCATGCTCTCTCCCGATGGGTTTTGTTACTATATATGTGGACAGCCTGCACGCTGGCCTTCGACTACCCCTCCCTGAGTCCTATTCCGAGCTCCAGAAGAAGCTTGGCTTAGCGTTAGGGCAGATAATACCGAATTCGTTTAGGCAATTCACTGATTTGGGTGTAGCAGCGATTGATAAGGGTCACCGAATATCTGCCGAGCTCATTCACGAGCTCTTTGTGTTCAAAAAGGCGGGTGGCTGGTACTATGCCTCTGCCCGGACTGAGTTCAAGGGGCGAACTCAAAATAAAGTGGAGAAATGGCACACGAAGTTTTTCTTTTGCCGCCACAATAGTTTTGTCGACCTGGTTTAGAGGCTGTAAAAGCCTTATGAGTGGGTAATAGATGATGTGGATAAGGATTTGGAGACTGCTGTGAAAGCGATGAGGGATCGCGGTCCTTTTGAGGGCAGCTACAACGAGGACTCCTTAGCTGAGGCGGGGTTGAGTCCGTATGAGCCCCAAAGTATGGTGGATCCGGCGACGGATGAGGGATCGCGGTCCTTTCCGGTACGCCAGAGTGGTCCGAGATCACCTCGGTCAGTTTTCTATCCTGGAAACTCTTGCCAGCTCATCCGCGCTGCTATCTATGGAGCAGATTGCTAACTGCTCGGTAGATCGGGACCTCGACCTCAACGCGGCTTTTGATTCTCTTCGCGATGAAGAAGAAGAAGGCGAAGACCATGAAGAGGAAGTGGAGAAGGAGCGGGAGGCCGGGACTGGTGAAAATCCAACCTCTGACAAGGATGTGGAGGATCCCCCCTCCGGGCAGCCACCTTCTCAAGCTAAGAAGGTCGGCGATGTTTAGTTAGTTTTTTTTTTTGCATTGTATTATGTACTTAGCATCCTTGAATCAATGGAATTTGTTTTTCTTTTCTTGCGTGTAGACCTCTGATTCTGCCGATGTTTCTTCTTTACGCAAGCAAATAACTCTCCTTTCACAAGATCTGCTTGATCAACGGTCCATTGCTCAGCAATGGAGGGAGAAATGCCGCCGAGCTGAGGAGCTTTTCGGCAAAAAGTGTACTCTGTTGAAATCCCAAGAAGCCGAGCTGAAGGAATGGCAGGTGAAGTTCGGGGTGCTTTTGTGAGGAGGTTGAGGTCAGGCGGCTCGCTTTTCAAGAGAGTACTGACTTGCTTCAGGCTAGGCTTCTTCAGGCTGAGGAAGAGTTGGAAGTTGCCCGAGGTCGAGTTGGCCGCGTTCCCAAGGATCATGAGAAGATCGCCGAGGAGCATGCCGAATATGAAGATATTATCCGTCGCGGCGGTGGTATCACCATATCCGAGGCGGAATTAAAGACGAAGGAAGATTTGGGGCAGTATCTCAAGCTGAAAGAAGCACTCGGCTCCGAGTCTTTGGAGCTTCAAGGTTTTTTTGACATGCTGAAAGAGAGTGCGAGCAGGTATAAGTGTATACTGGACCGCCGACCTAATGGGTCCGAGATCTACATCTATGAATTGAAAGGTCTGAATGATCAACTCTGCAATCAGTTGTTAGAATCAATAGGTCTTCAAATTGTTCATTTGAAAAAATGTACGTGCGCTCCTGGCCAATGCGTGGGCGCTGCCATTCCGTCTTCTTCTCGGATGATGCCTGCCCGCGAGGTGAAAATGGTTTCGCGGGGACATCAGGGCAGCCCGAGCCAAGGTAGCCGGGCTGTCGGGCTAGGTTCGACTACCTCGCGAGGGTGGGGTTTTTCTGCTGGAAGAAGTCGAGGTCGGGGACGAGGTCGAATCTCGATTGATGATCTCTTGGGGCCTACCTCATTTGAGGAAGATTGGCTTAGCTTTAGCAAGAAACATCCTCCCCCATAGATTAGCTCGATTCTGCCTGTAATTTATGTACATACAAACTGTTCTAAATAGTTAGAAATAAAGATAAATATATATTGGGTTTTTGAACTTCCTGTTCTTTGTGAAGATTGCGTCCTTGGTTTATTTGCACGTTGTATTTTTGAGGGAGTTGAACTCGGACCTGTTTGTGTTGACAAGGGAACCATGGTTCGGACCTCATATTTTATTCTCCCGGGGGAACTTGGTTCCGACCCCAGTTGAGAAGTAATTATCCTTATGAGGGAGTTTGACTCGGACCTCGTGGGATCTTCCTTTTTGGAGGGAGACGAGCTCGGACCTCGGAAAGGGTTTCCTTTGCGCATTGTAGGATATTATCACTCCATGGATTTTCGATATTATGGATATTTCGTATAAGCAAATCAAAAGACACAAGATGTGCAAGACGAAAAAGAGACTTTATTAAAAAAAAGACCAAAACAAAAGAAAAGTTTTGACGAGCTCGTTGAAAACAAAATATTAAGGACAAAAAGAAAACCTAAGACTCTATATGCAAGACTTTGCTGCTTATACGAAGAATCTCTTTAGATGGGCGATGTGCCACGTTCTGGGTATTAGCTCGCCCGAAAGATAGGCGATTTTGTAAGCTCCTTTGCCGAGGACTTCGTGTACTTTGTAGGGCCCTTCCCACGTGGCTTCGAGCTTGCCGAGCTTCTCTAAATGGCTTATCTCGTTGTTTCTAAGCACAAGATCGCCGACCTGGAACTGGTGGGGTTTAACCCTTTGGTTGTAATACCGAGTCATCTGTTGTTTGTACCGAGCTTCTTTTATACTGGCTTGTTCCCTCTTTTCCTCCAATAAATCCAGGTCGGTTCGGCGTTGTTCTTCGTTAGCTTCGGCGGAGAAATTGATAGTGCGGGGGCTGGGTGCCCCGATCTCGACAGGTATGACTGCTTCTGACCCGTATACTAAACGGTACGGGGTTTCTCCTGTTGGAGTTCGAGGTGTAGTTCGGTATGACCACAGGACGTTTTGGAGATTGTAGATCCACTCCGTTTTATCCTTCTCTAGGCGGGCCTTGAGTCCGTTCACTATTGTCCTGTTGGTGACCTCGGTCTGGCCATTAGTTTGAGGTCGGTTGACCGAGGTGAACTTTTGCTGGATATTGAGTCGTTCACAAAATTCTCGGAATTCTTTGCTCGTAAATTGCGTTCTATTATCCGAGATGAGGACTCTTGGTACTCCGAACCGGCACACGATGTTTTTCCAGACGAAGTCAACGGCTTTCTCACTGGTGACTTTTGTGGAAGGTTCAGCTTCGACCCACTTGGTGAAGTAGTCGACTGCAACTATTAGAAACCATTTTTGCTTAGGGGCCGTGTAGAAGGATCCCACGATGTCAATGCCCCATTCTTTAAATGGCCACGGGCTCTGTATAGCAGAGAGGTCGGTCTGGGGTAACCTCGTCACCTTGGCATGCAGCTGGCATTTCAGACACTCTTTCACGAATCCTTCTGCATCTCTTGCCATTGTCGGCCAATAGTACCCCCATCGCATGATCTTCTGAGCTAGCACCCGAGCTCCAATGTGGCTTCCGCATGTCCCCGCATGTACTTCTCTTAGTACGTAGTCTGCTTCCCTTGGTCCAACACACTTTAGGAGAGGCTGTAAATATGATTTTCGATAAAGGACTCCTCCTTCAAGGACGTATTGCATTGATTTGGCTAGAATTTTTCGAGCTTCAGCTTTGTCCTCGGTCACTTCCCCTCTCTCCAAATATCTTATTAAAGGGGTCATCCAGTTCGGATCGTCCTCTTCGATTGCATTAATTTCTGCTTCTTCTATACTCTGATTCCGAACTTGTTCTACTAGCATCGAGCTAGATGGGGAGTTCGCTAGTTTGCTTAGCTCATCAGCTTGGGTATTTTGGCTTCGGGGAATGCGAACTATTTTGAAGAACTGGAAAGATTGTTCTAGGAGCTTGACCTTCTCCAGGTACTTCTTCAGCTTCTCACTTTTCACCTCGTATTTCCCTAGCACATGGTTGACCACGACTTGGGAATCATAATGGATTTGGATAGCTCGTACCTGGAGGGTTCGGGCGAGACGCAGTCCGGCAATAAGAGCTTCGTATTCCGCCTCGTTATTTGTAGTGGGAAACTCGAATCGCAGCGAATATGTTAACTCCTTCTTCTCCGGGCTGATGAGAAGTATGCCAGCTCCACTTCCTTTCTTTCCCGAAGCTCCATCCACGTACACCTCCCAGCAATCCGGGGGTGTCTTCTCTGGGGTTTCTTGGAGTTTGGTTTTGGCTTTGATCTATTTTGGTTTCCCGAGGTCCTTATATTGAGCTTCTATGAGGAAGTCTGCCAAAGCTTGCCCTTTTATAGCTCGGCGGGGACCGAACGATATAGAATGCTCTTCTAGCTCGATTGCCCATTTCGCGATCCTTCCTGAAGCTTCCGGCTTAGTGAGAACTTGCCGAAGAGGTAGATCGGTCAAAACTTGTATTGGGTGGGCTTGGAAGTAGGGTTTTAGGCGCCTAGCTGCATTTATCAGGGCTAGAGCGACCTTCTCGAGAGGCTGATACCTCGTCTCCGGGTTTTTTAGAACTCGGCTGACGAAGTATACCGATAGCTGCCGATCTCCTTCGTCTCGGACCAACATGGCACTTATGGCTTCCTCCGATGCTGCGAGGTACATGGAAAGGGGTTCTTCCTTTTTGGGGACGGACAAAGTTTGGAAGTCCCCGAGGTGGCGCTTGAGCTCCTCAAAGGCTAGCTCATGCTCTGGTCCCCATCCAAATTCCGGTGCCTTCTTGAGAATCTTGAAGAATGGGAGCTGTTTCTCGGCAGCCTTGGAGAGGAAACGACTTAGCGCGGTTATGCAGCCTGTCAACCTATACACGTCGCAGATGGTTCGGGGTACCTTCATCTCCTGCACGGCCCCAACCTTCAGCGGGTTGGCTTTGAGACCTTCCCGCGAGATCCAGCACCCTAAGAATTTTCCAGATCGCATGTTGAAAGTGCACTTCTTTGGGTTCAGCTTGAGGTTCGCCTGCCTTAGTATGTTGAGCGTAATTTGTAGGTCGCTCACTGTTGAAGCCTTTTCTTTGCTCTTGACGACAATGTCATCTACATATACTTCGACAACCTTGCCGATGTGATCTCGAAAGAGGAAATCGACCATTCGCAGGTATGTTGCTCCGGCATTCTTTAACCCGAAGGGCATATATTTGTATGCAAAGACACCGAAGCTTGTTGCAAAAGCTGTCATGATCGTATCTCTTTCATCCATTAGAACCTGATAGTATCCTTTGTAGAGATCGAGAAAGCAGAATACTTCGTGTCCCACTAAGGATTCGATCTTTTCATCGATGTTGGGGAGAGGATAGCAGTCCTTTGGGCAAGCTTTATTGAGGTCGGTGTAATCTACACACATCCTCCATTCTCCTTCTGCTTTCTTTACCACTACTGGATTAGATAGCCAAATTGGGTACTTGACTTCAAACAAAAGTCCAGCTTTCAACCATTGTTGCACCTCGTGGTAGATAACTTGGTTTCGTTCGGCAGCAAATGATTGCCGTTTCTGCTTGACCGGGGTTGAGTTCGGGTTAATGTTAAGCTTATGCGTAATGATTTCCGATGACACCCCCGTCATATCTGTTGGAGACCAGGCAAAGACGTCTTGATATTCCCTAAGGAGCTGGATTACCTGCATGCGAGTTTGAGGCCCCCCTGCAAAACCGACCTTGACGACTTTTGCTGGATCTGTTTCGGATAAGGGAACCTGTTCCGCCGAGGTGTCTGAGATCGACGTCGTTTTTTCCAACTCTTTGGGATACTTTGACTGCTATGCTTGTGGTTGACCTCGGAGAGCAACCTGCATGCACTCCTTGGCCTTTCTCTGGTCACCTCGGACAGTAAGGATTCCAGCTGAGGTCGGGATCTTCAACAGCAAGTGGTAGGGCGAATGATGGCTCTGACTGCATTTAGCCAATCCCGACCTAGTATGATGTTGTAGGGGGAGTCCGCTTTAACCACGTAGAACTGAATCAGCTTATTGACACTGGTCGGCGGGCTGCCAATGGCAACATCAAGCGCGATGGTCCCTTCAGGTCGCGTCTCGTGCTGTGTAAAGCTCTTGAGGGGCAGGGGCGTGGAGTTCACCCGAGCTGGGTCGAGGCCCATCCTATCCAAGCAGTGTTGGAAGATGATGCTCACGCTGGCCCCACAATCGATGAATACGCGATGGACCATCTTGTTGGCCACTCCGACCTGTATCACCAGGGCGTCATTGTGTGGTGTAGCTGCTGGTACAGGATCATCCCCAGAGAATGTGACTGTTTCTCCCTTCTTGAACCGCTTTTTCGTTTGCTCCTCATCTGACGGGACTGGTGGTCTGCGAGCTTCTGCCTTCAACTTAGTTTTTGTCATGCCTGGGGGTAGTCCGGTGATGGTTGAGACCACTCCGTCGTACTGTGAGGCGTCGTACCGAGGGTCGTCATTCTCCTCGTCGTGACCGACCTTAGCTCGCTTATTGTTTGGAGCACAGCGACCCTGTCCTCCTTTCCGTTTTTCTTTTCCGTCTTTCTTCCCCCCGGCTTCGTATTTCCTCAGTGCTCCCTCCTGGGCTAATCTCTCTATCTGTTCCGCGAGGTCGCGGCAGTCCTCCGTGTGGTGCCCATGGACATCATGGAAGGAGCAGTGTTTGTTTCTGTCCCGAGGTTTAGACCCTGACATAGGACGTGGTTTAATGAACCAGTCCTCATGGAGTGCGAAGATCTCAGTGTTCGTTTTCACAAAAGGAGGTCGTTGAGACGGCTCTGGTCCCACCCGAGGTCCAAGCCGGGACTGGATAGGCTGTCGTTGAAGGCGTTCGTGAGCACTCCTCCGATCACGATCATTCCGACCTCAATCACCTTCAGTTCTCTTCTTCTCGGTCTCTTCCCGCTTCAATCGGTCCGCATCTTGGCCATCAGCGAACTGGTATACAATCCTCCACATCTCCTGGGCTGTCTCAGGTTTCTGTTTAGCGAGCTCCTGGTTCAGGGACCCGGGAGAAACCCCATTTCGGAAGGCCGAGATGAGGAAGACATCGTCGATTTTATCGACTTTCAAGCTTTCCTGCATGAATCTGGAAGCGTACTCCCTTATAGATTCTTTGTCCTTTTGCTTCACCGATAGGAGGTAGGCTGTGTCTCGGCGAGCCTGAACCTTTGTATGGAATCTTTGCTTAAAGATTTTTTCCAAATAGGTCCAGGACCCCACGCTGCCAGTTGGGAGGCTGTCAAACCAAGCTCGAGCATAATCGATCAGCATCTCAGGGAATAGCTTGCACATGTGTTCCTCTCTAAGGCCCTGGTTGTGCATGCTGTACCTGAAACGCGTTAAGAAGTTAAGGGGGTCATCTAGCCCATTGTAGGCCGGAATGTTTGGCAATTTGTACACCGTGGGGAGTTTGGTGTCAAGCAGCTCGTCGGTGAACGGGACAAGTCGAGCTGGTTCCTTTTCACGTCGGTGTTGGTTCCTCGGGGGACTGCGACTCTCGCTATAGCTCGGACTTTGGCTCCTTCTGGGGCTCCGAGGTCGCCTTTGGATATGATGTCGCCTGGGACTCCGCTGACGTCGAATTGAACCCCGCCGGGGGTCGTGCTTCCCCCTTAGCTCCGGTTCCTGCCTCTCGGTGTAGCGAGGAGCTTTAGGTTGGGAATTCCGTGTTGAACTCTCTCTAGCCTCGGGTATTGAGGATTTCCGAGCTGCTGCAAGGAAGCGCTTGAACTTCTCCTTATGTGCTTTAGCGAATTCCGTGGCGGCGTAGGTGGTGGCAAGGTCGAAGTCTCTGGGGAGATCATCCTCCTTCGACTCGGATTCCTTCGGTTCTAACTCGTCATTGATTTCTTCGACGTACCCTTCTGGGGTATCACCCGTTCCGAAGGACTGTCCGTTATGTACCCTCCGACGCCGGTTTTGCGGTGGGTCTCTCTGAGGGATGTCCTCTAGCTCGGGCATCCCTTCGTAGGGATTTTCTTCTATTGGGTCATTGTTGTGCCCCTCTTTTGGAACCGACTTGCGTTTCTGGCGAATACCCCTCCTTACGGGGTGACTTTCTGCTTCGTTGGTATTCCCCTGTTGGTTTTGGGCTTTCCGCATGCTTTGCGATCGCGTTACCATCGTTGATCAGCTACCGCCGGACCGTCGATTTTTGTTCCCACAGACGGCGCCAATGTTAAATCTAGGGTTTGCGAGAGTAGCTAAAAGAAATAATAACGTGACGACACAAGGATTTACGTGGTTCGATCGATGTGATCTACGTCCACGGGAGAGAATATAGAGAGCTTTTATTATGCTCGAGAGTACAATCAGTCTACTTCACACCTCTAATCTTGCATCTATTTATAAGCCTTGAATTAAGCCCTAATCCTTCTAGGATTCGGACTCCTTTTTCATATCTAGTTTCTTAGTACATGCATATCCGATTCCCATTCATAGTAGAATTCTATCTTCTTCCAAAGTAGGACTTCGTTACTTGGTCTTCAAGGCAGACGTTGACTTTGTTTGGGCCAAATTCTGTGGGCCGAGCCTTAATATATAGGCCCAAATTAGCCTTAGGTCAGGCCCAGGATGAGGCCGGTACTATCAACTATCTATATCTATATAACTCGATAGTATATTGCCTCTAGTACAAAATGCCAATTCTTACAATATTAAAAAATAAGAATTTTATAATTCATATAGAACGAATATATCTTCATAGATTTTGTCTTTAAAAAAGCATTATATAATGTATAATATAATGAAGTTTATTAATTTTTAGCCATCTTTGTATGTAAATTTTTTATTTTATAAGCTCTTACGTCATAAATTTGTCTATATTTAATATGTACTCCCTCCGTCCCATTTAAAATGACATAGTTCTTTTTAGCACGAATATTTAAGAGCATGCGTTTAGTGGTTGAATTGTTGTGGCCACTTGTTTAAATATTGTACTTCTTATCCTATATATTAATCCAACTAATCTGTTTATCTTTGCTCCCTATTAAAAATGGTAACTATCTCATTTAATTTGTTTTTTAATTAAAATTTCATTTAATTCGTTTAATTCAAAATTTTTATTAGAATTTCATTATTTTAAATTGAATTGAATTGTGCAAAACCTGAAACTAGGGGGAAATCCAGCCAAAACTGTTGGTCAAAACATGAAATGAAGAAAATTGAAATGCGCATAACTCATAAATTGCGCCAATTCTAAAATTCAAATGAGATTTATATTTTCCAGCTCCAATTCCTCTCAAAATATATCTAGGACTTTCAAATTTACAAAAACCATTTTCCTCTAAAACTAGAGGGAAATTTACTTAATTAACACCAATCCATCTTACGTCAAGCAGTTTACCAAATTCAAATAAAAATCATGACAAAAAACCATCTGTCTACAGTACAAAGAAACCAAGTTGTACAATTTCTCTTACAAAGTTGGAAAAGGAATAAAAGGGTGCAGATTGACACGGAGTTCATTGCAAGTATTGATCTATTGGAAAAATTATACTCGGTGCGTCCCATTCAATTTGTCTATCTTTCATAAATGAATGTCTCACTTAATTTGTCTACTTCCAAATAAGGAAAGAATTAAGCCTTCAAAAGTGGTGGGACCTACCTGCTTTATATCTTTTTACCCTTATTCTTAATCTCCATGTCTAACAGTAGGTAGACAAATTGAATGGGACGGAGAAAGTAAGTGTTTTGATTATCAAAACCCAATTGACTGCAACCGAGTAGATGAATGCCAAGACTAAGTAGTTTCTAGCTCGCCTATTTGAGCTTGTAGATTTTCTAGTTTACGGGTTAAGCAGCTGAGGGGGAATTTGAAGAATCAAGTAATGATCCAGCAGAGCCGATCAAGCAGAGAAGACTCAACAGAGCAAATCTAGCCGAGAAGAATGAGCAAAATAGACTCAACAGAGCTAATCCAGTAGAGTCAACCCAGCTCAAGATCAATAAAGACCCGGCCAGAAGATCGAACTGATGTGGACGACTAAGAGATCAACAACGCATAGTTCCTTAAATGGCAAATGCGTAGGTTCTGCAGAAAACCTAGAAATGATGTAGACACCAAAAGAGAAAATAAGGACGAAGACTCAACGACTAGTATTCAAAAGCGAATTAGACATGTGAGATTCTATAGGCTAGTTCAAATCTCTATCTATAAATAGGAGTCTTCATCAACATACAGAAGTTACGGGAACACTCTGAATTCAAGCATTCAAGCAAAATCATACAAGAACAATCTCTGCAACTATTTCCAGCTGAATACTCTAAAACCCTCTAAGTTCCCAAGTGTTCTTCTTATAGATTGTCTTAGAATTCACATTCACCTCTGTAATCTAGGCAAATATCTATCCATACCTAAAGCCTAGATAGTGAACAATCACCTTCTTTACTACTCTCATTGTAAAGATTGTTCACAAAGTTGGAAACCCCCTATCTACAAACAAACCCCGAGTAGAAGTCAAGGATCAAGTGTGAAGATCGGTTACGTTTTCTACAATACGAGTAATTGTGGAGGTCGCTTTTCATAGTACGAGTAAACTGCTCAAAGGAACCAAGCTATAGTTTGTCTCCAAGCTGAAATTGATTAAGACCTATTTACGGTCAACTATGTTGCAGGACATGTTGAAGTTGGCTATGTTATCAATTGAAAGAAAAATGGTTGATCAGTTAGATTACAAAGACTTGATAGATATTTTTGCCTCTCAAGACGTGTTGTATTTAAATTAAGTAAAAAAATATTTCCCTCTATTTTTGTCTTGCCGGTATATTAGTTTCGACTAATAAACAATATAGCTTATTACTTTATAATATAATATATTGTTGTTATGTCGTTGATATATTAAAAAATTATAAACCCATTTTTTATCTTTCGTTTAGGACCTTATGAAACACATGATCGGCCTGATTCACTATAAGAAATACGCTCATAGATAACGGATATTATCCGTTATCTATGCACCAAAAAGACCGATATATATAGTGGTGTTATGTATAGTATTCTCATACATAACGTATAAATACCGTTATCTATGTAGTTATACATAACGGTTAAAACACAATACGTAACGCTTATATCTCCGTCATGTATACATCTTATTTATAACGGTTATTTGTCGTTATAAAATGTATTTCAACCGTGTAGTATTGTCACTATATATAACGGTGTTTTGTATTTTAGATAACGAGCTTTTTGCCGTTATCTATGTTATAATACATAACAGATATATACCGTTATGTATTCCGCTGTAGATTCCAATATATTTTTTATTTTTTTTAATTTGTCATTTTTTATTTTCAAAAAAGAATAAATTATTATATAATAAAATGATACAAATATCACCATTCAAAACATATATTATATATTATCCAAGCATTGTATATACATTGTCATAATACTACATGTCTTAAAAAAAAGAGTGAAATGTATATTACATAAGCCATAAGCCACCATTTGCACTAATGTTTATGGTCAATCAACTCTTCAAGATTGAGATTCGATGGCTTGAACTGCAACTTGCCATCAACTGGATAAAAAAAAATAGAACAAATCAATCCACATCAATGGTCAAAAATACAAATCAAGACAAAGTACAAGAATGAGACAATTTGTAAAACCATCTCCTATTCAAAAGAACTGGACTCTTAAAGGAAAACCTTTTCAAATCAAATTATAAAATCAACTACAACAAAAATATTAGGTTTTTGGTAGAGCACTGAATTCAATCCCACCAAAAGCAGCTAGACATTCTACAATTTACCATCAAAGAGTTAAAAAAAAAAAGTAAAAGAAAACTATGCCTGAATATTCAGTGAAGAAGAACATTCATGAAAAGTTAATTGAGATGGCAAAAAAAAACTACAGAATGCATTACTATTGGTATCTAAATTATAAATACGTTTGAGCACCCAATATAAATTTAGCCACAAGTTTTTAACTCTAGGATGAAGATATCTATAATAACACAGCAGAAACGGAAGATGGGAACCTGCTATAAAAGCACATTTAACGTACCCCCCAAATGATCAGCATCAGCACTTTTCGGAAACCAAAAATCTTTCCATTGCTGTCGAAGGTCGACTGCCACTTATCTCGCTTAAGCATTTTGCCTATCTGTATGGTTCCAAAATCAAAGGATGGGAAAAGTTGCATGTAAGAATAACACCAATCTTCAATATATAAGATTCAATACCCACAATACCAAAGAGCTACACCGAACATTTATGCATGCTGAAGTGAAAACATGATAAAACAACTTGTATTTTAGAAAGTACATAGTTTTAGCATTTTTATTACCAATTGGCCACTTAATATTAAGAGTTTTTACAAACTGAACAAGTGATAACTTAGGCAGGAACTCAAATAAATGAGGACCAATCTCACTTCAAGACATTAAGGGATTCATACTGATTAATAGGAAAAACAGATCATACAGACCCAGTCACATAGATAACATTATTATGCCAAATGACAGCACAACAACTCAAAAAATATTCACCCAAAACACACACACACACACACAATCCTCCCCGATCAGAAATAACTGCAATCATACAGGAAAATCAGATCTAATTTCAAGAACGTAGCAAAGAAAAGTAGCCACAAAACTGCAAACATTATTGGAAACAATCTTAAAAAGCCCTAAAATATCTTCAGTTACCCCTTGCAAAAATGATCATTTTAACAAGAATTGCAATCACACAAATACAATTTTTTTGCAGGAATGAATGTGTATGCCTAAATCAGAGAAATTAGGCAAATAGAATTGCACCTGTCAAACCATTGGATCCTCAAATGTGTTCCTTCAGGATAGACCTGTAAGTTGAGCAAATAAGAATAATGCATCTCAATCAGAGTGAGTCAAAAGAAAGACAGGTTTGATAGCTCAGGTTTGCAGATGCTTAACTGACACTAATCATCCTACATATCATCTGCCAAAACATAAGAATGTAATGACATTTCTCATGAAATATTATAAGTCCTCACAACACACAACACAGTAGATGAAGTTTTTACAAATGTCGAACAGAACCTACTCGCACTACACAGAAACGAGTACAAAAGCTCAAGCAGAACATCACGAGCATTTAATAACAAAAGCAGTAACAAGATTAATAGCCAACTAACTCATCATCGGGTCACAAACCACTCATAAAGTATTTCTCTCAGCGGACACAAGTGCATAGTCATTAGAGAAATGCAATATAATCGATTCAAATTAACATTGCCCTCATTTTTCCCTATGCTCTGCTCGCTTTATTGCTCAAAACCAACACCAAAGTCAGCACATATACAGAGTAAGATGTAGACACTGCCATAAGAAACGAATCAAGCACGAAAAACAAATGCAGCGGCAATGGTAGAAATTGATGGCTATTGCGGCTACAGAAGAACGGCAAGCCACTGCCGATTATGAGAGAAAAGAGAGAGTTATATAGAAAAAAAACTAAAACTAAAATTAATCTGAAATTAGTTTTAACTAAGAAATAAGAAGAAGAATGGCAGAGACTCACAACGGTGGTGGTTTCTCCGGGCTACTGCTCGTTTGGGCAAGGAGAGGATGACGACGTTCCAGTCTACGGCGCTGGCAACGATGAAGGCGGTCGAGAAACCCAAAGGGTTCCGTCGAGACAGGGGTGGCGCGGTCGCGCTGCTGATGGCAGATACAGCGGCTGCTGCTACTTCTATCCGAACGCCATCGTTAGATGCACGGTCGATTCACCGGAATATGATAGTTCCCTCGCCGGAGTCGAGAGTAAAAGAGAGGTGAATTTCAGAAATTTGGGGGTTTTCAATTTAGGGATCTATGATTTTCGGTTTGGGGGGTTTGTGGTTAAAAACAAAGAGGAAGGTGGGAGAAGGATGGAGACGGCGGCGAAGCTCGCCGGAACCGCAGGGAGGCGGCATCGGTGATGCTGCCGTCGAGCCCAGAGAGAGAGAGACGGATGTAGAGAGAGGAAAGGGGGCGAAGCCATGGGGACGGTGACGTCGGACGCAGAGGTGGCGGCGGCGGCGATACACGCCGGAGAAGGAGAGGCCGCCGACTTCTATGAAGGAAGAAGAAAAAGAAAAGAAAAAAAGAGAGCAGAAGAGAGATGCGAGAAATAAGAGAGAGAGAGGGTTATATATATATATATATATATATACTCCCTCCGTTCTTTTATAAGTGTCCCCCACCGTCAAATTACACATACCAAGGAAATAAAGAAATTTACCTATGTAACCTTATTAATTACCATCATTAATGTATACATATAACTAATTAACAAATTACGATAAGCATTAAATAAGGATAAAATAGGAAGAATGCCATTATTTTTCTCTCAAATTTTGAAATAGGACACTTATTTGAAAACAAAAAATTGAGCTAAATGGGACACTTAAAAAAGAACGGAGGGAGTATATATCTATCTGTGTGTGTGTTTTAATTAGGGAAGAATTTTTTATTTATTTTTATTAAAAAAAATAATCCCTCATATATAACGAAAATCATAACGATCGGGAAAATCGTTATGTATGTTACTAATACATAACACTCAAACATAACGGAATAACCATTACCGTTACAATTGTAAATAGATAACACTACATACGTAACGAATATTTAAAAATGTGTTATCTTTTCAAAAAATGCGTTCATACGTAACGGTTTTTAGAAAACTCCGTTATCTATGCAGTGTTATGTAAGAGAACTTTTCATGTAGTGATTCATCATATTATAATTTATTTTATTAGCAGGATACGGATTTCAATTCAAACAAATTCAACATAAATCCATTTCAATTATCACGTACTTATTTCATAGAATGGTCTCTCTTCTTCTATACATCACGAAACCTGATACGAACGTTGCCAGAATAATTATTTTAAAATTAAAATTAATAAATCAAAGAGTGAGAATGATAAATTTTTTGATAGTACGAATTTTTGGACAAAATAAAATAAAAGAGTCGTCTCTTTCTAGCCACGCCAAAGGTCGTCCAAATAAATCCCAAACCTAACAAAGTCAAACAGATATGGACCCCACATCCACTCGTGCGGTGAGCCGTGGGGCCCAAATCATGAAATCGCGAAACCAAGTTCTGAAACGGGACACGTCATTTTTGGATACAGACAGACGTATGAAATAAGGCGTCGTTTATTTGGGTGATTTAGTGGGTTATTTGATCATTAAGCAAACTATGTTAACTAATCTCGTTTAAATGCGATTATTGAAATTCGAGGAGTTAAGTGGTCTGTATTTGCATGGGTTTTATGATTAGTTTTACGCGTACGACGTTGATTGTATTTCAATTTCTTCTTAGCATCATTGATGTCGTTCTGATCATACAATAATATTTATTTGAAAATAATTGAAATAATATTTTGATTACTTAATATTGGGAAAGATATAATGCTATATTATATAATATATATATATATATATATCGATTATTTGGAGACTATTGCAACGGAATGATATTTTTGTGATAAAATTTAAATTTAAGCCCCCCAAATACTTTATAAACTGAACACGTCACCAAAATTTTCTAATATAGTTTTAACTTTTTTGGGTTTGTGTGTAATTTATACTAGTTTATTAGTATTGTGATAGTATTGTAGTTTACATAGAATTATTTATAATATCATGATTATGTGATTGGTAATATTGTTATCTTAAAAAAAAAAAAACTTTCTTATGTGTTTTGTAGACTATTACAAGGGAACAATAATTTTATCCCTTACGCATGCACCTCGAATAGTGGCTGCAACTTACCATCACCATAAAAAAGAAGATAGAATCTATTAATATATTAAAGTAGAATAATTGCAATGCATTTTTTCCGTCCATTCTGGATGCACCATGCACACTTTCCTACTAGCCCAATATTCTCAATGTCTACCCACTCAAAATGACCATTCATCTGCTAAAAAAAATGATCATTCATTGATGCCGCCCAAAAATTAATTTTGTGATCTAAATGACAACATTTTATAGTAAAGTTGCTTATTACTTTGACATTATATATATACATTTGTAATTCTCTTAAAAAAAGTTGTTTATTACTATGTTACAATTTTTTTGGTAAAATATATTATTTGGTGATACTTTATTTTTTAAATTTGTATGGATGAGTTTCTTAACTTGAAAAATAATTGTATTAATAATACTAATGAACTTAATTATATAATTTAATTTGGAGAATCATTTAGAATATAAATATATATTGAAATATGTATTAATTTTTTGATACTACTAATTAAAACACTAATTATCACACAGCGCAGCGCAGCGCGAGTAAATCTAGTAGAGATCAAAATCTAAATATAATTTTAATTTTTTTCATGACATTCAGGTAGATCTGCCTGATTTCTAATAACAAATTATGCGACAAAATTCTTCTTAATCTGTCAAAATAAAACGAACTACTTAACATATATTCCGCAACATCTGTTGAAAATGAATTAATCACGTGTCACACAGCAGTTAATTCAGAAAAAAACTTATATAACATTAGAATATATACGAGATTGAATAATTCAAATATGATTGAATGATTAATTTCGAATTACTTCACGTGAAAGATCTCAAATCTATCAAAACAATTGACAATTAATATAAGCAAAATAAAACTTTGTTTTTGTGGTACGCAATTCCAATATAGTTTGCGCTTTGTTACATGGGAGAGGTTCACCCAAAAAATAAACATATGAATAAAATGTTACCACGTGTTCTAATTATCATAAAAGGGAATAAAATATCAGTTGTTGTTGTTTTTTTTTCTTTTTTTTTTGAGATAAATAAAATATCAGTTGTTAAATAAATTCATTAAAAAAAATCTTTTAATGCTCCATAAGGGATTCATAATGGTAACGATATATAATGCCAAATCTATATCTAAATGGCAACTGTTTGCATTTATTTCATACATCAACCTTGCAGCACAATCACCAACCTTGAAATATAATCAATTCGAATAAATGGGAATAATAGTTGTTCTGGCCTACCAATAAGTAGGTAAGATTTTCATCAGTAATTGGCCGAATTATACAGTTAAGAATATTAAGATCTTTAAATACGTATATTGTGTTAGAAATACTTTTGTTAATAATCTTTAAATACATAAACATATACTATCATAGTATTAATTTACAAGTCATCAGTGTAATACGCATACATATATATATATATATATATATATATATATTCAACCAGCTATCATCCATGTACTCAACCAGGTTTATTATAAATATAAAACTTCACATTTAGATAATAGTATAATTTTTGAAGAATAGTATCAGTTTTATACTTTTCAAGAAATAGTTTATAGTAGGAAAAATGGTCCAATACATCCCTAATATTTTTCCTCAGAATCAAGTGATCCCTAAAGTATGTTTAGATATAAATTTACCATATTGAAAAGGTCATATAAAACGTAAATATTCTGAATTAAAACAATCAACTTTAATGATATCAACATTATTCCAAACTCCAAGAAATTATGAAGAACTTAAAAAAAAGACGAAGAACTTATTAAGATTATTAACTTGGTTCCAAATTATCAAAGAAATAATACTACAAAAAACAAAATGTTAATTAGCTGCTAAATATAATACTCCTACATATTAAAGTTTGAGGCATAAAAACATCACAAAAAAGGGAGTCAAAGACTCTTTATTAAAGTCTGGGAGGGTAGAAAAGATTAGATTTTACTGAGATTATAAAAAAGAATTACTATTAATTTTTAAAGGTAGTCTTAATATTTCGATTATCTATATCAACTAAGACGACTATTTCCAACTAAATTGGGTAATTAATAGTTTGTGGCCCCAACTTTGAGCTCTTTTCGAATTATGACCTCAACTTAAATTTATTTAGAAAAATACCCCAACTTTGAGCGTTTTTTGATTTATAACTTCAACTTAAATTTATTTGAAAATTTACCTCAACTTTGAGCATTTTTGGATTTATGGCATCAGCTTAAATTTATATGGAAAAATACCTCAACTTTGAAAAATTATTTAAAAATGGCATGTGTTTTACTTTCCGGCGATCGGATGTTGACTCAACCTCTCAGATGTATGATGAGGATATTTAGACGCCACGAAATAGGAAACAATATCGTTTCTTATTTAGAATAAAAAAATAGTAAGTAACCTCATATTTATCTCCATCAGCAGAAATTGTATCACAAAATCGTGTCTGTCTATCTAGCTTATGCAATTTCTTTATGACACACCTAGATAGTTTTTATTTTTTTAATTCTAAATAAATTTTCATTACGTGATGTTTAAATATCCATATCATACATCAGAGAGGCTAAGTCAACGTCCGGTCACCGGAAAATAAAATGCAGGTCATTTTTCAACAATTTCTCAAACTTAAGGTATTTTTCCAAATAAATTTAAGTTAAGGTCATACATCGAAAAACGCTCAAAGTTGATGTATTTTTCCAAACAAATTTAAGTTTAGGCCATAAATAAAAAATCGTCCAAAGTTGAGGTCAAATAAATTTAAGTTGATACCATAAATCGAAAATCGTTCATAGTTGGAGCCACACAAGCTATTAATTACCCAACTAAATTTGCTTAACTTCAGTAGAAAAGGGAACAAAACACAATACTATTGGAGTGAGTAAACCGGTCATATATAAATAGGACAAAACATAACAAATGAATATCAAGTTAAAAAATTAAATTAAATACTTGATTAAAGTTATTTATGTATAAGTTAAAAAGTATTTCCTACATGTATCTATTTTAATTGACCCTTATTTAAAAAAAAAAAATGGCCACAAAACTCCCATGCGGACACCGCATGGTGAGCTTGCTCATTTATTTATTTATTTCATATTATTTTAATTAATAATACTTAACTAAATTTAATCGAAGCTCAATTGATCCTAATTAGCAATTAATATGTTCTAATTAGGATAAAATTTAATTGAAAAGTAATAAACTCTAATTAGAGATTAATAAATTTTAATTGAAAATTAATAAATCCTAATTGAAATTTGCATTAAAATTTGCATTAAAATTATTATTCCCGGCTGGGCTGCATTTTTAGCGGTCCGATTGATTTTCGGACCAGCCCGACCCTGCCGAATATTACATTTGGCCCGATGGGTACGAGTCGGGCCGGCCCGACCCGAATAGTTTTCCAGCTCTAGAATCAATAAAATCTAATTGAAATTAAATAAATTCTAATTGAGGATTAATAAACTCTAATTAAGAATAATAAACTCTAATTACCCCTGATCTGCTTTAATTATCCCTAATTACAACCAACCCTAGCATAGGATAGTTGTACCCATATATCATACCATTCCACATTTCCACTATCATCCCTAATATATTGCCCAACATAAGATACAAAACGAAACTCTCAAGAAAAAAAATAAAATAGAAAAGTAATGAAATTTTGAAAGAATGGAGTTCTTTTTTCTTATTTTTTTCTTTTTATTTTTCGTTTCTTTTCTTTTGGAGTCTAAAAGAGAATCGGGGCCCATTTGTTATTTTCCTTTTCCTTGTTGATTGAAATCGTGGGGGGCTTTTCTTAAAGGAAAAAAAAAAATACAATATAAGGACGGTTCAAAAATCAGCAAGTTTTCGTTGCGAGGATTCCGCTCCTTTTTTTTTTCCTTTTATTTTTTCTTCTTAGGAGTGGAACAAAATCATATTCTAAGTATTAATAAAAATAATTATAGCTCGTTTGGTACAAGGTATGAGATAAGGCCTGATATGTTTGACTGAGATGTCTTATAAATATAAAGAATTAATATTCCGTTTGGTATGAAGTATTAAATTCTCTGCAACACATAGTAATTATTGTAATTTATTGCTATAATTAGTTGCAGTATAATTTATACCACCTCATAGGTAGTATACATAACAACAAAAGTAAGTATTATTCATACGGGCCCGAACTTTATAAAGAGCCGTATCATTCATACCAAACAAGATATTAGGGTGTCATAGACATATTATACACCCTAATCATCCCTACCAAACGAGCCCTTACTGATAAATCCATCTCAACGACGATGTGGAAAATGACATTTTCTTTCTGAAATATACACAAATATCATATATTTTTTGTTTGCATCTAACCAAAAAACACTGTGTGTGTGTGTATTTTGATGAGGAGATGAATCGATGATGCGAATCTAGTTAAAAGGGAAAGCGCGAATACGATTCACTCGTGCGGTGTGCTCAGCTATGGAATACGGACAAAATGTGCCCCAACTCGCGAACAAGTTAAAACATGTATAATATCATATGTATGGTGCGGTGTGCATATCTAGAGAGAGAGAGAGAGAATCTGATAACATCAAACCCTAAGTCCCGCGCCCCGTGCCTAATGTCATGTTTGGGGCATCATATTATAATGCACCCTCTTTCCTAGAATTCTACCTTAAAATAAATAAACTAATTTTGTCTCACCCACTGCAACTATATGTCTATATTTGAATATTTATAAATGTGGAGAAACAAACTGTAGAATTCCCAAAAAGGTTGATTTAATTATAGTGTGTTTACAGTGGTTGCAGACTCGAGATTTATTACTCCAACGACCACTTTGAATTTTTAGATCCCCTACTTAATAGTATATACTAATCTTGTGGATGGGTTTGGCCAAATCGACAAATTTTTTCCTTTAATTTTCTCAAATTTTAATTAGTATTTCAATTTAGATTGTGTAATGAATATTCATTGATTGTACCAGATCTTGAAAGATCACGGAATGACATTCTTATTGACTCTTCACACACTAAAATAGTTATCATTGCCCAAATCCTTCTCCTCTAGATAATGTAGCATTCAATTTTTTTTTTAATTTATGTTCTTGAAATTGAATATAGACTTGTAATTGTGATAATACATTGTCAGACAAATAATGTGATCAATCACTATTGCATTATTAGATGAAAGATATCCATTTTGATATAAGAAAATCTTAAGTACTAATTAATTATAGTTGATAATTTAATGAGAGTGTACAACAGCTCTCTCTCTCTCTCTGGTCTGGTTAATTTATGATGAAATGAGAAAATCAAAGGGAAAAAAGAGGAAGGAAACAGTGAAGAACTAAAAAACTCCTAGCTACTATTACTATTACTGCAGAAAAATAAAGGAAAAGAAAAGACGAAATTAAGCCTTCTCTCACGGTGGAAAATGGAAATCCACTCAACAATTAAACTAGACTAGAGGGGAAGACGTAGATGCCCCGTAACCCCTCCCCCTAAAGAAAGTTAGAAAGACGTATAGAGAGAGAGAGAGAGAGAGAGAGAGAGAGAGAGAATCAAATCCCAAGTTTGACCGGACCCCATAGGAAGAGACACAAAAGACTAGCAATTTGATGAAAAAATCTTGCTCCCACTTATTCATCATTTATTCATCTTTTCCTCCTCCCTTGCTTTCTTCTCTTCTGTAACGCATCGCAGATTCATACACGGCCTCTGTTTTTCCTTTTCCTTTTCTTCACTCCGTTTGAAAAATGAAGATGGTATTGGGAAATCAAGAGCGAAAATGGGAGTGGATATTTTAGAATATTTGTTAATTATTAATGGAGTTCACAAATTGTCTGTGATAGCCGACAATTCTGAACATCGTACCCAAAAAGCCAAGAGTAGAGAGAGAACTTTTATCTCTCTATCCATTTACATTTAGTAGTACAACTAAACTAAACTAAACTGTTGAATATCTGCTGCCGTTTCGCAGGCTTAATTTGCAATACCTCTCTCTCTCTCTCTCTCTCTGCGTCTCCTAATTCTTGCATCAAATCGAAGGACAGAGGAGAGGGAGTGCTTGTACCCACTCTCATATAAACACCTGGTCCCCTTTCTCTCTCTCTCTACAAAGGTGGTGTGTTGAGCAAAAGGTATGATTTTGGCTTTCCGAATTTAATTCTTTTGTTTTCTTGCTTCGCCACACCTAGCTATTCCTTCTTCTTTCTCTTCAATCGGTTTTTCTTTTATTTTGCTCTCAGGAAGAAAGTCTGGAAAATTGGAAGCAGATGTGAATAATACAGAAACGAAGTTGGGAGGATTGAATTTATTTATGCTATCAAGATGAACAGCAAACATCACGAAATACTACTCTCTCTCTCTCTCTCTTCAATCAAACAAGCTGCTTTTCTCGTGATTCTTTTAATGGGATTCTACCCCATTGAATTATATGCTCGAAGCTTGGCTTCTAATAATGGCGGCGAGGTCGGAATCTTATTATCCTTCAAACAATCTTCAATTCAAACCGATCCAAGCGCCTTCTTCTCCAACTGGTCTCCATCTTCTTCCAGCCCGTGTTCATGGCGCGGCGTCTCTTGCTCCGACGCCGGCAGAGTCTACCGCCTCGACTTCACCAATGCCGGCCTTACCGGCCGCCTCCACTTCTCCGACCTCACGCCGCTCACCGCTCTCACCACCCTTCTCTTCAGCGGCAATTCCTTCGACGGAAATCTCTCTTCCGCCGCCGCAACCTCTTGCAGTTTCCAGTCGCTCGACCTCTCCGGCAACAAGATTTCTGATTTAGGCCTATTGTCTTCGCTTCTATCCAACTGCCAAAACTTGAATCTGCTAAATATCTCAAGCAACAAGCTTGCCGGAAAGCTTCAAACCTCTCTCTCCTCCGCCTCCGGCAAGAGCCTCGAGGTCTTGGATCTCTCCAACAACCATTTGGAGGGGGAAGTACCGTCCGCCATGATTAAAAACTCGGTGTCGCTGAAAATTCTTGATCTCTCCCGCAATAACTTCACCGGCGATCTCTTCAATTTGGATTTCGGTTCTGTTAGAAATCTCACCGTGCTCAATCTCTCGCACAACAGCTTCTCCGCCACCGGATTCCCCAAGAGCTTAGCTTACTGCCAGAGCCTCCAAACTCTGGATTTGAGTCACAATTTTATCAAAATGAGGCTTACAGCAGAATTGCTGGCGAAGATGATGAATTTGAAGCAGTTAGTTCTGAGCTATAATCAGCTGTTTGGTGAGATTCCGGCAGAGCTAGGGAAAATCTGCGGGGCACTGGAGGAGCTCGATCTTTCTGGGAATCAGTTAACCGGAGAGCTTCCTTCCAGCTTCGTGTCGTGTTCGTCGCTCGTTAGCCTCAAACTCGGCAATAATCAACTCTCCGGGAGCTTTCTCGAAACGGTCGTGAGCTCCATTACTAGCCTCAAGTATCTGTACGTACCCTTCAACAACATTTCTGGGGAGCTGCCGTCTTCGCTTACCAACTGCACGCAGCTTCGGGTTTTAGACCTCAGTTCTAATAATCTCACCGGAAATGTGCCGGCCGGATTCTGTTCCGGTGATTCGCTTCTCGAAAAACTGTTGCTGGCCAACAATTACTTCTCCGGAGCAGTGCCGCCGGAGCTCGGCCTCTGCAAGAATTTGAGGAGCATTGATCTCAGCTTCAACGCCTTGACCGGCTCGCTGCCGCCGGAAATCTGGACGCTGCCGGCGCTGTCGGACGTGGTTATGTGGGCGAACAATCTGAGCGGTGAAATCCCGGAAGGCATTTGCATCAACGGTGGGAATCTTGAGACTCTGATTCTCAACAACAATTTCATCGTCGGATCTCTGCCGAAGTCCATCGTCAACTGCACCAATCTCATTTGGGTGTCATTGTCCAGCAACCGTCTCTCCGGCGAAATCCCTCAGGATATCGGCAACTTAGTCAACCTCGCGATTCTTCAGCTGGGGAACAATTCTCTGAGCGGAGCGGTTCCACCGGGAATTGGCCGGTGCCGGAGTCTGATATGGCTCGATTTGAACAGCAACGACCTCACGGGGCCTATTCCCCCGGAGCTCGCTGCCCAAACCGGCCTCATTGTCCCCGGAGTTGTTTCCGGGAAACAGTTCGCCTTCGTGAGAAACGAAGGCGGAACGGAATGCAGAGGCGCCGGTGGATTGGTCGAGTTCGAAGGCATTCGTCCTGATAGGCTGGCGAATTTCCCCATGGTGCACGCTTGTCCGTCGACTAGGATTTATTCCGGCATGACGGTCTACACATTTAGCAGCAATGGCAGCATGATCTACCTTGATTTATCGTATAATCATCTTTCTGGGACGATACCTGGGAGCTTAGGCTCCATGACTTATCTGCAGGTTCTGAATTTGGGCCACAACGCCTTGAGCGGCGAGATTCCGTTCAGCCTCGGAGGTTTGAAAAGTGCCGGAGTTCTTGATCTATCTCACAACAACCTCGTCGGATTCATCCCGGGATCGCTGGGGACTCTGTCCTTCCTCAGCGATCTCGATGTCTCCAACAACAATCTGTCGGGGATGGTTCCTTCCGGCGGACAGCTCACTACATTCCCGCCTTCAAGATACGAGAACAACTCCGGCCTCTGCGGCGTTCCCCTGCCTCCGTGTGGCTCCGGCAACGGGCGCCACGCGTGGCGCTCCTCCAGCAGAGGGAAGAGGCAGAGCATGGCTGTGGGGATGGTGATCGGAATCATGGCTTCGGTGACATGCATAATGCTGCTTCTGTACGCTCTGTACAGAGCGAAGAGAAGGCAGAGGATGGAGGAGAAGAGGGACAAGTACATGGACAGCCTCCCCACCTCCGGCAGCAGCAGCTGGAAGCTGTCGAGCGTGGCGGAGCCGCTGAGCATCAACGTGGCCACCTTCGAGAAGCCGTTGAGGAAGCTGACATTCGCTCACCTTCTGGAGGCGACCAACGGGTTCAGCGCGGAGAGCATGATCGGATCGGGAGGCTTCGGGGACGTGTACAAGGCACAGCTGAGAGACGGGAGCGTAGTGGCGATAAAGAAACTGATCCACGTGACGGGGCAGGGCGACCGGGAGTTCATGGCGGAGATGGAGACGATAGGGAAGATCAAGCACCGGAACCTGGTGCCGTTGCTGGGGTATTGCAGAGTAGGGGAGGAGAGGCTTCTGGTGTATGAGTACATGAAATGGGGGAGTCTAGAGGAAGTTCTCCACGAGAAGGAGAAAATGGGGAGGCTGGATTGGGCGGCGAGGAAGAAGATAGCAGTAGGATCGGCCCGAGGCGTGGCGTTCCTCCATCACAGCTGCATACCTCACATAATTCACCGGGACATGAAGTCGAGCAACGTGCTCCTAGACGACAACTTGGAGGCGAGGGTGTCGGATTTTGGGATGGCGAGGCTGGTGAACGCCCTCGACACCCATCTGAGCGTGAGTACCCTGGCGGGGACGCCAGGGTACGTGCCCCCGGAGTACTACCAGAGCTTCAGGTGCACCGCCAAGGGGGACGTGTACAGCTACGGGGTGGTGCTCCTGGAGCTCCTCTCGGGGAAGAGGCCGATCGACACCACGGAGTTCGGGGAGGACAACAACCTAGTTGGGTGGGCTAAGCAGATGCACAAGGCCAACAAGAGTCATCAGATATTGGATCCGATGCTCGTCACGAGCCTCTCTGGCGATGCTGAGCTCTACCATTATCTGCACATTGCTTTTGAATGCCTTGATGATAAGCCTTATCGCCGCCCGACTATGATTCAGGTCATGGCAAAGTTTAAGGAATTGCAGTCGGATTCCGACACGGATATTCTCGACGGAATGTCGCTCAAGAATTCTGTCATTCATGAATCGCAGGAGAGGGAGACTTAGAACGATTACTTACTTCATTAATTCTGCACATTTTGCCTTCTCTGTATATAACAGACACTATACATAGCTGGGATTTGTTTACTTTATGGAGTTTCGATTCTACTGCTTCTCTCTCTCTCTCCAAAATTTTGTCAATTAATCATGTGTATGTTACTAGATCTCAATGCATTTGCATTTTACTGGAAAATAATCACTGCTCATTTTCGGTTTCCCACCTCGGAATCAATTTAATGTGGCCGGAATTTGAAATCAGGTTAAAATTTATTTTGATTTTTGAAGATGAGTTGTGTTGTGTATTTTTAAGACAATGATGATATATTGTTATTGTGGGTTGGGCCTAGAATTGAAAGGCCCAATATAGGAGCTAGATCAGTTTGATGGAACTATTGGTATTTAGGAATTAGGAATTTAGGATCCCATATTTTATTGAGTAAAGGGCTAAAAGCAGAGTTTAGTTTTTTAATTAAAAAATAAATAAATTAAATAATTTGACTGGAAATTTAACTTTAAGATTAAGACCAGACCACCTTAACATGCCTTTATTTGGCATCCCGTTGATTGCGGAAAATTAGGAATGGTCTTTATCTTTTTGAGCTTTATTATATTTAGTAGTAATATTAATTATGTATGTGTATGGTGTATCCGGCAGTTTATTTATGTATTCATTATTCATTTTAATTTTTAAGACATAACCAAAAGGTTTATTTGAAGCTATGCAAATTGATAATAATTATATACTAGCATTATTTTATTTGAGCTGATGATATTTCATAAAATTCAGGTCTAATTGAGATATTGCTTTTCGGTTTATTTATAATTATGACAACGTTGTGCACATTCACAACTCTATTGTGTTTAATTAACATCATCTATGTAGAAAGATAAAATAAAATATACTATTATAATATAATATAAATAAAATATAGGTAGTACATGTCTTACGCATAATTTGGAAATTTGGAATACCGACAAAAAACCAAAGAGGATAAGCATATGATCCAACATGTTCCGTGATCTAATAGCCCCCTACATTAATTATTAAGAAGAAAATCATTGCTAATTAATTATCTAATCTCTCGACCGGTTTACGTTGATTAAGGTTTTAATTACTTCCTGATTCATCAAATGAACTTTTAGTGGCAGTGCTTTGTGAATAAATAAATATTTTTGACCAGGTCTTCTAACTTTTCTTTTTATTCAATTTATTTATTTATTGTTTTATTTGGTCTTTGTTGTAACATTGTTAGATATTTTAGTTTAATGTGAACAGCAGTTGCATAAATTAAACATATAGTTAATCATGTTCTGTTGAAATCGGGAAATAAACATGCCATGTGGCATGTGCTTAGAAGTTAGAACAATATATTCTGAAAATAATCGTTCTTGAAAAATAGATTTTAAAACGAAAATAAGTTCTAATGTTTATGAGTATTTGAATATGTCAAATAAATCCAAATTTAGGATCTGTAGACAGTTGTAATTCTTTTCGTCCCCATTTTTCTTTTCCAGAGAGAGAGAGAGATTTGTTTTTTAATCATCAGACAAAATTTTCCACCCTCTCCTCTGCTGCAAGATTTTTGGTTTATCTGATTGATACAACCAAATTAAATAATTAATAGTTCCGCATATGATTGAAAATTGGATGGGAATCTTGCTCTCAACTAAAATCTCTATTTAAAAAATTCAACTTTTGTTTTTCTTTATTTTGTTTCTTAATTTGTTTTTCGGGTTGGGTAGACCGGTTAAAGAGGTTGAGGGGTAAAATTGGGACAATCCAATCTCCCCAAATTTTTTGGATTATATCATTCCGCCCTAGGTCCAAAAATAATTTTATGTGAAAAAAATCAGGTCAGATCGAGATGACCTAGGTTTTGAAGCTAAATTGTCAAAATCAGACGGAATTTTTATTTGGCTAAAAGTTTGTGGTCCAGTTTGGCCAGACCACTTTTGACGGCTATAGTTGGGCGAATGCGATTAAATCCCGATCTCTCATCTAAAACAATATTTTTGAATTAGACCAATTTAACTACAACCCGGTCATGTAATCGGTCCAGTTACATGTTAATTGCAAAATTTAATTGACCCGATTAAATCTAATAACTCGATAAAAAACTAGTGAATCGGTACATAAAAATAACAATTAATTTTTTTTTATTATCACCTTATAGGTTGGTTTAAATATATAGTGTTATTTTCGTTTTAGAAGAAATATTTCTATAATTAATATTGTTAAACTATTTTCTTTTCCTTTTTTAAAATATAGAAAATTATGATGAGATAATTAGTTACGTGTAATGAAAACTGACGGAACCAAACTTTCAGTTTCTATTTCAGTTTGGTTCGATTCAAAGAGTAATGTTTGATTGGTTCAGTGCATTCATTTACAAATTTTAATCGTTCGGTTTTGGTTTGATCGCTTACCGAATTAACAAAAGAAATCAAACCGAGCAAATGCTCACCACTACACAAGAGGGTCGTCAGTCAATATGTATGTAATCTTGTTTTGTATTATGTGGACACAATATAAATAAGTTCTATATACACGAGGCAAGTAAGATCTATGCCACCAAGAAGACTAAATTCATGTTGACACGATTTTATTGATGTGTGGAGCCCGAGAGTAGTGAACATCAAAATAGGCTTTATGCTGAATCCTAATCAAAATAGAATTATGGCGGATAAATAGTTGTTTTGTCCCTTGTAATTATATCCGAAAATCAAACTAGCAATTATTCTCTGGCTTGACAGCATCCCCAGACGTAGTCACATCATGACAAACTCGGTTACTATCTTAATTTATTGTGTGCATAGTTCATAATAGGCTCTCTACATGATACGCGTTAAAATAATGAATGATATTAGTTTACCAAATTAAACTTATCTTAAAAGATATAACACACGATAGAGAATGGTTAAAGAATTCAAAAATATAACGGGCAAAAATTTCAAATAGCCACTATGTCCAAAACTTAATTTATTATAAATTCTACTAAACTTTCATATTTCTTGACAAATTTGTCCTTATCCATATTTCCAGTCAAATAGTTCATTTTTCATCTTGTTATTTCTCTTTTCTCTCTCTCCTTTTCATCCCGTCTCTCTCCCTGAAAACCCCAACTGCCACACCTCTACCGCCATCGACATCCACCTCGCCTCAAACTGTCGTCGTTCCATTCAGTCATGGCGGCCCCAATTCACAAACAGAAAGCCGAAATCAGATCCAGAAATTCCGGCAACGGTGTCGCTTTACAAACTGGCAACAAACGTCAAATTCCAACCACAAAAACCTATATCCGACCCTGATTCAAATGTCGAGAAGCATATATCCGATGATCGCACTGTTACATAAAAGCAAAACTCTAGATCGAGAAACGGCGGCGCCGATTCACAAAACAAAGAGCCGAAATCGTGGTAAGATCGGTACAAATGGATTCATTCGTACCAGTTGTACTAAGTTACGGTGTGTCACTAGTTGGCACGAAAAGGACGAATGAGTTCATTCGTACCAGTCGTACCAAGTTATGGAGCACAACTAGTTGACACGAACAGGACAAATGGTTCATTCGTACTAGTCGACCAAGTTATGGAGCACGACTAGCTGGTACGAACAGGACGAATGGGTTCATTCGTATCAGTCGTACCAAGTTATGGTACTGCGCCGTGGTACGCTTGGGACGAATGAGATCCGTTCGTACCACAGTCATTGTGGATATGAAAGTCACACCGGAGAAGATGATTGGAGGCAACCAGAGAATAGATCTGGATAAATATTTGAAAGAAAAATAGATCTGAAAAATTAGAGATTCAAATCGTGCATACGAGGACGATTAATCGAAGGCGAACACCATCTACGACGGAGACGAAAACAACACACTATAGAGATAAAAGTCCGCCGAAGAAGACGATCAGAGGCGATGGCGGAAAGAAGACGACTGAAGAAGAAGAATGAGGAGGAGGATGAGGAGAGAGTACGAGAGAGATAGTATGAGAGAAGAGAGAGAAAAATGAGAGTGAGGGTGGTGGTTGTAAAGTGAGTGGTAGGTGTTTTTTTTTTACTTAAAGGTTATTTTGGTCCATTTATGCTAAAATTTATAATAAATTAAGTTTTGGACAACTATTAATTTTGACTATTTATAGTGGCTATTTCACATGATAAACTCAAATATAAACTACATAAATAATGAATAAAATATTTAATAATTTATAATTTTTTTCAAACAAATTCTTTTTGATTTTTATAATGTGGATACTACAATAATACGAGCACGATAAACCTAAATAATAATCGTTACTTTCATGTTATTCTATCGTATCGTGTCAAAAATTGCCACCGCTAATTTTCATTGAGCACTAGAATCCAATTTAACAAAAATATGTAAGTCACTACAATCTAATTGTAACATAATTCAAAGTACAAGTCCCGAGTTTTACACAATGACAGAAAAAGTAGATAAACTCAATTTTAACAAATTAAAATAATACAAAAAAAAAATCAACTAAAGAAAACTACAAAACCCTGAATGTGCATTTTTCCTGATCTATATGATGATGAAAGAGTTGTTGAGATTAACCTATCAAGCAAAAAAATCATATAATAATTTTTTTAAAGATAAATTCGTCTCTGTCTCGGTAGGAAAGTCCACTTTAATCGCATGTCTTAATAATCGCATAGTTGAATATAAATTTGTTGATATGATGAGTAAATCAAAAATAAGATCTTATGACACACATGATATGCTCAACATACTTTGCTTAACTTAATTTCAATTACTGTAAAAATAATCTCTTTACAATTATAAAGTTTGCCTTTCAAAAAAAATTATGAACTTCGGGTTCAAATTTTTTTATAATGTTTGAATTCTACACAATATTCATCAAATCCAATAATCGTACTTCGATTTCACTATAAATTTTATAATTACCTTAACAAAAAAGTTAATTACTGTGGTTTACATTGGTCTAGTTTTAATTATTAACTCATAGAGTCATAGTCTACTTAACATAATGATCAATTACGAATTTATCTGTAAACAAATATTATTATTAACAAAAAAAAAAACGGAAAAAGGAAAAAGTTGTTCCGGGTTTGATCCCTTCAATTACGACAAATATTATAAGCTAGGTTTATTATTTATTTATTTATTATTACGTATAGCTTGCAAGAATCATTACATCCATGATCCCCCAACTTTATCTTTAATCATCACCTATCTTTGAAATTCCATGTCTTCACATTAATTAATTATAAAATGGGCTAGCTCTCAACTCTCATCCAAGTTATAGAATTTCGTTATATATATATATATATGAGAAAAATAATTAAAAAACAACAAATAATTAAACAAAATGACTTATTGCCAAAAAAAGAAAAATGTTTGCCTATATGTTGATTTAGTCTAATTTGAGCATTTTGTTTTACAAATTTGGTCAATCTGCAAATTTAGATAAATTAATAGTTATTTAACACAAACCAGTATGAGATTCATTTATATCTATGAAACCTCAGTAGGGGCTGAGTGTTATTCAGGGTAGGATTCATAATTCATATACATTACTGGAGTAGGATTTACATTAGCTGAGTGTTATTCAGGGGCCTACTCATTTTCCTCATCAATTTAGAGGTGGCCAAAGGAACCGGAATCGGAACCGTCGGAACCGAACCGAAACCGGCGGTTCCAGAATCGAAACCGAACCGCCGGTTCTAGTTTGGAATCGAGAACCGCATCGACGGCGGTTCGGTTCCGGTTCCAAATCTATGGAATCGAGAACCGCCAATTTCGGTTCGGTTTAGGTTCCAAACCGCCGGTTCCTCCTAATTTTTTTTTTTTTTACTTTTTTTATCTATATTTACGTTGCTATTCATATTTATTTCACCTAAATGTTACATTAGGATGCATAAAAATACAGTTAAACAAGAAAAATAGCAAAAAAAAATGAAATCCGAAGTAATAGGCTGTTTGGAACCGCAAGAACCGCGGAACCGAAATCCGCGGTTCCGATTTGGAACCGAAACCGAAGTAATAGGCTGTTCGGTTCCGGTTCCATCGGGATGGAACCGAGGACTGCCGGTTCGGTTCCGGTTCTGGAACCGAACCGAACCGCGGGCACCTCTACTCATCATCCTAAGCCATTTTTTTATTGGTGATGTACACATCATTTAATTTCGATCAAATTCAAAGATTTGTCAAAATTGCAACCATATGTAAAAGTGTGAATATATTCTCTTCCTCTTTCACGAGGGTTATTTATTAGAAGGGTGCTCTTTTCTTTATGGGTTTTTCCTTCGGATTTTCCCAAGAGGTTTTAATGAGGCTCGGCCTTGAGTGTTAAGCCTGTTATCTCCAAGGTGATAGGTTTTTTGCTCTCTTTTTTTTTCTTTTTATTTATATAAAAGATCTTATTGAGAGTAAAAGTAGACTTGTCTACGGTTCGAGGCCCGCCGGCTATGTTGCATGGGTGCGTGGGGGCGGGGGCGGGGGCGATACGATACGGGTACGTGAATACGGAATTTTGAAAATTACAGGATGAGATTCGACAAGGATACGTCTAGTATTAATATTTTATTATATGTATGTAACACTTATAAAATAAATAGAAATATAAATTTTCATAAATCATATGTATGGAATTAATTTTCTTTAACCCAAAACTTAAGCATTTTCAATTATGTAATTTAATTAAGTAACAAAATATCAATCCAAATATCATTAGTCCAATAGAAAAGCCATAATTCAAATAAAGTTATCAAATTCAACCTCATACACTTGCTTCACCCACGGGATTCGCGAATTTTACACACAGGATTCGCGAATCCTATTACTTTTTATTCTTATTTGGAAGGATACGCCACGTGGCAAATTGGGTGAGAATCCCACGGGAATCCGATGAGAATCGCACCCTAACAAGAATCTGATACGGCAATATGATAATTTTAGAAGAATCCGTGCATCATAGCCCGCCGGTTACGATTCCCTAACCGTAACCGGCGGGCCTCGAACCGTGGACAAGTCTACTTTTACATATGGTTGCAAGGGAACCGTAACCGGCGGGCCTCGAACCGTGGAAAAGTCTACTTTTACATATGGTTGCAATTTTTTCTCGCCAACACTATTCTCGGTTCCGGTTCCAGGCTGAGAACCGGCGATTCCGATTCCGGTTCGACCCGCTGGTTTTTGATTTTTGATTTTTACTAGTTTTTATATTATTTTTTACTAGTATATGTATTACTTTAATTACGATAAAGATATTATCTATATATATATAAAAGTAAAACCAAAATCAAAAAAATTTCCCGTCTAAATTGCTACAATGATTTTAACAAATTATTTATTTATATTTTTTCACAAAAAGTCTATATTTACTTCAATTGGGAAGTGCAACAGTCATGACAGTTCAATACTTCATGTGATTTTCAACATTTTCAATGAATAATACTTGACACTTTTTTCAGCGTCAAAATTCGAGCCTATAATCACATCCATTGTCCAACAAGTTTTTCTATTATTTTTTCATTAATCCTCATTTTTCTTGCATTGCATTATATTTTATTATTTTCTTCACTTTAGTTTTTAGTTTCGTCTTTCTCTCTTTTAAAAGTTCGCATAACATATATGCTTGGGTAACATGATTTTTTATAAAACATAAAATATTCTTATAAACAAATTGTTAATATTCTGAATTTTTTTATAACTACTAAGTTACAAGATAGAATTTATTTTTATCTATTAAATATATAAGAAATTTAGTATAATGTCAGCTCTATGAATTAATTTGCAATTTTTTTAAATCTTAATTAAGTTCTTATATTAATTATTTTTTAATATGGAAACCTGCAACCACTATGTTTATTACTTCATCCGTACTAAATTAGTGCATTATTTTTTGTGACACGAGTTTTAATAATTTTGATGAATGTAAAGTGAATGGAGTAAGGGTTCGGTCCCACATTGTTTGGCATATTAGTGAATAAATTAATGGGTATTGGGTTATGTTATGTGTGAATAAGTGGATAGATTGAGGGTAAAGATTATGGGTAATATGTGGGGTCATTTACGAACATAAAAAATGCATATTTTTTATAGACGTCCAAAATGAAATCAAATGTACGAATTGGATTGACGGAGAAAGTATAATTCTTTAATTTCATTGCATATAATACGATTCCCACGCATCGAGTGGGTATATACTATTGTAAACTAGTACTACACTCATGCGATGCACGGGAATAAGTTAAATTTTGATAATTTTTTTGTAAAACAATATAAGTATATATTGTCTGTGCTTGTGCATTTGAGAGATGTTGTCGATCACCACATGAACCTCTCTATCAACATTCTTATATTTTCCTCCGAATATGCTAGCATCTTGTACTTATGATCAATACATCAGGATCTCTGACTCTTACTCGGATATCGTACTTCTCCATCCAATGATCCAATTTGAAAAACCTTTACGTGACTCTTTTGCTCTTGGTATGATAACCTCTTTCTTATTTTCTTTAATCGGAATAATAGAGCACAAAAAGTGTGTAGTGTGGATTAAATTGGTTGCATAAATCTAGAATTTATAGGTAGAAGAATAGTATTAAAACTTGATTGGAATTAATATTTTGTCACAAATTAGGAAATAAATTAATTTGTTACCATTAATTTTGATTTTGTAACGGTCTTTTATTAATTGTATGGTTGTAAATTATTATTGAATGATTGAGAATCAGAAAGTGAATAATTGAAAAAAAAACTGAAAATTTATCTTTCTAAAATAAAAAATCCGGCCTTACTATTATAGATTATAAAGATTATATCTAATGAATATTAGTAGCACCAAATCAAGAATTTATATAAAATATGGAATTAAAACACAACTGATATATGAACAAAAAAATATCTTAAAATATGTATGACTATATATCTAATTTAATTAGAATTATTATATCAGACAATAAAATTTGTAATATATTGGTAAATGTGCAAAAATTTTGCAACCATAATTGTTGCATGACAAACATGGATTTTCACGATGTTTTAGGCGCGTTCGATACCATATGTTAGTGAAAAACCATGTCGTTTAATCTTTTTCCCAAGTTAAACCTTATTTAATCGGTTTTTACGCTCGTTTTCTTGTGTTAGAATAATTGCAGGTAAATGGATGTGGAATTAGAGTGAAAGGAGATTGGAATGATAAAGAGGAGCTCGATACGAGAACGTGGAAAAAAACAAAGGTCGATTCGGAGTCCGGACGAGGGAGAACGGGCTGAAACAAAAAAAGTGCGCAGCCGGGAGCGACCTTGGCGCGCAACGCGCGGAACACAAGAAAATTTCTTCTTCCGGGCGCGACCTTGGCGCGCGGAACATTCCGCCGGTGGTCATCCCGCGCGAAGAAGAAGAAAATTCCTTCTTGCCCGCGCGGCGAACCCACCTTCTTCTAAAATACGTTTTTATCTCTATTTCATCCCTATTTTCGCATTTTCTCTCCATAGCAACTTTCTTTCACTCCATAAACTTATAAATACCTCCAAAACTCAAACCCTAACATCTAACTTACATCAAGTCATATCCCCAATGTTGGAAAATTGGTTTTGTTAAATCAATTTGTGATAATATTTATTTTATTAAATATTATATATTTAAGTAAAATAAATATTGGACGTTAATCTACACGTAGTAGATAAACGTGGTATTTTCGTAGTCTCAAAACTGATTTTAGGTGAGTGAGATATGAATATGGTTTAAATTGGTTGTTCGTGTAGGGAGGTTGTGTGTTAGAATTGAATTTGTTGTAGGCAATTTCGTTAATGTGATTATCCCACGTTAAAGAAACGAGCTCGGTCTCTGGCTGAAGAAATCGCGTCTTGGATCAGCAAATTGAGCTTTGGATAATTCTTATCGGCCAATTTGTAAAAATACATACAAATTCAAACATCACATGATTAAGTATTTTGGAATTTAAAGTCAATTTTTAATTCCTTGTAACCGTCAATTTTGACGTTAAAGCAAGAATGTCATGTGATGATACTGAATTATAAAACCTATTAAATGGAATAACAGCCATTTATGTATCTTGAATGGTTTTGATTCCCATGACATGTAACAACCATTTTAGCACGTTAATACACTTTATTGTGTTTGATTTCCTGCATGGTGGAGATGGCCTATAAATAGGTTTTTGAGCATTGCTTTTTTAATCATTCGATTGGCATATCTTGAAATAATCATAATAGAATTTATAAGTCGTAGCTCCATTCTCATCTTTATCTAGTTCGCCGGAGCTCGTCGGATTGTGATGCTACATCCGTCGAGACGAAGTCGTTTCACCTTTGGGGATGAACCGCCAAACCGAGAGCACTACCGGGGTGTTATTCGTCTTGCGGGAAGAAGGATTCCTTCGACTCGACTTATCACTTGAGTTTGTTATTTTATATTGTAATTTCTATTTAGTTCATTTTGTAATCTTATTCTCCTACTTTTCTTGTTTCATATTGTAACCAAGAAAGGACGTGTACACCGGTTCTAACAATTGCAAGATGAATATATACGCTGCACGTCCGTTCGAAGGAGATGGAGATTGAACTAATAATTTTTATTAAAAACTTTCGAAACTTTAAACCTTTGCTTGGAGAAATGGCATCAACTGTTCCAGCCAACGAGTCAATCACCATCGACTCCACCAACTTTGCTACTGCTACTGCCACTGTTGTCTCCCATATGTTTGGGCAAATAGACAACTCAACTATTGACTCTGTTGTCCATTTGTTTGGTCAAACGGGCGGATCTCAATCCGTGATGGCTCCTCTCCATACATCAGTAATGATGCCCGTTGCCGAGAAGCCTCCGACCTTCTCGGGGATTGACTTCAAAGGGTGGTCTCAAAAGATGTTGTTTTACATCACGACTTTAGGGCTAGCCAACTACCTCTGTGATGACGAGGTGTCTCCGCCTAGTGAGGGCGAGACGGATATCCATGTGCTTGTGGGATACGACATTTGGAGGAAAGGCGATTTAACGTGTAAAATCGTCTTGTTGCACAGTTTAGCGGATTGTCTCTATTCTGTGTACTCCGGTATTAAGACCTCCAAGTTGATTTGGGAGGTGTTGGACCGAAAATATCGGGTTGACGAGGCCAAAGCTCTTATAAAAGCTAAGGCAAACATAATCAATGAACGTGTTGGAACTTTCAACAAGCGACCTTGCCCAAGTATTGAAAAGGGCAAGGCTATTGATTATGAAGAGCCGAATAAAAAGAAGGCAAAGAACAATGTCTACGACGTCGATAAGGACTTCGACGAATGGGACAAAGATGTAGTTGTTGTTTAAAGTGTAAGGACATGTGTCCACATTTAACAAGTGCTAATAAAAATTACATCTACTTCTTGTGCTTACTTGTTTGAGTGCTCCGATTTATGGCTTTGTAGATTTGGACATGTTAATCTAAATGCCATAAAAAGATTAGTAAAAAATGAATTTACCAGATTCCACTTAAAGGGAAAGACTTCCCTATGAGCTATGAAACGGTGAAAAAACATTCTTATAAATACTTCAAAGTGTGGGGATATTTTGAAGATGTTCCATGTTGAATAAAATCGATATCTTTATTGATTTTTCACTATGATAACCAAATGACTATTGGTTGTACACAAAGTGATTTGTACAATGGTAAGTCGTGACATATATATATCTTCAACATAATACCCATGACATTTGATCTCTTAGTAAGGTTATCACTATTGATTGTGTGAAGTTAATAAATAACCTAGCGGATCCGCTAACCAAAATGTTTAATCAAGATCAAATCGTCAAAATTGCTAGGGGAATGGGATTAAAATCCACATCTTAAGGATGATTATAGTGGAAACCCAACCATGATGACTGGAGGATCCCAAGAACTTGGTTCAATGGGAAAACGAAGCTATAAGAGTTCGTGTGAAAAAACACTCAAATTCACTTATTCCCTGAGAACAGTGAGTGTTTGGAAACCTGCATGTGGTGAGGTTAAGTCTTTGACTTTTAATGATTCTTGGATACCTCGAGGAGGTAAAGTATAGCAGGATACTTGGAAAAGAATCACCTATATAAGTGTGAAGTGTGGGCCGCTTCAACGATGCACTTATGAATTCAAAGGGTGTTCCATGGCCTGTAAAGGACACAAACGTGAGAACGGATGAGGATTGAGACGATATTGTGTCAATCTTGTTGTCTCGGTATACACCAAGGAGGACTAGTTCAAGGCATCGCGTCCACTAGACCGCCAGTATACTCGATGATATTAACTATGGAAGGTTCAAGGTCACAAGTCACCTATCCAAATGCAATAGCGTCTCTTGAGGACTGAGTTAAGTATCTGCATACATTTGCATACGGCTTTCTCACTCATGTGGGGGATTGTTGGAAAATTGGTTTTGTTAAATCAATTTGTGATAGTATTTATTTTATTAAATATTAAATATTTAAGTAAAATAAATATTGGACGTTAATCTACACGTAGTAGATAAACGTGGTATTTTCGTAGTCTCAAAACCGATTTTAGGTGAGTGAGATATGAATATGGTTTAAATTGGTTGTTCGTGTAGGGAGGTTGTGTGTTAGAATTGAATTTTTTGTAGGCAAATTCGTTAATGTGATTATCTCACGTTAATGTAAAAACACATACAAATTCAAACATCACATGATTAAGTATTTTGGAATTTAAAGTCAATTTTTAATTCCTTGAAACCGTCAATTTTGACGTTAAATTTTGCAAGAATGTCATGTGATGATATTGAATTATAAAACCTATTAAATGGAATAACATCCATTTATGTATCTTGAATGGTTTTGATTCCCATGACATGTAACAACCATTTTAGCACGTTAATACACTTTATTGTGTTTGATTTCCTGCATGGTGGAGATGGCCTATAAATAGGTTTTTTGAGCATTGCTTTGTTAATCATTCGATTGGCATATCTTGAAATAATCATAATAGAGTTTATAAGTCGTAGCTCCATTCTTATCTTTATCTAGTTCGCCGGAGCTCGCCGGATTGTGGTGCTACATCCGTCAACACGAAGTCGTTTCACCTTTGGGGAGAAGGATTCCTTCGACTCGACTTATCACTTGAGTTTGTTATTTTATATTGTAATTTCTATTTAGTTCATTTTGTAATCTTATTCTCCTACTTTTCTTATTTCATATTGTAATCAAGAAATGACGTGTACACCGGTTCTAACACCCAATTCTTAGCCTTCCATTTTCTCTCATTACCCACCATTCCACACATCTCCACCATCTTCATCTTCCACCCAATAACCTAGAGAGAGAAAGTGTGCTTGGGGGAGAATTGGAAAGAAGACATCAAGGATTTCAAGATTGGAGATCAAGACCAAGGATTTGTCTATGAATCTCTTGTTTTCTTGTTTTTCTTTCTTCTTTATCTTTGTTGGTGGATATTTGCTTTTCATTATGATTAGCTAAATTTCCCTATTTTAGGGATTGGATTAGATGGGTTTGTGATGGATTGATCTTTATCTTAATTAATTGTTGATGTGTTCTAATATTTCGTTGTGTTTGTTGATTTGGTTGAATATTTGAATGCTTAGCTACCATTTGAATATTTTTGTTGTGTCGATTTGAGGCTCAAGAGAGGAGGAATCGATACTAGAACCAAACACGATGCACAATATTACAATAGACCGAGAGGGTGAGTGGTGTTGTGAGGGCATTTGATCCAATGAGCCGTTAGGAGTTATAGGCTAGCTTAGTGACCGGAGACGGCATAACTAGCTTGTAATTTACAACTCGAGTCGCCCGAGAGGGGGCAAGAGTGGAAAAGAGATCGCACTAGATAATTAGGATTCTATCAATAATTGATTAGTAAAGTGATTTCTAATTGCTTATTCATCGAAATCTAGTCCCTAGGATAGCTTCGTTTTCATATTCTCCTCCCGTTTATAGTTTAATTATTGTTAATCAGAATTTATTTGCTTTAATTTAATTTAATCTCTTTAATTAATTTGTGAGTCTAAATAGATTAAAATAGCTTATTAGTAGTACTCACAAGACTTTCAAACTAGTCCTCGTGGAATACGACCTTGCTTGCCGAATATTACAATAGCCCCGTACACTTGCGGGTTTTATTTGCTTGAAAAGAAAAAAGGCGAACATTGCACTTTTACGTAAGTCAATTATAGAGAATATGAAGCTTTTGAAGGAGAAACAATAATATATTGGGATCAATTTGAGATTGAAAAACGTCCCATCACACTCTAAAAAAATGCCTCTTTACTGGCTGCAACTAATGCATAATTTTATATTTAAATGCTTGATTTGCCCTATGATTGTAGCTATAATGAATGCTTTAATGCGCAGTCAATTCAAAAAATTACTTAATTTACAGGCAACTATAATTGTTTAATATTTAATAAAATCAGAAAATAGTCAATATTATAAAGATGTGCAAGATATTGATGGTCAACGAAGGCAACAACAGTAGAATAATTGAAGACTTATACACAAACTCGACTGAGGCAGCGACGGTAAAATTGCAAGAGGATAAAGTGACTTTTTGCTAGATATTGACCAATACCTTAATTTATAGTGGCCCAATTTTAAAGAAAAATGAAAATTTGACTTGTCTCTTAATTACAACCTTAATTGGATAAATGCAATTGTACCTAAAATTGATACTAAATTAATAACCTTACCAATTATATTACTATATTTAGCATACATAACTCAATCTATATACATATATTGGTTTTTATTACTTGGTTTGATTGTTTATTAATTAATTGCCAAAAAAATATTTTACATGAATACTCTCTAGTAGCAGGCTATATTCTCAGCCTAATAGGCAAGCTAGAATTAATGGATTAAGTTCCACCCGTCTTATTTAAAGGGCAGCAAAGAAAAGGGTATACGAAGGTGATTATATATTTTTATAAAGTTGCTAATTAATAAAGCAAATACATATTGAATTTTATTTTTTAGAAAATTTATTACTCTCATTTGTGTGAATATGAGAATACAGAAATTGTCATTTGGAATAAAATAACATCATTTTGTGTATAAAGTGTTATTATATATTGATACATTTAATTAGATAGCTATCAAAAGAAAAATAATCAATTTTTACACGAAAAATGTAGCAAACACTTTAACCAATAACCAATAACCTTAAATTGTATAACAAATTTATGAAACAACATTCAATAAATTTCAATATTGTATAACATATTTATGATTTTAATACTAATAATTTAAAATCATACAAACACTAAAGTGTGAGTTGATCCAATTACATTGGTAGTAACATCATGATATTGTTCTCTAAAGAGACAAATACATACTTATATATAGTAGAGATAAATTTCTATAGATGTCACTGTACTCATTGACAAAGAATTTGATGAAGTTGTCGCTCCCAAATCTGATCATTGATGCTTAGGAGTTATGATCTTTCCTCACGATGACGTTTCTGCTAGCTTGGAGTTGATGTACACGTTGTTTGTTTGAAAAAACTTACATCTAATGCTCTTTGTGCGGTAATATCTTCCTTATCAATCATATTTTCTCTAGTCGAAAAAGTCGGAATGAATGGGTACAAAGAATGTGAATTGCGAATGAAATTGGTTGCAAAATTCTAGAATTTATAGTTAGATTACAGTATAAAAATGGAAAATTTATTATTATAGCTAATATTTTTCCACAAATTATGCCTTTGTAACGTCCGACATTAATTAGTTGATTGATAAATATTAATGAATAATTAAGATAATAACTGTTGGTCCCAAGACGGATATCTTGGTGTAGAGGGGGGTGAATACACCAAGGTTTAAAAACTTTTCCCAGTTAAAACTCTTTTGAGTGAAATTTGTTGTGTTCGATCCGAATTTGGATGGCGGCTTGATCGACACGGTAGTTGTTGTGCGGAATGTGGTGGATTTGGAAAGTCCGTCTGTTGCTTCAAATATATTGCAAAGCTCTGTTTCACTTTTCAGTTAGTCAGTTTATGCAGATTGAAATGTATGCTTATGAGAGTTAGTAACATGCATAAAACAAAGCGATAAATAACAAGAGCATCTTTAACGTGGTTCGGAGTAACCCCTCCTACGTCCACGACCAGATTCATTGGTAATTCACTACCACTTGGTTTCCAAGTACCAAGCAACTTCACAACTCTAACCCGAGCTGTGTTCCAACAGTTTGCGGGCACTGTCAAGCCTACACCTTCAGTTTACGGGTACTGAAGAACCTAACCACTCGAATTACACGCTTCGAGCAAGCGTACCTTTACCTAACCTTTCTGGGTTTGGGTTTGGGTATGGTTTTCCAACTATGAACGAGTTCTTACAATGAAGAACAAAGAGTATGATGAACTCGTTCAAACTAGGCTTAAGATATTTATTCTGATCTAATCTGCCTATGACTGAATATGTGAACAACTAAGAACACGGTAATTTGTGGGTGTTCTTGAAAGATTTGGCTTTGAAGATCGTTGTTCATTTTTCTGTTTTCTTCTATTTCTTCAGTCGTCTTGTCAGCCCCCTCACCAGCATCTTCTTCAATGGTGGAAGAGAGATATATATAGGTGAAGATTCAAATTAGCCATTGGAAGAGAGCCGTTTGAATCTTACCTACTCATGTTGACTTCTGGCCTTTGCCTACGAAGTAGGTCTGCATCTGCAGAAGCTATTCCTTCTCTGATTTGACTGCGTCAGACAAGATCTTCTGACATCGGGATCTTGTCTTGGAGAAGATCTTCGTCTTCGAGCTGCTAAGCGTCTCTGCTGTATCTTCAGCGGTTTGGACTCTGCTGTGTCTCAACTCTGAGCTGTGTCTTAGACCTGAGCTGTATCATCAACCTGAGCTGTGTCTTCAACCTGAGCTGTGTCGTTAACCTGAGCTGTCTTAGACCTGAGCTGTGTCATTGACACTAAGCTGGGTCTTTTTCACTGAGCTGGGTTTCCGTCACTGAGCTGGGTCTTGATACTGCTGGGTCTTTGACTCTGCTTGGTTTGCTCTGCTGAGTCTGCTCTGCTGAGTTCTTTAAGCTGTCTGCTTAGCTGTGTCTTCTGCTGTCTTCAGCGAATCTACCTGTAAACTAAGAAACTCTATAAGCTCAAACAGGTGAGCTGGAAACAACACAAAGTTTGTACATTCATCTACTCGGTTGGGGTCAGCTGGGTTTTGGTATCCAATCAAAACTCTATTAATTTTCCCAACAATTTCCCCCTTTTTGATGATGCCAAAACCTTTACAAACTTTTACAGAAAAACACAAAACAAAAATCCTAACTAAACTCTTCCTGGCTGCTCCACATGCCTTGACGAGAGTTTGCACTCTTTCTCCAGTTGTCTTTTCAGCTCGCCATTTGCCTCTTTTAGATTCCTTTTCTGTTCAATCCTTTCCCCCTTTTTATTCCCGTTTTTCTGTTCAATCCTTTCCCCCTTTTTGGTTCATCAAAAAGATATTGGGAGGAAGGAGAGTCGAGGTCTGGCGGCGGCGTTCTGGCAATAATTTCTTCCCGTTCTTGGTAACTCCAGTCAGCTTGGAGTTGATACCAATTGATGCATTTTTGGCTCTTCCTTTTAGTGATACCAATTGATGGTCTTTCTCGGTTTGTATGACTCGGTTGGAGTGAGTCATCTTGACCTTCTTCCTGCGAGGGAAGGCTCCGTTTGCAAGGTTCCCTCAATTGGATGGTCCAATTGTGTTTTATCAGTTGGGTTTGATTCACGACTTGATAAATTCATTTTGAAATCCTTGGGGTTAAATTTGAGTTAGTCAATTGTGTCCGTTCCTTCTTGATGACACACGGTGATCCAGCTGAGTATTTCCTGCTGGATGCTCTTCTTGAAGATCTTGCTGGACTGGGATGAGATCAATTGTTGATACCAATTGATGGTGAATGCCGAACCGAGTTCCTCCTCGCCTTGATTCCTCTTACGGATTCTCGCGATCCATGTTTGATCTAGCTTTGTTTGATATCCGAGAGGATGACATTTGATAGTTCTTTGGATTTCTCTCTTGATTCTCCACTTGAATATTCTGCTGGATTGACTTTGCCCTCAGCTGATATGACAGCTGTGTCGATTTCCAGCTCGGTGGAGTTCCCCCTGAATTTGATAATAGGTGGCTGTCTTTTCTCAGCTACTTCCTACTTCACTTGAGCGAATTTTCTCATCACTGGCTCAATTCTTTGATGAGGTCAGCTGCTCCATGATCAGCTGAGTTCACTGCTATTTTGCGGGGTAGAATCTTCGATTTCCTGTTCTTTGCATTGCATTCCTGCGCATTGAACTCACCAGGAAAACCGTAATCACAACAATTGGCTGATGGACAACAGATTATGCTAAAGTCCAACATAAGAGACATTTGATATTATTATTAATTGTCTCAAATGAGCTAAATCCTTTGACGTATCCTTTCGAGATATCACCAAAGGTTACATGGGACCAGTACGCTTGACATATTCTTTGAAGAGCTTTGAGGTGAGTCATGAGCTTTGATCACCAGCTGTCTTTCTTTCACAGTACGCTTGATGACTCCTCTGAACGCGCATGTCCCTCTTTGACCTGTTATCACTCCTTCGACACCCAGTTGTGATTGGGTCCGACTTTGTTGTTGAGGGTTCCATTGATAACCCAGATTTGTCCTTATCTTTTGTGAGTGATACTTCAGATTGGTCCTTGAAATGGTCCTTTCTTCTTTGGACCTTGTTGACTCCATTATGATGAGGTCCAATTCATAGCGAGTACGTCGACTTGATATCTAGCTTGATATCTCGTCTGTGGAATCTTGTTGTGAAGCTCGGTTGATTTTCGGCTTTATAACCAGTGAGATCCTTCTCGGTCTTTTAGTTGACCTTGATGTTCGTGTTTGGATGACATTACGTCTTTGATTTTGATTCCGGTCGGCTAGATTTATCTGTCGCCTTTGAGCTCTGTGATCAATTTGGGAGTTCTTTGCTTTTCTTGGGCTTGGAGTTGCCGAGCGGTTTTCTTCTTTGATATGGTGAGCTTAGAGAGTACTGGCTTGATTATGTACGACCTCTTTGGTACATCCTTGGCTTGGTTCATTTGTGTTTGTATTAGTGGAGTCATTCTTTGATACGATTCGGCTTTGGCCATCTTGACTTCTTGATCAATTTGTGTTTTCTCATCTTCAAGCTCCTGATCATTCTTCTTCTTGAGCTCATTCCTTAGCTCCGAATTCTCAGCTGGCTAGATTTCAAGGATTTCTAGTAATCTCTTGAAGTCGCTGAGCACTTTTTCGATGAGGTCTCTTTAGCATGCAGTCAGCTGTGCATTCTACTTGATTTTGCTCTATTTCCAGCTGTATAGAGTTCCTCCTTGATTTGATAGTAGGTGGCTTTTTCTTCAGCTGCATCCTACTTCCTTTGATGAGGCCTCCGTTTGTATAGCAGGTAGACAGCTGTCCCAAATCCAGCTGATTCATCTGCTGCTTGTCGATTATTTTCTTGAGACCAATGTACTCAGCAGTGTGACTGGCTGAGTTTTTAGTTTTGTATCCAGCTGTCTTTATTTCATGGTAGTCCCGATCAAATTTGGGTTTCTTCATTTTCTTCATCAGCTGGGTTTAAGAGTCCCATGAAGCAGTCATCTTTAATAAAATGCTTCATCTTCTGAGTCGGAAGAAAATACTTGATCTTCTTCTTTCTTGCTCGTCTTGAGCTCTTTATCATTTCTTCGGGAGGTCGACTCAGCTGGGTTTCTCTTTGGGTAGAGTTGCTTGTCGTGATGAACCTTCACGATCTTCTTGTACCTTTCCTTGTTGTGTTCCAGCCTATTGATGTTCCGTACAAGCATGGCAACTTCTTCGTGCAATTCTTCTTTGCTCATATTTTTGAACTCCTTTCTGACTTTTTCAGTCTGAGCTGATTGAGCTGATCTTCTTGACTCTGCACTGAGAGATGTCTCCTTTGCCTTGGGATTCAGCTACTGTTTCATTTATCCATTTGGATGATTCTCCGCTTGTGATCCCCAGATCAAATTCGTTGGCTTTCAAGACGGAGAACAATTTTTCCATCTCCATGCTGCCAAGATCAGTTCTGCTTTGGTGAACCACCTTGTGTGTACACCATTCTGAGGAGAGAGCTGCAAGAACTTTCAAGTTCTTATCTCGAACTGTGTATTTCCCAGTTCGGATCGTCTCGATCTCGATGACGAGGTTGCGAATCCGAGCTCCATTTGATCAATGGACTCGTAGGGGAGTTGCTTGAAGTTGTCGAACTTCGGCATGCAGCGAGAATTTGTTCTCTTGAATTTCCTCTGAGCCTTCACACAGCTTGGCTAGAGTGTCCCACATCCCCTTAGCTGTCTCGCAGTCGATGATCTTGCTGAGATAAGCGTCCGTCACCATTGAGGAGATGACGTTGCGAGCGTAGCTATCCAATCCAGCTTGTCTTCTTTCTTCTGGAGAGTACTCATTCCTTGGCTTCACAACTTGCCGGAGTACTGGTTCAGCTCCAGGTAAGGTTTCTGCTTGTCTTTCTGATTTCATGATGATGATGGGTCCGTCTGTGATAACATCCCACATCATGTCGTTTTGCGCGCACAGAAAGCTTTTGAGTCGGAACTTCCATATCTGATAATCATCGATAGAGAATGTCGGAAGATTCCTGCACAGGGAAGATTCCATGACAGTATGCAATATAATGATTTTAAAAAAATTTTGAAACTTTGAAGGATCTGTTCAGGTGACCACTATCAGCAAAGAAATGCTGACTTGACAGATACAGTGATCTTTTGAACCACTGCTCTGATACCAATTGTTGGTCCCAAGACGGATATCTTGGTGTAGAGGGGGGGTGAATACACCAAGGTTTAAAAACTTTTCCCAGTTAAAACTCTTTTGAGTGAAATTTGTTTGTGTTCGATCCAATTTGGATGACGGCTTGATCGACACATTGTTGTGCGGAATGTGGTGGATTTGGAAAGTCCGTCTGTTGCTTCAAATATATTGCAAAGCTCTGTTTCACTTTTCAGTTAGTCAGTTTATGCAGATTGAAATGTATGCTTATGAGAGTTAGTAACATGCATAAAACAAAGCGATAAATAACAAGAGCATCTTTAACGTGGTTCGGAGTAATCCCTCCTACGTCCACGACCAGATTCACTAGTAATTCACTACCACTTGGTTTCCAAGTACCAAGCAACTTCACAACTCTAACCCGAGCTGTGTTCCAACAGTTTGCGGGCACTGTCAAGCCTACACCTTCAGTTTACGGGTACTGAAGAACCTAACCACTCGAATTACACGCTTCGAGCAAGCGTACCTTTACCTAACCTTTCTGGGTTTGGGTTTGGGTATGGTTTTCCAATTATGAACGAGTTCTTACAATGAAGAACAAGGAGTATGATGAACTCGTTCAAACTAGGCTTAAGATATTTATTCTGATCTAATCTGCCTATGACTGAATATGTGAACAACTAAGAACACGGTATTTGGTGGGTGTTCTTGAAAGATTTGGCTTTGAAGATCGTTGTTCATTTTTCTGTTTTCTTCTATTTCTTCAGTCGTCTTGTCAGCCCCCTCACCAGCATCTTCTTCAATGGTGGAGGAGAGATATATATAGGTGAAGATTCAAATTAGCCGTTGGAAGAGAGCCGTTTGAATCTTACCTACTCATGTTGACTTCTGGCCTTTGCCTACGAAGTAGGTCTGCATCTGCAGAAGCTATTCCTTCTCTGATTTGACTGCGTCAGACAAGATCTTCTGACATCGGGATCTTGTCTTGGAGAAGATCTTCGTCTTCGAGCTGCTAAGCGTCTCTGCTGTATCTTCAGCGGTTTGGACTTTGCTGTGTCTCAACTCTGAGGTGTGTCTTAGACCTGAGCTGTATCATCAACCTGAGTTGTGTCTTCAACCTGAGCTGTGTCGTTAACCTGAGCTGTCTTAGACCTGAGCTGTGTCATTGACACTAAGCTGGGTCTTTTTCACTGAGCTGGGTTTCCGTCACTGAGCTGGGTCTTGATACTTCTGGGTCTTTGACTCTGCTTGGTTTGCTCGCCGATGCTCGCCGAGTTCTTTAAGCTGTCTGCTTAGCTGTGTCTTCTGCTGTCTTCAGCGAATCTACCTGTAAACTAAGAAACTCTATAAGCTTAAACAGGTGAGCTGAAAACAACACAAAGTTTGTACATTCATCTACTCGGTTGGGGTCAGCTGGGTTTTGGTATCCAATCAAAACTCTATTAATTTTCCCAACATTAATTAGTTGATTGATAAATATTAATGAATAATTAAGATAATAACTATTTAAATATTATTTCCAAAAATGAAATAAAAATAACTGAAAAATGAAAGTTACTGAAAATAGCAAGTCGGGCTTGCTTTTATTATAAAGATGAAGCATAAAACGAACATTAATTATTAATACGATTGACGAAAATTAACTCATTTTGAATAGTATGAAGAATGAAAATTTTAATATAGACAAAAGATAAGGTGTAGAGAAATGGTTTGAAGGAGATGAATTCTCAAAGGATATGTTTATCGATAGAAAATAAAAATAATAAATAATTAAAAAATATATATGTAATTTTTGCCAAACCGACGATTAATTCCGAAAACTGTCGGTTTAAAACCGAAAACCGATAGTTTATTACATGTATATATTTATTTTTGCAATATATATAATATTTATTATTATTTTTTTAATTTTATAAACTGACGGTTAGGCTCGCCGGTTCCGGTTATTTGCTTAAATCGTAATCGGTTCTTCTACTGTCGGTTTCGGTTAAGATTCGAAACCGTTGACCACGGTTCCAATTAAAAAATAGAGTCCGAACCGCCTATTCATAAAAAATGGGCAGGTCTATGTAAAAGTATGAATAAATTGATAGCATTTGAAAAGTTGACTTGGATGACAAGTTCGACTGCAGCTTTGAATTCATCTATTTATAAAAAATAAAGAATTTGTTGGATTCCGAGACGCGCAAGTGAGTTCAGGTGTATGGGGGAATATTACATTTTATGCGAATCTTTCGCTTTTTTCCTATTACACTGGTAACGATTAATTAACTTATATACTCGCATCCAGTGTCGGTCCTAACATTTCAGGGGCCCTAGACGAAAAAGGAAAAAATAGGCCCTTCATGGCTATACAAACCTTCACTTCCACCTCTTCCACTCGGCATATATTTCGCTTTCTCACACAAACAACATTAAGATATTAATCCAAATCCCCTTAAACATGTGTTAGTGTGCATACTTAAGCTTTAATCCTCTCTCTCACCCACACAAACACAAAACAATCTTTTTTATCTGTATAAGTGCATAAACATATTTTTTTTTGCGAGTATTGCTTGCGTCGATATCAATACTATATCTTCCTCGGGATTGAGGGATAACAAAATGAAATTTGTACCTTACAATTAATTATGTTGAATTCTTGTTTTATTTAATGAGTTTTGGAAGCAAGATGGCATGGTTTAGTGTCCTATTGATCAACAATATGGGCTAATTTTTAAAATTTAGGCCATTGCCCCATTTGGCCAAGTATGGGGGCAGCCCTGCTCGCATCAACTTGAGAGTCAACATGATTGAGTGGTGAAACTGTCACATTGACGAAGTCAATCTGGGTTCGAAATAGACTCTTAGATCATATAACTCAGTGTAGCTAGCTAGTAATACCTTTAATTATATGAATTGATTGACTTTAGGTAGAGTATGGTTGAACATAATTGTGTGGCCCATGTTATTTATGCTAGTGTGATGAGTTGACTATGATTTCAGCTTTAACTAAACACGTAAGTGACAACATGTTTGTGCGTTCTGTTTTATGCCTTCAGACTGATTGATTCAGTCCGGTGAAATACTTGTACGTGTTGGATGAAAGATATAGTTATTATATGAAAGCACATAAAGAAAGTTGTAAACAACACAGAAGATAAATTGGTCCAAAAAATCCCTTGACACTAAGATCCTCAAGTTATAGTGTTGAGCTGACTGACCACCTAAATGGTCTTTAGGTTCAGAGGCGAAACATGCTTAACATCATATGTTTATCTTCACATTTAACTGAAGAGACTTCTCTTTGCTAAACATCAGATGCTTATCGCCACATCGAACTAAAGAGACTTCTACTACACTACAATTGCACACTCTTCTTCTCAAAGAGTAGTGGCTTGTACGGGTGTTCCAAACTAGGTGAGGAAACCTTTGACATTGTAGATCAAATGGTTAGATTTGCTCTCTAAGCTATGGATTTATTTTTGTAAGCTTAGAGATGTAGAAGATTTCGATCTCACTAATCTAGAAGCACCATGAATGATCAACAGGTTTCATTTGGGTGCTTCATCTCTCTTTGAAGTGCTTTGAAATCGGATGTCATTATCGTCGTCGTCGTCGTTTTTTTTCTTCCTCTCATTTCTGCTTGAACAACCGGTGATTTATCAACAATCAATTGTTAATGACCATCTAAGAACATCATCTTGCTTGGACAATATGCTTCCACATTTATAGGAAAAACTAGTCGTTTCAACAACTTCTACTATAAGAATAGCTAACATACATTTCCGTTTTGATTGTAGCATGTATTTAGTGGGCTACTTCTTAGATCAGGTTGGACTTCAATGATGATCTATATCTTTTTTTGGTTAAGCTAGGATCTTTTTTAAATGTTATGATTCACATGAATCTAGATGGCCTTAACAGACTTTCAAAATAAACATCATCACAAGGATTTTTGTGATCTTAATCAAAACATTCATTTTCAATTCGCTCCTAACAAACTCCCACACGGCCTGTTGCACAGTGCGACAGAGACCACGCGCATAGAACTCATGCATCACACGCGCGCCAACGAAAACCCAGATGGACGCGTACACTGCACGCATCACACTAGACGCGTAAGGCGGGTGTGTGAGATGCACGCGCCCGTTTTTTTTCTTTTGAGGCAGGCGCGTGCATCACACATGCCCACCTTTTTTTTTTTTCGTTAATTCTTCCCCATTAGTGTATATAATCCCGAATTAGGGTTTGTTAATTCTCTATATGATTTATTAATTCTCAATTAGGATTTATAATCTCCAATTTGGATTTATTAATCTACAATTAGGAATTATTAATTCTAATTAGTGTTTATATTAATTAATTAGAAATTAAAAAAAATAAAAACAAAATAATTTTTTTTACAGGTCGCACGGTGCGAACCTCTATAAAAAAACATCCCAATTCCAACATAGATTTTATTTTATTCTATTTTTTTTTTGTATTCCAACTGGTACTAGTACTCGTTATAATATTCTTTAATGTTTCTTCGAAACTCCAATTGGGTATTTACCGTATTGGTACTCGTTGGAATACTTTATAAAAATTCCAATGAGAATCATACCTATTGGGATTTAAGAACTTAATTTTTATATAGAAAATTGGTATATATTATAAAATGTCTCTATATTTTTAATGATATTAACAGAGATAATGTAATCTACGTTGCACGTTGTTTGCCTATTCTTTTTAAAAAATATATATATTTTGTACATGATATAGATAATACTTATTAGAGGAATGATATGCCGCTCACCTTTCGTGAGCACTGATCACCGTTTGTCCATGTTAGCATTATTTTTTGTGATTTTTTTATCGATTAATATTCTAATACCTAGATATTGATATTGAAATCATTAAATCTACAATATACATAAAAATCAAAGGTCGATTTGTCTTATTATTCATTTATTCGAAGTTAGAGGAAAATGAACAAACTGAGCTTTGATTTTTATGTATTTTGTAGATTTAATGATTTCAATATCAATCTTTAGGATATTAGAATATAATACAATAAAAAAATTTAAAAAGAATAATGCTAACATGGACAAACGGTAATTGCTATTGGACGTCAAAAGCAATTACAAGGAAATTATCGAGTTTTGCTGTCTGGCCACTAAACTCTACCGACAAAAGAATATAAAGAAATATATTTGTGAAAGTTGAAAATTATCATCTAATGACACATCAACTTAGTTTTCAATTGCAAAGAACGAATAAATTAGAGAGACGATTCTTAAAAAAAATATAGAGACGGTTCTTCATGAATCGATCGACCTTTTCCTTGTACAATAATAAATAAATAAAACGCTAGAGATAAGCATTAAATTAGAAAGGAACAAATATTAAATAAAGACGAAAGGCAGAAGTGCAAATCAAATGGTTCCAATTATATGGTCTAAATTAAAAGTTACAAAAACAGGCTTCTTTAATTTCTTTTATCCGTTGGGACACTTCGACGGCTAATAATAATGCTTTTGCTTTGAATCTTAAAATCCTTATTAATAATAATAATAATAATAATAATATTATTATTATTATTATTATTATTATTATTATTATTACCGCAACAACAAAAATGGTTACAATAACAATAACAGTGTCATTCCACAACAAGTGGTACACATCGCCAATTCCCATAGAGCTTTTCATAACGAAGGAAAAAACGCTCTCTCCTTCCAAACTTGTCACAAAGAAGCGTAATCACGTTGAACTCGTTCTCACTTCATCAGATAAGAGCGGTCAATTGGACGGGGCCCGGCCCGGTCTGATTGATTTTCGAACCGAGTTCGAATAGTAAAAATTTATTTAAATCGATATTCACAGCAGTTTAAACTTCAAATCTCCCTTGCGATCGGATGGGCTCTCAAACCGGGCCAGCCCGATCCGATACCTTTAACAGCTTGAATTAGAAACCATGATTGTTACTAGTGCACTCCTAAAAGATAGAGCAGCACAACCCTCTTACAACAATTGGAGAGAAGCACTCTTCAGATTAAGAGCATCTCTAGTGGTTGAGCCTCAAGCTGACTCGATAGTCACATGTGCTGACTCATTTTTCAGGTGCTGTAGTGGGTTAGCTTATTCGCTAACTCGTTCTAATTAGTTTTGAGATATTAGATTTTTTTATTAATTTAAATAAAATTCGAAAATTACTTTAAATTAAATAAACCGAAAAATACATTAAATTTAAAAAAATTGAAAAATTACATAATCTAAAATAAGAAAATTAAATAGTCTAAAAATAGAAAATTTTATAATTAAAAAAATTAAAGAAATCTAATTAATCTTTATTATACAATAATAATCCTTAATTAAAACAAAATTAAGCCATACTAACAACGTCATTTTTAAACCCACTTAGCCCATTAATATTATTAACACTACAAAAATAAAATAAACCCTATTAACTTTGTACGGTATAATTGGGCCGCCAACAATCTTTCCATCTTCTTCCTCAGGATATCATCGAGAAACACCTCAAAACCTTCCCCTCGTCTTCTTCTTCGCCGCTGCATTTGGTAAGCTTCTCTCTTCTTTCTTCTTCTTCTTCGTTTTTTTTTAAGTTGAAGCGTGCATTGCACGCACCAAACATAAAGTCACTTGAGTCAGGCGCGATGGAACGAGTCAAGGTTCGATAAGGCCGGCGTGTTATCGGGAGGCTCGTTCTCTGGCCAGCTCGAGCCTCCCACTACGGATGCTCTAAACCCCTAGCGGTTATTGTTTGTAAGAGAGGATTATTAAAATAACTATCAATATATATTGCTATAATAGTATTCAGTAAATAAGCCATATTTTGCTTTTGTACAATGATACCCTCTATACTTTCCTATATTTACCTATTTTTTATATTGATGGATCCACTTATCAAAGTAAAAAGTATTATTAACATTACCCTTTAATTACCTCAAAAAAAAAAAAACACTACCCTTTAATTTGTACTTTTATTCAACTAACAACAACTCCATCAACTTTCTTAATCTCCGTGCCCAACACACAATTGAGATTTTGGATTTATTTCATGGATGAAGGGAGTATATTACTACTATATTTAATACTATATTATAGAAACAATGTAATAATGTAATAACATTACTATTCAAGTAAAAGTAATTTTGGAATAAAAAATTTTGTTTATTTCTGCCACTACTCTATTAATACATTATAGAATTAGGAATCTACGAATGCCAAATCGAAATTGGACAAACCATTAAAATAGGATGTGATTATTATTCTTTATATCACCATTAAAAAGAAAAAGAATAAAAAAAAAAAGCCAACATGTTTTGTGGTTGTAGAGAGAGAGAGAGAGATTCTTGGGAACTCCGAAAGTAAATGATTGTACGTACTAGTAGCAGTTCACTATGCAAAACCGTCTAACAAATTTGTCCTCCTTCAGCCCCACCTCCTCACTCCATTTTTTTTTATAACATTACAAGATTATTTTTAGAACAATATTATTATGAATTACAAAATACGTATGTTTTTTTGAAAAGTACAAAATACGTATGTTAGTACAAATTAAATAGTATGCCAATACAAAATTGAAAATAAATTAATTACGAAATACATAATAATAAATTTTCAACTCATAATCTGACTTCTATTTTTCGTGCGAACTTATAATCAGATTGGTTATAGATCGGACTGCTTGTGCATCAAAGCGCTCTCTCTCTTGCGTTCTTGATCATACCCTACCTCTCTTTTTTTTGAAAAGTTGTTTTATTCTCAATTTTAGTTTTAGTTTTAGTAATTATGTGCTAAAAAAATATTGGAATGAAATCAAAATATTATTTGTACACAAATTTAGTACTTGATTTGGGTACAAAAAAATTCGTTTGTATATGACAATTATTTTGTCTATTTCATGCCAGTCGTCTATCGATTCTCCATATTTCTAAACTTAAAAACAAATAATGGTATGGGACCAGATTAATTAATTTAGCGAGTTTGTATACATAAGTGATTATTTAATTAATTTTTTTTAAGTTAATATGTAACTTTTTATTATGAGCAAGAACACGAGAAGATGGGAAGGCCGCCACAAGATAAGGAGACTCAATCCAAACATGAGGGATTGAAAATTTCCCAAAGGTACGAGCAAAATGGTGAGCCACAAAATTGATCTCACGGCAAACATTTTTGTACTCATAATTATTTAAAATATATGCTTCTGAAATACGATTAATAAAGAGATTGGAAGATCCCGTAAATCAAACGGACACTTTAATTTCTCATTATAATCATATGTAACTTTGATTATTCAGAATTGGAGAATCTTGTGTTTTTTGTTTTTGCTCATATGACAGGACAAGAACTTGACGACATTATAGAGTATAATTTCCCTCACTTTTACTTTTTTTTTTCTTTTATGGAGTAATTATTTTTTTGAAATTGAAGAATGTCAAGTCCAATTGGTACACACATAATTCAGTTTCCAGATCAAATAATAGATGCTAATATCTATCTTAGTAAGGATTACTAATAATTATACATAATAAAAATAATAGTGGTAGTGACAATAATTATATATCATGATAACAATAATAATAACAATAAAAACAATAACAATAATAATGATACATGATTCCATGCACACATCAAATTATTAACAACATTGAAAATAGCCGTTGACCAGCAAAAACTGTGTGAATTTGATGAGGAACCAATCAATGCCATTCCTTTTTTTTAGGAGACCGTATTTTTGTTTAAAAACTATGTTTTGTATTATTTCGTGTTTATAGTGAAAAACCTTGAACACAAACACGCATTACCTTTTGTCATCCATAAAGTCAGTTTTATATGCATTATAGAAAAATAAATAAATCACATGAATTATAGAGAGATTATCACATGATACCAATAATTAGTACATTGTAAATCGAACACATTTGGCGACTTGTTTCTTGAATTATTTGTTTCAATTGTGAAGAAAAACAAGAGATTATCAACCCTTAAAAAACAAGTTTTTTTTAATTCATAAAAGAAAAAACAAGTTAATATTTATGTAAAAGTTATCCACAAGTGAATTTATAAAACCACAATACTTCAATTTTCCATTTACATTCTATGACGTAAAAATTGCACGTATTGATGATCAAACGGTACATAAATGATAAATACTATACTTGATACTATTCTTATGAAATATTATCATCGTAGAAATATATAAAATCAGAATATACATTTTTAGTTCACACTTAATTATGTAAACATAGTCACTTATATTCTTTATCAAACACTAAATGCAGGACAAATAATATATGTTATATCTACGTATATAACGAATTCGATATTATAGATACCGTCTCACGGATCTTACTCGATGAAACGAGTTGGACACAAGTTTTTGTATAAGAATTAAGAAAATACTGGTACTATATGGCACACGTGGAATAGCATCTACGGTAGTAAGAAGCACACAGTCACACACTAGACATGAACAAATCTGCCGTTACAAACCCAACACCAGTTACCAAGAATTAAATTCGCTGCAATTATATTGCTTTCCCAATTATTGAACCACCCAATTATTAACCTCCCTTTTGATTACTTTCTCCAGTCAAACTGCTCGGTCCACATGGCGCCACCTCATTGGCTGGTCAAACGTTTAAAATCCCTATTTTGGCCCTTTCAGGGGCCGTTCCAGAAACTCAATTTAAATTAAATTGTTTTCTAATCACAATTTTAGTAAAAAGAAATTAAAATATATTTGAATCAGTGCTGATAATTGTCAGTGAGTGAAAGGTTTCTCATGTATGTACTGCTACTACAACTGCATATTTTTTTTCCAAAAAGATCCAAAAATCATAACTCCCAAACAAACCCCACTCTTTAATTTTCCCCATTTTTATTTTTTTTTGTTCAAAAGAAAATCTTTTTGTCTCCATCAGCAATCACATTTCTTGGTTACTCTCAGGCATTTTCTACAGAGAGAGAGAGAGAGAGAGAGAGAGAGAGAGAGAGGAACAGATATACAGAAAACTAGAGAGAGAAAAAAGTCGCGAAATTGACAGGAAGGTGGGCTGTTTATCGTTTTGCTAATTTATTTGAAGACGGGGGAGATAAAGGAGTAAAGATTTATTTATTTTTTCTCGATGGGAAATAAATTCCACTACAAATCTAAGGAGGGTCAGAAAAAGAGTCTAATTTCTTAATTTTGACTGCTCTATGTTCTCTTCAGGTACTGAAAAAACTTGCCTGCCTAATCTATTATTCTCTTCATCATTTACTAATGATTGAGTCGGATATTGATTTCTTATTTTCCTTTTTCCCCTTAAAATTTTGCCATTTTTGTAATTGTGGGGAAGTTATTGTCTGGGCCATTGATGTTTTGGTTCTAAATTTGAGTTGCATCCACTTTTTCCATGTACCTGATGATGGTCCATGCACAGAAAGTTCCGTTTTTTTGTTATATATATGTTTTTGTTATTTTTCACCTTTTCTGGGTGCTGCTATCCTCAATTTCTTAGATCTTGATGGGTTTTCAAAAAATTGAGGATTTTGGGTCTCTATTTGCCGGTTCAATTTATCGTTTCTGATCTTTGTAAAGATTGGGGTTTTAATTAGAATTTTTCCTTCGACTTGAGCTCGCCCATGCATATAGATTTTGAATTTGGAAATGTCTAATTGCTGTTTGAGCTACCTCAAATTAATTACTTGTGAATCGTTTTGTATATCTGTTTACTCTTTTAAGTTTTGATTAATTTCCTCGTGCAATGTGTGTTTCTGCAGTTTTGTGCTTTTTCTTGGTATTTATTAGCTAATTTGAGATGGATAAAACCCCCAAAAAAGCAGGATTTTTTGTTGTTGTGTTGAAAAATGGGTTCTATTCATAAAAGTTGATCTTTCTTGACTGCTGTTAGGAGATTCCTTTTTCTATGTTAACAAAATTAATGTGATTGAAAAAACTTTAAATCTTAGAAGGAATGTGATGTACTGAAAATCTCTGCTTTTTGGCTTCTGTATCCAGCTTTGTGAATTTGTGGTCTCTTATTGAGTGGATATCATTAACACAATCTCAAGATTCCCATGGGCGGATTTGATGATCACGTCGCTATTATGGGGGATTGGATGCCCCCAAGCCCTAATCCGGGGGCCTTCTTCCTATCAATGATGAATGATGATGCTGCAGCACGACAGACCGTGGAATCTGACAGTGGAAATCGAAGTGCAGCATTTTTTCCAATGCCCGAACAACAAGGTACCTCCAGAAATGCTGATCAAAAGGATCAGAGTGAAGCTAATTTCGGAGATGATGAGGCCAACAACTGCAATGCACTGAGTGAAGCAAAGTTGAGCTCCCGAGGAGGTCTTATGGAGAGGATTGCAGCTAGAGCTGGTTTCAATGCCCCAAGGCTGAATACGGAGAGCATCAGACCTACCGACCTTTCTAAGAAACCAGAAGTTCGCTCTCCTTATTTGACAATTCCTCCGGGTCTTAGTCCAACCACTCTGCTAGATTCTCCAGTTTTCCTCTCTAATTCGTTGGTAAACTCTTTGTTATGATAAACTGTGCCTTCCTTTTAGTAGAAAAGCCTTACTTGGCTTCACCAATTGCTGCAAAATAAACAGACATAAGGATAAAAGCTAGTTATGTACATGTTTGGGGTGTTATGCTGTCGTAGCTTGAGGAATTTGATGATCCATTGCGTTTGTGTGATTTTTATTTTTCCGAGTAATTGAGTTTGTGTACTGTCCTGATGAATGTTGGACATTTATTTGTTGGTACTTGGTAAAACAAACGTGTAGCTACCAATGAAACTGAGATTTTGGGTGCACATAAATATCTTCAGTATCACTTTAAAGAAGAATGATCTTCTTATTGCTTCTATTTCCTCTTGTTGCTTCTGAAGCTCTGAATATTTGGCTGATGTTGCATCATAATCATATAGATGAGAAGGAATAGGAATAATAGAGTTTGTGATCAAGACGAATACTTTGGTTTTGTTTCAAGTTGTTACATCTTGAGATATGTTTTCTGAGTATGTGTGCAATCTAATGTTTGCAGCTCTACTCGACATTCGTACTTCTTTTCGAGTTAACGCAACCTTTCTTTGTTGCATTGTGTTAAAACTGCTAACGCACTTGTTACTTTGCAGGTTTTGCCATCTCCTACAACTGGAAAATTTTTATTTGCCCCAAGTGGAGACAATCGGGACACAACATTGATGACTGGCGACGCTGATAAGGGGAAGGAGAACAATTTTGAGGACATTAATGCCTCGTCATTTGCATTCAAACCCATCACTGAATCTGCTTCATTCCCATACTTAAATGCAACAAATAAAGTAATTGATTGCTAGCTCTTCTTTACTTCTCTTGTATATATTTGCATCATGTGGTTGTTTTGCATTTCATTTTCTATGGTATATTCATTTTCTTTCAATGACCAAATTAGTACATATGGCTTTGCTCTGCAGACTTTTCCAAGTGCTGGGTTTACTGTCCATTCGAATACCTCACTACTGCGTCAAAGTATGGAAACAACTAAAACGCACTTAGTAAACAGTGGTACCACCCTGTTTCAGGAGGCGAGTTATGGTAAATCCGATTTGGGTAACAATGGTAGCAGCAATTTGCTACAGCAGACTCACAACTCTGCTGGTGCTGTGGAGCATTCTCCTCCTTTTGATGAACCGAACGAAGATGGAGATCAAAGAAGCAGCGGGGATCCCAATAGTGGTGGCAGCACAGCTGAAGATGGTTATAATTGGAGAAAATATGGGCAGAAACATGTAAAAGGAAGTGAGTATCCTCGGAGTTATTACAAATGCACACACCCGAGTTGTCCCGTTAAGAAAAAAGTAGAACGATCTCATGAAGGTCACATCACAGAAATAATCTACAAGGGTGCTCATAACCACCAGAAGCCTCCTCCCAACCGCAGATCAACTCTAGGGTCATCAAATGCACTTGGTGATATGCAGCTCGATTCTGAACAAGGTGATCCCATCTGGTCGGCAGTGCAAAATGGAAATGTTGCAGGAGGCTGGAAACCGGAGAATCTTGAGGCAACTTCTTCAGCACTGCCGGGCCAAGAATACAGCAATGGAGGTACTACTACTGCTTTGCAGACTCAAAACGGTGCCACATATGAGTCGGTGGATGGTGTTGATAGATCTTCTACTTTCTCAAATGATGAAGAAGATGATGACCGCGCCACACATGGCAGTGTGTCATTAGGTTATGATGGTGAAGGAGATGAGTCGGAATCGAAGAGAAGGTTTCTACTTTTCCTATTCTGATTTATTCACTGAGGAGAAGACAAGTCAATGCTTATCTTTATCTTGTTTGGTATTGCAGGAGAATCGAAGCTTATGCTCCAGAGATGAGTGGGGCTTCTAGACCGATAAGGGAGCCCCGAGTTGTGGTCCAGACAACCAGTGAGGTGGACATCCTCGATGATGGATACCGTTGGCGCAAATATGGGCAGAAAGTTGTGAAAGGAAATCCAAATCCAAGGTTATTATTCTGCCTTACTGCCTTATTAGGGTCGTTTAGTTTGGGTGATAGATTAGATTGACATTGCAAATGATTGAGTATTTGAAGGTTTAGACGGTCAAACAAGCTCAAAATTGTTCAATCTTATCAAAGTGCGTTGTGTATTAGCCTATACTCCCTCTGTCCCCGAATAAGTGTTTCGAGCCGTATTCTTGTCGCAGAATTAGTGTCCTATCCCAAAATTCTATGTAAATATTATGCCAAACTACCAGATTTATCCTTTCACTCAAGGCAAAAAAATTTACTTTTTTTGGTTTACCCACTATCTTGGTATATGTTGCTCGTGACACTTATTCGGGGATGGAGGGAGTATTATTTTTATCTATTTAAGCTCCCTCCCTAAAACTATCACTCATCTTTTGTGCCATCTGATGCAGGAGTTACTACAAGTGCACAAGCACCGGCTGCAATGTCAGGAAGCACGTGGAACGAGCTTCCCATGACCTGAAGTCCGTGATAACAACATATGAGGGCAAGCACAACCATGACGTCCCAGCAGCGCGCAATAGTGGCGCCCACGTGAACTCTGGGGGTCAAAACTCACACCCTTCCCAACAATCTCTTGCTGCATCAAGTAATGTCCACAGGCCTGAGCCTTCCCACCTCCGTGGCAGCACAGCCTGGTACGAACGACCTCCACTAGGCTCGTTCGGGCTACCCCCGGGCAGGCCACAGCTAGGACCAGGTCATGGCTTTGGATACGGAATGAACCAGGCCGGGCTGGGACTGGCTGGTATGGGGCATAACCAAGGCAAGTTACCAGTACTGCCGGTTCATCAGTATTTAGGACATCAAAATCGGGCTGTAAACGACATGGGTTATATGGTACCGAAAGGCGAACCCAAGATGGAGCCTGTGACAGATGCAGGTTTGAACTCCTCCAATGGATCATCAGTTTATCAGCAGCTTATGAGCAGACAGCCGCTCGGACCACAAATGTAAATGCTCAATAAATTTTGTTTTTGAGCACCAAAGGAGACATGTGGAATATATATATATATATATATATAACTCTTATTATAAGTGATTTTGAACTGGGATTGCTAATTATAGATCATTCTTTATTTTTTTTGCTGGTATTGGAATCAGTGAACTGTGGTGCATTTTGTTTGTGTAATGTTTAAATGTTGACTCCATGGCTCTGTCTTGAGCTATGTTGCATGAGTGCGTGGGAACGGATGCGGGGAGATATGATACGGATATGTGGATACGAAATTTTGAAAATTATAGAGTGCGATTCGGTAAGGATATATTTAATATTAATATTTTTTCATATGTATGTAATTTATTTTTTTTAATCAAAAACTTAAGCATTTTTAATTATATAATTTAATTAAGTAACACAAATTAATTCAAATATCATTAGTCCAATCTTGAATATTATTATCATAGTCAATCTTATACACTCATTTCAATTTTCACCCACGGGATACGTGAATTTTAAACACAAGACTTGCTAATCCGATTACTTTTTATTCTTTATTTGGAAGGATACGCCACATGGCGAATCGGGTGCGAATCTCACAGGAATCCGACGAGAATCCGATTCGGAAACATGGTATTTTTAGAAGAATCTGTGAGATAAAGAAAGTTTTTTAATGCTTTGCTATTTCACTTTTTTCAAAATAAATCCGTCTGAAAAGTGAAGGGAGCATGAGTAGGGCATGAGAAAGAAATGAAACATGGTTGTCCACTTGTCTACATCAAAACAAAATATCAAGGGAAAAAGAAAAACATGAAGACTTTGGTATTATGGAATTCGTAGAGGACGGTAGAGATTAAAAACGAAACCTTTATGTTTACAAATAAGATTTATTCTCGCATGAATGTATTTGAAGAGGCAATTCGAGTTTCATATTTACTCTTTTGAAAATGAGCAACACTCTGAGTTAACTGCTTGCCTAGTAAGGTTGGTTTTAGCTTAATAATACATAGTTGAAAATTAATAAACTCTAATTGAGATGAATAAACTCTAATTGAGATTAATAATCTCTAATTGGAGCTTTATAAATTCTGATTGAGGATTAATAAATTCTAAATAAGATTAATAAACTCAAATTACCTCTTAATTATCCCTAATTGCCCCTAATTAACTTAATTACCCTCTAATCCCCCTTAGTTTCTCCGTAATTACAATCAATCCTACCACAGGGTTAGTTATACTCAAATTTCTGTGTTTGAAAATTGGGTCTCGGTACTCACATTTATAAGTGAGTTTTGTGTGAGGTGATTTTATGGTAACACGAGTCAAAAATTTAAATTCAAAAATATTTATGATGATTTATTTGTCATTCATTTATTTTATTTTTCAAGAAAAATACAATTCAAGTATTCTTTTGGAAATTAGGTCACATCTATAATAAGGTAAGACGAGTCAAAGATTCAGTGCCAACGATATATTTGTTATTCATGAACACGATTTTGAATTCCGATTTTTGACCCGTCTTATCACAAGTCTGTCTCACATACATTTATGTGTAACAATTGAGTTCATGTGGTTTTGTGCTAAACAAATTGAGTTTTTATGCGTTTATTTGCATTTAAATTAGTTATTTCTCCATTAAGTAGTGCAAAAAAGTGAAATTGTATTGCAAGTGAAACTATTAAAACAAATGAAGAATATAAATCCAGTTTATATCAATATATTTGATTACATACAACGATTGATACCCCAAAATTAAATTGCTTGGCTAAATTTGTAGTTGCCATATTATTAAGAGAGAATGGGTGATTCTAGCTACTTTTAGATAATAAAGATAAAATTTAAGCACGGGATAAAAAAGATAAATACTGACCACTTTTTGAGGTAATGTATATTAATATACACTTAATAAAATTCACGAATGTCAATAAATTCACCAATCAAAACAAAAAATTTCATGAATTCGTGATTTCTCCAAATTTCGCTAGTTAATTCACGAATCTTTACATAAATTCACAAAACGAATTTTTTTAATTCATGAATTCACAAATGAAAATTGAAATTTTGTGAATTCATGGTTTATCCAAATTCCGCTTGTTAATTCACGAATCCTTACCTAAATTCACAAATCTAATTTTTTTAATTTGTGAACCCACTAATCGAATTTTTTAAATTCGTGAATTCAAATTCACAAAATCGTCATTCGTGAATTCGTAAAATCTTTGTAAATTTAGAATTCGTAAATTCACAAAATCGTCGTTCATGAATTCTTTAAATCTTACCTCACATCTAATTTTCTCATAACATTCAAACTGAATCGGAGTTATGTGATGTATAAAGATTAAAAATAAAAAAAATGCACTTATGCACAAACCGAATTTTATCGTGACAATTTTGTGTTCGTGTTTAGTCATTTTGGGTTGGGTTCGGGTTCGGGTTGGACCTCAATAGATCAGATCGAAATCAGGTTGACCCAAACCCGACCCGATTGCCACCCTTATATGCTGGGTTCATCAAATAAAGTTTCAGTCCTAAACTTCGATTATATCCTTCGTTGTGATAATATCACAAGTTAAGCTCTTACAATTTAAACTTCGATTATATCCTTCGTTGTGATACGGTTTGTACATAAGTTTTACAATTTAAGCTCTTATTATCCAACTATTTAAGTTGAAGTTATATATGTGTACATACCACCAACAGCCCATTTTTGACTGGGCTCTTTACCTCCTAAATATGACCCAATTGTTTTTCCTAATTTCTCCAATTGACCCAATAAGTTGAGGTCGGCCCAGACTGATCCGTCTATATAGAATGAAGTATAGAGAGAGAAGGCCCTAACATTGATTGCTCATTACGCTTAGTAATCATCATTAATATATCATAAAGTCTTTTGAAACTCTTGTGGTGTATATTTTGCACAAATATTTGGTTCAAATGTATTTACACATTATTAACTAATATTATCTCTAATGTAAATTCTTTTTAATCATGTGAGTGAATGCTTGCATTATATGTGCTAAAAAGTAAAAATCGGTGGCTCGAGATTACAAATGAAAAAAAAAATACAAAATAGAAATTTGATTCAATGGTAGTTTTTTTTTTTTTGAAAGAAAATTCCATTAGTCCTTAGGACAAATCTTCAAGTATAAGACTTCAAAGCCACCATGACGGGAAGTTAGAGTGAGACAAATTTGCTACATATTGGGTAAGTACATGAGCAACTACATTAGCATTCCTAATTTCCTATATGCATGTCTCACTCCTATAACAAACTCTTTTTCACCATTTGGAAAAGCTCAACTAGATCATTCGGCAGTAATTTCGGTCCACCTTCCACTCGATACAGGATATCAAATGGGTATTGTCAATAGTTATGAAAATTTTGATAATGAATCTAAAACACACAGAATTTACGTACTTGCCCTAAAATTTTATTGAACAAAAGTGGTAAAAATCATGATTTGAATGTGTGGAAATTAGAAGTACTTGAATTTGTTTATGTTAGTGAAAAATGCGCAATACACAATCTACCCTCTTTTGCTTCTTAATTTTTCTTACGAATATAATTCAAAAAAAAATTGAGATGAATAAATATTTTTTTTTCTTGCTTAAACAAAACGAAGTCAATTTTGTGAACTAAGCACGTGATATAAACGTGCATAGGCCCGTGGATCAAGCTCGTCTCAGGAAAACCACCCAACAGCTACTCTTTAAATAAAAATAAAAATATAAAATTTAATAAATAAGATAATAACGAAAAGAAAAAAGAAAAAAGAAAAAAAAAAGAAAAAGAGAAAAATGAAAAAGGAATGAAATCGATTTTGGTTTTGTTCCTAAAGTAAAAAATTGGAGAACCAGAAGCAAACCTACCAAATTTTACAATCCATCGAATGAGCGCATCAAAATTTACGAATTTCTCTCATCAAACTGAAACTGATTCTTGGACCGTGCCTGGACTGCGAGAATTGGCTTAAAATTACCAGATTTTTACGCACAAATTTCTGCGTGTAACACACGCACAAGTTAGCTGGATAATGAATTTTGTTTCGTGTTGATGGAGTTGAACAGATCTTTTCCCCAATCGAATTCATGTGATGATGAGAGTGAGAATTGGATCTGATCTGAAAGATTGAAATCCTTAAACTTCAGCACTGGAACTTCACTCAAATTCACAAGGTAAACCCTCGACGCCGAGTTGAATTTGAAATTATTTGAATTCAGAATTACTCAGATCTGCAAACTGATCTTTACTCTTACTGATATATATGAACAAACGCCTCTGTCTGCAAAGAAAATTTTAATTATAAAAGAACTCATCTACTTATAAAGCAGGAGAAAGCGTTTTAATTAATTTTAGGGTTTTGTTAGAACCCTCAGAAAGGATTGAAGGCCTGACGACTGGATTAGTATCTTAATTTCTCAGTAATTGATTATTTATTTCTAATATTCATTTAGTTCCTCCGTCTGTGTGTGTGTGTGTGTGTGTGTGTGTGTGTTCTGATTACAGAATTGAGAATCGAGGATGAATTCTATTGCTTCCAGTATGCTGCTGATTGTAATTATATGTTGTGTATAATTGAATTTTCATTTATAAATATTTGAATGTAGCTTAAGTTTTGGAATATTATCTGGATGGTCCAGTGACGGTCTGATAATTATGGCAATTCTATGAATTTCAGGTTGGCGAATTGTCAGTTGTTGCTGATCATCTAGCTGTATATACATATATCTTATCATATATCCGAACACCTGGAAGACATGCATGCGAAGCATCGAAATGGACCTGGGAATGGGTACAGGTCAAATATCATGGGGATGGGGGGTGTGGCTGCTGCCTCAAGAATTCCTCCGGAAGGTTCAATGAGAGGTTATCGGATATACAATTCTGAGTACAGGAACTATAACCGTGGTGGTTATGGAAGTGGGGGTCACTCAAAGCAATATCAGCCATCTCTGCCCCCTCCAAGGGAGGCCGACATTTTCATGGAAGCTGGAAAGATGGCTGCTGAGTATTTAGTTTCTAAAGGCATGCTGCCACCAAATGCACTTTCAGGCAAGTGGCAGAGTGATGGCTTGAAGAACCAGGGTGGAAACTTTCAGGGTGTTAGGTCTAATGAAGCAGAAAAAATACAGAGTTCTGTGGATAGCCGTGCATCAGCTCATTCCCGATTGGGAAATGCTGTTCTAGATGTAGGTCAGGGTAGGAGAAAGTATTCTGATGAATATAATTCAGTGGGTTCTAGAAGTTCTATTAGAGGAAGGAAAAGAACTGGGTCCTTCAAAAATTATGGGCCGGAGGTTAGCAGAGAATTGGGAAGAAGTGGATCATTGACGGAGAGGATTAGAACTTTTCACAGTGCAGACACGGAGAGTGATGCTTCTGTTGGGCATCATGGTGAGCAACCTGCTGGTAAAGATGGTAATGGTGAGATAAATAATTCATCTCCTGCTGAAACAGCTCAACAAACTGAAAGTGAAACTCAAATTGTCTCTGGATTAGAGAAACGTAACTTAGTGGATGATGCAGGTGGGGATAGTAGTACTTTGAGTAATGAGAAGTGTCTAACATCAGATGCAAACGGTGAAGCCATGAAAAATGATGAGGCAGAGTTGGTTAAAGAGCAAAACAGTGATAATGATTTGCAGCAAAAGAATGACGAGAAAAAGGAGGTTGCATCTTCTGGAATGGAGGATACTTTGGTTAGCATGGACTATGTTGATTTAGTAAAGCAGTGCAAATTTGTAAATGTTCCTACTAAAGCTCGTTCATCATTGACAATTAAGAGTTCAAAGGGTGATCAGAATCCAACTAAAGAAGATGATAATATTTCCAAGAGAGAACCTTTGGAAGATTCTGGAGTTCATATCATAGATGTTGACATTGAGAATCTGGATGGTAATGCTGCTACCCATCAAAATAGTGAATTCAAAAGCCTTCATTCAGATGATTCCACTTCGGAAAAGGAAAAGGAGATGAATATTACATACTCAACAAGATCAGGACTAAGCTTGAGGTCTGAATCTTTTCCTGAAAGATCTCTATATAGAGAGCAGCAACCAGATGAGGGACTGTCAGGATTTGGGAGGTCAAAGTCCATGCTTATGGAGCGAGGTGAAAAACGGGCAATAGATTGTAACCCTGATGGTAAGGACGATTTTAAAAAGCTTAGACAATGGGTTCCTCCTCAGGATACTCAATCTAATAGCTCCCCTCCAGTTTCTAGCACAATGGAAAGCAAGCCACTATCACAAGAACCTAGTACTTCACAGAGTGCTCGTTTAGCTCCATCTCATGATCAGAATAGTTTGGATATTTCATTATTTCCCAAAGACCATGCTGACTCATGTGAGTTCATACAAGAAAAGCAGCTGTTTCCTAGTTCATTTAAGACTTGCGACCTGAATCTCGCTGGAGCTTGTGATGTCAACGAGAATCATGATGCTGATCCCATGCTTGTATTTCCATCTATTACTCAAACTGGAAAAGCAGCAACACCTATTGATGTTGATTTGTCCATGGGTAATAATGGTAATATGCCTAATAAAGTTAGTAAGCACATTATCAATGAGAAGGATATTGAGGTTATAGATTTGGAAAAGGATTCTGGACATGAAGACAAAACCTTCGGTAATCCTGACAGAAGGTTAGTTTGTTGTTAAAACATGCCTATATGTACTTGCAAGTACTTATATTTGGACAAACATACAAAGTTAGGCATGCTTAGTAGATGTTGCTATGATTTGTTTCTTGTGACCTAATCTCATCAATTTTGTCACACATAACCTGATTTATGCTTGGCTATGGTTATTGATTCAGGGGAGATACTGTATTCACTGACCTGGATGGCTTTCCTAATAATGTACCCAATGCTAATGGGATGCCTGATGTTCAGGACGGTTATGGACTTATGATATCGGAACTTCTTGGAAATGACAGCCCAAACTGTGCTTCTGTACCAACAGATTTAAATTCTTTACACAATCATATGGGTCTACCAAATGCAGAGGTAACGGAATACTGATTGGCTCTGGTCCCATTGTTTTGTTGTGATCAAATTGAAGGGCTCAACTACTGTTGCAAGCATCTGCTTGTAATCAACATGGAACTACTTATCTTTAAAAAGGGAAATTTTTTTAGTATTAAGCTTGGTGACTCATTTTGTGATCTGACTTGATTATCCCAAATATCTTATGTTTGATGTCTCTTATTATTCAATATATATTTTTCTTCTCCAATTTAGTGTGAGTTGTGACTGATAACAATGCTTTATCTTACTTTCCTTAGATGATGTATCTTATTTTATATTTGTTGCAGGGAATTCTTGGCGATGATGACTCAATTTATATGTCCCTGGGAGAAATACCAATAAGTATGCATTATACTTTAGTTTTGTGATCCATCTTGTTAGTTCACTGCCATTGCATTTGTTGATTATTTGAATAGTTTTTCAATCATTTACTGTATAATGTGAAAAATATTTATATTTCTGGCATGCGTACTAAAGATGAATTTCATGTTTCAATGGTGGTAACATTATCCGAGAACATAGTCTAGGAGATCGATCTCCATAGACGCTCTCTCTTTCTGGCCTAGAATTGGTTGGAACTTAAATGTAGATTCCAATTCTAATTAGCATATGACTAGTTATCAATTAGTAGGCTTGATCTGTCTAGATTTCTTCCTGCATCCAAACATTTATATGTTATTGCTATAGAGTAGTGGGAACAGTGTGGTTTTCACTTTGTTGAAAATTATACTAAAGGGGAGTATACTTTGCATGATTAGGTTGGATTGATTAATTGTATCCGGATTATACATTGTTTACTTGATTGGATAACAAATATATTCCAATGCCCAGAATTATTTTTTAAAATTTGGACTATTGCTTGAATATGAATCCAACCCGAGAAGGTGTGATTGTTTTTCTAACATATGTTTTGTCATCTTTGTTAATGACTTATATCTTGTTTGGTATGGATAAAAAAGCAAGTTGTCCTTGTGTTTATCTTAAAATTCAAAGTTGTCCTTTCGGCAGTTTCCATAAGCTTGTTTATTCACTTATAGTTATATTGTTCTCTTGTGACAGCCTTGTTGTAATTTCATGCGGAAGTACATCTCTGCTAATTGTGTTCATGTAATTTTTTTTATTTTATTTTTTCAGTCATGGGAACTAAGATACTCCTTTTCTATGATAGTAGTAGTTTGGGCTTGCATTTTTCTGTTCTTATAATGTTTGCAATAGTCTGGTACTGATAGCATGCAATACTTGGATGTTCTGGCTCTCTCTCTCTGAGCACATTAAAATTGATTTGTTGCAGGCATGCTGGGAGCCTGGGAGCAGCCATCGCAAGACTATGGTAAACCATTTTGAGCATGCTGACCAAAATCTTGTGCCTCAATCCAGATATGCAGCTGTTGTTGTGCTCGGCCATTTCTTGTTGATGCCTCGTTAGTGTGATCGAGTAATGGTTTACCCGTATTTCACCACGACTTGCGTCCCATCTCCATTAATACTTTGGATTTTAGTCGATTTATCATGTAGAGGGTATCTCAAAGATGTGGAAATGGTAAATTGTGAGCGGGCGATGCTCCTCATAACCAGAATGGTTATATTATGTATGTAGAGATGAGGAGATGCATCACCATTAGCAAACTATATATATATTGCAACCTTTTGTGTTTCACACAGGTAATGTGGTTTAGTGTTTGGTAGTTGAATAGAGATATTATTTGGCATTGCTTACAGGAAAAATAAATATATATGGGTATTGTCATACAGGATGCATAAATGTATACTTTTTTGAACAACCATTACAAGAAATTTTTAAAGGTCGCGTGACGGGTATTACAACAAACATTACAATGTACGTACTTTTTTATTATGATATGTTTGTAACATGAAATTATTTTCTAAAAGATACTCTTATTTATTTTTTGGAGAATAGAGAATAGGGATATTTAAGTGAAATCTGTCAGCAAATTAAGTCTAGATCGGATTCAAATTCTAGCGCTTTTCATTTTCCAAGTCAAAAAATCAATAAATAAATGGCGAGACTTAAAGATTGTATTATTAAAAGGTTGCACGAATTTGGTTGCGGCCCAAATCTACTCTACTCGTATTTTAATTATTAATAATGATAATGGCTAGAAATAAAAACTACTCATAAATAATAAAAGGGCGAATGTTGAGGCGGCAGACACGCGGCGCCAGGTGATTGGGCGTAACTAGGCCACGTGTACATCTGCACACATCTCTAAATCACAATCCCAAAACTCTTCTGCATCCGTATTTTTCATGCATGCTGCACCGTCACACTCCCTCCTTTTTAAGGAATATAATATAGGGTAATTCATAGTTTGTAGCCCCAATTTGAATTCTTTTTTATTTATAGTTCCAACTTCAATTTATTTGAAAAAATACTTCAATTTTGAGAAATATTTGAAATATGGCCTGCGTATTATTTTTCGGCAACCTGTTGCTGACTCAGCTTTCAGAAATATGACGCGGATTTTTGAACGTCACATCACAAGAAACGACATCGTTTCTTGTTTATGATTAAAAAAGAATAATAATAGATTGTGGCCCAACTTTGAACATTTTTCGATTTATGGCCTCAATTTAAATTAAGTTGAAAAAAATCTTCAACTTTGAGAAATTATTGAAATATGACCCGCATTTTATAACTTCATCAAAGATTTATTATGACACGGTTTTGTAATATAATTCACGAAAATGAATCTTCGATGAAATATAAAATGTGGGTCATATTTCAATAATTTCTCAAAATCGATGATTTTTTTCAAATTAATTCAAGTTAAGGGCCATATGAAAAATCCTCAAAGTTGGGGCCACAAACTATGAATTATTCTTTTTTAATCATAAACAAGAAATGACATCGTTTCTTGTGACGTGGCGTTCAAAAATCCAAGTCATATTTCCGGGAGCTGAGTCAGCAGCCGGTCGCCGGAAAATAATACATGGGCCATATTTCAAATATTTCTCAAAGTTGAGGTATTTTTTCAAATAAATTGAAGTGAGGCCATAAATCAAAAAGCTCTCAAAGTTCTATAAACTACCCTATAATATATGAACGGTTTATATTCAACCACTTGTGTAAATATAATAAAAATAATTTGCTTTTTAAATTCGATTGTGTTTAATAAAAACTTAAAATGATGGTTTATTATTGATTTGATTTCATTTAAATAATACTATCATAATGTTTAATTTGATATCCGCTGTTGAAAAATAATTAAATTAAGATTGACCATAATATGAAAAATAAAATTGGTTATGATAAGAAAATAAAAATTGACTATTATTATAAAACTATCAAGCCCTAGATTTGAACTGTCCATGTAATGCATGATGGAATTATTTCTTCACTATTTCAACTTATTATTTATTATAAAATTAATGTGATTGCAGGCTATGTAGTTACACATTTCCTGGATTGTATTGTTAGTGTTACTAGTATCTCACCCACGCGATATATAGGGGATCATATTATTTCTTTTGGGTCGTATGACATCGATTTTTTTTTTGAAAACAACGTCGAAATTGTGTCTACTTTACCTGAAAATAAAACAAATATAAACAAAAGAGATGATAATAATAATAATTATTATTATTATTATTATTATTATAATTTTCGCCACGTGTCATGCTCTAGACAGACATATGGTTGACACGTAGGAAACAAATTGTTAATTCCAAATCCCATAAATCTAATTAATCTCTCACCCTCTCAACCTCCCGGCACTCCTCTCTCTCTCTCTCTCTCTCTCTCTCTCTCATGTACGGAAATTTCTCGCCACTCTCAAAGGCCTACTCCTTCTCTGCCGCCACGCCACTTGACATCAATCCACGCCATTCGCCAAGGCTTGCCGGCGGCGACTCTTTCTCTACCTCTCGCATTGTTTTTGACTCATGACTCAGGCGGAAACCCCGGCGATTAGAACATCCTTACCCTTCTCCTGCACCATAATGTACTGTTCACTCATTGACTCAACAAAAAACACATAGAAAGAATTATTTTTATGTGTTTATGTAGAAAACATATCAAATTGCTTCCGTATTTTGGCCCATTTTTTATTTGATTTGTTGAATTTGCATGTGCTGATTACATATTTACTTTGAGAAGAAATCTTGTTTGTTTATATAATCTGGAAAGCAAGACATGTATGTTACATTGCTCTGTTTCTTCGTTCATTTTTCAGTACCCCCGGCTATCTCTGGTCTTTGTAATCACATTTATTGGATTATGTTGTAAGGATCAAAATTACCAGATCTGAAGTATGATGGGAGAAGACCACTGCATTTAAAAAAATTTAATTTGGAATTCGATTGAAATATTAGGAAAAGTTAGTGGTACTTAAGCTTTTACTGTTTCCAAGAACGAATAATATTGCAAAAGAAAATATACTACGAAGATGGTACGTATTCTTGTAAAAAATTCACTAATACTTGATGAACATATATGTCCGGACATAAAATAAATATATTAATAATTTTAACTTATAATTTATCAAATAAAATAATGGTATTGGTTAGTGCTCTAATATATTTACTTAATTAATCTAAACCGTCATTTTTAAAGAGAGAAATATGAATACAAAAAATACGAAATTAAACTAATAAAGTTATTTTGTGATTTTCACTAATCTTTCGAAAATACTATTACTTAATAGATATTTATGCATTCACTTGAATTAGATTACTCAAAAATTAATAAATTGAATGAATGTGGAGAAATTACAAAATTAAACAAATAAGTTAAACGGATCGAACCGATTCATTTACCTAAACTAGCTAGATTATGTCCGGACATTTATGTCCGAATAGCATCACTCGAAAAAAAATATAGTATATATTATATTGTGCTCTACATTGGGTGGAAATGGGCGGGAAAATGGATGTAATAGTTGGTTTTAAAATCGTGTCAGTGATCATTTTGTTAATACTCCCTCCGTCTCAATAGCAAGGTCTCGCTTGCTTTGGGCACGGTTATTAAGAAACAAGACTAAAAGGAGAAAAAGTGTAGAAAAAATGGTAGGTCCTACAGCTTTTGAAGAGTTAATTATTTCCATTTTTGGAATGAGACCTTGCTATTGGGACAGACAAAAAAAGGAAAGCGAGACCTTGCTATTGGGACGGAGAGAGTATCAAATTTTTTGATACATGGATTAATTACTGAACCTAATTTTATGTACTTTTCACCTTGCATTTGTGAACCCTTATTTTAAGTTATTTTTTGCTACATTATGGTTTTGATGCTTCACATGTTATGTTTATAAATCTTAGGTGACTGTTTTTATTTGTTAATTGTGATTTTGACGAGTAGCGGAAGAAATGCCAGGATGAGTTCTTACCGCTTATTAATCCATAATCCGTTCCATTATTATTATTTTGATAACGAAAATAATAATAATAATAATAATAATAATAATAATAATAATAATAATAATAATAATAATAATAATAATAATAATAATAATAATAATAATAATAATAATAATAATAATAATAATAATGGAATGAACATTATTATATTTTCGCCAACTTTGATTTTCAATGTTAAAATGAATTGAACTTATTTATCTTATTAAAGTTATTTTCAAGTTCATTATTTAAGTTCAGAATTGTGAGAAATCTTATGCGGTGATCGTGTTTAATTTTTATCTTTTTAATGTTGTAATATAATTTAAATCATATTATTTCTCAGTAATTTTATTTTTAAAATTCTTCTTCCTATGTATTTATAAGATTTTGATTAATTGAGTCCCGAAGCAAAAAATTAATTTTATTTTTAAAATTCTTCTTATATATTTATAAGATTTTGATTAATTTGTTTCTAACTATGTTTTATCCCCAATCCAATACACTCTCGAAATGCAAGAAAGAAAATGGATTATCTACCAATGAGTGCATCACAGTGTCTACATAAAATTACCCTCAATTTCCCTTCATCCAATCCTCCATTAATTGATATAGCTTTAGTAGGTTCTAGCTAGCTATATATGTGATGAAACTTAATTTTATATGTTCTTCTACGTGTTAACACATCCTCCCTCCCTCCCGCTGAAATTGTCCTCTTACTGTTCGGCACAGTTATTAAGGAAAAAAGGTAAAAAGGGAGAAAATGGGTAGGTTCCATTGCTTTTGAAGGGTTAATTATTTCCTTTTTGGGAAAAATGACAATTTAAATGGGACAACCAAAAAGAAAAGGAGGACAATTTCAATGGGACGGAGGGAGTACTATTTACATAGATGTAGATGCATATATATATATATATATATATATATATATATAGCACGGATCAAATAAGAACACTTTCTTAGATAAGAAATAAGAACAAATCTGGACCCTTGATCCTTGTTGATCTACGGTCCAGATTTAACCGTGCATTTAATTACTCTAATTTATGCATTTAAATGCTAATGCATTAAGTTATTGTATTTTATGCATTAAAATATTTATGCATTTAGTTTCTGCATTTTATGCATCTCCGATGTAATAAAAATGAATTGTTCTTACGTTCTCATATAAGATGTGTTCTCACCAGATCCGCTCCCTATATAGATATATATATATATATATATGTATATATATACGGTGGACTAGAGAATCTGTAAAATTATACTCCCATCATCCCAAATTAGTATAGTTCAACTAATATTTTATAACTCACAATAAATCAAACATGCATCACATTTTTTTTTAGGGACGGAGGAGTATTCATTTTCACAAAGGATAAATGTTTGTAATACAATGAAATCAGACACAACACATATACAATGGATTGGATGAGATGAGGCCTCCACATGCTGACATACATGCATGCATCTCCCCTTCCCCTCTCTCTCTCTATATATTTGCTCTTTCTCTCTCTACTAATTATTACTGTTATTATAAAATAGTATTGTGAAGCCAGCAATTATATGTACTAGTGCAGGTTCGGCTCCCAAACAGTAAACATCAATTAAACCACTTGCTACTCTCCCCAGAACAAAGAGTGTCTCGGTACCAAAAAATGCGGTCCAAATTTAATTATATGTGAAGTATAAAATATTAATTGGATCACATTTTTTAGGACGGAGGGAGTATGTAATTTGGGATCCCATATCTTGTACTATTTGTTGTCCCACCTCATATTTCACTGTCATTTTTAACGTTTTTTTTTTTAATTTCAATTTCATGCTTGTGTGTTTTGGTTTAGGTTTATAATTATTAATTAGAGTTCATAAATCTAATTAAAATGTATAATTATTTTTTATTTAATTTATAATTTTTAAATTAATAATTGAATATTAGGGTTGATTATTTCCATAAATAAGTTATATAATTTTATTATTGGTCACACCTCATCATTGTCGTTTTAAGTTTTTTTTTTTAATTTCAATTTCAATCTTTTGTGTTGCGTAGTTTAATTTTATAATTATTATGCAGAGTTCATAAATCTAATTCAATTTTTATAATTATTTTTTATATTTAATTTACAATTTTTAAATTAATAATGAAGAATCGGGTGATGGAGCGTAATTGTGGTCATTTTTTCAAAAAATAATCCTCGCAGGACTCAGGCAGTGACTGGCAGTCCAATCAACATTGATTGATCGAAAAATTGACCGAAGTTTATTTAAAAAAGGGATTAATTATAATTTAATATCGAAGGTTTGGGATAATATGCAATTTAGACTCAACTGTTAAAATGTTGTAATTTAATATCCAACAATCATGATTCCTTGCGATTCAGACCTAAGTGCGAGATTGAAATTGAGACTCAAACATCTATCTGATATCAAAATCCAAAATTGATTGAGAGCTTTTAAAATTCATTTCCATAACCATCATCTTGTATTGTCAATTTCATCATCGGACAATCGACAATTGAGTAATAGAGTCAGGACGAAGTCTTTACTTATTGCGCCAATTCTAACACAATTATGCAACTTTTGGACTATCAACGATGAAATTGACAACGTAAAATGATAGATCCAGACAATGAGCTTCAAAAGTCCTCCACTAAACTTGAATTTTGATGTTGGATAGGTGTCATCTAAATTGCAACTTCATTCTCTCATAAAAAATTGGTTAGGTTTAAAATTGCAAATAATCGTGAAGGCTTGTATTAAATTGCGACGTTTAAAAGATTAGGCCTAAATCACAATCACCCCAAACATTAGGTATTAAATTACAATTAACCCTTAAAATATGTGAAAGTTAGAATTTTAATTGTCATTTTTTAAACGTAAGGTTATGTATTTTGAAACGCTTAAACATTGAGAATAAAATAGTAATTTGACTAAATATTGGTTGCAATTACATGTTATTTTGACCGGCTAGGAAAATTACGGTACTATGAGCACTTTTTAAGAAATTCTCATGTATCACCGTAATATGTAAACCATATAAATAAATAAAAATAAATAAAGAAAATATATGTTGTTACAAAATGCTAACAGAGAAATAAATTTTAATTTTAATTAGCTATGTGCCTCACGCGGGTCAATAAATAATAACGTGGCATAAGTAGATCAATTGACTGCCTTTTAACATAAATTCTCGAATCTCGTTGCTAAGATCATGTTCTATCTACTTGTTTAAAATAAGAAAATTAGAAATATATAAGAATATTAATTTTAACTTGATGATAACCGATTTCTGTGGTCTTTTTAGATTCGGATAAATAAGAAAACATTAGTTAGTGCTAGCTAGTTGTTAGATAATTAACTTTCAAGTGATTATAAATTATCCATTTGCGTTCTAAAGCTAAATTAATATCTTATTATTTTATTTTTAATTTTTAAACGATAGATTCTCATAGATTGTTTATAATATTAGTTCACTTGAATAATATTTTGAGCTGCATAACATAGTTTATTTTCATTGTGAGAAGTGGATGATATACCAAAGAAAAAAACTTACCGAAATTAAAATTAAAAAAAATATATTTGATGAGTGATGGGGATTTTTTTGAGTTCTGTGATGGTAATAGACGTGCCCACGGTTCAAGGCCCGCCGGTTCCGGGCCTTGAACCGCCGGTTACGGTTTTCCCCGGGGGTGAACCGTAACCGGCCCGTCTACACTATTCCAGGTTTCGGGCCGGGCCAAAAAATCGGCGGTTTCAGTTCCGGTTAAAACCGCTGGTTTACGGTTCGGCCCGCCGGTTTTTTTATTTTTTTTAATGTACTAATATAAATTTATTATTTTGATTACAAAAAAGAACATTACGTAAATGAAGTACAAAACGAGCATTAAAACAAATGAAGAAAATTAACTCATTTTTATTAATTTATACCTATTATAAAATAGCATTATTTACAAAATTTGATTGACCTATTATACCATTATATAGTATTTTATTATTAATATTTATTATCATATGATTATTAATTTTATGTTTGACATATATATATATATTATTAATTAAAATCTATCAATATTACGTACATCGCACGTACCACTCTACTAGTACTTAAAATTAACATTACATAATTTATAATTACATTAGCAATTAGTAGGGGTGTCAAAATTGGCCCGGCCCGGCCCGGCCCGGTCCGAAACCGGGCTGGGCTGCCAATTTTCAGGCCCGCAGTATTTTCGGGCCGGGCCGGGCCACACAATGTTTGGCCCGAAATTTTTTCGAGCCGGCCCGGCCCGGCCCGAAATGGGTAAAAGCCCGCTGGGCCCGGGCCGGCCCGGCCCGAACAAATTGCACTATAAATATATTTTCGGGCCGGGCTGGGCCGCACATTTTCAGGCCCGAAAAATTTCCGGGCCGGCCCGGCCCGACTCTCTCATGCAATTTTTTTTGACCCGGCCCGATTATCCCAAAAAGCCCGACGGGCTCGGGCCGGGCCGGCCCGGCCCGGGAATTTGACAGCCCTAGCAATTAGCATAAGTTCCAATGAATGCTTGAAAAGAATGAAAATTTTAGTAAAGACAAAAAGATAAAGTGTAGAGAAATGGTGTGGAATAAATAAATTCTCAAATGGATATATATTCATAGATATACATATGAGGTAATTAAATAAAATAAAAATAATATTTTAAGCCGAAAACCGCCAGTTCGCCAGTTTTATAGGCCCGTCGGTTAGGCCCGCCGGTTAACCGTCAGTTCCGGTTACCAATTTGCTTGAACCCTAACCGGCCCTTCTACCGCCGGTTCCGATTACAATTTGGAACCGTTGACCACGGTTCCGATTAAAAAACTGTTGACCGGCGGATGGAGCCGGTTCCGAACCGCCGGTTCGTGAAAAATGGGCAGGTCTAGATGGTAAAGAATCTAAAGATGGGCTATCGCTTTTCCCTTTTCCCTTTTCCCCATTAAATCGGTGATTGTCATTTGACTTTGTCGCTTCGTAGGCTCTACCAAAAAAAATGTCGTATTTTTGTGATTACTTTTAATTCCATTTCTAATATTTATCTAATACACACCTACTTATATCATGCTTGAAAACTGGTGAAATAAAATTAAATAAAATTATAGTACATATTTAGGTCCATAAATTAAATTCTATACTTTATCTGTTTATAATTGAGTTCGTGAATCTCATTTATATTAATAAAGTGTATGTACCAGTCTTACTCATAATTAAGTCCTTGTACTTTATAATGCTTTGTTTTTATGTTTTGAAAGTTAACCCAATTTTGACCCTAAAAAAAAGTTAACCCAATTTTAATATAAACAGAATGAAGAGATTTTATTTATTATAAATTAAAGTACAAAGACTCTTAATTTTATATGTAATATATATACATAGACCCGTGTCAAAACGAGATGAGATAACAAAAACTCAAATGTACACGACATAAAAAAAAGGAAAAAAAGAAAAAAAAAACTTTCGTGATTCATTTCGTAATTCGTAAGGTAAAAAAAGAAAAGAAATAGATACTGTTTTATTCTTGAAATAGTGTATTCTTAAATTCCCTATACGATTAGTATTGATGTCAATTGATACAAGTATATTTTCGCTTTCATTATAGTCTCTAAAGTATTGAAAAACATGTTATTATATACTCGTAGTTTAAAAAGGAAAAGTTGTTAGAATAATACTACTATATGTATAGTATCGTCAAGACTACAAAATAAAGTGCTAAAACTTCAAAAACTTATTTAAACAAAAAAATAAATGACAATTTGATATCAGAATTGCATATAACATCTCGTTTTCTCATATTTCTTAAACACGCGAAGCAACATATTAGAAAAGAACTTTATATAGGCGATGAAGCCTAGCTCAATTGGCTAGTTGAGGCACCACAAGACTCTCCTTAGCGAGAGGTCTTGGGTTCAATCATGCATGCGTGCGGTGTAGTATATTTCACACCTTGTTTGGTGGTGTAGTGGTCCAACATTTATGTGGTGTAAAGGTCCCGCCTCTATGGTGGTGTAGTGAGTCAACTAAAATACAAAAACTATGTAACAATATTTTATAATATATTAAGAAACCACAATATATATTTTTTTTCTTTTCTTTTAGGAAAGAAACCACAATATGTGTTAAGGCTAAAATAAATTAAATAATATAGTAAAAGGTAAAAATAGGCACCGACAAAAATGAAATATTCTATATAAGTATATATTATATAACCACTATTTTTGGCTTTATAATGATGCTTTTTTCAATGATATTTAAATGTTGATATTCATTTTCTAATTTGGGGGTTGAAGACATGCAGCCCAAGCGGAGGAGTTGTAAGCCAAATCCATTATTGTTATTGTTATTGTTATTATTATTTTATTATTATTGTTATTATTATTGTTATTGTTATTATTATTATTATTATTATTATTATTATTATTATTATTATTATATCGACGTTTGTGCTCTGATGGAGGAAAATAACTCCCTCCGTCTTAATATTCATGGCTTGTATTCCTTTTTGGGCTGTCCCATGTAATATGACATATTTCCTTTTTGGGCTAATTTAAAGCTTACTTAGGTTCTAATTAAAGCACTTTTATTGACTAAATGATTAAATAATGAATAAAAACTACACTAAATATGTGGGTCACACACCTTTTGATCCCTAATTTCCTTCTCCTTAATATCCGTGCCCAAAAAAAATAAGCCATGAATATTGGGACGAAGGGAGCAGGGGCGGTTTTGGGGGTGTGCGGGGTGGCCGACCGCACAGGGCCCCGAAAAAACGAGGGCCCCAAAAAATATATAGGTCCTTATATATAAATATATATTTAAATTATTGAATTTAGTACTAATTATTCTACTGGCTCAGTGGTAAAGTATCTCCTTCTACTTTAGTAGGTCATGTGTTCTAATCATGCTTAGAGCATTTTTTGACTCTTATTTGTTTTCCTTCTTTCTTTAGCTAGGGCCCAAATTCTCTCCATATATTGTAAAATTTATACCAGTACTTTTACTTAAAATAAAAACATGCATAATCTTGGAAAACAATAGAAAAATAAATAATATTTAGTTTTTTTATAATAAAATTCATTCAGAGCAATACTTTTTAAGTGAATGTCTTACTTTTATTTGTTTATCATGTGTCGAAAATATTTACTAAAATGATATTGATTCATAAATTTTACTAAAATAAATAAAGGTTCTAATTTTAATAAGGGCTCCGAAATGGCTAAACACTTCAAACAAAAACGTGAAGCTCCTTTCTTAAATCTTATAAATTTTAATTTTAGTTTATTTTTCTTAATAAATTTTGTTAAGAAAGTTTAATTATACTTTAAAAGTGACTATATTAACTTTTTATTTGTTTATCATGTAATTTGACTAAAATAAATTACTATAATCTACTAAAATATTCCCTTCGTCTCAGGTTAGTGTGGTTCAACTAATATTTTATACCTCACAACAAATCAAATATGCACCACTTTTGAGGGACAGAAGTAATATAATTAATTCATATTTTATATATTTTTTAACTATAAATAAAGGGCCAAATTTTTTAAACTTGCACAGGGCCTACATTACCCTAGCCCCACCCCTGGAAGGGAGTACTATATTAGTACTGTAGTTTTTTTTTCCTCCCCCTTAATCTTGTTTTCGATTCACCACGTTTTGTAAAATTTGATTTTCAAATATTTTCGACTTTTCTATAATGTTCAACATGGTACTAAACATTGGTTGAGTAAGAATTTCGTCAACTTTATATCTTCATGACTCGCTCAGGTTAATTATCACCATTATCTTTTGTAAATCCACACATATACTTAATGTTGGTTCACATACAAAATACGTCTCTCATATACAATGATAATAATGCATTTTATGTACTAAAATAATAAATTTTATACATTATTACAATGCATCATCATAATAATGCATTTTTTGATTAATATAATGCATTGTTATGTTAATGCATTCCATGTTCAATTATAATGCATTGGTCAATTACAACCGTAGATCTACAAAGATCAATAGTTCAGATCGCTTCTCATTACAGAAAAAATGTTTTGTATATGATCTTTCCCTTATATATGCATGACAATCATCCATACATTTAATACGAGATGTTATGTATCCGATTAAGGATGGTCTAGTGGTGGAGTGAGTATTTTTTGGACCAAATGTCTCAACTTCGAATCCCACAAATGTCTTAATAGGTCTAGACTTCTAGTATGTCACACTTGGTTTCTAATTTTGTAATAAACTTCTCTTGTATAGTTTGTAAGCTATTGTACAAGAGCGGATGTTTACTTATTGCATACAAAAAATGGCGGTTGTGGGTTTCCATAAGAAAAACGAGATTTTGTGCAATAATGCAATAAGTTTGTAAATGAACCCTCCAACAAATTTACTGGAATTCGCTAAGTATACACTAAAGAAAAATAATTATATTGAGAAATTGATTATGTTAGATGATACAATGTTGAAATTAAAAGAGGAAAAGAAAAAAAGAATTTGAGTAGAAAGAATAAAATTATCTTTTGATCTTATGTGGAAATTTCTTAACGCATTTGGAGCTAAATAAAAACCCCATGGAAATACAATAATTTAAAAAAATGCATGTACGGCATCGTTTGATTGTGGAAGAGGTGGAAATTTGAAGTTCCAGCACAGATTACAGACATATACAGCATTAATATTTTTTTTTTAAGCACACAGCATTAATATTATTGACATATGCATAAAGTAGTCTGCATGCGATTTGCCCACTTGTTTGTGTACTTGAGCAGCAGTCAAATCTAGTATAATATTTGCACGATATATTTTTTTATTTTTATATTTCATATTAGTGGTGCATGTCTATATCTATATAAAAAAACGTGAGATTTCAGGAAAACCAGCCTTGTGAATTAAATGTTGAATATTTAATATAATTATCATGTGTCCCACATAATAATAATAATAATAATAATAATAATAATAATAATAATAATAATAATTCTTTAAAATTTTGTGAGACAATTCTATTTTCATGATTCGAGCAATCTAGATTTTGCAAAATACAACATACGGATTGAGTGGTGGGTGGTTGAATTAAAGATATGTATCAATACTGAATTGAAGAAAAGAGAAAAACACGGCTTTGAATTGGGTCATAAATGAGTAAGTACACTAGTTAGATTAGTACTATATGGAATTAGAACATTTTTTAACTCACTAATTTCCCCTTCCATATTAAATGAAATTCTCTAGCTCATATTCCATTCTAGCGATATAGAGCATGAAGTATTTTTTTCTAGAGGAAAGAGAAGACTCGACTAGTCAAATCCAATTTTCTATTGTCTAACCGTGTTTATATTTTCTATTGTTTCCGTTGAATGAATGACAAGTGATAATTTAAAATTTTAAATGTAGTATATGAAGTAGGGTTTATTCCACCTAATTATGATATATATAATTAAATATCTCCAAATCGACACATGTAACTAATCTAATATAGACAATAGAAGATGTAACATGATTTGGCAGAATACTCGTGCGAGAATTCCATGCCGCCATTTGAGGGTCGTGATTTTAACTGTAAAAAAATGCCTACTAGAATTTTTTTTTCCTAAATTAAAGATATTTTAACGGATTGTTAATCTTGTTGGCTTCGCAAAAAAAGAAAATCAAAATCCTAATGAAAATAAAATTAGTTCAACTTCCTAAGGGTTTCATACTTGTTGGAACTTTCGCGTTGAAATAAGATTGTTCTCTTATAAGGGTGCGTTTATTTTAATGGTAAGAAAAAATGAAGGAAAAGAAAATTTTCTCACTTTAAATCTCTTATTTATTATCCTTCCTTTTCAATAGATTATAATTTCACCATTTCTCTTATCCTTTTTTTTCACTCCAAGGAAGGAAAATATGAATATTAAAGAAGCAAAAGGTTTATCTTCATTTTAATTTATGTAATAAATATCTCATTTATTTTACTGATAAATTTAATTTTAATAAGCAAGTCACAGAAACAAAGTTGCCAAAAAAAAAAAACAACAACCTCATTTATTAAAGGACAAGAAAGACATTGTTTGTCCAAATTAAAGTTAGATTGGTAATGTTCGCTACATTCTCTTTCTAATTTCATCATGTTTTATAATATTTTGCCAACATAATTAGTAATTTACTTATTCATAGAAAAAGGAATAAGGACGATGCTCAACTCGTGTTGAACTATTTAACTAGTGTTTTGTTTTTTCAAATTGAAACTCATGTGATGTTGTAAGAAGTAAATATGTATGTTTCAGTCATATATCTTTAAGGGTAATTTTCACTTAAATAGCTGAATTATTCAACTTTTCACAATTGTATTCTAAACTATTAAAAATATCAATTAAATGGCCAAACTATTAAAATTTTCACAATTATATTCTAGGTCAAACTTTCGCGACGGAAATTCAAGGTGTCACGTCGAAAATTTATTTTTGTTGAGTTTAGAATTTTGAAATTCTAAATATGTTTCCGGCGTGACACTTTGAATTTTCATCGCCGAAAGTTTGACCTAGAATATTATTGTGAAAACTTTAATAGTTTGGCCATTTAATTGATATTTTTAATAGTTTGAATATAATTGTGAAAATTTCAATAGTTTGGCTATTTAATTAATATTTTTAATAATTTAGAATATAATTATAAAAAGTTGAATAGTTTGGCTATTAAAGTGAAAATTACCCTATCTTTAATGCATTGTAGGCAAGTTATTTTTATTTTTGAATTCCTAATATGCACATTAAATCCTTGTAACTTTATAAACAGACTGTGATACGAGAACGTGGATGGCTGGTAATGAGCGATTCTACTTTGTTTATTTCTTAAGTGATGATTATATTTTGATGTTGTTTTGCTTAGGATGATTATTATGAATATTATTATTTGGTCCTTTTTTTTAAATAAATGTTAAAAAAAGGCTTCAATTCGGTAATTTTCTTAATAAAAATATGAAATTTCGTTTGGTTGGTTTGGAAATTGACGAATTAAACCAAACTTTTAGTTCAGTTAAGATTTTCAGTCGAAAACGCTTGATTTTAGTTTTTGGTCGGTTTGTATATTCTAGTTGGTAAGTTCGATCAATTAAAATTCTAGATTTTCAGTTGGTTGACCGATGCACACCCCCTAGTTCCGACCGATGATCGACTAAGAAAATATGAGTTTTGGATTTGTAGTATACGCTAAGTTTTTAACTGCTTGTATGCATTTTCGTTTAAGAAGAGCAATTAGAATCCTAAAAGCCTTAAATTCTAAAACAAACGTAGAGACTTGCACGAAACATAGTTACTTCATTAAATTCATTCTATATATGTCCAAATTTCATACACACTTTTGTAAAAGATAGACTGGGAGAATACACGAAAGAGAACTAAACCAATCAAAATATTCTAAATCTATTAGTTTTTTATTTTTTCCAAATGAAAAAAAAAATATTTAAAACTTTACAGTTTCCCAATTTGCATTGAGTGCACATTCAATATACATATGCTTGACCAACTGTTCACGCCTTTTGAACCTCCTTGATATGCTTCAAACTAATATATAATATGCAATTACATTATCTATTATTCTATTTAGTGGACATCTTTATAGTATATTTTACGTTTTTATTAATTTTTATTGACGTTGAGCACCTATATTATATACTCTATATGATTCGATGGATGACCTGAACTAACACCCCAACCCACAGACGAAAAAAATAGAAAAATTAACTTAAGCTATTTATTTCTTCTAAAAAAAAACTTATAAAGTGATTTATTCATAATTTCTATAGCCCGTTCACAATAAATAGGTTTGATCATTTAGCTCCAAATGTGTTATGAGTTGTCAGAAAGTTGTTGTCATTGATGAAATTATACTTGTGTTCATACTTTATAGCAACACACATAAAAGTTGTGGATACATCAAAGATAGATAAATCTTATCACATTTTTTTTATGAATTTTAGATACAAAAACAAATTGTTTATGTTATATCAAATAAATAAAACTTATATATATCTATAATAACTAACATATCCTTAATTACAAATCAAAATTTGTAAGAATATACGCAATAATAATAATAATATATCTATTTATATAAGTCGACTTTTGGAATTGGGTATTATTATGATCCAAAATCTCATCAACAAGAAAATTAGGGGAAAATGCAAAAAATCCAATGTTAAATAGCCAAGCATTCCTTTAGTTTTTGTGAAATTACAGTCTCTCCCCAAACACCTCAATTATCTAATACTATTAAGTATCGGTTAATTATTGGAAAATCACTACATTTGGGCATAATTGCAATAAAGCCTCTAAACACATGCATTTAAAATACTACTAATACTTAATTTTTTTCTGAAAAAAATTGGATATTAATCAACATCCCCAATTTCCGACGAGTTGAACTCTAATTTCAGAAAAATCTAGATCGATAAAATGTGCAGTTGGATGTTAATTCAAGTTGAGATCGAGAAACCAAATTTCGAATTATGGTTGTCATCAAACCAATGCCCCAAAATCGACTCTGGGCAAAGGCGAGACGCTAGAGGTGCCATCGTCCATGGCCCAAGGTTGAAAGGGATAAAAAAATAAAATAAAAATCTACTATATTATATTCAGAAAATAATAGACAATTGGAAGGAGTCCGTACAAATTTGATTTGATTAAAAATGGATTTAAAATTATTATAAATAAATCAATTACTAATTTTTTTATTTTTTAAAATGCATTAATTGTGCGTTTGATACCATTTGATAAAAAAAAAGGTCATGTATTGTCAGGTGTCTAGAATATTAGTTTACTTTCTCAACTATTATACTTAATTTAGAAGTCTCCAAACTATTGAAAAATCAAGAAATACAATTCCTATTCAACAAAAGTTGAAGTTTTAAAATAACCTAAAGAAAAAGAGAAAATAAAATTATAGTTGAATGATCTATTGATAAAGTAAATTTTTAGTATTTATAAAAATAATTTTTTGAAATGCTTCATGATTATTACACATTACATTTTTCCAAAAAAAAAAAAACTAATATCTCTCTTAATATATATATATATATATATATATAAATAATATTTAATTTTAAAAGTCAAATACCAATTACTTTAAAATATATGCATAAGAAACATAGTGTTGCTAAAAAACATGTATCCACAATATTTACCATAAGTACGAACTCACACCTTAAAAAAAGTCATTAAAATTCAAAGAAATGTATTTTGAGTTGAGTTGATCTTGAACGTGAAGTAAAGAGATCAGATTGAGCTCGATATTTAACGAATCGGTTCGGTTCATCTGTACCCTAATAAAAGTCTTTATTTCTTACTTTGATTAGGATCCATATCTATTGATATAAATATATTTTGACTTTTAAGTTTGTTTCATAGGCGTATGTGATAGTTCGGTGCAAAGTTTCTATAACCATACCGATTCAAAATTTTATACAAAGATATCAATCTAAAATGTATTAATGAATTAAATTTGAACTCGTAAGATCTTTAACCATAAGTTTGTTTGATTAATTGATCATCCCCCAAAACAATAACTATATAATACTGTATTTAAAACTATAAAAAAATTTTACACGTGTTTGGTTTTGTGATGTGAGAATTCACGTTTCAACAAAGAAAAATGGAAAAATCACAGATTACATATCAAGAAATTAATTAATCTATTAATATATTAAAGCACAATAATTGCAATGTCTTTTCCCGCCTATTCATATACTTTTTCTTCCCATTTTGCATGCCCCATGCACACTTCCAGCATAGCCCAATAGTCTCAATGTCTACCCACTCAAAATGACCATTCATCTGCTAAAAATAAAATGACCATTCATTGATGTCGTCCAAAAATAAATTTTTTGATTTAAATGACAACATTTTGCACTAAAGTTGCTTATTACTTTGACATTATATATATACCTTTCTAATTCTCTCGAAAAAAGTTGTTTATTACTATGTTACAATTTTTTTGGTAAAATATATTATTTGGTGATACTTTTTTTATTAAATTTGTATGGATGAGTTTCTTAACTTGAAATCTTAAATCTTAATATTCAACATAAGTATTATATATATACATATAGTATAATTGTATTAATAATCAATTAAAAAATTGTATTAATAATACATATGAACGTAATTATATAATTTTGGAGAATCATTTAGAATATAAATATATATTGAAATATGTATTAATTTTTTGATACTGCTAATTAAAACAATAATTCTCACTCTGCGCAGCACAACTCACGCGGATAAATCTAGTTCCTATTAAAACATAATAGCATGAAATAACATATACCGTAGTTGGTAGTTTCCCGTTTAAGAAGAGCGATAATTTTATTTATTTCATCTCCAAATAATAATGATTAACAAGGAAAACCAACATAAATACTCCATCAGCCTCCAAATAAGTGTCTCGAGCGGCCAAAATTTTTGTCCCCGAATAAGTGTCTTATTTTAAATTTCTATGTAAAAGTTATATCAAATTATCATATTTACCCTTTGACTCATGCCAAAATGTTTACTTTGTCAGTTTTCCATGCAATAATTAGAGATAACATGAGTTATTTTGCCCATTATTTTGGTATATGCATTTTGACGGCTGATGACACTTAGTTGGGACGGACGGAGTAGTATCAGTAAATAGTTTAGTTAAGTTCCAGTGGGGATGGCCTAGTGGTGGAGTGGTTTCCTGTTGACCAATAGGTCAGAGGTTCGAGTACTCTCGGCCACAAAAAAATCTTAGGTGGGGTGTGTGAGTTTAATATTTGTAATGATATTAAAAAAAAAATAGATTAGTTAAGCTAAAAACAAGACATCATTAATTTTGAAACATGGGCGCTGCTTTTTTTATCATCATTATTAAATAAAAAAAAACACAAAAAACAAATAAATAAAGTACCACTTTCTTGTCGCGTAGTGAAGGGGAGCGTTATGATCTACTGTGCTGCTGTAAAATTGTAATTTTAGAAAGATGACGAGGCTAAAACCGAACCAACACACAAATTCATGAATCATCCAAGAAATTGAAGTTCCAAAAAAAAAAAAAATGAAACATAATAAAAGAATACAGTTCAAATGGGTATGGTATTAAATAATTTGAGGAAATGGGAAGAAAAAACCCTGCTGTAGGGTAGGTATAGGATAGGACAGCTTTGTTTAGACTATGACTGCTCCTCTCTCTCTCTTTCTCTCTCTACATTTTGGGTTGTTTGTTTCTTCAATATTTTCTTCTCCTTTTCCTATAATATCTTTATTTTCTTTTTTCTTGACTCACGCATATTCACAGAGGGTGAAGTGAATCGTGGGGTGTTTAATGGTATAAACCTGCTTTCTGGTGGAGAGAAGAACCTGATGCCCCTTTTGATGTGTGAGTGGGTGGTGCTTCTTTTCTCTTCTCACCCTCTCTCTCTCTCTCCTCTCTCTCACATACTATAATATATACAAACACATATACATACACTCGCAGCTCTCTCTCTCTCTCTCTTTTTCTTTGCTATCTCATTCAGTGTTTTCTATCTAATTCTAACACTGTTAACCCCTCTATAATACATCCGATAACCCTCATTTTCAGACCCATTTATCCTCCTGCTCAAAGAGTTTCAAAGCTTAAAAAGGTTTGTAAAATTCATGTAGCCTTAGATTTCCTGCTGAATTTTCTTTTGCTGTAGGAGGCTTCTCGTTTTCATTTCATGGATCAGATTTCCTCGAGCTGCCTTGATTTCGTTTTTCACAAGATTTTAATTTCTGTTTATCCTCTCTCATCTTCTACAGCTTCTTTTCTTCAACTTGGCCTCCTTCTTTGCGTGATAAACTGTAAGCACTATTTCTGTGATTTTATGATCTATGGTTGACGGCGATTTAATTCTTGGTGTTTTTGTCTAGTAATCTTTGACGGACTTTGCTCAAGTCTTCTCCTTTGTGAGTGAATCTGGTCTTCTTTTTTTTTTTTTTTTCCTTTTCTTTTTTTGAATGCCGAATTTTTCTAGTCGTAGTTTCTACAGTTCTCAAACAAATCAAAATTTGCTATTTTGAATCCATCTTTTTCTTCAGTTTCTTCTACCCTAGAAACAATTTCCCACCGGTGACTTGGATTTCGAACTCTACTTATCCACACCAACAGTATGTAAAAAGCCCCAAATTTTCTTGCTTCGTTTCTGAAATCTTTGAGAGAGATTATTAGTATTTTTCATTCATATTCTCAATATCTTTGTCATGTTTCCAACACCAATTTCGCTTTCTTGATATTGTTTTTTGGAGTGCGTAAGCGCTTAGTTGTCTCCCATCTTGAAAAGCTTCACGAAATTTATGTACTTTATCTTGGTTTTAGCCACATAAAATGACGATTGATTAGGGTCTTATCATTACTTAATCTTCTCCCTCTGCCCAAAATTAACCATTTTTCCTTTTCAATCAAGCTCTCCCAAGATGAACTGAGATGTACTACGTATTTGTATGTTTCAGATTCACTCATTCCGACCACATAAAATAACGTTGTCTGGAATTTACTATTCCTGTCTGAAATATTTCTGCAGTTTCTCCTCTTCCAACTTGTGGGTCTTGTGCTAACACGTTCTTTATGTATGTATTCTTTGCAGGGGTGATGGATTAATTGGGGAAAAGTGAGATCTTTAGCTGAGGTGGGGTTGTTTGATTCTGCGTTGTTGTTGGTGGTGGTGGTGGTGGTGGTGGGGTACCGGAGGCGCGGCCTACTGTTGTTAGATAGGGCGTTCTTGGGGTTTAGAGAGAGATAGAGAGAGAGAGAAAGGAAGTTCTTGTGACTGTTTGGGTAAACAGCACAAGAAGGAAGACAAGGATAGCAGCAGATGTTATCCACTGAAAACCCTCCTCCAGATCTCTGTGAAATCTCCCAACTGAAAAGTGGCAGTGATGAGAGGGCTTCTGAAACTAATAAGCAACAGCTTGAGGTAGATCTGTTCAAGCCAGGCCTTGATTACAACAACCCACTTCCCAACTTCTCCATAAGGTAAAAAAACTTGCTTAATCTTTTTGTTTAAACTCTTCTAAGTAAACTTCTCTCTCCCCCCTCCCCCCCCCTCTCTCTCTCACTATCCACCACAGGTGTGTTGATTATAATTAATCATGCTATTTCTTGGGGCCTTTTTGATTGGTCAGATCCGACCAGTATCTGATGATCTGTATTGTGATTGATCCGTTTGTGGGTTTCCCTCTTGCTTAATAAGATAATTCAAGATCTGATTTCTTGATCGTTTTCTAATTTTGTGTTGATTATATTGTTTATGGGCAGGTTTTGGCTTTGAGGGCCTTCTCTGTCTAAAGTAAAGGTTTAGTTCCATTGCTTAATATGAGCGCCGTTAGTTAATTTTGAACAGTATCTGGGCAACATTAATCTTTTTTGGTCATTTTATGCTCCGATGACTTTAGATGACAAAACCTGCTTGAGATCTTCACATAAAACCTTAAAGCTAGCTAGCATTTACTGTCCGAATTTTATTCAAAAATCCTAGTACAATTTTGTGTTCATCTGATGATCTTGGCGTGGTTGTATATTGGCTGTGAATGAATCCTCTGCCAAGAGCTTTTTTTTGTCTTTTTTCCGCTTTTCGTTTTGATATTTGTGTTGACGAGTTGCATATTTTGCTGCAGGGATTATGTATTCAATACACGGGGCAAAGATATCAAGAATAATTGGCCGTTTTCTCAGAAGAATTTGCAGCTTTGTTTGAAGCATGGAGTGAAGGATGTATTGCCTCCTTTCCAGTCTCTCGATTATGTGAGAAACCCATCTGTAGAGGAACGCGTAGTTGCTAGTTTAAGGTATTCTGATGTGAAATATCCTGAGTTGAGCGATGGTAGTGTTCGCAAAAGGCCAGCTGTGAATATTGAGAATATCAACTCGAGTGAATGTGAAGAGGATAGAGAATTTCCATCAACCACAACGAGTCCGTGTTCTGATATAAATTCTGTTCTACCAATTAGAAATAGTTGGCCGGAACCAGTATCTCGGAGTGATAAGCCTCAGTTTGCAGTTCGAGAGTCCAAGAAGACTGGAAGCAATATTCAAAGCCCAGTTAAGAAGTGCAGATTGATTGTAAAGTTAAACAATATTGCTGAACCAAAATCAAACGAAGATTCGGCTGTAAACACTCCTGTGGTTTCAGAAACAATGACTTCAAAAGTGTGCCCGGTGTGTAAGACATTTTCATCGTCTTCTAACACTACTTTGAATGCCCACATAGATCAATGTCTTTCTGGCGAATCCACAGTTAAATGGACAACAAATGCCAAAGTGATTAAGCATAGAATAAAACCAAGGAAAACAAGATTGATGGTGGACATATATGAAACAGCACTAAGCTGTACACTGGAGGATCTTGATAAAAGAAATGGAACAAACTGGGCTTCAAATATGGGCCTTCACCCTCAGGATTTGGATGCGTCTGTGGAGGAGGAGGAGGACAATGAGAAGAAGAAGGAGAAAACATATTCTCCAGTCGATTTTGAGGACATCAACCAGGAAGGTGATGTATATATTGACTCCAGTGGCACTAAGCTTCGAATTTTATCAAAGCTCAATCATCCGCCTTCAAAGTTGAATGTTAATGATTCCGGAGGATGCCAGTTTGTCAAAAGAGATAAAGGAGTCAAATTGCTTTCAAGTAAAAAGAAGAAGAAGAAGAAGCATACTGTCCAGAGAGCTGAGCTTCAGAAGAATTCTCTTGATGGACAAGGAAGTTGCTCTCCCGCTCCCAATCATCTTCCTGATTGTCCTCCACATGGTCCAAAAAGTTGCTTCCCCAGGGTTGAGGTATGTTGTGTCTTCCTTCGTTTGCTGTCTTCGACTGCATTAGTAAGAGGTTTGGTACTTGTGTAGTTGAATGGGGTGTTGTAATTTTTTGCCTTATATTCCATAAGACCAGTAGAAAGATTTATATGAGAAAATCTGAGCAAATATCTTCACTTTCGCACTATATGTTTCTAAAATTTTGTTTCAAGCTAATATGAGATCTGTCTCTTTGGATTTTCATCTAATACTACTACTCATCCAGACTAATTAACTACTACTCATCAAGACTAATTATAAATGGGTTATGATTTTGTGTGAGTCACAGCTCTTTTTGGATTTTCATCTAATACTACTACTCATCAAGACTAATTAACTACTACTCATCAAGACTAATTATAAATGGGTTATGATTTTGTGTGAGTCACTGCTGTTAACACATTCATTGAACTGTAGAACATTTAGTATTTATCAAATGCTTTTACTTTCAACATCTTCCATTTGAGTTCTGCCCCGTGTTTCGCAGGTTAATAATGGTCAACAGAAGCTATATCCCTCTGAAGGTCACAAGGAAGATGATCCTACAAAGTCTCCCTTGGCCTCTGATCATATGAAGTCTGATGATTTTGGAATGATTAAACAGTGGGTAGGCTCCAAGCGTACGGGGCTAAAAAAGAAGATCAATCTCGAGCGTGAAAATCAGCATCTGGATAAAAGTTTGAAGAACATGAGAATAAAAAGTGTTTCATCACTTGGTGATAGAGGAATTAGTGCCCCAATATCCCCGATTTCATCTGATGAGAATCCTGTGCTACCTCCCGAAGGCCTCAAAAGAAAGGAGAACCTATGCAGATCTATTGATGGATGGACAGAACTGCCATGTTTAAGAAAAGGACCTGCATTTTCCTTGTTGAGATCTGAACACTTGCGCGATAAGAAAAATCATTTGATGTCCTCCAAATTTAATGTGAAGCAGTCAAGAAAAGAGCATGAGCACCTTTTGGATCCTCCAAATCACGCAGAAAATCATGCTCCTCCTCGCAGTAACAAGAAAACGGGGATAAGCTGCAGTCCGACTGTAAAAAATGATAGCTTGTTTATCGGCTCAAGCACCTCCCACCATCGTACTTTTTCTTCTGAAGGCAAGAAAGCTAAACCTCCAAGAAAAATGTCTGTGGGCCATGCAATGTCATCTGGAGGTAGGAAATTTTCATCTTTGAGGACAAAGCTGCTGTCCGTCAGGCATGCATCTGATGTAGAACCAAAGAAGAATTTGGGGAGAGATCTCTTAAGTTTCAAGAACCCTTGGTTGGGTTGCTCATCGCGATCAGATGAAGATGCCGTAGTCTCACAATCTAAACTTCATGCTGAAGATATGGTAACAGCACTTGGAGAAAATGCACATATAATGGAAAATGACTCTGGTGCGCTGTTGACCAATAGAACTAGGGTTTTGAAAATTCGTAAGAGGATAGGGGGGTTTGTGAACATGGGTGAAGGAGACATGACGTCAAATGGCTCAGAGACATCACCCGAGTCTGATAATCATAATGTTGGGAAGAAAATTGATTCTTTTATCTGTGGCAGTACTGTTCCTGTTGATACGTCCAGTGTCTTAGAAGAGGAGGCTGAAATGCTGGATGATTTTGTTTGTGAGCCAGCTTCAACTGATGGAGAAGCTTTTGTTTCCTTTAGCAAATCATTGGATTCTGCATTTCCTGGACTTGCCGGTTCTAATGTCGAATGCGTTTCACAATATTATAACAAAGCATATGACCGACATTGCCCAATTGATCAGCTAGTTTTCCATGCTGACCAAGAGATGTTTTGTGCAGACAATGTAGGCAAAAATTTGGTTACTTCTGAGAGTCACGAAATGGCAGAAATGGATGGTGACGATGCACAAGGAAATTACTTTGTTGATGTTGATCCGATTCCCATACCAGGTCCCCCAGGCTCGTTTTTGCCGAGTCCTGGGCGTATGGGCTCGGAAGAACTACTGGGACATTCGTCATTAACCACCTGCAGGATACAATCTTCTGATGATGGGCATGAGGTGGTCGATATGGATTCTTCAGATTCTCCCATTTCTGCAATGTCGACAGTGTCAAATTCTGTTGCTGGAAGATCTAGTTCAGTATCTACCACTAACTTGTCTGCACAATCACATTTTCAACATGAAACTCATCGCGACATCACAGAAGGGAGGAACAATCTTGTGGTTGAGGGTTCTTCTCCCTCTCCCTTTGAGCAGATTGCTAGTGGAGAAAGAGAGCTTAACCTTCTCAAGTCTAAGGCCAACGTGATGTTACCTGAAGTGACTCGCGAAGTCCAGCCGTGCTGTTGCTCTAGGAAGGATGCATCATTGCAAGGTGGTTCTTTGAATTATCAAGAGTCACAAATTTTGAGGCGACGGGCTATGACGTCTCTCTCAGTTCTTGCCCAGGAAAAGCAAATAAATGCTGAAATCCGCTGTATCGACTTAAGAGCAGAAACAGTCTCTGAGAAGGTGCCAACTCCTGTAACCGGGAAAGATGTGGCAAATTACGCTCCTGAGGCATTGTTCCGAGGTTGTGGTGAATCTGGTGATTTTGAGTTTCCAAGTCCTTCTACTTCGAATCCTGTCCTGAGATTAATGGGAAAGAACTTAATGGTGGTGAATAAAGATGATCATCTGCCTACCCAGTCTGGTATGATGATAGAGCATCCAGGAGTTGAAAATGGTAGAAATAACCCGAACGAGCCCAACTCCTATCACCATATGTTATCTCGAGATTCTTCCATGTTGGACAATATTCAAGCCCCCCGCGTGCCTGCACATCAGTTTGATTTCAATTCATCTGATGCTTTCAAGATTCCTGCTAATTATAGGCCATCGCAACTCTCTTCTCATCCATCAACACCCATGTTTCCGGGTATGAGCTTTGGTGATAATGCTACTTCTGCTTCGAGATGCCATGAATATGCCGGTGGGTTCAGTTTTGTTGCTGATCATGAACTTGGGTCAAAGATGAGACCGTATGCTCGAACAACATATGATGCTGAGAAAGTCGGTACTCATCGTGTCCATTTTAACATGGTGGCAGATTCTTGTGCTGGTAAAAGCAAGGAAATAATCATTATTGATGATTCACCAGAAAATGAAGCAGGTTTACATTGCTCGACAAACGTGGAAGTGAGGGAATCTGTTGGAATGTCGTGCTCGTTGGCACCCGACTCAAGACATGTGAACCCTTTCTACAATTACGAGATGCGGGTGAATTCTCGTTTTACAGGATCTCCAATGGTTGCCAGTAGAAACACCATAGTTCTTCCACCTTCCAAGGGAATTAATAATGCAAACATAGGTAAATGGAATTGCATTCCGGAAGGCTCGAATTCTTCGACAGCTTCATTGCCGTCATCAGTTCACCAGAGGTCCTTGTATTTCTCTCCGGGCTTTTCGTGACGATGATGGAATCGAAGAACAACATTGACAAAATATACAGTGATGGAGGAAGAGCAACAATGAGAGATGAGTTTTGATGTGGGATTCTTTTTCTAAAATCACTCTTGCTATACTGTATACAAGTCTGCTTGGTTGAAAGCAGTTTTTTGGGGCTTCTCTTAGGTAACTCAGAGCTCTCCTTGAGGCTAATGTAAAAGGAAACGAAGAACAATATCTTTGAATAATGAGTTGCACTGAGAAAAGTAGTCTCTTTTTTTGCCATCTTAATTGCCTCAGATTTAACTTATTAACCCTCAAGATTTTACATAATATTTATAATTGTGGTAACATGTTTTGTTCTTTGTTTTTGGCCATTTGGCATATGCAAATCAAATCGTTCTAATTCCATAAGTGGAGGTTAAAATGTATAAGTACGTACGTGTGGGAATGACCTTATATATAAGTGCATGCAAATTTGTAGTGGTAAATATTGATTATTGTTGCAGCTAAACTGCGTTGAAAATCTTGCCCAAATAAATAAATAAACTGTGTTGAAAATGTGTATACTGCTGAATTTTATGTTGCGTGAAGATGAAATGGAGAAATTAACCTTTGATTTGTAAATCGTGATATTAATTAGGTGTTTGGTGATGAGATTTTGGAGGCCATCTATTATTTCATGTAAGAAATTGAGGAGTGAGAAATTTAAATGAAACGCATGTCGGGCAACAAGTATAATGTGTTCCACGTTATTCAAGATTCTGTTTGCACCGTCCGATTCCTGCTGATTTTGCAGAGAGAGAGAGAGAGAGAATGATAATAGGGCCCTTGAGAGAGAAAGAATCAACCAAGTCGAAAAACCCCAGTACTCTAATATGTATGGCAATTTATGTCATTGTTCTTTTCCTTAGCTTATTTTTATTGATTTATTTATGTCTTGTTTTTGCCCTTTTAGCATTGCATTCCTTTTTTGCTCATCTGTAACATGGGATGTTTAAGGATTTTTGGTCGTAGATGAGATCGAACACGAAGGTTTGCCGTGCATGAAATATAGCCGTTGCAATGACACGAGAGAGAGAGAGAGAAATCAAAAGTCTTGTGGAAAAGATGTTCACCAAAGGTTCCGTTGCTTACCACTATTTGTGGCATAAAATTACGATTGATAATTTTTTTGTAACGTTCCCCTAAAAAAAATGTTAATTGTAACGTCATATTGCCTCAAAAAAGTCATTTCAATTATATAACTATATTTAGATTGATCCATTAGCTAGTTAAATATATTAAATATCATGTGATAACACAGTAGCTTTATATTTTTTTAATTTCATTAACTGTTCGGATATCTATTATTAAAGATAAATTACTACTGCATTTGAATTTAAGACCATAATGAAAGAAATATACTATAAAGAACTTTTTGTTCCTGATTTAAGTTATTTATTAAATAAAACTGACAATAAAGAACAAAATGCAGATTTTTAAAGTAAATCAAGTCATGTACGTAGCTTATAGTCGATTAGAAGCCCTGTCGCAAAATAAGCTTTAAATTAAAAAAAAAAAAAGTCCTTTCACAAAATGCTAATAACAAGGAACAAAATAAATGGCTTTTCAATTTTGGCTTTAACTTCCTCTTAAAGAGATAATAATTACAAGCATGTGAAAATTAATGGCCGACTTATCACCATTTTATTACTTCATCCTCCAATAAAAAAAATACTCCTTTTTGAAGTGAGTAATTGGTAGGATAATTAATTTCAACAACAAACCTTAATTTAATTAATGAGTGATGCTATTTAGCCATAATATGGCTAGCCATAATTTGGTCGATTAAGTGAAAATAGACCAATTTTATTAGATATTTGATTCATATAAAAAGTATGATTATATATTTTATGTTAATGTTTATATTTTTTACTTAAATTCTATCATGATTAGTGTAAATATATATATTTATTTTTTCGACAAAAATATTTGTATTACCTTTATTATATCTATCGAGATTTATGTTACATCTAAATCCAAATATATCAAGATAAATTTGTATAAATTAAATATTTTAAATATTAGAAGTCATTTAGAACCCTAAAATTTAAATAAATCAATTTTTTTATTATTAAATAAAATTATGGGTAGCCATAATGTGGCTGCATAAATTTATTTTTAATTAAGCACCTTTGTGGAATGCTGATATCGGTTTGAATTATCTTCCAATTTCCAATTATAAAAAGGAAAAAAATGACAGAACTTTGTTTGTTTCCAACCGCAAGATTTATTGAATCTTAAATGAAAAAAGGTTTTTTCATTACATCTCGTGAATGTAAGAATATTTGACCACATACTCATTTTGTTTATAGAATCCATAATAACAACAACAGTGTTGCATTTATCTACAAATTTCAATAATGTAATATAAAAGACACTTCATTGTGTAAAAAAATAAAAAAATAATTAAAAAGCAATTTTATCATTTTTTTAGTTTCAACTCGGGCACACATGACTCGAACCCTCAACCTCATATCGGGAGAAAACGTACTGCCACTAAAAAATGATTGATATATATCAAGAATGATTGCTATTTTTTTTTATGTTGTGAGAATCTGCAGACACTATCTTCGATGCACACTGGTTAAACTTTCGTCCATATGCAATGTCTTTAAACTACACAGAGAAGGTAATCACATTTTTCAAATACAAGCGTGACAGATTCGACTTATAAAAATATTGGTGAGATTTGAATCCGAAATTTTTGGCATCAGACGGACCACTCTATTCCAAAACTAGTGCTAATTTTTTATATATTGCTATAGAAACAGTATGCTTACGTTAAATATTAAAGAGGCAAAATTTGGAATAGTCAATATAGATAGTGAAAACTAATAGTTGGCCACCAACTTTATTTTAATAAATTGTGGTAAACTTTGAGTTGAAGAGACTTAAAATGCCCTTTTAGTGAGAAAAAAAACCCTACCACTTACAGCCGCCACCTACCCCTACTCTCACTCTCTCTCTCCTCACATGCTCTCTCTTCCCGTACTCTCTCTTTCACCCACTCTCACTATTACTTTTTCTCACCTATCATAATTCTCTTCGGCCACCGCCGTCGCCACCGTATCTTCTTCCTCGGTCGTCTTTCCAATTTGATTTATTCCTACACCTTCTTCTTCGGAAAATTTATCGTTTCTTTTCGATCGTCTTCTTCGGCGTAGCTTTCGTCTTTGCCGTGAGTGGCTTTCGTCCCCGCCGTGGGTAAGGTTCATCTTCGGTGAATCGTCCTCTTCCATGGTGTTAAATTTTACAAACTTCATAAAATCTGGGTTTGTTACAGCTAGTGTGGTACGAACAGATCTTATTCGTTCCATGTGTAACACGTCGCAACGCCATAACTTGGTACGACTGGTACGAACGGATCGCATTTGTTCTAAGTGTGCCACAGTGCATCACAAAACTTGATACGACTGGTACGAACAGATCTCATTCATTCCAAGTGTACCACGTCTCAACGTCATAACTTAGTACTACTGGTACGAATGGACCGCATTTGTTCAAAGTGTACCAAGGCGCAACGCGCCACCAATTGGCACGATTAGGACGAATATTGCCATTTCATACCAGTTGTACCATGGCACAGTGCGACTTCATCAATCATCCAATTTCATTCCAGATTTTCATTCAACTTATATCACAATTTTAACCAAATATCATCATCAATCAACCCAAAAATCACCAAATATCTTTAAAAAAATCATCAAATATAATGATATAATAGATTACAGTGATGGTACGAAAGGGACGAACTAAATCTACTCGTCTCATTAGTCCCATTCGTCCCACAAATACAAATCAAGCTAACCAACTTAAAAAAGTGCAGGCTTCAGGCTTTGAATATTTTCTTCGTCGCTGAAATGTGATTCATGAGATCGCTGGTCTGACACCATGAACGACGTCGTCGTGCACAGACCTCCGCCACAACAGCCACGAACGATGTCGCCATGACAGATCTGTGCTGCTCAGATCACCAGAATCACGTCGTCTCTCAGATCTGTTAGTGTATGGCTTGCCACCGTGTTCTGCACACCACCACCGGCGCCGCCATATCCGAGGAGTGCACCACCACCATAAATATGATAGACGATGGCATATCTGAAAGGGCGAGACGGCGCGATGGTTGGAGGAAGATGACAGAAGCTATAGATCTAAAAGGGTGAGACGAAGCAGATCCGAAAATTGTAGACGGCGCGACTTTGTAAGGAAGACGACGATAGAAGATGCAGACGGCGCCAGAAGTTATAGACGGCTCGACGGAAGGGAGAAGAAGGATGGAGAGGAAAGAGAGAATTTTTTAATTTAGAAAATGAAATCTGAAAATGATGGTGTCCGTCTGTAGCATATTTGTCAAGATTATTAGAGTCAAATTTTTCTAAAATTGGATAGAATTTATAAAAATAAAGTTAATGATCGACTATTAATTTCCAGTATGTTAAATGACTGGTGAACGTGATTAACTCAATATTAAATATCGTTACATAAGTTGATATAATTTGGGGTTTGCTGATGGAATGTCATATGGCTGAGTATGCACGGTAAAAGGTGGGCAGCTACTCTATAGATTATAGTAATAATAATTATAATAAATGATAATGCTATTAATATAATAGTAAAAGTGGGGCCATTTTCTGTCCCTGACTTCATCACCCTTTTGCTATTATATTCCTTTGAGTCACTTTCAGAATCGCAATACGTTAAGATAATCAAAAGTTGTACCATTTTTCAACTAAAGGCCCTTGTAAGTTGTAATAGTTGCTATTGCTAATGTCGATATAGGCCACCTTATCTACAGGCCACCTTCAATGTATCCGTTTACTAATTATATATTATTTTTATTTTTTTTTGAAAAGATATATTATTGTTTTTTTAGATTAGAAAATTATACAAAGTATATATACGGTGATTTCTGTACAAATAATCTTTATTCTAAGAATAAAATATTAGACACACAAATTTGATGCATCTACTAATGTTATTCAGTGCATTAATTTTGTAAATGTAATGCATTAATTTTGGACACGTAATGCATATCATTTTTTTTTCAAAGCCCTAAAATCAAATCTTTTTCGTCCATTTTCTTGTTAACACCACCCACCACCACCACAACTCACTCACCACCACCATCATTGTTGCTCGCCATCACGACCATCGATATTGCGCGCCACTATCGAGCACAGAAGTTAAAAAAAGTAAAAACTATCAACATAAATATTTTGGTGCATCATTTGTACTATCTGATGCATCTCATAACACTGTCTAGTGCATCTAATTTTTTAAATATATGCACTAATGTATAACCTCTGATGCATCTCATCATTGTCTGGTGCATCTTAATGCACTGCCTGGTGCATCCCGTTACACTGTCTGGTGCATCTAATTTTTAACCATATTAACTATGCTTGAGTTAAAAATGCGGGTTTGACTAAGAAAAAATGGGTTTGACCATAAATTAAGTTATATCTATTAGATCTTGTAGGATGGATGGTTTAGATTTATTCTTATTTCTCACTTTAAGATATATTTTTATATGATCTCTCTCTCATATACATATGTATATATATATATTAAATAAACCACTACATCACCACATAGGTGAGACCTTTACATCACATAAAGGTGAGACCACTACACCATTATACAAAATGAGAAATATACTATATTGTATGCAAGCGGGATTGAACTCAGAACCGTTCACTAAAGTTGAAGATTTCCTCCCGCAAATTTTAGTAGTAATTTGTAATTCATTTACACTAGTATCATATGATTTTTAAAATTTCTTTTACAAAAATTATTTGTTAGAAATATGAGATTGACTGATTGTGATTAGATATAATGATCAATGATATATGAGTGCTTGTGATTAGATATAATGATCAATGATATATGAGTGTTGTGTCCTGAATTTTTAATGAGTCTCAACATATAAACTAATGTTTGGTTACAAGAACTTAATATAATATGAGATAAACAAAGATTGATCCGGATAAAATTTGTCTGATATTAATTTTATCAAAAGGGGAGGCCAAGACTCAAAAGGGTATGATTGAGCAAAACTAATCCTACGTGGCAATATTATTAGACTGAGTACCAGGCTGAGTCCATTTAACCGAACATTATATGATGAGACAAATAACAGTTGGGCCAACAAAACACCTGGGTCCAGCACTGATGAGTCAAACCCGGAGTTGCAGCTGAGAGGTCCAGTTACACGATTGAGAGCCAAGAAACTGCAAGGCTATTTTCAGTGCATTGTCCGGAAGAAATTGGAAGATGAAGATATCGGGAGTAAGCAGTCCAAGTTGGTGAACTTGACCAGTGCCCAGGATTGATGTTTATGATGGGTCTAGTTTCGAAAATTGGGCTCTTGTTTGTGTAATTATTTTATGTTTTATTTTATTTGGGCTCAGACTTTGTGGTATGTAATTTAATTCATTAGTAAAGCCCAATAGTTAGTATTTCTTTTAATTTAATTTCGTAGCCCAATTGTTAGACCTAGTTCGAATTGGTCAAGGGATTAGCCCTAGTATTTAAGTCTTTGGAGAACACTATTTTCAGCAGACAATTTTGAATCAAAAATCGAGTTGATCGTTTTGTCTCACATCGTGCTTTAGGTTCACGTTTTTCTCTTGTGTTCTTGGTAGAGTTCTTGAGTTGGCATCTTTAGAACTTGAAATCAACTGTCTCGTTCGTGATATCCAGTCGTATCCGGGTTAGACAAGCCACGAAGATTGCTTCACAGACGCGTTTCGGATTCAAGTCGATCCGGGGTTCGTTTCGGGTAAGTTCTTCATCCTCTCTTCGTTCCCTTCGTTTCCAGCCATCACGACCTTGTTCCATCCTCCATATACTGTCCATATCATCCATATATTCACGCCAAGTCCAGATCTTCTCCCGCAAATCCGTTGTTCCCAAGTTTTAACCTAAAATCGATCCGAAAGTCCGTCCCGTGCCAAATCTCAAACCCCTCGTGCGAATTGGCTGAATTTTTGGATATGTTGTTCCTGACTTCAGTTTATAACTTGTGTTAAAATTTGAGCTTAATCGGAATTGTTTTGCTATAGTTTCTAATCGAGTTTCAGTCTAGGGTTTTTTTAATCGTTGTTTGGTTTTGTTTCGTGTCTTGTTCTATTTCTTGTTTAATTTTAGGTTTAGATCAGTTGGTTAGGTGTTTAATCTCTTTAATTCAGTTTGTATTTTGGATTGAATCAACCTTGTCGTTGACGTTGTTCGAGTCTTTGCTTCCGCGTAATTATTGGCCGTATCATAAATTTTGGCATCAGAGCCACGTCAGCTATTGTTGGTCGTGGTTCAATCCAAATTGGTGTGACATTCTAGGGGCAAAAGTGATCGACTAAGTTTGAAAAAAAAGAAGAAGAAAACGAAAAAAAACAGGAAAAAAAAAAAAAGTAGAAGTCGAAGCCCTAGGATTGGATCACAGAATTCGTGAATTTTATTGGCTTGAATCTTCATAATCTTGATTGCAGTTTGTTTGAGTCGTGTGTCTTCTTTGTTGGGTAGAGTTGTTGTCCTTCGTCGACTAATGATTGGGGACATCGTATTGCATTTTATTTCGCCTATTTTTTTTTTGGAATCTGGGTTGTCGAATTTTGGTGGCTTAGATATTCGGTCATCTTTGTTTAATTGGGATTGAATTTTTGACTGTCCTAGTTCTATTAGGATTTGGAGTTATTGCTTTCTTGATTTGGCTCAAATTTGTTTCCTTATTTGAATTGAAGTCAAATTCGTAACAACTTTCCATCTGAAATTCATCCACTTCCTTCTGATTGTCGGCCTTCCTTACCTATTTCCTTGCATAACCGAACATCCTATAGCCCTTAGTACCGGAAATTCCATCCCAATCCAATTTCCTTTTCAATTTTCGATTTTTCATCTTTTCACTATAACTTTTGCTCCCGAAGCTCGATTTTTGCCCATAATACCATTCCGGAAGCGGAACGACGCTCTGAGCAAGACTCACTGCTTTGCTGTGATATATAGGTTTTTTTGGCCAAATTCCTTTATCTTCTAGGTGAAATCGCCCTCCGAACTTTTTCGGTTTTTCTGATTTTTGAATTTTTTTCATTTTTTTTGTTCAAGCCCTTTCTCCTACACCCCCACTTTGCATATACTTCCCATTACAGCCATCTTCGTGGTTCCATTGCTATCCCGTGGTTCTCTGGAAGTCAAGTCCGAGCTCTTGACTAAAGCTAAAGAGTGGACGACAGATACTACCGGAACATTTTGTGCAGTTTTTACAGTTTCCGTTTTTCCTTCATACTTATACACTGAGTGACATACACGAGTGGTAAAAATCTGAGAGAACAAACGAGTGATTGTGAGGAACTGTGAGGTCCCTTTTTATTTCTTTACGTTTGTTCACTGTGCAGGTTTAATGGATCCAGGAAAGTCACCGCAGTTTTCAGGCACTCAGTCAGATTGGGATGCCAAGTACCACTTTGATGCTTTGAGCGGTCGTGTACAGGGCCAAATCAGAGAAGTTCAGAACACAATGGCACAATTGTTGGCTAAATTTGAGGAATTCGGTACGATTAGCATAGCTTCGTACACCACCACAGGCTAATAATCCACAGCCAGCACCTGCTAATCGAGAAGATGAGTTCGAACTGCATGAAGAAGTATCTGAATCAGAACACTTTGAGGATGAACGAGTTGAGGATAATATAGCTCAGTTCTTCCCACCTCATAGGGACAGAAATGGCTTTACAGCTCGAGGTAGAGGCCGGGGCCGTGGTGATCAATTCCAACCACGTTTCCAAGGAGCTCGCAAGAATGTCTATCCAGAGCAGCCTAGATATGGTAATGCAGATGGTCTTCTCAACAACATCAAGACCACCATTCCAGAATTTGACGGCAGACATGATCCAGATGTCTATTTAGACTTGGAGCGCAAAGTTGACAAGATTTTCGAGTGTTATGACTTCCCAGAGCCTAAGAAAGTGTAGCTAGCTTCCCTTGAGTTCACTGGATATGCAGCAACTTGGTGGGAGTTTCAGCAGAATAAGCGCAGAAGAGATAAATATCCTCTGATCGACACTTGGCAAGAAATGAAAGATGTGATGAGAGGCAGATTCATCCCAGTACACTATGAGAGAGAATTGGAGAAGAAGCTCAGTCAGATTCGTCAAGGGTCCAGATCAATTGAGGAATATCACAAGGAATTAGAGACAGCATTGAACCGGGTTGGGAAAGAAGAGACATTGATTGCTACACTCAACCGGTACATTGAAGGAATGAACCCTGATATTGCTTGTGAAGTCGAATTGAGGGACTTCAATTCTGTTGAAGCAATGGTTCATTATGCATCTATTGTAGAACGGCAGCTCAGAGATGGACGTCGTCGATCCTTCCAGTCGACGCCTGCTAGGACCCCTTGGGTTCGAGGCGACTCCTCTAAGCCTAGGACAGCCCCTACTCGTCCTCCTAGCCAGCCCACACAGGCCGTTCGCCATTCTGAGCAGTCTGCACCACATCCCTCTCGCAGACCTGACTACGCTTCGCCTGCACCAAACAGAAATGCCCAGAATCGTCCTATGCAGTCTAGTCAGCCTCAGAATATAACTCCAGGAAGAACACGTGACGTACAGTGTCACAAGTACAAAGGATGGAGACACTTTCAAGCCCAGTGTCCAAATCGCCGAGTTCTCATCATTACCGAGCAGAATGAGTTAGAATCAGCTAATGAAGATGAACTCGATGATCCAGTTAAAGCAGTAGACGCCGAACAACCCCTTGAAGAGTCCACCGGCGTCAAAGTTGAAGATGCAAAATCAAAGCAGACTTACCCTAGTCTTGTTTCTATTCGAGCTTTGAGCCTTTTTCGAGAAGAATAGAACGATCAGTGTGAAAACATCTTCTACACTCGTTGTTCGGTTCTAGACAAGACATGCTCGATGATCATAGACAGTGGAAGCGTTGTGAATGCTATCAGCCAGTATGCAGTAGGGAAACCGAACCTGATTCCACAGAAGCATCCCAAGCCTTACCATCTACAGTGGTTGTCTGACCGAGGTGAAATCCGAGTTGGATATCAGGTACATGTTACATTTTCAGTTGATAGATATACTGACACTATTTTGTGTGACGTTATCCCTATGGATGCGGCACATATTTTTCTTGGTCGTCCTTGGCAGTTTGATAGGAAGGCGATACATGATGGATTCGCCAACACTTATTCTGTGACTAAAGATGGGCGAACCACCAGATTATGGCCATTGACGCCCAAGGATGTTGTAGAAGACCAGAAGAGGATGCAAGAGAAGTTCAAGGAAGAACGGGAGAAGAAGAAATCAGATAACACGGCCACGCCGTCTCCTAGCCCTACAATGAGTTCGGCTAATCCCAAGTCTTCCAAGGCAGCCTCTTCCACGCCTAAAGAATCTGCTAAGTCCGTTCATGATGCCACTCCATCGAGTTCCAGTGCAGTCAATTCAGAACCAGTGCACAAGAATTTGTTTATTAGTGCAAAGGGAGTACAGAAAGCAATCCGAGCTGGTAAGCCTATCGTTCTAGTTACTTTTAAGGCTAATGAGACTCCGACTATTGTTATTCCTTCTATTTTGCAGCCATTGATGGAGGAGTTCAAGGATGTATTTCCAGAAGAGATACCAAGTGGTCTACCGCCTATTCGGGGAATAGAGCACCAGATAGACTTCCAGCCTGGCGCCGTTCTTCCCAACAGACCAGCTTACAGGACCAGCCCTGAGGAGACCAAAGAAATAGACCGACAAGTTCGGGAATTGCTGGAAAAGAAGCAGATCAGAGAGAGCATGTCGCCATGTGCAGTCCCTGTGATCCTTGTGCCGAAGAAGACGAATGATTGGCGTATGTGTATGGACTGCAGAGCTATCAATAAGATCACGGTAAAGTATCGTTTTCCCATTTCCAGGTTAGATGATATGCTAGATGAGTTGTCTGGAGCGTCTGTCTTTTCTAAAATTGATTTACGTTCTGGGTATTTTCAAGTTAGAATGTCTGAAGGGGATGAGTGGAATACCACATTTAAGACTAAGCATGGTTTGTATGAATGGCTTGTGATGCCTTTTGGACTTACTAATGCTCCTAGTACTTTTATGCGTTTGATGAATCATGTGCTGCGTGATGTTATTGGGAAATTTGTTGTTGTTTACTTTGATGATATCCTTATCTATAGTACGTGTGTTTCTGAGCATGTTAGACATCTTAGGCATGTTTTTGAGTTGTTGCGTGATGCTAAGTTGTATGCCAACTTGTCTAAGTGTTCATTTTGCATGGATGAGGTTATTTTTCTTGGTTTTGTTGTTAGTAGTCGTGGTGTAGAAGTTGATAGAGCTAAGGTGCGAGCCATTGAGGAATGGCCAACACCTAAGTCTAGTTCTGAAGTTAGGTCTTTCCATGGTTTAGCTGGATTTTATCGTCGTTTTGTGCGTGATTTTTCATCCATTGCTGCACCGTTGACTGAGTTGAGTAGGAAAGACAAGAAGTTTGAGTGGGGTAAAGTCCAAGAGCATGTGTTTAATTTGTTGAAGTCAAAATTATGTAATGCTCCTGTTTTGGTTTTACCTGACTTTGCTAAGACATTCGAGATCGAGTGTGATGCCTCTGGTATAGGCATTGGTGCTGTTTTGATGCAGGATAGGAAGCCGGTCGCCTATTTCAGTGAGAAGCTGAATGGAGCAGCCCTTAGGTACTTTATGTACGACAAGGAGCTGTATGCATTGAAGAGGTCTTTGGAGACTTGGCAGCATTATCTGAGACCGAAGGAGTTCGTGATTCACACTGATCACGAATCACTGAAGCACTTGAAAGGGCAGCAGAATTTGAATTCGAGACATGCCAGATGGGCTGAATTCATTGAATCTTTCCCATATGTGATTAAGTACAAGAAAGGTGAGGAGAACGTGGTTGCTGACGCACTTTCTCGCAGGTATACCTTATTTTCTGTGATGCATGCCCAGTGCTTAGGGTTAGAGAATTTGAAGAGTTTTTATGCATCTGACCCTTACTTTGGTGATATTTTCGAGAATTGTCAGTCTAGGTCTAGATTTGTTGATTCATTTTATGTGACTGATGGTTTTCTATTTAAAGATGCGAAGTTGTGTGTTCCTACTTGTTTCATGCGAGATTTACTTGTGTTAGAGTCTCATGCTGGTGGTCTGATGGGTCATTTTGGTGTTGCTAAGACTTTGAGTTTATTGCATGAGCATTTTTATTGGCCTCGCATGAAGAGAGATGTAGAGAGAATCTGTGCTAGATGTATTACATGTAGAAAGGCTAAATCTAGTTCTAGTCCATTTGGTTTGTACACTCCACTGCCTGCACCATCTGCACCTTGGATTGACATTTCTATGGATTTTATTCTTGGTTTGCCTAGGTCTAAGTCTGGCAAAGATTCTGTGTTTGTGGTTGTAGATAGGTTTTCCAAAATGTCTCATTTCATTGCATGCAGAAAAACTGATGATGCTGTTCATGTTGCTAATCTATTCTTTCATGAAGTAGTCAGACTGCATGGCATGCCTAGGACTATTGTCTCTGACAGAGATACTAAGTTCTTGGGACATTTTTGGCGTGTTCTTTGGGAAAAGTTAGGTACTAAACTTTTATTTTCTACTGCATGTCATCCTCAGACCGATGGTCAGACTGAAGTAGTTAATAGGACTTTAGGTACTTTACTTCGTGCATTAGTGAAGAATAATTTGAAGTCATGGGAAGAGTGTTTACCTTTTGCTGAGTTTGCTTATAACCGTGTTGTGCATTCTTCCACTAACATGTCTCCATTTGAGGTTGTGTATGGTTTTAATCCCCTTACTCCTACAGACCTTATTCCTTTGCCTATTGATCATCTTTCAAGTTTGCAAGGTTCTCGTAGAGCTAAACATGTTCAAGAGATGCACAAGAATATCAAGGACATGATCAAGCTTCAAGGTCAGAAAAATGCAACCAAGGCTAATGCACATCGCAAGCAAGTGATATTCAAACCAGGCGATAGGGTTTGGATCCATTTCAGTCCAGGGCGCTTCCCTAACTTGAGGAAGTCTAAGTTGATGCCTCGAGGAGATGGACCGTTTACTGTCGTTGCCTGAGTCAATGACAATGCCTACCGCATTGATCTTCCTGGTGAGTATAAGTGTTCTAATACTTTTAATGTCTCTGACTTATCTCTTTTTCCTGTAGATGATTTCGATGTTGAGGAGGAAGCCGAATTCGAGGACGAATTCTTTTCAGCAGGGGGGGAATGATGAGCCGGGGTCCAGCACTGATGAGTCAAACCCGGAGTTGCAGCTGAGAGGTCCAGTTACACGATTGAGAGCCAAGAAACTGCAAGGCTATTTTCAGTGCATTGTCCGGAAGAAATTGGAAGATGAAGATATCGGGAGTAAGCAGTCCAAGTTGGTGAACTTGACTAGTGCCCAGGATTGATGTTTATGATGGGTCTAGTTTCGAAAATTGGGCTCTTGTTTGTGTAATTATTTTATGTTTTATTTTATTTGGGCTCAGACTTTGTGGTATGTAATTTAATTCATTAGTAAAGCCCAATAGTTAGTATTTCTTTTAATTTAATTTCGTAGCCCAATTGTTAGACCTAGTTCGAATTGGTCAAGGGATTAGCCCTAGTATTTAAGTCTTTGGAGAACACTATTTTCAGCAGACAATTTTGAATCAAAAATCGAGTTGATCGTTTTGTCTCACATCGTGCTTTAGGTTCACGTTTTTCTCTTGTGTTCTTGGTAGAGTTCTTGAGTTGGCATCTTTAGAACTTGAAATCAACTGTCTCGTTCGTGATATCCAGTCGTATCCGGGTTAGACAAGCCACGAAGATTGCTTCACAGACGCGTTTCGGATTCAAGTCGATCCGGGGTTCGTTTCGGGTAAGTTCTTCATCCTCTCTTTGTTCCCTTCGTTTCCAGCCATCACGACCTTGTCCATCCTCCATATACTGTCCATATCATCCATATATTCACGCCAAGTCCAGATCTTCTCCCGCAAATCCGCTGTTCCCAAGTTTTAACCTAAAATCGATCCAAAAGTCCGTCCCGTGCCAAATATCAAACCCCTCGTGCGAATTGGCTGAATTTTGGATATGTTGTTACTGACTTCAGTTTATAACTTGTGTTAAAATTTGAGCTTAATCGGAATTGTTTTGTTATAGTTTCTAATCGAGTTTCAGTCTAGGGTTTTTTTAATCGTTGTTTGGTTTTGTTTCGTGTCTTGTTCTATTTCTTGTTTAATTTTAGGTTTAGATCAGTTGGTTAGGTGTTTAATCTCTTTAATTCAGTTTGTATTTTGGATTGAATCAACCTTGTCGTTGACGTTGTTCGAGTCTTTGCTTCCGCGTAATTATTGGCCGTATCAACACCTCCCAAAATGTGTACTTTGTTTTTGTGTTCCCGCTCTTGTACAATAATATACTCCATTAACCACAAAAGAGGTAAATCATAATTTAAAAATTAGGTGTGATAAAATCGATCTATTTAAGACGTTTATTAGATTCGAACCTGACACCTTTGACCTCAAGTATATCCACTCCCCGAAGAAAAGAGAAAAAAATGAACTTGTTTACTGCTGTAACGTATGTACTTGAATTGAAAGATAGGTTGTTTACCACAATAAAATTTGTGCAAATAACACGTTAAATACAAATTTTTTTAGAGCATCCACAGGGGCGCTCAAAATGGGAAATGCGCTCGTTGCGGGCAGTGGAAACGGCGGACGACCACCGTTGACGCCGGCGGAGGGTGCGATGAAGATGGCACATTTTCCGCCATTGTGAAGCCGAGGATGGAGTGAGGAAAAGGATGAGGTGGATTGGTTGATTAGGCAACGGATTAGTCGTTGCCGTTTCAAACGTCTATTTTAATTTTTATTTGTTTATTTTAATTTAATTTCGTATTTTTCATCTATAAATATTACCCTCTTTTCACTACATTTTCATACATTTCTCCTCAATTTTGCTTCTTTGTTGCATTTCTCACCTTCAATTCTCCATTGAATCATGTCGGACGACGCTTTCCAAATAATATTTTTTCTTTATTTCAATTCAATAAAAAATGCATTCAAAAAATAATTTTTATTTAATTAGTAAATAAAATTAATTATTAAATGAAAACATAAAAAAAGGGGAGTCCCCTCCAAATTTGGAGGGCACCATTCATAACAAACAAAGATGCTCTCCAAAATGGATGCACCAGTATAGATGCTCTTAGAGTAAACAAAATTTCATTCAAACCAAACCAAATATTAGACATAGCAAGATGCCAAGATATTAGTGTGATTTAGAAAAAAATTGAGGTACATTGACGATCGACAATACTATAGTAGCTAGTCTCATTGATTACTATTGTTTGTAATTTGAGTTACTGTGGGACTCTGTTATATGTAGAGGTGTCAAAAAGTGGTCATGTCCCTCCCAACGGATAGATCCTAATTTAAATGGACTTTGACTGTAAAAGTAGAGGTTTGATTAAATTTTGGGCGATCCAATTCAGTCGACATGCACTTAAATCCGATAGGCTTGGGCTAGCCCGACCTGATTAATTTTTACTAAAACTAATATTATGAGCTGGACAGAATTGTCATTTATGTGGGCCCGACCCTGCCTAATTTATGTGAGCTATTTGACAGCTCTTCATACGATCCTTATTAAATTAACGGGCCGAACCATGAGCTGGGTTATAGTTTTGGATGGGAGAAGTCGGCTTCCGCCCAATAAACGTGGCGACCGCTCATATTCATGGCTACTGTACACCTCGACGCACACGATCCGCTCTCCAAATCCTAAACCGAACATATCACGACGCCGTGAGATCGCGACGTCAAAGTCGATCTCTCCGATTCCCAAAATGCCCTCCTCCCCCGCCGCCGCAACCTACACTACAATCCCGATCTCTGGTATCGACGTCATTTACCGATCGACGCAAAACCTTTCCGCCTCCATCTCTCGCTGCCGCCCCTGGCCGGAGTTCATCGCCACCATCTCCTCCCTCGACTTCCCGCCTTCCCTCTCCGCCGCCTCCCTCAGGCTCCGGCGCAACGCCGCGTACTTTTCCGTTAACTACGCCATAATCGTCACCGTGTGCGCCGCCCTATCGCTCATCACCACGCCGATTGCGCTGATAATGGTCGGGTTCGTGTTCTTCCTGTGGCTGATCCTCCACTTTTTCCGGGAAGATCCGTTGTTGATCTGGGGCCGCCACGTCAGCGATTGGGCCGTAATTGGGGGTCTTGTGGTGCTGTCAATTGTGGCTCTGTGGATCATTGGCCCGTTGCGTAGCTTGTCGATTGGTATCGCCGTCGGGCTCTTGATCTCGACCAGCCATGGCGTATTGAGAAATCCAGAAGGGCTTTTTCTGGACGAGAACGACGCCGTTTCGACCGGTTTGATCGCCTCCCAGTCGACTGCTCCCGGTACTCGGACTGGTGGAACATCGTTTAGTCCACCTTTGTGAATAACACACGAATTTTCCTCCTTTTTTTTCCAATTTATTATTCTTTTTCTTCTGAATTGTTTATTTTTTATTGTGTGCATATGATTGTCCGGAATGATTGCAGTCCGATTTTTATTTGATTTTTTTGAAGAAACAGTTGATTTTAATCTTGTGGACTTTGGGTTTTTGTCGATTGTAAGTTGGGAGTGGTTTGTTACACAAATATATGAAAAGAGGGAATATTTGGTTTGTTTTTGTAGATGAGATTGTCGATACACATTTTTCTGTTTCTGAGATAGATAGAAATGTGTTGGTAAAGATTGATTGTGTGTTGATGTCTGATATATTACTGCATTTTTATTTGCTTGAATTATTGATATTCTTCCCTTGGTTTTGTCCGATCGAAGCTTGATAATTTCATCATCAATTCTTAAACCCTAAATTTGGATTCCAATTGGTATTTGGGTGTTAGTTTCTTCAATGTTTCTGTGATGATGGTACACTTTGAGGCGTTTCTTTGGAAATTGTCATTGGAATTTCACCCAACTGCTGCTGCCTCTGCCTTGATAACACCATAATCATATACTAGTTGAAAACATGCATCATTCTATTCTTCACATGCATCATTCTATTCTTCACATAATTGCTCACTTCCTAATTTCTGTGTCTATTGGCGGGAGTGCATCCATAGGTTAATCTGCTACCATGTGTCAATTCCAAATAGTAACTAGAAAAGTAAATGAAAATGAAATTAAATAATTCTAACACAATCATAGTTCGGCCCGAATATCGAGGTGCATGCAAGAAATTATTCTAGTACTGTTTGTTACTGTTTGCTAGTGGTAGTTAGTGAGTGATATTTCTTGTAATATTATATTCGAGTAATTATTAATAAAAATAATCTGTTTAGTTATAAATTTATGTTATAATATTATATTTTATATTTCATTATTCTGCTCACAATATAGCTCACTTTAATTTAAATATTTTATAATTACATTCATTACTTATTTGTTTGTGCACTTAAAAAAAAAAATTGTTTGTGTGTTTATTTAAAAAAAGCTCGATTTTGATCAAATAAATTTCTATGAATCCAATATTCTAGTTATTATTTAATATTTGTGAAATACACATCAAATTGCAGTATTAATTAAGGCAAACTTTTTTATATAATAAAAGGAGTGAGTTTTTTATTTATTAATTTTATAATTTGATGGTGTTATTATGCATTATTTGAGTAATTTTTTACTGTACAATTGTTTATTTTTATATTTTAATTCATCTCATTGTACCGATGAGTTTGTTGATCATATGACTTTTGTGTAGTATTTTTTTTCTTTCCGGAATTAATTCCAAAATCATCGCCGTTATTCGTAGTCGAAAGGGCTCAAGTCTCTACTTTGCTACCTCCATGTATGAGGTAGTACTAGGGTTTATAATGGTGGCATCGTAGGGATGTGAAATTTCAAATAAAAATATATAGTTTGCGTTGGTCGCATGTCAATTTTGTTAATTTTTTAAATTTTATTATTTAGGTGCTTTAAGATCGATCTATTGAGTCTCATATCGTTCAGTTGATCAATTAAAGCTTAATTGATCACAAATTGAGTTTCTGTTGTTCGATCAATTCAATATGTGGTCACTAATTGATTCACACATAGTTTGATTCATAAAATTTCAGCTCAATTGGTCACAAATTAATTCCCATATAATCGGATTGATGTATTTGGAGCTCAATTGGTTACTAATTAGTCTCGTACAATTATACTTACGACGATCAATTCTACTATTTGAGCACTAATTTTGTTGTTAATTTGTCGAAATAATAATCATAATACTCACAAGTAATCAACGAATTGGGATTATAATGATTAATTCCACTAATGAACCGCTGATTTTTGTTAATTTATTTTAATTTATCGAAACATTAATTCACTAACGAGTAATTGACGAATTGAGATTAAAATGACGATTAGTTCCAATAACTGAACATCGTTTTCTATAATTTATGTTAATTTATCGAAACACCAATAATTTCACTCACAAATAATCGACGAATTGAGATTAATTCAACTAATTGTGCATTATTTTATGTTAATTTGTGTTAATTTATTGAAATTGTAACCATCTCACTCACAAGTAACCAACGAATTGAGATTACGTCGATTAGTTTCACTAATTGAACATTGTTTTCTATAATGTGTGTTAATTTATCGAAAAACTTTATCTCAATCATAAGTAATCAACGAATTGATATTACCATGATTAGTTCCACTAATTGAACATAGATTTTGTAAATCCGTATTGATTTATCGAAATACTAATAATCTCACTCAAACGTAATTAGCGAATTAGGAATGATTAATTCCACTAATCTTTTGTTAATTTGTTTTAATTTATCGAAACAAGTAGTTATCTTACTCATGAGTAATTGACAAATTGGGATTACGACGATTTGTTTCACTAACTAAACATTATTTCTATAATTTGTGTTAATTTATTGAAACACCAATAATTTCACTCACAAATAATCGACGAATTGAGATTACTATGATTAGTTCCCACTAATTGTACATTATTTTCTATTAATTTGTGTTAATTTATCGAAACGGTAGCCATCTCACTCACAAGTAACCAATGAATTGAGATTACGTTGATTTGTTCCAATTGAACATTGTTTTCTATAATTTGTGTTAATTTATCGAAAAATCAATTATATCACTCATAAGTAATCAACGAATTGATATTAGCATAATTAGCTCCACTAATTGAACACCGATTTGTTAATTCGTATTTGTTGGTCCCAAGACGGATATCTTGGTGTAGAGGGGGGGTGAATACACCAAGATTTAAAAACTTTTCCAAGTTAAATTTTTTTTCAGAGAGCTAGCTGTCTCCGATCCAGCTGGATGACAACTTGATCGACACAGCTGGCTGTGTGAGTGTGTGCGGAAGTTGGTGGATTTGAAAAGTCCGTCGGTTGCTTCAAATTATATTGCAAAGCTCTGTTTCACTTTTCAGTTAGTCAGTTTTTGCAGCTTGAAATGTATGCTCATGAGGAGTTAGCAGAATGCATAAAACAAAGCAGTAAAGAACAAAGCAATTTTAACGTGGTTCGGAGTAACACCTCCTACGTCCACGACCAGGTTCACTGGTAATCCACTTCCACTTGGTTTCCAAGTACCAAGCAACTTCACAACTCTAACCTGAGTTGTGTTCCAACAGTTTACGGGCACTGTCAAGCCTACACCTCTCAGTTTACGGGTACTGAGAAAACCTGACCACTCGAATTACACGCTTCGAGCAGGCGTACCTTAACCTAACCTTTCTGGGTTTGGGTTTGGGTTTGGGTATGGGTTTTCCAACTATGAACGAGTTCTTACAATGAAGAACAAGGAGTATGATGAACTCGTTCAAACTAGGCTTAAGATGTTTCTATTCTGATCTATTCTGCCTATGACTGAATATGTGAACAACTAAGAACACAGCTGACTGGCTGGGTGTTCTTGAAGGATTTGACTTTGAAGATCGTTGTTCATTATTCTATTTTTCTCTTTTATTTCTTCATTCATTTTTCCGCCAGCCTCTCTAGTCTTCAATAGAGAGGAGATATATATAGGTGGAGATTCAAACTAGCCGTTGGAAGAGAGCCGTTTGAATCTTACCTACTCTCATTGACTTCTGGCCTTTAACCTACGAAGTAGGTCTGCATCCGCAGAAGCTATTCCTTCTCTTGATTTGACTGCGTCAGACAAGATCTTCTGATATCGGGATCTTATTTTGGAGAAGGTCTTCGTCTTCGAGCTGCTAATCGTTTCTGCTGTGTCTTCAGCGTCTTGGACTCTGCTGCGTCTCGACTCTGAGCTGTGTCTTAGACTTGTGATGTATCATTAACCTGAGTTGTGTCTTCAACCTGAGCTGTGTCATGGACCTGAGCTGTCTTAGACCTGAGCTGTGTCATTGACACTAAGCTGGGTCCTTTACATTGAGCTGGGTCTTTGACACTGAGCTGCGTTTCCGTCACTGAGCTGGGTCTTGATACTGCTGGGTCTTTGACTATGCTTGGTCTTGCTCTGCTGAATTCCTCAGTTGTGTCCGCTCAGTTGTGTCTTCTGCTGACTTCTGCGACTCTACCTGTAAACTAAGAAACTCTATAAGCTCAAACAGGTGAGCTGAAAAACGCTTAGGCTTGTGCAATCATCTACTCGGTTGGGGTTAGGTGGGTTTTGGTATCAAATCAAAACTCTATTAATTTTTCCAACAGTGTTAATTATCGAAATACTCATCATCTCACTCAAAGTAATCAACAAATTGAGATTATGATGATTATTTACATTAATTGAACACCAATTTTGTTAATTTGTCGAAACACTAATCACGTCACTCACAAGCAATCAAAGATCTGGGATTACGACGATCAATTCCACTAATTGAACAACAATGTTAGTTATTTTATCGGAACATTAATCATCTCACTCGCAAGTAATCAAGGAAATGAGATTACGATGATCAATTCTATTAATTGGAAACCAATTTTGTTAATTAATTAATATGATATTTTAAATCTAATAAAATTAATGTCACAATTATTTCTAGGAAAATAATTAGAGGTAAAAATATGTAAAACAATTATTAAAGTCGTTTCTTTTATTTAAGGTTTATTATTATATATTGTCTACGGCTGAATAGACTCGTCTCGTACCCGTCAAACCGATCCGAACCGACGGGTTCGGGCGGATCGGTCCGGTTTTTTAAGCCTATACGGTTCGGGCGGGTAGAAAACTTAGGACCGAAAATGGTTCGGGTCGGTTTCGGTTCTGATTTTCCAAACCCGTCAGAAATCGAACCGACCCGGATATATTTAATAAATAAATATTTTTTATTTTTTAATTTATAAAATAAGTTTTCCTTTTTTTCACCTCATTATCTGATTTCTCGCTCAACACTCTAACCCTAATTCTCTCTAGACTCTCTCTCTCGCCACTATGCATTCCCGCCGCCTCACACTCGCCTGAGTCGCCTCTCGCCAGTTGCCACCGCGCCGCTACCGGTGCGCCGCCACACCGACCCTGTCTCTCCCGTCGCACATCTCAATGATCTCACATCCCCCTTCCCCACCTCCACAGTCCTCCGCTCTCATCTCTCCGCCTGTCGCCAGTCGCCGTCGCTCCATCCGACTCCAACCGCACCTCCGACCCGCCTCCACCGTCGATTAAGGTAACCCACTAACCCCTAAGTCCCTAAATCGAATTTAGTTTGGATTTTTTACAGATTAGGGCTCGAATTTGGGTCTGAATGATTATGGTTCCTTATTTATGTAATTTTTATGGCTTTTGTATGGTCGTTAATTAATTTGTTTGGTTTCAGAATTTTAGTCGAATTTGGGTCAGATTATGGGTTTTTTTTGTTGTTGGCTTTGGTTCTAGTTAATGTTCATGATTAATTGTTGCATGACCAATAAATCTACGTGATTTCATGCCTTTAGTTCATGATGAATTATTGCTTATTTCCAGAAATCAGTGACTGCCGGCTGGGATATATGCTGAAAATTTGTGCAAAACAGGAGAAAAGCTACGTACTGCCCATTTCTGTTGGGTTTGGACCGAACCCGAACAAAACCCGAGCTATAGCTTCTCCACTGCCGCGAAGATGCAGAACTTCATCAAGATCCTAACGGGTAAGACCATTACCCAGGAGGTTGAATCCTCCGACACCATTGACAGTGTGAAGGCCAAGATTCAGGATAAGGAAGGCATCCATTCGGACCAGCAGCGTCTCATTTTCGTTCGCCAGAAAGAAACACCATGACGACAGCACCCTCCCCGGTTGCAACATCCAGAAGGCCGGCAGTAATTCAGTTTCAGACAAAGCAAGATAAGCGCAATGCATGGTGCTTTAATGCTCCCTAAGCGGATGAACACTAAGCGTTTGCACGGATCCATTAATTTTTGCACTCCCTTCAAGATTCTTGGAGAACCATATGTGGGTATGCTTTGTTTCTTTTTGCTTTTATATGGTTATTTCATTTTCTCAAGATTTGTTTCTTTTTATTTTTTTATGTTATTTCATTTTCTCAAGAATATTTTGTGTCAGGTTGTTTTCACATTTGTTGATAGAGATTCACTTTTTCTTAATTTATAGATATTGGAAATGCACAGTAGATTTCATATTTGTTTCCTTCTCTTTTCTTTTGATCTATATGTTTCTTCTCCCTTGTTGGACTTCTTGGTTGGGTTTTTGTGGGCTAGTTGTGTGCTAGGCTTCTTTTTTCAGCTTATTTATCTTATGTATTACCCTAGCAGATTTGGAACTAGCCTTCTGGTCTTTTAGGACTCCAGAGGAACAGTGGAAAGACGAGGGCTATTTTTCTTCCGAATTTTAAAGGATGAGGTATGAGAATTGTTGAAAAAAATCATTATAACTTCTAGTTTATTCGGCCAAAGTAAGTAGTTATTTGTAAGGAAAAATTATTGGATGCATATGAAAACCTCTTCCTTTGTTTTTGTAGGTTCGATGGAACTAAATTTAGTTCATGCCAATCATATTTGTAATTTCATTTTTTATGTTGGATGTGGATTGAATTTATTAACATTCCAAAACTAATACTATTTGGGATGTAATAGATTTGAGAGTTCCAAGCTCAAAGCTCAGTAGCATTTTGAATGTTGATCCTGATGAAGAAGTTGACTGGCTAGTATTAGAAATTGACCTTTATCACTTGACAAAAGTTTTACGTCTAGTTCAAGTAAAAATAAGGTGTACCTTAACAATCACTATTTGGCAACTATGGCTTGAAATTCATTTGTGTTATCCTGGTCACATTGTGAAAACTGAAAAAGAGCTCATAGGACTAGCTGAAATTAATGGATGTTATGATACAAGTTTGAGATAATAGGATTCCAATGTCTGCTAGCCATTTGCAGGTTAAGATCTTTGTGGTTTATTGTGTCTCGAAATCTAAGCTTCTCTCATTCATATCTTTGCCAGCCTATTTGGATGAATTTATAAGCATTTTCTATTATGTCCTCACACCATCTCACATTTTATTAAAATACAAACAGAAGCATTTGATAGGAAAATATCTATGTCTATAAGCAAGTGCCATAATCTTTTGTGGCATTTGATTTTTTAGTTTATGAAGAAAGTTATTCTAAGCTTACAAAAATCTTGATGAATATAAGGCCCTAAAAGAATTTGAAGTTATTGAAGTCTCCATTTGCTCTATATTATTAAATTAAATCATCTGCACGTTACGTTACAGCCTTAATGTTGCTAATAATGCACACCTTCTCAAGGTTGATTTTCTATCCTTGTATCTATTCTGTGTTACTGTGCCTTGGGATTCGTTTGACAATTCACTTCTCATGTAATTTTGTACTAATCCATTCTCTACCTCTGGTACCTCATGTTCTTTAGAATGAAATTGTTTTATGGTGTCATCTGATCATTCGGGCAAAGAAAGGGCACACTTTTAATTACTTATATGTGCCCTTTTTTTTTATAATTTATCCTTGATTATGAGGTATGTAGGTAAATACAAATTGGACAAGTCTTCCGATCCCGAGCAGGCTGATCCAACTTCTACACTTCCTTAAAATAAAATAGGTTCGTAGAGACCTTGATACCCTTCCACAAGGAGGTGAAGCCAACAACCTCGACACTACTGCCAAGTGATGGTTCATATGGAAAGATTTGAAGTTTAACAGATTTTTTTTTTACATTAGATTCTTTGTGCTATTTCCGTTGTTATATGTTGCAAATGTAATGGTTTACTATTTGTATCATTACTTGCTGCTTAGACTTGTGAAGGAGCATGCTGTATGGAAGTACACCTATCTCAAAATAGCTATGCTTGCTCATTAGTGTTTCGGGAATTTAACCAATAGATAATTTCTCAATTTCACACTGTATTTTTTTTATCATTCTTAGTATTTGTAAGTGCTTATAAATAACATTGCTTTTATTTTTTCATTACATATTTTTAAACGAAAAACTGATATTCAAAATTGTAATTTAATTACCTTGATAAGGGATAATTGGCAGTTAGTAAGCAATTACACTTTTTATCGTAAAATACTTAACTTTTAAATTTGCTTTCACTTCATGTAATTTTTGGAATTTTTATTTTTTTAGTTGATGTTTGATCATTATCCTTGACTGTCATAACCCGTATCCAATTAATATTTTATTTAACGTTATCTGATTATTTAAATTATTTAAAATTCAACTTGTGGAATTAATGAAGTTAAGTGTCGAGCATATGTTAGTCGAAATTGTGTCCCTAGTTAGAAATACCAAATTTTAATTAAATTTTGAGCCTTATCTGAATCAATTTAAATTTAAGTTTGGGTCAAGTTAATAATTATTTTGAGCCTTTAAGTGAATTCTCCTTTTATTTGAGGTTTTCTCTCCCCGGCCTCTGCTATGTACTTGCGCAGATAGAGCTGGAGGAGTTTGAAACGTTCGCCTTCACTAGGTAGAGGGAATTCAAGGACTTCAGCGGCGCAGATAGAGCTGGAGGAGTTTGAAACGTTCGCCTTCACTAGGTAGAGGGAATTCAAGGACTTCAGCGGCGCAGATAGAGCTGGAGGAGTTTGAAACGTTCGCCTTCACTAGGTAGAGGGAATTCAAGGACTTCAGCGATACGATCTGCAACAGCAGAGTCGAGAAAGAAGTTGTGATGAAGTACTCAAGCTACTTGATTTGGGCATCATATACCCAGTATCTGATAGCCGGTGGGTAGGGGTGTGCATCGGTGGGTCGGTTCGACCGACCGACCAACCGACCGAATTGAATTTTCTCAACCGAACCGAACCGACTTCAAGGTTTGGGCCGAACCGAAACCGACCCGAAACCATCGGTCGGTTGTCTAAAAACCGACAGTTTGTTGATTTTTTTTTTCAAAATTTTATATAACAAATAACAAATATAACTCATTACAAAATTTCCTAATTTTATATAACTCATTACGAAATTTCAAATGATAATAAATATCTAATAAAAATTAATATAATAATGTATATATATATAATTTAATTAATATTAATATATTATAATATATGTTTCGATCGGTTCGGTTCCCGACCGACCCAAAACTTCCCAACCGAGAACCGAACCGAACCTCATCGGTTTTCTTATGTAAAAACCGAACCCGAACCGAATTAAATTATCAACCGAACCGAACCGACCGAAACTCATCGGTTCGGTCGGTTTTTTCGGTCCGGTTTACATTTTGCACACCCCTACCGGTGGGTGAGCCCTGTGCACGTCGTGCCCAAGAAGTCCGGTATACAGGTTGTTGAGAATGATAAGAAGGAGATGGTGGCCATGAGATTGCAAATCGGATGGAGAGTATGTATTAGACCTGCCCACGGGCCCTGAACCGGCGGTTCCGGGCCCGAGCCCGCCGGTTACGGTTTCACCGGAGAGTGAACCGTAACCGGCCCGTGTACACTGTACACGGTTACGGGCCGAGCTTTTTAACCGGCGGTTCCGGGCCCGTGTAAAACCCGCCGGTTCCGGTTAAAAACCGGCCCGGTTTTTAATTTTTTTTTATATATATATATATATATATATATATATATAACATTGAAAATTAAGAAAATGAAACATAAATGAAAATGAACTAGTTTTTCATTAATACTTGAAAATTAAAATAAACATGACTAAATAGAAATTACAAGTACTTGAAAATTAAATTAAAGATTGTTTTTGTATTTTTGGAGCACTTTTTTCAACTTTTGTAATTTTTTTTTTTGTAATTAATTGTTGTATATATATATCTTAAGACAATATAAGCAAAAAAAATTAAATTTTACTTAGTAGTCATTGAATAAAAATATTAAATCATTTCTCATTAATATTGTTGAAATTACAACACTTGAAAGTTGAAATGAAAAAAAGGGAAAAAAAGACTTGAGCTCAATTTTAATATTAAAATTGAGTTGCCTACGTATCCTCATAGAGGAATCAAAGTCGCGTAGTTCGATTACATTACATTACTCTCTACTCCCATAGTAGTTCTCGTCCACCGATCGATCACTCTCGGTGAACTCTTCGTTTGGGCTCTCGTCGCGATCATCCCAATCGAGCTCTTGAGCTCTAAGGTCGGCCCTCGACCAATCATCAAGCAACATTGTGGCTTCAATGTTTCTTGGTTTCATCGTTGATCTTCTTTGGTCAACATGAGTCCGCCAATGCTAAAAGCTTGTTCGACGGTGGATGCGGGGACGGCAAACAACTCTTTCGCCATGATAGGAAGTACGGGATACTCGTTCTCTTTGACCACCACTTCATCACGTCGATTTGTGGAGCACTATCTTCAACACCAAAAACAAAACGACAACCCCGAATACATATCTAATTCACTATTACCTTGGCCCCTAGGGAGTTCATAAGATCTATCTTGGTACATGCTACTTAATTGTTGAACTAAGGGATCTAAGGAGTTTAAATCAAGTGGTATAAATGAAGAGGTAGAAGTAGAAGAAATAGGTGCATTCATGTCAAGATCAATACCATGAGTCATCCTATATTCGGCAAAAAAGAATCTTAAAGTTCTTTCTAAATCATCTTTTATTTGAGTAGCATTAGGAATATCAAAAGTTAAAATTATTTCTCCATCAATTCGTACATTTAAAAAGTCCATTTGCTTAAAAGCATTATAATAAATATCTAACATTTGACAAACACCATCATATTTCCATTTAGGATCTAAGCACTTAGCTACTAGAAAAACATCCGGAATATTTCTAAAATATTTTAGCCATTTTTGAACCATAAAATAAATCACACCTTGCAAATTGGGTTTACTAAAACAATTTTTAAAGCTAAGTGCAATATACATGCAACGTGTTCCAACACACGAACGGAAGTACAATAATAAACACCCGATAATTGAACGGTGGCATTATTAAAAACCTTTAACAATTGATATAAATCCATGCATTGGTCCCAATAAGAAAGTAATAAAGTCAATTGAACCGTCGCAAATTCTTTTCTAAAAAATTCGCATAAATAATCTTTATACTCTAAAGTAGAATTAAGCATTTCATAAGTGGAATTCCAACGATGTGATACATCTCTAACAAAACTCCTATGTTGAATATTCTTACGACGACAATATTTTTGCCATTTTTTACCTAAAGTTATATTTGTATGCAAAAGGGCAACGGCTTTTCTAATTGGCATAACCGATTCATTAAAAATTTCAAGTCCATCTTGAACACATAAATTCAAAATATGACAAATGCATCTACTATGAAAATATTTTCCTTGGAAAGATGGATTACATGTCTAATGAGTTCGGGAATACTTTTAGCGGTGTTGGCGGATGCATTATCAAAACCAACCGAAAATACTTTATTAATCAATTGGTATTCATTTAAAACGGTTATAATTATTAAAGCAATATTAGTGGCCGTGTGTGGATCATCGAACTCATAAATGCACTTAAACGTTTTTGTAGTATCCATTTATCATCAACCCAATGACATGTTATTCCCATGTAATTATTTTGATGAAAACAATCCGATCCAAATATCGGCACAAATAGAAACTTTATGGTCTAAGTTTATCAAATATTTCATTAATTCCATTTTTTTATCAAAAGCTTGTCTTCTAATTCGTCTAAGCATATTACTTCTACTAATTTTTTTAGCGGCGGGACAATATGCATCTTTTATACTTTCTTGATAGGTTATTTTATCGACGGAGAATGTAAAGGTTGTTTTTCCATACAGCACAATATCTAGCCATAACATCTTCGGCATGTGGATGATCATATTTAAATAAAGGGTGAGAAGACGTACCCGTCGCCGAGAAAGCGGTGCCACGAATTTGAGTTTGTGTTGATGCAATCCCGTATTCTCCCGGATGACACGTCTCCATGTGTCGCCTTAGTGTGCCATAGCCTCCTCCATGCGTCCATTTGTAGACGTTATTGCAATAGTTGCAATGGCGTTGTATTTTGGAGGATCTCCCGGGCTTGTCGCTAGGTGCCGGGGCTCTAGGCATTTTTTTAAAATGCTTAGTAAAGATATCCGACACAAGAGGTCGAGCCGTCGGTTTGTTTGGCGGCGCTTCGACTTCTTCTTCTTCTTCGTTGGATTGTTCTTGAGATTGCCGAAGCATCTCCTCCTCTTGACGATGAACTTGCTCGGCAAACTCTTGATCCTCTTGTTGTTGAAGTTGTTCCGCATACGCCCTTGATATTTCTTCGGCGGCCATTGCTCGAGCTTGCCGAGCCGATCTTCCTCCTCTTTTGGATCGACGAGGAGCATCATCTTGATTTTCGGCAACGCCTTTGCCCTTATCGACACGAGAGGAGGTCGACATTATGGAATATTGTTATGGATGGATTGGTGAAGTGTGTGGTGAGAGAAGTTGAGAACTTAAGCACAAAATTAACACAAAAATGAAGAATTTGAGCAACAAATAATAGATTGAATGCTTGAAATTAAATAGAGAGATATGAGAATTGGTGTGATTATTTGAGAGATTATAGTGTGGTATTTATAGGGTATTTATAGAGATTATATTTCACCTTTTTTTTTTTTTTTTTAATGATTCCGGTTAACCGCCGGTTTTAACCGGCGGTCACGGTTTGAACGAAGGCAGGCCCGGAACCGGCCCTTGAGCTCACGGTTCCGGTTACGGTTCCGGCCCGTTGACTGCCGGGCCGGTTAAAAAACCGTTGACCGGCGGGCCGGTTCCGGTTAGGCCCGCCGCCGGGCCCTCCAGTTTGGGCAGGTCTAGTATGTATTGACTACCAAAAGCTTAACTTAAGAACGAGGAAGGACTGGAAAATCGGGTAGAACATTAGTCTTGAACCCCAAGTTTTCTACACTAATAGTAATAATAATAATAAAATAAATAGAAATATCTCAATATGATTTTATTCTTGCAACTTGTCTGCAAATTTTGTAGTCTCAGGAAGAGCCACGCCGACCACTCTTTTCTTTATCATTTTAAACACGCTGGCCACTTTTCATCCAATTGTTTTCACCTTTCACCTTGTTCTGTTCATATACTTGGAAATTTTACCATTTACCAACTCAAAACTTTACTCTGCTTTTGTCGTGAGTTTTCAAGCTTTGATCAAATTTTCAGCAGCAATTTTTTCCTCAATTAAAGCTCAAAGTAAGTTTTCAATCCTAAAGCTTGTTTTATTATTTTTCAGCATAATTTTATTTTGTACTCAAAGAAAACAGAAACTCAAAATATTTCGAATCTACACGATTACTAAACCAAATCTTTACAAGTTCCATAGATAAGAATCCATTTAGAATTTTCTGCAACAAAATTATAGAGATCTATTTCATCACTGCACACCAATAACCATTCTTTCAAAAATGCCAAGTCTATCTCTTACAAAATAAAAAGGGGCCGAAGAATATGAAAGAGAAGAAACACAATATCTTGCTCCCAAATTAATTGTAAAATCGAACCAAAAACCTTATTGGGTTGACCGAGTTGAGTTCACCGAGTCATAGTTGGGGCTGTGTCGTTGAGTCTGGACTCGGGTTCATGTAAAAGTGAAAAAGGCGGCGGCGACTTCCGAGCTACTGGCCGTCGGGTCGAGAGAAGAGAGACGGTGGTGGCGGCGCCGGCGGCTTCTGCTGCTGGTAGTAGGGATGTTGCCGTCATTAATTGTTTGGTGAAGACGGAGATAACGACAAGAGGGTTAAGGATCTGAGAGATTTGATTTGCATTTTTTTTCTTTCTTGATCTGGTAGATGGAGAAGTGACGAGAGAGAGATGAAGAAATTGAGGGATTTTGAAGTTTGGGGAGGTTTTTGTGTAGCAGACGAGAGAGAAGTAAAGGAAAGAGAAAGAGAAGTTTGACTTTTATGAGTAACAGAGAAAGAGAAAGACACGAGAGTTGAGAGAGAAATAGGCATGAGAATTTAATTTTGAACTTTTAGTTTAATTATTTGTTTTGGCCCATTAATTAATTAATTAATTAATTAAATTAAATTAAATTAAATGTTGGGTAGTAATTTAAAATCAATGCTTTTATTTAACTTAAGATGATATCTCGTTGGGTTTTTCATTTTAATTACTTAGCCCTATTAATTAACTTGATGTTAGAGTAATTAGTTAATAAGTGTCGATAAATATTTTAGATTATTAGCCCAAAATATATCTTTAAGAAATTCAGTGTAAAGTTCAAATATTTTTTTAATAAATTTAGAATGGTCCTAAATATTTTATAAGATGCTTCATTAAGTCTTATTAAGTTATTTCTAAGTTTAATTAGACCTTATAAAGTATGGTTATATTTTACATGACTAGGTGCAACGCGATTAAGACATTGATTTTACTTGCTCGACTTCATTTTCAAGTTCAAGGTTTAAGGTGTGGTGATTTATTTAAATTATGTTGTTAATAATTATTGTCCATTTTAATATTATGATTGCCGTATATTATGAAAGTTATGAAATATGTGATGAGCCGGACCGTCATTGTAAAGTTGTCCTTAAGGGTGCTCTCACTTAATTGTGCACAAAAATAATATCGCCAGGGGCCCGTTAAATGGGTACAGGACAGAAAAGTCCTTGGTATGCCACAGTGCTTATTATCTTTATTAACTTGGACAACATTGTATACATCCCACACTGAGTGTACATGTACACTCACCCCACCTTAATGAATATTTTCAGGTAATTGAAGTTGGAGAGCGCGTGGAAAGGTCGAATGATGCGTGCAAGCATTATCTATAATATTATATTTCTGCATAAAAGCAAGACTTAAAGACTCTGATTATGTAGCTTATGCTTATTTTGATTTGGTTGTAAAATATAACTTATTATCATGGATTCCTATTGTCATGGTCCAAATTTCGAAGTTATATTATCTATTTTGACTCTAAGTCTTACTCTCAAGTATTCATAAAATTAAAGATTTTATTTCTATTAAGTTATTTATTTTAAAAAAAAATTTACACTACATTTTTCCGCATTTATCATTTTAAATACTTTATTTTTAGTATAGTGTGTTACAACATGGTATCAGAGCGGGTCTACTTTCCTGTAGACATCGTGAAAAAAAAAATTATTATACATTTGAGCATGAAAATGTAAAGTATTTGCATCACAGTCATTCGACCGCTACGCTCTCCGACTTTGAGGTAAATGTAATTTTTAAAGATTTTTATTGTGATTTTTGAATATGAACTGTTAATTCTGAAATTACGTTGAAGTTTGCTGCAATTATTAAATTTATCATGTTAAAGTTTATTGCAGTCATGAATTTTTGTTTCGGAATTTTACAGTTTAAAATGTTTGACATGCAATGTCAAGTTATGAAAAGTATATTTTTGAACTTAGTCCTCGGATTTAGTGGAACCTCGAAAGCCTAATGACCTCTTTACGTTTGCACATTAGTTTGGAAAAGTAGTATTATTTATTCCCGAACTTTAAGTTTACCTAAGTTAATGACAATTAGTTTCTCCGAATTATAGAATCATGCCTAATACACGTTCTCGTCCACGTTCTGCCGAAACTAATGACTTGAGTACAAATCAAGATCAAGGAGAAAATCAAAATCATCAAAATCCACACACTAACAGGGAAGACATCATGAGTCAATTTATGGGTGCTATACAAGGATTCATCCAACAACAAGTCCAGGCTCAACTTAATACGCAACATGCTCCTAAACCAGCTACGAAAACGACAGATCAAGCGGTCGAGTTGTTCCGTAACTATAACGCGCCGCGATTCACAGGACGTGATGGTCCTTTGGCTGTCGAAGAATGGTTTGAGGAACTTGAAAGAATTTTTGCTCACTTCAACTGCACAGACGAACATAAACTCGCGTGTGCAATCTTTCAATTCAAAGATGACGCTCGCAAATGGTGGAAAGGGTTTTATCGTCTACTAGGAGAAGAAGATCGCAAAGTTTTGAGCTGGAAAATCTTCAAGGAAGTCGTAACAGAGAAATATTTCCCTAGCTCTTTTCGGGAGAAGAAGGAAATTGAATTCTTTGAGCTCAAACATGGAAGCATGACCATAGAGGAATATGAGAGGAAATTCAATGAGTTAGCTCAATTTTCACCTCACTTGGTCGATACTGAGACTAAGATGATTGCCAGATTTAGGAAGGGACTGAGGACTGACATCAAGGAAATTATGGCTCCGCATGTGATTGATGACTTTAGCGATCTAGTCAAGCGAGCTGAAGATGTAGAAACAGCCCTTGGGATAAGCAATCCGACACCGAAGCCAACGAACAATTTTGGAAAAAGAAAATGGGAAGGAAATAACCAAAGCAAAGGAAATTTTCAAGATAGAAGAAACTTCCAAGACAAGAAACAGAGGTTTGGAGGTAACTCTAGCACTGGCCCATCAGGGACGAAACCACAATGCCAGAAATGTGGTAAATATCACTATGGAAAATGCATGTTTGGAAAGGGAGTTTGTTTCTACTGCCACGAGCCGGGACACGATGCCTTTCATTGTCCCAAAGCAAAGAATAAAGCGCCAGAAGCACAAAGGAACTTTGGGCAAGATAGAAGGGGAGGTAAAGAGCCAGAAAAGAAAGGGAATGCTCGCATCTTTACCTTGGCGCAGAAGGAGGCGACAGAGAACAATGATACGATGACTGGTACGTTACTCATTCTTGATACGCCTGCAATTGTTTTATTCGATTCTGGAGGTTCACATTCGTTCATTTCTGCTAAGTTTTGTCGTAAAAGAAAGATAAATTGTGAATTAGAGAACTTAGCCTTGAACATAAGTATCCCTTCAGGAGAATGTATTAGAACCGATATAGTTGCTAGAGGAGTCATTCTAAATTGTGGGACAAGAGAACTAGAAGCTAACCTGTATTGTATTAAGATGCACGACTTCGATATCATTCTAGGAATGGATTGGTTGAGTCAAAATCATGCCACAATCAAATGTCATGAAAGAGAAGTGGATTTCCAAAAACCTGGAGAAGAGAGATTTTCTTTTCACGGAGCCAAGGAGGGAAAAACGTCAATGATAATATCGGCAATGAAGGCAATGAAGATATTAAGAAAGGTGAATGCCAAGCTTACCTAGTAAGCATAATCGGCAAGGAAGATGATGAGCAATCAATCGCGAATATACAAGTGGTACGTGATTTTGCCGATGTTTTTCCAGAAAATTTACATGGAATACCACCGGACAGACAAGTAGAGTTTACGATCGAACTAGTACCTGGAGCTGCTCCCGTATCCAAAGCACCATTGGCACCAAAGGAGCTGGAAGAAATAAAGATTCAACTACAAGAACTTTTAGATCAAGGTTTCATCCGACCGAGCGTGTCGCCTTGGGGAGCACCCATCTTATTCGTCAAGAAGAAAGACGGAACAATGAGGATGTGCATCGATTATCGAGAGTTGAATCAACTCACTGTCAAGAACAAATATCCGTTGTCGAGGATAGAAGATTTGTTTGACCAATTGAAGGGAGCAGGGGTGTTCTCGAAGATAGATTTGAAATCAGGATATCATCAACTGAAGGTGAAAAAGGATGACATACCAAAGACGGCTTTTCGAACAAGATATGGTCATTACGAGTTTCTAGTAATGCCATTCGGATTAACAAATGCTCCCGCTGTCTTTATGGATTTGATGAACCGCATCTTTCATCCGTACTTAGATAAGTTTGTTATAGTTTTCATCGATGATATTCTGATATACTCGAAGGACAAGTCACAACACGAATAACACCTTAGAATTGTGTTGCAGACATTAAGAAATGAAAAACTCTATGCCAAGTTCAAGAAATGTGAATTTTGGCTAGATCGAGTAGTATTTCTTGGACACGTGGTGACCGCTAAAGGAATTGAAGTGGATCCAGCTAAAGTGGAAGCTGTGGGAAATTGGAGAGTGCCTAAGAATGCTAGTGAAGTGAGGAGTTTCTTAGGACTCGCGGGATATTATAGGAGATTCATTGAAGAATTTTCAAAGATATCAGGTCCAATGACACAACTGACAAGAAAAGATGTCGAGTTCAAGTGGACTGACAAGTGTGAACAGAGCTTTCAAGAGTTGAAACGAAGGTTAACATCTGAACCGGTATTAACCATATACTGATGGATCAAATGATTACGTTATCTACACCGATGCATCGAAGCAAGGCTTGGGATGTGTCTTGATGCAAAAAGGAAAGGTCGTTGCTTATGCTTCGAGACAGTTAAAGGCACACGAGTTTAACTATCCCACGCACGACTTGGAGCTAGCTGCTGTAGTTCACGCGCTTAAAATTTGGAGGCACTACTTGTACGGAGGTAAGTGTGAGATTTTCACTGATCACAAGAGTTTGAAATATTTCTTCACCCAGAAAGAGCTTAACATGAGACAAAGAAGACGTCTAGAGCTCGTGAAGGACTACGATTGCACTATACAATATCACCCTGGAAAGGCTAACGTGGTGGCTGATGCACTAAGTAGAAAGGGTGAAGGGCAACTTACTTCAATGATAACTCAGGAAGAGACCCTAATAAGAGAATTTGAGAGGATGAACCTCAAAGTGGTCACATCGAAAGCTAAGAAGGCTATACTAGCAACGTTGGTGGTCCAACCCACTCTACGAGATCAAATTAGGAAAGCTCAAGAAACTAACGATTTCTTGCAAAAGATGAGAAGTCAACAGAAGAATGATGATGTCACGGGTTTTATGGTAGCAAGTGATGGAACGCTCATGTTTGCGGGCAGGATCTGTGTGCCAAAAGATAAAGATTTGATAAGAGAAATTTTGGACGAGGCGCATTACACTACTTATACTGCACATCCAGGTGGCACAAATATGTATCAAGATCTTAAAAGAATATTTTGGTGGATAGGAATGAAGAGGACGATAGCCAAATATGTCGAAAGATGTATGACGTGTCAGCAAGTTAAAGCTGAACATCAACGACCAGGTGGATTGTTGAATCCACTGGAAATTCCCGAATGGAAATGGGAACGCAGTAACACCAATCACACATATGTCTTTGAGTTCTTCTAACACGAACCAAATTCAAATCTCACCAACAATATTTAATTGATACAATTGAAAAATCTCTCACATATTCTTTGTCAAATGAGTATTGCAGTGATGACCAAGAAACTCCACTCATCTTGGTCAAATCTATTACTAATACGAAAATAAAGCTGCCCTATCCACGGTGCTCCGTTCAGATTTTTCTTTATTATGGTAATTTGTCTAATTTTAATTCATATATATTCTAATTTTTATTTTTATTAATTTCATATTCTTGAAATATCACATGTTTATCTATTAATCACATCTCATATTTATCTTTCCCTCTATTTAATTAAATTCTTCTATTATCCATATTAAAATAATAACAATTTCGGCATGCATTCTTATAAACCCTTATTTTATACTTTCTTAATTCATATATAATAACTATAGAAAATTTGTAAATGAAAATCCCTATGAAGACTAAATAAATATATTTAATCAACATGTCTATATGGAATCCTTTTTATTTTTCATTCATATTGTTCTAAAAATTCAATTAGTGCTTTCTATAAAATATATACATTGAATCAAATGTGGGATATGTAGCTAAAGAAAAGAATAAAAAAACTTGAAGGTGTAAACATATTTTGGCCAAATAATAATTAATTTTGGCCAATTAAATAATTTTTCCATATAATTAAATATTTTCATAATTAGCTATGTTGTACAAATTCACATAATTTGTACCCTATATTTATCCTAATATAATTGGATCAAGCTACCCTAAATATTCAGTTGTGCAATATAGAACTATTTATGTGACCAATTTAACTATGTCATTTTGATCCTCGACAATATTAATGCTACTTAAATCACGAAAGTAATAACAAATTTATAAAAGGCTTATATTCTTGTTGGAGCAAGAGTTATAATAGGACTATATTGTACTTCTAACATAAATATTTTTATAATAAGTAATTATTACAAATACATAATTTAGTGTAAACCAACGAGACGGTTCAAATAGACATAAAAAGAAGAATTTTTACTAATTTGAGTTAATATTAACTTTGTAGTGTTCAGATTTTTATCGAGTATTACCCTTTAAAAGACCTATATTTTTGTAGCAGCAAGAGTTATAATCGGACAATACTTCTAACATAAATATTTTTATATTAAGCAATTATTACAAATAGACAATTAAGTGTAAACCAACGAGACGGTTCAAATATGAATAAAAAGAATGATTTTTACTCATTTTAGTTAATATTAACTTTGCAGTATTAAGATTTTTATCGAGTATTACTCAAAGGATTTGAGATAACTATGTACAATAACGTTACTATTTAACTGAGAGTAGGACGAGAACATGTAGAAAAATTCTAAACAAATTTAAATTTGGAAAATACGTAATGAATGAGTACCCGATCTACGTGAAATAAAATTAGTTTCGTAAGTTTGATTTATAATTAACTTAGAACAACATCTCAACTTCTAAATAAGATATAAAATTAATTTAAAATATATACACATAAATTAAAATATAAAATTATTTCCCGTCGAATCTCGACGGGTGAGAAGAGTAATTAATCTCATATTCATGGGAATGCTTATTTTTACAAGAATAATCTATTACTAATACGAAAATAAAGCTGCCCCCTCCACGGTGCTCCGTTCAGATTTTCATTTATTCTGGTAATTTGTCTAATTTGAATTCTATATATTCTAATTTTTTATATATAATTAATATTGCAATATTAATACATATTTATCTATTCTAATATTGCAATATTAACACATATTTATCTATTCTAATTCTAATGTCATATTTATCTTTTCTTGATAATTTATCTATTATAATTCTACTGTTTCTGAGATTGCCGATATACCAACATGTAAATATGTAATAGTTATATAAAATTGTTGTGGACGTAAATCGTAACATCATATTTTTTAAATCAAATTTGACATTAAATACATATATATCTTAGATTTTCTACCAAAAAAGTATATATATTAGATTTAATAAAACACATTCTATTATAATTGCGCGCGCTCAATCTATCTATCTATTACTATTACTATGGGTTACTAATAAGAAAATAAACGGCGCCCCTCCTCGGTGCTCCATCCCGATTTTTCTTTATTATGGTATTTTGTGCAATATTAATTCATATATACTATTTTATATTATTTAATATTCATATAAATATATTTGTATTTATCTTAAATTCTTATTCTGTGCATCATGATTCATATAGTATAATTCAATCTTATATATATATTTAATCAATAAATTGGTAAGCATGATAATTACAAATATAAAAGAAACATATATCTAATAAAAAATATAAGACTATGAATATCTTTAAGCAATAACTTTCGAGTGCTCAATTAGACGTGTTCACGGGCCGGTTCCGGTTCGGAATCGGGCCCGAAACCGCCGGTTCCGGTTCGGAGAAATTGGAACCGGAACCGGCCCGCCACATACCACGGTTCCGGGTCGGAACCGGCCCGTATTGGACGGTTCCGGTTCCGGGTCGGAACCGCCGGTTTACGGGCCCGAACCGTTATTTTTTAATTGAAATGAAACACATAAATCATCAATGTAATGTATAAGATCGAAATAAAATAATATATGTCTTCATTTAAAACAATGTGTAATCAATTACAAATGAAAATATATTATTATTTAAAACTCGAAATCCTAAAACCCTTGGAATTCACAAAGTTTGAAAACTCAAGGGCCGAGCCTCGTTAAAACCTTCTTGGCGAAAACCCAATGGGAAAAACACCAAGTAAGGAAAAAGAGTACTCGTCTAAAATTATTTAGGACTACCCGTTGATGTCGGCGTCAAAGTCCCAATCATCTTCAAATTCATCGGTTTCAGTAGTGGCTATAGAGTCGGTGTCTGTGCTTTCGGCCTCGGTTGTGCTTATGGGATACTCCGCAAATATTTCATCCCAATTATTTTCTTGTTCACGCATTTCGGCCAATGTATAATCTTTGAGTAAAACTTGAGCTTCTAGGTTTCTTGGCGTCATCACCGATCTTCTTTCATCGAGCACGTAGCCTCCAACACTAAAAGCTTGTTCCACCGAGACTGTTGATGCCGAGAACGGCTAAGATCTCCCTCGCCATCATTGCTAAAATCGGGTATTGGTTTTGCCTCCTCGACCACCATTGCAAAACATCAACATCATTTGGCCCTTCACCTGCTAAATCTGTACTTTTGGGTTCGCTAAGATAGATATCAAGTTCACTGCTTATATTACTACCCGTGCCCTGATTTTGAAGGAAACTTTGAAGTCTTTGTGCAGCTACAGAACTAGAATCTATTCCTAGATTAAAAGAGCTTCTTGGTCTTTGACTAGGCCTAGATGATGACCCTCTATCCGAATACTTAGATTCATATTCTTGAAAAAGACCCCTCAATGTCGTATCTAGAGAAGTTTTAACATATGCAATATTAGGCAATTCAAAAGAGTCTTCACTACGCTCACCCCCCCTCCAAATGTCATTTCACGAAGATAACTGTAATACAAGTCTAACAGACCACAAACCCATTCCAATTTCATAGAGGGATCTAAACATTTTGCAATAAAAAAGACATCGGGAATATAAGTAAAATATTTCAACCATTTAATGACCATCATAGTTATAGAATCCTGCAACCTTGGGTTAGTACTGCATATTAAGAATTGAAGAACGATAACAACACAATGATATAGTACACGACATGAAGTAGGATAATAAACTCCAGATAAATCTTTAGTTGCAGTTTCAAAAACTTTTAAGAGTGCAATCAGACCTGAGCATTCATCCCAATAAGAAGGCAATAAGAACATGTTGCTAACCTCAGTTGAAAAGAAATCACATAATAAATCTTTAGATTCAGAAGTTGCTGCCAACATTTCATAAGTAGAGTTCCATCTAGTGCATACATCAATGTTAAAACTCTTACTTTTTCCAGTTTTTTGCTTACAAAATTTTACCCAATTTCTGTGTAGCTTAGCTTTATCCCTTAACATGGCAACACATTTTTTAATAGGCGTAATGAACCTTCTAATTGCTTTAATCCATCTTGCACACATAAATTTAGTATGTGACATATGCATCTAGTATGAAAATATTTTCCTCCTAGAGTTGGATTACATGCAGCAATTAGAGCAGACACACTTGCAGTATTAGCAGATGCATTATCAAAACCGATTGAAAAAATCTTAGAGGTTAATCTAAATTGATTGAACACTTTTATAATGCAAAAAGCAATGTTTGCAGCATTATGAGTACAATTAAACTTCCTAAAACAAAGTACTTGTTTGTTCATACACCAATTCGGATCAATCCAATGCACAGTCATTCCAAGATATGAATTTTGTTGCCAAGCACATGACCAAATATCAGAACAAACAGAGACTATGTATGACAGCTTAGCAAATATGTCTCTTAATGCTTTTTTATATCTAATAGATAATTTAGCAATTGTCCTAGTCATGGTACTTCGTGAGATTTTTTTAGCTTGAGGATTATATGCTTTTTTCATGGAATTTTCAAAACGCATGCTATCGGCAAATTGGAAAGCAAGAGATTCAGTAGCAACAAACTTAGCCATCACTTCTCTAGCTACTATATCATTATACTTAAATAAAGTGAGTTCATTACCTTGCGTGAAGTTTAGTTGAGTTTGAGTTTCTTGTTGTGTACCTTTTTCTTGATCCTTCGGCTTGTGTTTGAATATATGGCGGTTATAAGTGCCATACCCATTTCCTTTCTTATGCTCGTATTGCTGGTCGCAGAAATTGCAGCACGCCATTACAATTCGAGTTTCTCCTTCGGCACAAGGTAGTGTTATCTTTTTGAACCATATTGAGAACACTTCGGATCCTTCCTTCTTTCCTTTGGCCTGCAGCTTCGCCTTTCTGGTACGACGACCCTTCTCGGCAGCCATTCCGCCGTCCTCTTGCTCGTCCATTTCGTCATCCTAATCCAAGTTGATTGCCTCTTCGTGAAAGGGGGACGACTGCATAGTGCTGGGAGGATGCATTTGGTGGGGCGGATTCATCTCCACTTCGAGGTCGGCAACATATAAGCTTTCAGCAAGTAGCCTAACCGCTTCAATCTGGTGGGCAGCAAAGGCAGCAGCATCTTCGGCCATCTGCTGGTTTTCCATTTCTTCACGTTGGCGGCGAGTGGGGACCCTCCGGTATTGAGGATTCTGGCTTGTGGGAGTGGGAGTGGAAGAATCATCTTCGTAGTAGTCATCTTGGAACGCTTCTCGTTCTCGAATGACAACACCACGAGGACGACGAGGAGGGTTACCACTACCACGAGTACCACGAATATTTTCGACTGCCTTTTCCTTACCCTTACGAGGGTTAGAGGAAGACATTTTTGCTATAACTACTAAGAGACTAAGAGAGTAAGAGCTAGAAAATTGAACAATGAAAACTGAAAAGAATGAATAACTTAGAGAGTAAGAGAAGAGAAGAGAGTAATTGGTGTGAAGAAATGGTTGTGGGTAGGGGGGTATTTATAGTTGAAAGTGGGAGGAAATGGGGGGGAAAACTTTGAATCATAGCCATTGGATCACAAGATGAAATCCTAGCCATCCATTTTGAATTTGAAATGGGTGCAAAATCCTAGGCAGTTAAACCGGCGGTTCAGCGGTTCCGAACCGCAACCGCCGGTTCAACCTCGAACCTTTTTTTTTGACATTTTTTCGTTCCATTTAGCATTCTAATTGTCATTATTGCTTGTTTTAGGATATAATTAACATGGATAACACAAAACATATTTTAAAAAAAAAAGTGGAACCGCCGGTTCACGGTTCCTAGCCCTTGGAACCGGAACCGGCCCGTCCCGAACACGGTTCCGGGTCGGAACCGGCCCGTTGACCGCGGTTCCGGGCCAGGAACCGGCGGTTCCGGGTCGGGTGAACACCTCTATGCTCAATTCTTACTCAGATAATTATCATGTGAGTAAAATTAATTAATCAATAACTTTTTGCATGCCACTACATTTATAGAATACGAATTAAATTAATTATAATATTATTTTTAGGGTAATTCATAGTTTGTGGTTCCCAACTTTGGGCGCATTTTGATTTATGGCCCAAACTTCAATATATTTGAAAAAATATCTCAACTTTGAGAAATGTTTGAAATACGACCCTTGTATAATTTTCAGACGATCGGCCGTTGTAATCCTTCTTTTTAAGTCTATTTGAATTTTAATTCATATATTCATCTAAACTAATCTAATAATAATTTTATTTTATTATAAGTTTGCATTGAATATATTAACATCTATCCCAATTCCTATTTTTATATATATTTTATTTTATAATCAATCTAATAAACTCTTAATAAACGTACATCGAAAGGCCCAATTCCTATTTTACATTGAATCAAATGTATGGATAAATAGCTAATTAAAAAATAATCACAAAAAAGATTTGAAGATGTAAATATATCTTTCTCGGCTTTTTGGCTAAGATTAGGGACATCAATTTAGCATAAACCAACGAGACGATTCAAACAGACATGAAAAGAAGGGGTTTTGCTAATTTTAGTTAATATTAGCCTATAAGTAGCGCTAATAATTAAATTTAAAGCAACAAATTTTTGAAAAGACAAATTAGCATTTTAAGAGGCCAATAGAAATTTGTAAATGAAAATCCCTATGAAGACTAAATAAATATATTTAATCAACATGTCTACATGAAATTGTCTTCATTTTTCATTCATATTTTTCTAAAAACTTCGATTAGTGCTTGCTAGAAAATATATACATTGAATCAAATGTGAGATAAATAGCTAAAAAAGAACAAAAATTTGAAGATGTAAACATATCTTTTTCGGCATTTTGACAAAAATTAGGAATATCGATTTAGTATGAACCAATGAGATGGTTCAAATAGAATTAAAAAGAATGATTTTTACTAATTTTAATTAATATTCACTTTGTTCAGATTTTTATCGAGTAATTTAGAATAAACCAACGAGACGGTTCAAACAACTACTAATTTTAATTAACATTACTTGTAGTGTTCATATTTTTATCGAGTATTACCCAACAGATTTGAGACGAATATATACAGTAAAATCACTATTTTAACCGAAATTAGAACGAGAACATGAAAAAATCTAAACAAATTTAGATTTAGAAAATATTTAATGCATGAGTACCGATCTATTGTCATTCCTAATTATAAATTTAAATATGTGAAATAAAATTTATTTTCTAAGTTTGATTAATAATTAACATGAACAATATCACAAATAAAATATAAAATTATTTTTAAAATATATATATATAAATTAAAACATAAAGTTATTTCCCGTCGAATTTCGACGGGCTACTTACTAGTTGATACAATTGGAAAATCTCTCACAAATTTTCTGTATAGATCACCAAGTTCTTCAGCTGCCAGCACATGATCACCATATTGGGCTGTTTCTTGAAATTGAGATCATAATTTCCTTCTTTAGTCAAGCACTCAGAAGCAGCAACATTCATCCCTATTTCGGTATGAACCAAGAATTCCAACAAAATATTGAGGAAAAAAAACACCATCCAAGCATGTAAGACATCAAAAGCAATTATTATACCTTGCCCGTGTAACCCTGCCTTTTCAATTGCATCCATGAGCAGAACCAATCCCTCCCGATTGTCCTGCATGTTTGGAGAAAACCCACCTTCATCTTCAACATTGTATGCATCTTGTCCATATTTAGCCTTGATGATGCCCTTCACAATATGTTAAACTGAATAAACCAAAGCAAGCATATTATCTTCTTAACCAGATGCCATGATAGTCCAGAGCAGCAGAGTTCAAACAACGTGAAGCATGATGTTTTTAGTTTAGAGCATGATTTTTCAGAGAGTCATAGTAGAATTAAGAAATTCAGAGCACAAAATTAGGTAGTACAACTCAGAAACGAAGAACATGAACTTAGATAAATAAAGATACGAACTTAGCAACATGATTGCAAATGTGATTATAGATATTTTGTTTGATATTTAAATTCTATTTCATCAAAATGACGATGATTGGTAAAACCAAGGTTGATTAAATGAGAACCAACAAATAGACGATCATACCACATTTGGCAGGAATCATTCCTATGCTTCAACCTTGGTGCCCCTTTACCTCTTGGCATGTCACATTTGCCAATATCTGAACTCAAAAAATACCAGATGTATAACAATCTTTTAGTTGGTTAACCACTTAAAGATGTCTAGTAATTTAATAAGTACTTGTAACTTACTATTTACTACTACAATGATGATTGACGAAAGATCAGATTTTTTTGAATTCATACAAAAAACTTTATTATGTCTAATAATGATTATAACTTATGGACAGTTCATGTCCTTTATTCATACAAAGATGTAACATATCTTTCAAAATCAGTACTTTGATGATTGACAGTAATTAGAAAGATTGTTTTCCGAGAGAGAATAATCTTTACTAACCTTCACTACCCATCTGGAATGCCTCAGAAAATGAGCTTGCTCCTACAGGCAATATCATGAATTCTTGCATGGCCAGATTGTTACCAGCATGGCTGCCTCCATTGATTACATTGAATGCCGAAACTAGCATAACAAGTTCTTTTGTGTTTGATATCTACTGTGTGTGCTCTTTGCTCCAGCCCCAGCTCGACATGCACTATGAGAAACTCCTAAAATGGCATTAGCCCCTAGTTTTGATTTGTTTGGAGTCCCATCAATCTCCAACATAACACCATCGACATCAGTCTGATTCCTTTAATGAGAAGAAAAGACATTGGGTTATAAGAAAGCAATTCACAACCAGAGGTCCAGAACACTAGAATGGAATTCAAGTTTTCAGAGAGAGGAAAAGCGGAGTTTACATAATTAGTGATAACCTTTTTTTACAGCAATACAAGAAAAAGATCATCTATTTTCCATTTCTTTAGTTCTTATCTAAATCTCTGTTGAATCACATCAGCACTGAATGACCATATTCTACTATCGTCCTCCACCACTAGGAAATTCCTTCATTGACATTGAAAAGAAATCTAGTCTGAAGTTCAATTGTTTAATAAAATTATAAAAGAGCTGATCTCAAAAAAATACTGAACCAAGCTCCAGTCCGAACCTATGAGCTCACACACATGCTCGTTTATATGTTCCCGAGTCAATTGCCGAGCTTGAGTTAAGCTAGACTTCTTGAGATTTATAAGCTTGAGCTCAAGCTAAAATCATTTGTCTTACCCACTAAAGATTCTTAAGAAATCCATTTACATCTAATTACATACTTCACAAGCTCAAACTCATGACCTGCTTAGCAAACCGAGCTAGTTCCAGGCTTAGCAAATCGAGTTAGTTCCAGGCTCATTAAGTTGATAATAGAGTCATTTACAAACAGAGCTCCAGGCCAACTATAAAACTTAGAATCAAGCTTGAGCTTAAGCAAGCCGAGCTCAAGCCTCTTACTATTCGACTTGGCCCCGGGGTCCATTCATGGCCATATATGCATATTCCATCTGTTAATTAAAACAGACAAAAATATTTTAGGGACATGTGAATTATCGATCATTTTCAAATTATCCGAAATATGAGAAAACCTTATTTAACAAACAGCCAAATACCAGTCGCCCTCTCTCCTAGAAATGTAGTTGTCAAGAAAGAAAGCTAAAAAGTATGAACTATAGACAACACTAGCTGAAGAATCATCAAATTGAAAGAAAAAAAATCTTATAGAAAAAGCAGAGTAGACGCTACAAAATAAACCAAATACAGCAGAAAAATGTAGTAAAAAGAGGCAGTCTGTGTTATATATACCTGACATCAACGCCGACGAGCATAGGACCCAAAAATTAGTTAATATTCCGAACTGCATTGAGGACCTCTTTACCCCTATAAACAGTCTCTGAGCTCGAGGGCCTCGTAGACCCCGGTGGAGGCGCCGCTGGGATGGCGGAGCAGTAGAGGGAGTCGTCCTCCTTTATCAGATCAACCTTGACCGTGGGGTTGCCTCTGCTATCGACGATCTAGCGCGCTTAACCTTGTTGGACGCCTTGACGGCGACGACGGGAGATGGCGCGACGGCGGCGACGGAGCTGCGAATGGAGAAGGGGCGAGATTTGATCCGGTACGCGGAGGGGAGCGAGAAGAGGGGAGTTTGGGAAGTGGGTTCGGTGGAGAAGATGGGTTTGGAAAGCTGAGACGGAGCCATCAATTCTTTCAAAAACTCAAGATTTCAACATAAAAATCAAATCTTGATTTTTTTTCCCCACAGACCCTGGTTCAGAAATAATCTCTGTTTCGCCAAGAACACTTATGGTAACGAATAGATTTGTTTGTGACATTTGCAACAGAGGGTTTCAAAGAGACCAGAATCTAGAGCTGCACAGAAGAGGGCACAATTAGTGATGTAAATGGGTCGGGGCGGGCCGGGTATTGCTTCCCCATCCCCATACCCGCTTCAGAATTCCGTCCCCGTTCCCATCCCCGTTTATATCGGGATGGGGGCGGGGCGGGGATTACCCGTCTGGAAAAGGATACTCATCGGGTACTCGTTAAATAATTTATTATAATAAAAAAAATTTATTAATAGTTTATTTTTAATACTTATTAAAATTTTATTAATAATTTATTTTTAATAATTTATTATTTAATAAATAATTAATCGAGTCAGGTTCGGGTCGGGGATCAATATCCCCGTACCCGACCCGAACCCGATTCGGGTTTTATAGTTCAAACCCGTCCCCATCCCCAACCCCGAAAAATTTCACTCGAACCCGGCCCATTAGGGGCGGGTACCCACGGAGATCCGAACCCGTGGGTAAAATTGCCATCACTGTCCCAGTGGGGATGGCCTAGTGGTGGAGTGGTTGCCTGTTGACCTATAGGTCAGAGGTTCGAGTACTCTCGGCCACAAAAAAAAATCCTAGGTGGGGTGTGTGAGTATTAATATTTGTAATGAAATTAAAAAAAAAAAATTGCCATCACTAGGCACAATGAGGCTGAACGAGAGAAGCAGCAAAGATTAAGAAAAAAAAGGTTTTTTTGTAAAGTGTATGAACATTGGATGGAATAATAGTTGGTCCCACAAAACAGTATAGTTGACTGAATATAATCCTTGACTTATTTGACAACTGGATCTTTAACTAAACCACGGTTTCATTTTTCTGAATTAAACAAAAGAAGAAAGTGAAAAAAATAAAATAAAAGGCAAATGAAATTATTATCCACGTGTACGGCGGATAATCCATGGATGCATTGCTTGGGTGCGTTGACACTTATTTGCCTCTATTAGCTGCATCACAATGGAATGGACCCTCCACAATCTCTCTCTCACACTCACACAATTGGACTTTTCATATTCCATGCATTATCAGTCTTTCTTGGAAGTTGCTGCATCTAAATTACCCCCTATATTGGTGACTTGATGAAAATATATTGAATATGTTAAACCACAGGTTGCTTAGAATAAATGTAAGCAAATTGAGACCGAGTCTTTTCATTTTGAGAGAGAAGAATTTGATTTTGTTTACTTGGGTATGTAAAGTATCATCAAGTTAATAATAAAATGAGAGATGTAATTTCTTCTTTTCATTACACTAGTTACTTCCTTTAGATGTGTTAAAAATTGTTCCTACCCAAAATTGGGCAGACTTGGATTGAAAAAATAGGCCCGAGCGAACTTTGACCCAACCTGACATGCACTTAAGTCCCATGTCTAGCTCGGCCGGACCCAATCATTTTAAAACTTGTATTATGGGTTGAGTTGGGCTGTCAATTTATGTGGTCCTGACTGATTTTTGGGACGGCCTGGCCCGAGCTATTCGGCTATATTTTCATCATCTCTAGAATTGTTTTGTATTAGAAGAAATCCGGAGGTTTTATTATTGTAGAACCAAAAGAGAAGTCTTGTGTCATACGCTCTTTGATGTCTCTTACAACTAACCAAAATTTATACTCCCTCTGTCCTACGAATATCAATTTTTACAAAAATTTAGAAAGTCTATTTAATTTTCTTTGAAACACATTATTTACATGCAATTGTTCAATTTGCCCCTATTAACCATTTACACATCAATTTTCACAAATATTAAATAAGATTATACTAATAAAATAATGTTTATAATACAATTCTAATTAATAAAGTGGCCTATATTTTTGGGACATCTTAACAAGAAATAAGGTAGTAATTTCATGGGAGTTATGGAGTAATTCAAATTACAATCTAAAAACTATTAATGTAAAAATGTCACCACTATTCAGATGCAAGAAAGATGGTCTTTGAATTCTAAAAAAAAAAAAGAAAGATGGTCTTTCCGAAAAAGAGAAAAATATTAGAAATAAAGTAAATGTGGAAATTAGCGAGAAACTTCTGCTTTAAATCTAATAATCCCACCAGTATTATCTATTTATAATAATAAAAAAAAAGATGTTTGACAAGTTAGTAATAAAGTAATTGTAGCCTGTAGGATCTCTAAAAAAAAAGAAAAGAAGTAATTGTAGGAAAATAGTACCGACGTATTGTAGTCATGTCATGTATCTTACAGAGGTGAGCAGGGAGTTGTTGTCCAGCGGGCCCACCACCGCATGGGTCCCACTTCATTCACTCGCACGTTCCTTCCACCCATTTCCATTTTCTTCTCTGTATCGCCTCGCTCGCCCGCACTACATTTTCCAACTTTTATTCTTATTTTTACAGTATAATATAAAATATAATATTAATATTAATATTAATATTAATATTAATAGTGATCATAATTCATTCCATCGTAAAATATCAGGATTAAAAATTAAAAATGTCCGGATATAATAAGTCATCTGATCTAGGGTTTCCATTTCTCCCCCAAAACTATTTCAACCTTTTTATTTATGGAGACCAAGCCCAAGGTACGCTCATCAATTCCTCTCACCGTTCATAATTATACTTCCCTTCCAATTTAGTATTTCATTTTCGCCGCATGAATTGTTTCTTTCCAATTTCTTTTTTTGCGGAATTCGAATCAAATTCCGCCTGGGAAATAAATCCTATTTGATTTGAGGCGGTTTCCTTGTCTTGGACAATCCGATGAGCTGGAATGATGGTTGGTTGTTCTCGATCTTGATCTGGGTGATTATGGCGGAATCTCGTAGTTAAGTAATGTTTGTATTGTAGGCAGGAATTAGGAGGTGAGGTGATCCATTTCAATTCATTTAGTAGAGGGAGAGGGATATCCGGATATGGAGAACGAGTGTTGGGTTCATGAATCAGTGGAAGAGAATGAGGGAATTGCGAATGATTCGATTAGTGGATCTAAGCTTCAAACTAACGGTTCTTGTGCAGTCGAAAATAGTGATAAGAATGAGTTGAATCTAGAGGGAGCTCAAGGTTCTGGGCATGGGACTCCGACTACGAGGAAAGGGTATGGGTTGAAGAAATGGAGGAGGTTCAGGAGAGATGCCAATAGGGATGGAGGGGATAGTAGCATTGCTTCTGGTAATATGGAAGCGCATGAAGCACCGCATTCGGGTGCTAAACCCAGCAAACGGATGCAGTATGCCGACAGAAAGCAGAAGAGCGAGGGTTCTGTTTCTTCCACAAATGCTGTGCTTAGAACAAGTTTTGATGGTTTTCCTCTGCTTGATGATTCAACTTATAATTTGGGGCTGACTCCATCATTTGCTGCTGGGACTGATTCGGAGAATAGTGAGGATCGGAGTAGCAAGTCCTCTACTGCTGCTAGTGCTCCAAAGATCAAGTATGAGAAGCCGGTGATGGGGGGATTTCCACGCGATAAGAGCAAGATGAGTAGTTTGAATGGAAAGAATTCGACGCATGCTGTGCAGCAGTTTGGCCATCATGGAAAAGCTCGGACTGAGACCAGCAAGAAGGCTAGAGGAGAACGGGTCAAAATCGAGAAAGAAAACTCTCATTCCAGCGTGGAATCTGACTCGCGAAGCTCCGATTTTGTTTTTGTGCAGGGAACCTTCTTTGTGAATAATGGAATACGGAATGAAGTAACAAATGAATATCATGGAGAAAATGGTGATCAAGTTCAGGGTACTGGGAAACAAGTAAATCATGGACATCAAGGTGGTTATGGCAAAGATGGCGAGGGAGGGTTTGAGGACTTGTCGACTGATGATGGAGTTGCTGACTCGTCTTGGGCGGGTAAAGAAGAAACAAGTGAGAATCATGGTTCCATAAGAGATAAAGATCCACTAGCTGAATCTATGCGTGCACTTCTATCTGTACAAGAAGCACTACAAGAAGGTTAATTTGCACGCCATTTTTCTTTTCTGTCACTGTGATATATATATGCTTTTTTGCAAGTATTTCGAAGTATATGTTGTGAGATGAACTTTGGGCTAGGGATTGTTTCGTATAGTTGGTCTTTTTGTTGCATTGTGTTTTCCTATTGTTGTTCTATTTTGACGAGGTATCAATATCATGGTCTGTGCAGAGGTGAATAAGTTTAAGGAGATTGGGAATGATGTTTCGGTAGATGGTCCCGTTTCCGACTTGTGCAACGAGTATATAGATGTAGAACAAAAACTTCAAGAAACAAGCGGTGAGGGTTCACAAAGTTGTTCGCAACCCACGGTTGTAGAAGCGGTAGCAGAACTGGAAGACCTCTTTAGGCAGAAGATTGAAGCTGAAGTGGAGTATTTGGCAATATCAAGAATGGTGCAAAAGCTTAGAGTTGCTGCTGTTGAGCAAATCAGTGTATTAGAACAAACAAAGGTACTGGATAAGCTCGGAGATAACGAAATCAAGGCTGCAGCTCTTGAGAAACAGGCTGAGAAGTTGGAGAATTTCTGTGAAGAGATTGCAAATGTTGATAAAATAGTGAAGCTGCAGAAGGACGCATGTAAGTACGGTTCATGTTTTGTGATGCAGTTGGGTTTGTTGTTTGTGGTCTTGGGCGTCTTTATGCTCCAATTTTCGCAAGATTGTGTGGAGGTTTTTCCCACCTAGTTTCTTCCCTTTTGGCCTAATGAATTTATATATGTTTTGGTGATCATCGCTACATCTTTTTCTCCCAGAAGTAGATGTATAGTTCAATCCCTTGAGTAGCAGAGCAGCTCTTTTTTATAAGGAATTTCAATGTGTATTACCTCTTATTTTGCAGCTCTTTTCCCCACTTTTGTTTCTCTGTTTCTTTTATAAAGATTGTACAAATTCAGGAGCAATCCTCGATGATATGAAGATGTTAATTGTTGATGAGAATGAATTTGTGAGTGGGCTTAAGGAGATTTGTGAATTTGTTCCTTTATGTCAATGTGTTCCTAATCTTAGGCCATGTTTGGTTCGATATTTTTTGGGCATGGAAAGAGATTCAATTACAATTGAATCCATTATTCATTATTTGGTTTAGATAGTGGGTTAACAATTACCCTTACTTGAGGGTAAGGGTTACCCAATCCCTCAAAATATTACCCTAACAAAATCCTTTCATTTCCGGAATCATTTCGCAAGGTGATTCATTTTCATTATTGAATCAAACACCCAATAAAAGTAATACTTATTATTACCATTCCTTCCTTCTACCTGATTCAATTTCCTTTCTATTTCTCTACTCGAACCAAACGAGCACTTACTTTTAATCTTTTTTTTTTGAGGAAAATCTCAATCTTAATCTAAAATTCATAATATCACGCGTGCAAAATTCATTATGATATATTCTTATTTAATATATTATATAGTGGTAATCCATAAAAATATATTACCACTTTATACAAATGAAAAATACACAATTCCTCCAAAACAAATAAATTTTACACACTTTTCGTTTGAAGAGCCAATATGACCCTTGATTGTGATATATTTTAATCAAAAAGTGAGTAATGATTGCTAATCACTTACACATTGTAAGGAAAGTGTACTAGTGTTTTGCATGAAAGTTTGATAAAGTAGTTAATCAATGGTTATTAATACGTATTCTTTTATATATATTATTAATAGTAATAAATACCTGCTGCATTATTTTCATTTGCGAAAAATATAGAAATCATACCAAAAAAAGACAATAAATCTGGAAATGAAGATCCCACTCGACTAAATGAAGATCCCACTCGAGAAATGTAATATCCCGCCCGAGCGCGATATTCAATTTCCTGAGCGGGATCTCCATATACACTAGCGGTAGAGTTGTCAACTGGGCTGGGCCGGCCCGGCCCAAGCCCGGTATGGGCCAGCCCAGGACCGGCCCAATTGAGCAAGTGGTTTAGTTGGGCCGGGTTTATACTTAGATCTGGGCCTCATTTGGGCCTTTTTTCTAACCCAAGACCGGCCCAAGCCCAAGTCCTCTTGAAGCCCGGCCCAGGACCAGGCCCATTTTAAGCCCGGATCAAGCCCAGGACAGGCCCAAGCCCGCCTAATGCTGTTTTAGTTAATTGTATATTATTACAAAAATAATATATATATATATATATATATATATATATATATTTAGGTAATACAATTATACAAGACTATATTATTTAATGCCCAATAAATATATTTTTTACTTTTCTCTTAATTGTGCTATAATTATCTAATCTTTTTAGTTTTCCAAGTTCCAATCTTCAATTATATGTACAAATTCAAATCACTTTTAGTTTTTCAAATTCAAATTAAAGTTACAATACAAGAAAAAATGAAATTAAAGTTACAATACAAGTATAACCAACTTGGCCCATTCGAAGCCCGACCCATCTGAGGCCCGTCAAAATCGGCCCATTTGAAGCCCGGACAGGACCGGTTCAAGCCCAGTATAAAACATGGGCTTCAAACGGGCCGGGTCGTATATTTTATAAAAAGCCCAGCCCAGGCCCGACCCATTTCAAACTAGGGCCTGGGCCGTGCCGGGCCTACCACTTTATGGGCCTACCCGGGCCTGGGCCGGGTCAGGCCGGCCCGGCCCAGTTGACACCTCTAACTAGCGGGATATTAAGTTTTGTCGAGTGGGATCTTCAATTCTCGAGAGGATTCTGTGCACCGTGTGAATTACTTGCACAATGCAGGCACGCCATACTTATTCTTTCTGGATTGTAGTATAGCTGTGAATTGAATTGTACAATTTTCACGTGAATCCATACCAATTTCACTTTTCACTTCTATATATTTCTTACAGTAAAGATCAAAACACATCTACGAAGAATTAGAAAATTCACTACAAACATCTCGAGAAGTAGTTCATCTACGAAAAAATTAGAAAATTGACTTACAAATTGACTCATCTTCGTAGTTTGTTGATTGAGGTAATTTTTTACACCAACGTAGTTCATTTAATTTCTAATGTTCATCTTTTATTTATCTATTTAGTAACTATACAAAACAAATCAGGATTCGTTACTAGATCATTCTATAATGATCGAAAATTACATTTTAAGATAATTTATATGCAACGCATTAAATGGAACTATTTCCCTCTCGCATAAGTCATTTCCCGCTCGGTACACCAAATCCAGCTCGATCGGGATTTTGTTATATTCACGAGAGGGATTTTCATGTTTTGTATTGTAATTCTGTTTATTAATCATTTTTTCGTTTTTATATTTATATAGATGGATGAATGGAAGTACTTCACTATCAAATACGGCGGACAATGGCACGATTGTATGTACGTGGGCGAATTTGAACATATTATTCAACTTGTTGCGGCCTCTCAATCTCTCATAAATTTGAGATACAACATCGACATTATCATGAATGGAAATTCGATGAGATACAATATGAGCTGTATTATTTATCGCGGTCTCGTACAGGACGCACTATGAAAGCCCTCATGCGCACCGATCACCAATTTGGTCAGTTGTGCATGATGGAATCTTTCCCAACTGTATACATGATTCACAACGACACAGACGGATATATTCCTTCTTTTGAAAAACCGCGCTCTTCATCCTTTGGATACGACTTCGGCGGAAAATATTCGGATGACATGGATGAAATCCAAAGGCAGATGCTTTCCTCAAATTGGTTTGATAATCCATACTCCGCTGGAGGTAATTACGGATCGACATTCATACCTGAATATTCCTCTATCCCCCAAATATCTGTTCCAGAGACGTCTTTCCAAAGGAGAACAACTTCTGGCAATGATGAACCAGAAAGCAACGATGATGAAGATATAAATGAAGGAGATGATGAAAGTTATATTCTAGAATCTGAACCCGAATCCGATAGTGAAGCGTCGGAGGATAACATGACTAAATCCACGATTGCAGAGCATGCATGATGGATTCGTAGGGATGAATGAGTGAATTCCGAGGATCTCGCCACTTGGTTGGTTCCGGTGATTCCGCTTGATGCTATGATTTCACTCGTTGTACGAGAAAATGACCCGACAGACGATGCTGAGTTAAAGGTTGGTTCTATTTTTGAAAGCAAACATGATCTAAATATTGCAATCGGCTTGTGGCACATGGAGATTGGAGCCGAGTACAAAGTTCTATCATCTAATACGAAGCGTCTCAGATGGATTTGCAGGCATTTGCAAAATTGCCCTTTCGAGTTGCGAGCATCATCTCGTAGAAACTCTGATGCTTGGATAGTCCACCAATTTAATGGTGATCATGCATGCACCCGTCATCTTGGACGTGTGATGCCCAAAAAAGTTGACATGAATGTTATTGCACGTTGCCAGAAAAATACGGAGAGAGTGTGAAATCATGAAGCCGAAAGCCATTGTAGAGGAGGAGCTCCGCGAGTTCGGTATCACAATCCAATATGATTTGGCCTTGAGAGCACGGCTGTTGGTCCCAAGACGGATACCTTGGTGTAGAGAGGGGGGTGAATACACCAAGGTTTAAAAACTTTTTCAGTTAAAAACTCTTTTGAGTGAGCTGGCTGTGTCCGATCCAGCTGGAATGCAGCTTGATCGACACAGCTGGCTGTGTGCGGAATGTGGTGGGTTTGGAAAGTCCATCTGTTACTTCAAATTATATTGCAAAGCTCTGTTTCACTTTTCAGTTAGTCAATTTATGCAGTTTGAAATGTATGCGTAAGAGGTTAGCAGAATGCATAAACAAAGTAGTAAAGAACAAAACAATTTTAACGTGGTTCGGAGTAACACCTCCTACGTCCACGACCAGATCCACTGGTAATTCACTACCACTTGGTTTCCAAGTACCAAGCAACTTCACAACTCTAACCTGAGTTGTGTTCCAACAGTTTACGGGCACTGTCAAGCCTACACCTCTCAGTTTGCGGGTACTGAGAAAACCTGACCACTCGAATTACACGCTTCGAGCAGGCGTACCTTGACCTTACCTTTCTGGGTTTGGGTTTGGGTTTGGGTAAGGGTTTTCCAACTATGAACGAGTTCTTACAATGAAGAACAAGGAGTATGATGAACTCGTTCAAACTAGGCTTAAGATATTTATATTCTATTCTATTTTGCCTATGACTGAATATGTGAACAACTAAGAACACAGCTGACTGGCTGGGTGTTCTTGAAAGATTTGGCTTTGAAGATCGTTGTACATTTTTCTGTTTGCTCTTTTATTTCTTCAGTCATCTCGCCAGCCTCACCAGCCACTTTTCTTTTCAATGGTGATGAGATATATATAGGTGGAGATTCAAACTAGCCGTTGGAAGAGAGCCGTTTGAATCTTACCTACTCTCATTGACTTCTGGCCTTTTGCCTACGAAGTAGGTCTGCATCTGCAGAAGCTATTCCTTCTCTTATTTGACTGCGTCAGACAAGATCTTCTGACATCGGAATCTTGTCTTGGAGAAGGTCTTCTTCTTCGAGCTGCTAAGCGTCTCTGCTGTGTCTTCAGCGTCTTGGACTCTGCTGTGTCTCGACTCTGAGCTGTGTCTTTGACCTGTGTTGTATCATTAACCTGAGCTGTGTCTTCAACCTGAGCTGTGTCATTAACCTGAGCTGTCTTAGACCTGAGCTGTGTCATTGACACTAAGCTGGGTCCTTTACACTGAGCTGGGTTTCCGTCACTGAGCTGGGTCTTGATACTGCTGGGTCTTTGACTCTGCTTGGTCTGCTCTGCTGAATACCTCAGCTGTGTCAGCTTAGCTGTGTCTTCTGCTATGTCTTCTGCTGTCTTTAGCGACTCTACCTGTAAACTTAGAAACTCTATAAGCTCAAACAGGTGAGCTGAAAAACGTTTAGGCTTGTGCAATCATCTACTCGGTTGGGGTCAGCTGGGTTTTGGTATCAAATCAAAACTCTATTAATTTTCACAACAATTTCCCCCTTTTTGATGATGCCAAAACCTAACTGAGAAAAAACAATTTACTTCCCCCTTAACAGAAAACGGGGTTTCAAAAGGAAGTAAACATTCATAGCAGGAAATCAAATTCAGAGTTCAGTGCCTGGACTAAGAGTTATTGTCATCAGGGTGAGCTTGAGAGCAAAAACATTTCAGTTTTATTGATCCTCAAAGAAGATTACAAGAATTACAATATTAACAAACTGAAATTTGACAAAAACTATTTAAACCCAGTTGGTTGGGTCTTCATTTCTGCTGCTGCTACTTCCTCTGTTCGTCCATCTGATGGTCAGTCTTGAGACCATATCTGTTAAAGATGAATTCTTCCAAGTCCTTCCATTCATCTTGAGTTTTGGACTTGGAGATTCCTCTTTCACCAGCCCAGTGATGAACTTCTTTGATAATCTGGGCCTTGTCGGGAAGGTTCGTTCCAGCTATAGTGGGAGGCTTCAATTGCTTGACTTTTGGAGCTTTGAGCTGGATGTCGTTTCTCTTGGCAGCTAGGGCTAACGATCTTGCCATCATTGGATCTTCTTCATGAAGTTCGAGCAAGTATTCCTTGAACGCAGTTTCGTGATCCATTCCTTTGTACTGATTCAGGTAATAGAATTCTTTGATGAATTCTGTTTTGCATTGTTCCCAGTTTTCGTTGATTTTATCTGGGTTCCTCTTGTCAGATCTTGGAATGCTTGAAGGTGATTGTTTCTTCCTAGCTTGTCTGTAGCTTAGCCTTTTCTTCTTCTGCTTTTTCTCAGCAGGCTTGAGTGATTCAGCTTTCTTCTTGATGATCTTGTCCAGCTCTTGCATTTCCCTTCTTTGCTCGTTGTGGAAGTTACACAGCCAGTGATAGTCCTTGTATTCTTCTGGCTTATGTCCACAAGCTTTGGCAAGAGCGACCATCTTCTCTCTCCATGTCTCTTTGACTGCTGCAGTTGGCTCATCCTCATCCAGCTCTTTAGCAAAGTCGTCGATTTCCGACTGATTTGGCTGGACAGGTTCCCCCTGAGCTGCAGCTTTCCTCTCCATTGTTTTTCCAGCTTCATTCTTTTCTTCCCCATTTTTGGCATTATCAACAAGGGAGGCAGAGAGGTGAGCGACTGTTATGTTGAGTTTGGCGAGAGCAGCTTCAACATTAGCGATCTTGGCTGAGTTATCAGCTGTGGCGATGTTCAGCTGAGCATTGCTGCTGCTTCCAGCTCTGAACTGAGCATCCAGATCTTTATAAAGGTTGAAAAGTTGGCGGATGTCAGAGCTGTTGGAGAGAGTGGACTTCTTGATGCTTTCCAGCTGGCTTGAAAGATTTGCTATGTCGTCGACCAGTGGAACTTGAAGTCTTGTTATAATCTCAGGAACTCTCTTATCTAAATGATTTCTGAGTTCGAGATCTTGAGAAACAAGAGACTGCTTGAGGTCTAGACTTGTACTTTCTTGTACATTTTGGGTAAATTTATGAGCATCATCAATTGCCCGTTGTTGTTCTCGAACTTGACAGTCTAGAGCTGTGAATCGCAAGATAACATCGACTTGAGACTTCAGTCTGTCCTGAAAGAGTATTTCCTCAACCTCTTTAGAGATTGCGTCTTTCATGGCGGTTGATAGCTCGACAGCTGAGTCTGTTTGTATTCCAGATTTAATATGACCGGGTTTGTCTGCCTCGAACTCGACCAGCACGCGAGTGTCATCGGCAATTGGACTTGGTGGGGCTGCTGTCTCTGGTTCAGCTGTTGCATCAGCTGGTTCTTCAATGATCATTACCTCAACTGTGTTATCTGGTACAACTTCCTTGGTAATCTCAACTGAGACTTCTTTGGAGTTGTCAGCTCCAGAAGGCGTTTCCCATCCCGCTGCTGTTAGAAGCTTGTTGGCTGATTCCCAGACGTCTGCTGGGTGCGGCTTGGGGTACTGCTGAGACACTTCGATGATACCTCTAATGAGATCATCTTGATGCAAGTATGCATCTTCCAGGCTTCCAAAGCCAAAAGTGTGCTGGAGGCGCGCTTCATCTGTCTTCAACTTCTCGTAGGAGAATGTCTCTATCAGCTGCTCATTCTGGTACCAAGTTGCCATCTTGGTGGTCAGATAGAACTTGAGATCTCCAACTTTGACGAGGGCGATGGGCAGGTGCGCCAAGATTGGATACTGAGTTAGAACACTCTTGATCCCTGCGATGCGTAACTCCTCGTACATAGCTTCCATGAAGGCTGAGCCAGAGGAGTTGAATGATAGAGAGGCAGTGGAATCACTCTCCTCTGATTCTGTGGAGATTTGAGGAACAGGTTCAATTGGTTTCACAGTAGGCTGTGAAGAAGCATCAGCCAACTGCGTGGGAGATTGAACTTTGGGTGATGACTGTTTTGGGGGTGAGCTGGGATTTGTGGAAGAGGGTTCAGCTTGGGTGTCAGCTGGCTGTGAAGGAGCTTCAGCCAGTTGAATATTTGTCTGCTCTCTTACAGGAGATAACTCTTTGGTTGGAGAGTTGGGTGGAGGAGAAGGTTGTTTGGGCGGAGAGCTGTTAGGCGGTGAGGGCTGGGGTGAGCTGGGAAGAGGTGTCTGACTTCTTGAATTATTTAGCTCGTCCTCTGAGCTGGATGACGATCCATTATTCAATCCCATATCAGCCAGGATATTTGATCCGAATTGATTAAAGGCCGACACTGGCTGTGGGGAGAGAATCACCATTGCATGACTTGGATTTGCTTCAGAAGAGCTTGCCTCAGTTGCTGGAATGACAACTGTTTTCTTTTTCTTTTCAGCTGGGCCTCCAGCTGGTTTGGGGTCAGCTGCCTTCCTTTTTCTCTGTTTCTTCTCAGCTGGAACTTCTCCCTCTGTTTCTTCCAGCTGCTTCTTGCATTTGCTCACAGCAGGCTGTTTCTTCAGAAGATCATTGATTTGACTAATTCTCTTGAAGAGAATCTTCGTTTCTGGAAACGGTTCTGAATCAGCCCATTTTACTGTGTGCCCTATCACATCTTGCTGTATCAGGAATGAAATCTTAGAGCATAGATACAGGGGCTCTGAGGTTGAATACGTCGTCCTGGTGGAGTCGAACTTGATCTTCTCTGACTCCTTGACCAGTCGGTTGAGTAAGAAATCAAACCAGTTGACATTTGCGCCTTTGATCATGACAATCATTGGTTTGAACTTTGGAATACTAATCTCTCCTTGAGATCCAGCTATCCTAAGAATACACTTTTGCATAATATCCAGCAGCAGCCTGTACTTTGGCTTGAGTAGGAGCTTTGACATGCTCGCTTTGTACGGCTCTGGGGAGATAAGCATCTCTTGACTGAGGAATTCATCCACTTCCTCACGGCTGTAGTCGTCTGGTATGAAATCTCCTTCGCTGGGCAGATTGAACACTTTTCGCAGCATTCTATTAAGCTTGATGTTGACGGTTGCTGAATCATACTTTCCGTCAGCGTCCTTGACGATCATATCGAATGACGATGAGTAGAAGCCGTCTTTGTCAATGATGTTGTGGTAGAAGAGAGCAGCATCTCTCTTCAGCATAAGTTCGGGCATGGAGGTTGCCCACAGCAAGAGTCCAGAGTATGTGATGAGATCCACCATTTCGTTGAGTTCTGAGATATGAAGGTTGGAGGTGGACAGACAACTTTCAAATGACAACTTTGTCATAAGAACTTCGAACTGGTTCATCCCTGCGGTTGATTTCTTGGGTGCCATTACTGCAATCTGTTGAATTTGATCGTGCGAGGACTTTGCAGAAAATAGATAGATGTTTTGAAGATTTGAAATTCGCAGAGATAAAGATGAGATAATTCTGCGTATCTTTTCCATATATATCAACTGCCATAATGGATCAACGGTTGAGATTGAAGCAGTTGATATTCTGATCAACGACTGTGAGAGATTCACTCATCACGTTTGCTGACGTGCTTACGGCGAGTGTATTACAACCGCGCGTGAGGCAGTTCAAACGTTTGAAGTTCTGCCTCGATACTACCGTGCTACAGTACTCTGCACTTTATAATTAATGCGATGGGAAAGGAAACTTATCAAGCAATTTAACTAAGGAACATATGTCCGCTTAAAATAGGAATTCAAAATAATTGGACTTAAATAGTATATTCATCAGAGAAATAAACGCATGAGACGCAAACCGATCAGCTTGGACATAGAAGTCAGCTGATACCACGACGGTCTTTTCCTTTGTTTGACTGAGTTTTCCCTTCAGCTGAGTATCTGGATATTAACTTGATTTTCCTTCAGCTGAGTTCCCTTGAGTTCTGCGACTGACATCCAATTGAGCTTGATTCGCCTTCATCTGGATAAACCTTCTGAACTGAGCTTTGAGATCCAGCTGAGTTTGTTCCCCCTCAGCTGGATGAACTTTCTTCATCCATTTTGAGCTGATACCAATTGTTGGTGAATCTGCTGGACATAGTTTCCTTCATCTAGACTTCTCTTCTGAATTCTGCGATTTACGCTTGATCCAGCTTTGTTTGGTATCCAGAGGATGATCTTTGATAGTTCAGCTGGATTTCTCTCTTGATTCTCCATTTGAAAATTCTGCTGGATTGAATTTTCCCTCAGCTGATATCACAGCTGTGTAGATTTACAGCTTGGTGGAGTTTCCCCTGAATTTGATAGTAGGTGGTTGTCTTTTCTCAGCTGCTTCCTACTTGAGCCAGTGATTTTCTCAACAATTACGTTCATCTGTCAACTCGATCTCTGATCTTGAGAAGACAGTCAGCTGTTCCATGATCAGCTGAATTCACTGCTGCTTTGCGGGGCAGAATCTTCGATTTCCTGTTCTTTGCATTGCAAACCTACGCATAGAACTTACCAGGAAAATCATTATCACAATAATTGGCTAGGACCAGTACGCTTGACATATTCTTTGAAGAGCTTTGAGGAGAGTCATGAGCTTTGATCACCAGCTGTCTTTCTTTCACAGCATGCTTGATGACTCCTCAAAAACGCATGTCCCTTCTTGACCTGTTATCACTCCTTCGGCACCCAGTTGTGATTGGGTCCGTCTTTGTTGTTGAGGGTTCCATTGATAACCCAGATTTGTCCTTATCTTTTGTGAGTGATACTTCTGGTTGGTCCTTGAAAGGGTAATTTCTTCTTTGGACCTTGTTGACTCCATTTTGATGAGGTCTCTTTCATAGCGGGAGTCTGTCAGCTTGATATCTAGCTTGATATCCCGTCTGCTGGAATCTTAATGTGAAGCTCGGTTGAATTTCAGCTTTATAACCAGCTGAGATCCTTCTCAGCTGTCTTTTTAGTTGACCTTGATGTCTGTGCTGGATGACATTCTGTCTTTGATTTTGATTCCAGTCAGCTGGATTTATCTGCTGCCTTTGAGCTCTGTGATCAGCTAGAAGTTGCTGCTTTTCTTGGGCTTGGATTTGCCGAGCAGTTTTCTTCTTTGACAGGACTGAGCTTGGAGCTGGCTTGATTATGTACGACCTCTTTGGTACATCCTTGGCTTGGTTACAGTTGTGTTTGCATTGGCTGGAGCCATTCTTTGATCTGATTCAGCTTTGGCCATCTTCAGCTCCTGATCATTCATTCTTCTGCTTGACTTTCTGATTTTATGATGATTATGAGTCCGTCAGTGATAACATCACACATCATGTCGTGACGCGCGCTCGAAAAGCTTTTGAGTCGGAACTTCCAGATCTGAAAATCATCGACAGAGAATGTCGGGAGATTCCTGCACAAGGAAGATTCCATGACAGTATGCAGTATAATGATTTTTAAAAAGATTTTGAAACTTTGAAGGATCTGTTCAGGTGACCACTATCAGCAAAGAAGCTGACTTGACACAGATACAGTGATCTTTTGAACCACTGCTCTAATACCAATTATTGGTCCCAAGACGGATACCTTGGTGTAGAGAGGGGGGGTGAATACACCAAGGTTTAAAAACTTTTCCAGTTAAAAAATCTTTTGAGTGAGCTGGCTGTGTCCGATCCAGCTGGAAGGCAGCTTGATCGACACAGCTGGCTGTGTGCGGAATGTGGTGGGTTTGGAAAGTCCGTCTGTTACTTCAAATTATATTGCAAAGCTCTATTTCACTTTTCAGTTAGTCAGTTTATGCAGCTTGAAATGTATGCGTAAGAGGTTAGCAGAATGCATAAACAAAGTAGTAAAGAACAAAACAATTTTAACGTGGTTCGGAGTAACACCTCCTACGTCCACGACCAGATTCACTGGTAATTCACTACCACTTGGTTTCCAAGTACCAAGAAACTTCACAACTCTAACCTGAGTTGTGTTCCAACAGTTTACGGGCACTGTCAAGCCTACACCTCTCAGTTTGCGGGTACTGAGAAAACCTGACCACTCGAATTACACGCTTCGAGCAGGCGTACCTTGACCTAACCTTTCTGGGTTTGGGTTTGGGTAAGGGTTTTCCAACTATGAACGAGTTCTTACAATGAAGAACAAGGAGTATGATGAACTCCTTCAAACTAGGCTTAAGATATTTCTATTCTATTCTATTCTGCCTATGACTGAATGTTGGTCCCAAGACGGATACCTTGGTGTAGAGGGGGGGTGAATACACCAAGGTTTAAAAACTTTTCCAAGTTAAAACTCTTTTCAGAGAGCTGGCTGTGTTCGATCCAGCTGGATGTCAGCTTGATCGACACAGCTGGCTGTGAGTGTGTGTGCAGAAGTTGGTGGATTTGGAAAGTCCGTCTGTTGCTTCAAATTATATTGCAAAGCTCTGTTTCACTTTTCGGTTAGTCAGTTTATGCAGATTGAAATGTATGCTCATGAGGGTTAGTAACATGCATAAAACAAAGCGATAAATAACAAAGCATTTTTAACGTGGTTCGGAGTAACACCTCCTACGTCCACGACCAGGTTCACTGGTAATTCACTACCACTTGGTTTCCAAGTACCAAGCAACTTCACAACTCTAACCCGAGCTGTGTTCCAACAGTTTGCGGGCACTGCCAAGCCTACACCTTCAGTTTACGGGTACTGAAGAACCTTCCTTACAGTTTACGGGTAATGTAAAACCTAACCACTCGAATTACACGCTTCGAGCAAGCGTACCTTTACCTAACCTTTCTGGGTTTGGGTATGGGTTTTTCCAACTATGAACGAGTTCTTACAATGAAGAACAAGGAGTATGATGAACTCGTTCAAACTATGCTTAAGATATTTATATTCTGATCTATTCTGCCTAAGACTGAATATGTGAACAACTAAGAACACAGCTGACTGGCTGGGTGTTCTTGAAAGATTTGGCTTTAAAGATCGTTGTTCATTTTTCTGTTTTCTTCTATTTCTTCAATCGTTTTGCCAGCCTCACCAGTCTTCTTCTCTTCAATGGTGAGGAGATATATATAGGTGGAGATTCAAACTAGCCGTTGAAAGAGAGCCGTTTGAATCTTACCTACTTTTGTTGACTTCTGGCCTTTAACCTACGAAGTAGGTCTGCATCTGCAGAAGCTAGTTCTTCTCTGATCCGACTGCGTCAGATAAGATCTTCTGACATCGGGATCTTGTCTTTGAGAACGTCTTCGTCTTCAAGCTGCTAAGAGTTTCTGCTGTATCTTTAGCGACTTGGACTCTGCTGTGTCTTGACTCTGAGCTGTGTCTTAGACCTGTGCTGTATCATCAACCTGAGCTGTGTCTTCAACCTGAGCTGTGTCACTGACCTGAGCTATGTTTTAGACCTGAGCTGTGTCATCGACACTAAGCTGGGTCTTTTACATTGAGCTGGGTCTTTGACACTGAGCTGGGTTTCCGTCACTGAGCTGGGTCTTGATACTGCAGGGTCTTTGACTCTGCTCTGCTGAGTTCTTAAGCTGTCTGCTTAGCTGTCTTCTGCTATGTCTTCTGCTGTGTCTTCTGCTGTCTTCAGCGATTCTACCTGTAAACTAAGAAACTCTATAAGCTCAAACAGGTGAGCTAAAAACACTTAGGCTTGTGCGATCATCTACTCGGTTGGGGTCAGCTGGGTTTTGGTATCCAATCAAAACTCTATTAATTTTCCCAACACTGAATATGTGAACAACTAAGAACACAGCTGACTGGCTGGGTGTTCTTGAAAGATTTGGCTTTGAAGATCGTTGTTCATTTTTCTGTTTGCTCTTTTATTTCTTCAGTCGTCTCGCCAGCCTCACCAGCCACTTTTCTTTTCAATGGTGAGGAGATATATATAGGTGGAGATTCAAACTAGCCGTTGGAAGAGAGCCGTTTGAATCTTACCTACTCTCATTGACTTCTGGCCTTTTGCCTACGAAGTAGGTCTGCATCTGCAGAAGCTATTCCTTCTCTTATTTGACTGCGTTAGACAAGATCTTCTGACATCGGGATCTTATCTTGGAGAAGGTCTTCGTCTTCGAGCTGCTAAGCGTCTCTGCTGTGTCTTCAGCGTCTTGGACTCTGCTGTGTCTCGACTCTGAGCTGTGTCTTAGACATGTGCTGTATCATTAACCTGAGCTGTGTCTTCAACCTGAGCTGTCTTAGACCTGAGCTGTGTCATTGACACCAAGCTGGGTCCTTTACACTGAGCTGGGTTTTTGACACTGAGCTGGGTTTCCGTCACTGAGCTGGGTCTTGATACTGCTGGGTCTTTGACTCTGCTTGATGCGCTTTCCGAGTACGCTTCCGCTGAATACCTCAGCTGTGTCTTCTGCTATGTCTTCTGCTATCTTTAGCGACTCTACCTGTAAACTTAGAAACTCTATAAGCTCAAACAGATGAGCTGAAAAACGTTTAGGCTTGTGCAATCATCTACTCGGTTGGGGTCAGCTGGGTTTTGGTATCAAATCAAAACTCTATTAATTTTCTCAACAATGGCACACTGCGATACAGATGATATACGGAGGGTATATTGAGTCCTTCTAGATGTTGCCTGGCTATCTTCACATGCTTAAGGAATCAAATCCTGGCATGGTTATTGATCTGGCAGTTGGGAATGATGGGAAGTTCCAGCACCTATTTGTGGCTCTCGGCGCTTGCAGACTTGCTTATCCACTCAACATGAGATTTGTGATCACAATTGATGCACTCATCTCAAGGGCAGAAATAGAGGTATCTTGTTTGTCGCTGTGACGAAGGATGCCAATGAGCAGGTATTCCCATTGGCGATGGGTGTTGGACCAATCGAAAATGATATCTCTTGGAAGTGGTTCCTCTAGCGTTTTAGAGTTGCATATGGGGAACTGACGGATACACTCATTGTCTCTGATGCTCATGTCTAGATAGCTAACGCTATTAGTGAAGTGTTTCCTGATGTAGTTCACGGTCTGTGCTACTATTACTTACTCAATAAGTTCAAGCGGTTTGAAAAAGTGGTTACTACCTTGTATGAACAAGCTCCCTATGCATATCGCCATTCAGTTATGAAATTGCAATGAACAAAATTCGTCGAGAGAGCGAAGCTGCATACCAGAAATTAATGAGTGTTGGACCGGAAAAATGGGCTCGGAGCTGTTGCCGGTTCCACGTTACAGCTAAATGACATCAAATGCAGCAGAGTCGTGGAATGGCAGATTGTTCAATGATTGATGCAATCAAATGCAGCAGATTCGACGGCTTCTCATATGCTCAATGATTGATGCAATCAAACATGTCATCGAGAAATGGTTTGATGAGAGACGTGAAGAGAAGAATGGTGATGACGACATATTAACTGCTGAAGCGTCTGAAAAACTGACGCAATAAATGAATAACGCATTGAGGTACAATGCAGCTCGTGCACTGGGCTTGACCGGCATATTAACTGCTGAAGCGTCTAAAAAACTGACGCAATAAATGAATAATGCATTGAGGTACAATGCAGCTCGTGCACTGGGCGATGACGACATATTAACTGCTGAAGCGTCTAAAAAACTGACGCAATAAATGAATAACGCATTGAGGTACAATGCAGCTCGTGCACTGGGCTTGACCTTCAACGTGCATGATGGTAAGAGATATTTCAAAGTAGATCTCCATCTGAAGACATGCACCTGCTGTGAATTTCAACTTGATGGAATGCCTTGTTCTCATGCTATTGCTGCAATACTGTAAGTTATATCACGTTGATTTTTATAATTATATCACTTTGCGGTCTCTAATTGTGTGGTTGGTTGAAATTGCAGCAAAAATGGAGAGACGATATATGATTATGTACAATTGTACTACAAACGAGAAGCTTGGATAGAAGCATACAAATATCCTATAATCCGTGTTCCGCACAAAGAAAATTGGACTCTTCTAGTTGAAGTGGACAATACATTGGTCTTGCCTCCAGCTAATACTTCTCTTCCCGAACGTCCGAGAGTTAACCGGCGACGCGCTGTTACGGAGAGTCAAGCTCGTAAAAGATGTAGTGTATGTCATGAATATGGCCATTCTCGTCGAAGTCATGTATCGCATAATTGAATGCGTGAGATATAATTTAATGAATAAAAGTGACAATCCTTGTGAATTAAAAATGGAAATTGCATGAAAATAAAATAAAACTTACGAAGATCGCATGAAAATAATTAGTAATCTGCGTGAATAACATGAAAATAATTAACATCACAATATGTGAAAATCCCTCTCGTGTATATGAAAGTCCTGCTCGAAAATGTGAAGATCCCTCTCAAGAGGGATCTTCACTTTGCGGTCGGCTTTTAATTATTTTGGATGTTTATTCAATATCCCTCTCGTGATTATTAATATCCCGCTCGTTAATGTGAAGATCCCTCTCGAAAATGTGAATATCCCGCTCGAGAGGGATCTTCACATTTTCGAGCGGAATATTCATATAATCGAGAGGGATATTCTGTTTGCGGTTAGTTTTTAGTCAGTTTTGAATTTCTCTTAATATTTATAATAGTGGCGATGAAAATTAATAAGCTAGATTCATATATTCACGATACAGTTTAAAAAAAAGTAAAAGTGGAAATAAATAGCATCAAAATAATAAATAGTTTGCGTGCATATCAATTCGGATAAGTGTCATCACAAAATTTAATTTCTGGAAGATGAAGCTGCTGCCCTACATATTTCTTGATATTGTTCCCGTTCCTGCTCCGTTGGTGGATGACATATGCCATAGATTGCGGTCGCTACCCTCTTCCTATACTGTTTGGTGTGTGTATTACCCCAAGGTATAGAGGGCGAACCACTAATTAATCGCTCAATAGTCATCAATGCATATAGCCAGAACTGTAATTGTCCATTTGCTTGAATTGATCCACTGTAGGAGGGACAACGAGCTTCAATGGATCTTCCTCGGCTGCTCTTCCGATCCGGTAATACCTCCAATAAAATGAACAATCGAGCACCCGAGCCCACAACTTCAGAAGTGGTGCTAATTGAGTAACTCTCCCCTCTTGCACTTTCCTATCCTTGCTATAATAGAGGAGGTCATACAACTCGGCAGTCTATGCTAACATATCAATTCGTACTACTACGTAATGGCCACCTATGAGACATACCAGAATGATCTGCATTAAATGTACAAATAATAGTTAATTTAAAAATAAATAATTGCAGAAAATAAAAAATAAAGAAGTTATTTACTTACGTGATGTGCATCAAAAAACGACGACTGCTCGTCACCTGTATTGAGTCCATGCGCTCCAAAACATATGCTCTTAGGAGCCTCCCAGTCTGCATACATAGCCCAAGTTCCTCTCAACGGCGTCTCGATCTCTATGCTGAAAATCTTTTTTTCCCATTCACCTTGGAGTTGGAGTTGTTTGAAATTCACATCATAGTTATAGACAGAAAATAGAAAACAAATTGGAAATAAGAAATGAATATTAGTTAGAAAATACAAAAAATAAAACTTACGAAGACATCACAATACAAGAGTATAGTGTTTCTAGCCGTGACATTCTCCAGTACGTTATCACGGTGAGCAATCCGTTTCCTCATGATGGAGCTGCATCCAAGCTGTCCAAAGACCACAAGGTGGATCCTTTGATCATTCAAAGTGGGCCAATTACAAGGGCTAGAGCTAAGAGAATGAAGGAGTCCATGATGCTTTTAATTGCTGAAATAAAAGCCCAAGTCCAAGACCCTTCTACATTGGGCCAAATGGTGAATATTATTCAAGTTGATGGGATTGATCCTACTTGATGTATGACTCATCACACATCAGATTTTTGGAGGCCCAAATTGAAGAATTAAGTAGTGATTTTCGTTCATGAAGAAGGGTCTAAAATAAAGAGTCATTTTAAGTTACTTTATTGTATTTAATAAGTGGCTTTTGGAGTCCAAGAGTCATGCTTAGTGCTTAGGAGTTACAATTGTGTTATTATGAGTCAATTTAAGAGTCTTAAGTAGTGGCAAGTGTGTGAGGCTCTCAAAAGTCCTTTGGAGCCTATAAATAGACTTCTAATCATATGTATTTGGAACACCTATGATTATAAACGAAAATTGCATATGCTTTTGTGAGTTAAATTCTCTTTGTTGAGTATTTCACTTGTTTTAGAACTTATCAAGACTATTGAGCAAGGTCTTGTGGCGTTCAACCATACCGAGGTTCTTGGCTGATTATATAGCCATCGGGTCGAGGTTTCTACGCTCGTGGGGTGATCAAACTGGATTCTCGATCTAGGGTGACCGCTGCCCAACTCTTATACGTGGGGTTCTTGGATCTTTTATCCAACGGGTCCTTCGTCCGTATCATTTGGTATCAGAGCAATCTGGTATTGATCTGAACCTTTATCTTTTAATTCTATCCAACTTCTCTATATTCCATTTTCATTGTTCTTAGTTGCTGCAAAAAAAAAAAAAAAGAATTCAAAAAAAAAACGAAAATCAGTTAAAAAAAAACATTGTTTCTATTTGTAATTCTAAGTTTCAATCAAAAGATCCACATCTAAGGACTGAAGTTTGATTAGTGCTACTACTCTTGTTCTTATCTTGAATTGTTCTATTTCATTTGAATTCCTACAAGTGAGAATTGAGTGGTAAAAGGCATTGAGTTGTGAGATTATTTAAGGGGAGGTAAAAGCCTACGAGCGATACACGAGTGTTTTTGAGGTTCATTTTGTGTGATACACGAGTGAATTGTGAGGACATGGACGACACTACTAACAATCAAAACCAAACTGAATTTATGTTGCAAGCTATGCAACAACAATTTGCTAGATTTGGAAATATTTTGGAAACTGTGACAGATCGGTTGGAAAATTTGGAGCTACAAGCACCACGAAGGAATCATGTTGAAAGAGAGAGTGAAGAGGAGGAAGATGCAGAATCCACACATCAAATTCCAAGGCATGGTAGGAGGCGAAGGCATCGAAATGATGTTGATCATGATTTGGGAAGCATCAAATTGAACATTCCAACTTTCCAAGGAAGGAGTGATCCTGAAGCTTATTTGGAATGGGAACGAAAGGTGGAACTCATCTTTGAGTGTCACAACTATTCCGAGGAGAAAAAAGTAAAACTTACTGCAATTGAATTCATGGACTATGCTATAGTTTGGTGGGATCAATTGACAACTAATCGAAGGCGCTATGGAGAGAGACCAATTTCTACTTGGGAGGAAATGAAGTCTATAATGCGTAAGAGATTTGTACCTTCTCATTATTTTCGTGATTTGTATCAAAAATTACAATGTATGAATCAAGGTACTAAATCTGTTGATGAGTACTACAAAGAGATGGAGATTGCCATGATTAGGGCAAATGTTGATGAAGATAGAGAAGCAACAATGGCTCGATTTCTATGCGGGCTGAATCGGGAGATTGCCAATATTGTTGATCTTCAACACTATGTGGAGCTTGAAGATATGGTTCATATGGCCATGAAAGTGGAGCGGCAATTGAAAAGAAGGGAACCTTTCAAAAGAGTTTCCCAACGAGTTCTCAATCTTCGAAGCCGAAGGAGTGGACATCTTCTAAATCAACTTTTGGGGCTGTTTCTAAACCTCAAAATCAGATGTCAAAGTCAGAATCCAATGATGTTGATAAGGGTAAAGGTACCTCTACTTCTACTTCTACTAGAAATAGAGATATCAAATGTTTTCGTTGTCAAGGTATTGGACACATTGCATCTCAATGTCCAAATAAAAGGGTGATGGTTGTGAGACCTAATGGAGAGATTGAATCTGAAAGTGAACGTGAAGATAATGGTGGAGATGAACAACTGGAGGAGATCGCACCTGAACATGGAGAGCTTTTGGTGGTTCGAAGAACTCTAAATTTGCAAAGCAAGACTGATGATCAACAAAGAGAGAACATCTTCCACACAAGATGTTTGGTCCAAGGTAAAGTTTGTATGTTGATTATTGATGGTGGGAGTTGTACTAACGTTGCAAGTTCAGAAATGGTGGAGAAATTGAGTTTAGCTACCCAAAAGCATCCTCAACCATACAAGCTTCAATGGCTGAACGAATGTGGTGAAATTCGTGTGACTAAACAAGTTCTAATTTCATTCTCCATTGGTAACTATAAAGATGATGTACTTTGTGATGTGGTACCAATGCATGCTAGTCACATTCTCTTGGGCAGGCCATGGCAATTTGATCGAAGGGTGATTCATGATGGTTTTCAAAATCGTTATACCTTCAAGCACAATAACAAATCTGTCATGCTTGTTTCGTTGACTCCACAATAAGTTCAAGAAGATCAAGTCAAGATGTCTCAAGCAAGGAGAGCTAGAGAGATTGAGGGAAATAAAAGTGAGGGAACTGATACACAATTGAAAGAAAAAAAGAGTGGAGAGAAAACAAGAGAGGGAAAGGAGAAATAGAACTTCTATGTGAGGACAAAGGAAATGAAGAGAGCAATAGTCGAAGAAAAAAATGTGTTGATCTTGGTGTACAAAGAGTCTTTCTTTAATACTAACGAATTAACCCCATCTTTGCCTAGTACTTTTGTGTCTCTTTTGCAGGAGTTTGAAGATGTATTCCCGGAGGAAGAACCAAGTGGATTACCTCCTTTAAGAGGTATTGAGCATCAAATTGACTTTGTTCCTGAGTCGTACTTCCAAACCGACCAGCATACCGAGCTAATCCCGAAGAGACTAAGGAGATCCAAAGGCAAGTGGAAGAGTTGATGGAGAAAGGAAAAATTCGTGAGAGCATGAGTCCATGTGTTGTACCTGTGATTGTTGTATCCAAGAAAGATGGATCATGGAGGATGTGCACGGATTGTCGAGCAATTAACAAGATCACGGTAAAGTATCGCTATCCTATTACTAGGTTAGATGATATGCTTGATGAATTACATGGGGCTGTTGTGTTTACTAAGATTGATCTGAAAAGTGGTTATCATCAAATTCGAATTCGAGAAGGAGATGAATGGAAAACTGCTTTTAAAACAAAATATGGTCTTTATGAGTGGTTAGTAATGCCTTTTGGTTTAACTAATGCACCTAGTACATTCATGAGATTGATGCACCATGTTTTGCGAAGTTTCATTAGGAAATTTGTGGTTGTGTACTTTGATAATATTTTGATCTATAGCAAAAATGTGGAAGAACATCTTGTTCATGTACGTGCTGTTTTAGACACCTTAAGAAAGAAATCATTGTATGCTAATCTTAAGAAGTGTTCTTTTGGCATGGATAAAGTTGTTTTCTTTGGTTTTGTTGTAAGTGCTAATGGTATTGAAATGGAAAAGGAGAAAGTGATTGCTATCTTAGATTGGCCAATTCCACAAACCATTGCTCAAGTAAGAAGTTTTCATGGTCTTGCAAGTTTTTATAGGAGGTTTGTTAAGAATTTTAGCACAATTGCTGCACCTTTGAATGAGATTGTAAAAAAAGATGTTGGTTTTCATTGGGGAGAAAAACAAGAACATGCTTTTAATCTCCTTAAAGAGAAACTAACTAGTGCTCATATTCTTGCATTGCCTAACTTTGATAGAACTTTTTAGCTTGAATGTGATGCATCCGGAGTGGGTGTAGGAATTGTTTTGTTGCAGGATGGAAAGCCAATTGCTTATCTTATTTTAGTGAAGTCCAAGTTGCAGCCTAGGGGAGATGGACCATTTCAAGTCATTGCAAGAGTGAATGATAATACTTACAAACTAGACCTTCCGGGTGAGTATAATGTAAGTGCTACTTTCAATGTTGCTGACTTATCTCCTTATTTTGGTGATTCAGATTCGAGGACGAATCCTTTTTGAAGAAGAAGGGAATGATGGAGCTGCATCCAAGCTGTCCAAAGACCACAAGGTGGATCCTTTGATCATTCAAAGTGGGCCAATTACAAGGGCTAGAGCTAAGAGAATGAAGGAGTCCATGATGCTTTTAATTGCTGAAATAAAAGCCCAAGTCCAAGACCCTTCTACATTGGGCCAAATGGTGAATATTATTCAAGTTGATGCGATTGATCCTACTTGATGTATGACTCATCACACATCAGATTTTTGGAGGCCCAAATTGAAGAATTAAGTAGTGATTTTCGTTCATGAAGAAGGGTCTAAAATAAAGAGTCATTTTAAGTTACTTTATTGTATTTAATAAGTGGCTTTTGGAGTCCAAGAGTCATGCTTAGTGCTTAGGAGTTACAATTGTGTTATTATGAGTCAATTTAAGAGTCTTAAGTAGTGGTAAGTGTGTGAGGCTCTCAAAAGTCATTTGGAGCCTATAAATAGACTTCTAATCATATGTATTTGGAACACCTATGATTATAAACGAAAATTGCATATGCTTTTGTGAGTTAAATTCTCTTTGTTGAGTATTTCACTTGTTTTAGAACTTATCAAGACTATTGAGCAAGGTCTTGTGGCGTTCAACCATACCGAGGTTCTTGGCTGATTATATAGCCATCGGGTCGAGGTTTCTACGCTCGTGGGGTGATCAAACTGGATTCTCGATCTAGGGTGACCGCTGCCCAACTCTTATACGTGGGGTTCTTGGATCTTTTATCCAACGGGTCCTTCGTCCGTATCACCTCAACCATAGCAGGTACAGGTCTAAAACCTACAAACACAAATACAATTCATATATTATTCAACAAATATAACCAAAATAAATAAATAAATAAACAAGTGAAGTAAATATAATAATTATATTTACTTACCCCAACGATTATGTTAGTGTGTGGATTTTCTAACACCCTCCACTACTGATGCGGAAGATAACCCTCACTCGCAGTCACAACCATAAATTGGTCAGGTGGGCCACTTAAAAACAACTCGTACGCCTGAACTAACTGGATATCAAGGTCTGCTGGTGCCCTACTGGCAATCATGGGTGTACGGACTGCTGCTGGATGTTTCTTCTTCCTATTTCCTCTTCGAGGTACCCGGAACGGCTCATCATCTTCATCATCGCATACACCCACCTGAGAAATAGGCACTGTATCGATGGGTGTTCTCATCACAGCTTCTTGTCCAACATATGATGCCTGGATGTTCTCAAATGCTTTTCCAATTGTCTAAATTTATACGGAAAATTAAATTAGTACAAGTGCTAAATTAAATGATAAAGAATTAAAAAATATGTGCTTATTAAATAAAATGCTTACCTGTCCAAGACTCTGCCACAAGGCTTCATCACGATCACTGGGGATTTCCATCGAATGACGATATGGATCGTGCAGAAAACTACCATACTGCTCAATCGGGGCAAACGAAGATCCAAGCTCAGGCAATGAATGACGAGCAGGAGCCTCCGCTGTACAAAGTGTGTCTCATGAACAGACGACTGATGTGGACCAAGATGTTCATGAACAGACGACTCTCATGGAGGAACTTGTTCATGAACAGACGATGGACGTCGAGCAGTGTCGTGTGCAGGTTCAAGAACAGACTGCCGGCATGATGCAGGAGTAGGCATTCTTCAAAAAGTGGACTCGTACACGGGGCTGCTACGATGTGAAGATCCACATCGTATATTCTCAAACAAATCTTCAAATCACTTTTGAAATCGAGGCAACCATCTCTTATCCATTTTCTCGAGCAAACGATCTTCAGATTTCTCCAACTCCTGTCTCATCCACCGACGGTCACTATATCGACGGTGGTGATCTCCTCCGCTGCTCGAAGATGATGATCCCTTCTGACTAGTACGTTTTCCCTTATCTCGAGGAGGAGGTTGACGTTCCTTCTCAGAATGATCTGCATGCTCAACATAATCAGGCGCCTCTCTCTGTGTTGCTCTCCTTCGAGGGACCTGTTCCACTGCCTCATCAACCTCCTCAGCAGTCTCTTGAAACTGTCTTGCCTGATGCTCATGACGGGGGAACTGTTTCCCGTGCCGTAACAGATTGAGAGGCACCACAAAGTCCACTGCAATGGCATTTGGGTACAAAGTGGACTGCATGTACAAACTATGCGCCTCGTCGCCATATGATTCCAACAGAGTGACACGAGGGACCTATAATAAATACAAAATAAATATTAAATACAGAATAAATACCCATATAAATTTAATTAATTAAATAATTAAATACCTGTAGAGAAAATATAGGCTCAAGCTCCATTCTAGTTCTGCTCTTTGATTTCCATCTAAGGCATCTGGGTCGTGCATTCGGCGAAGCAAGACTCCCTACAGCGGTAGCTAAATCTGGAAGTACTTCTAGGGACCAAACGTGGAAAACCCACACTGAACCGTAGAAGTGGTACTTCGGCGAGCTCTGTATGTTTTGAACGTAGTGCTTCAGATTCAGATAAGTGTAGGATCCCCAAGTAAATCTGTGAAATGCCTCTAAATCACCGACCAATTTCCACACCCACGCAGCAACAGACCTCTTCGGATCGTAAGCAAGTAATAACAGATATAATACTAACACATGAGCCACCCGGAGATACAGTTCACCAGTTTCATCTCTAACCAGTTCTCGCGTATTGGTGAACCGATCCAGTAGAGCTGCGACACTAATCGGTATCCCATTACAAAAATGTCGATACACATTCACCCTTCGTACGTCATGGTTGTTCGAAGGTCTAAAGTCGGACGAGCCGAAGACCAAGCCAGTAATAAGGGCATACTCTGGATAGGAAAAACGGATGTTTGCCCAATTTATATGAAACCACATGTCGTAATCCTGAGCGCCCGGATAATTAATCTCACATGACAACACGTGATGCACGGCCATACTGCACTTCTGCCGCGGCTTCCAATAAATAAAGTGTCCAAAGCACCCTGCTATAAACCTATCCAGTAGCTCCTGCCCACCAACGAACAATAATGTCTTACGTACATCTTCTAAAACCTTGGTCTTGTAGTACGTGCTAATCGTGGACTGACGATTAAACCTATCCGCCCCCTTGAACGTAATATGAATCAACAGAAAATCTATCAAAATTTGACTAAGTAATTATTTATTTAAAATTTAGAACATTAGATTCACGAAATTCACGTCAATTTTTTAACTAAAATTCACGTGAAATTAACTGCACAATTTAAATTTGCCAAATTCAAACTAAAATTCACGAAAATCATACTAAAAAAATGACTGAATTAGTAGCATGCATTTAAGACTATTTCCCGCTCGAGAACAATATCCCGCCCGAGCGGGATATAGGTTCCGTCGAGCAGGAAATAGTTCAATTCGAGCGGAAAATTGTTCTATCTACATGAATCATGACATTACCAACTGAATTCTAAAAATCACCAAACACAAAATAATTATACCTACTTTAACGAAATAATACTAAAAATCACGAAACAATTATGCACGTAGTTTAAATTCACTTAATTAATATGGAAATTCCACCAAAATAATACTAAAAATGAGTATTATGCATTTAAGCCTATTTCCCTCTCGACAAACCTATATCCCGCTCAACTATATAATATACAGTCCGAGTGGAAAATAGGTATAATCGAGCGGCAAATAGGTTTAAGCGAGAGGGATATTGAAATGTCAATCAACTTTACGAAAAATAATAAATATCAACAAAAAATTCAATACGCAATTAACTTTATGAAAATAATAATAAACATCACGAAATAATTAACTAAATAATTTAAAATTAACCTAATCAGTAACAAAATTCAAGAAATTAACCTAACCTAACCAATTTTCCTCTCGACTACTGATGAGACCGGGCCTAGCGTTGACGACCTAAACCCGGAATTGCAGCTTAGAGGTCCAGTGACGAGATTAAGAGCCAAGAAGCTGCAAGGATATTTTCAGTGCTATATTCAGAAGAAGTTGGAAGACGATGGAGTTGAAACCCGACATTACAAGTTGGTGACTTTCATGAGCATCGAGGAGGATGCCTAGCCACGACCATGTGTGCTATTGAATTATTTATCCATTAGTATAGTTTGTTTTTATTTCAATTTAATTAGTAGCCCAATTATCACAACATGTTTAGGTGATTAATTGGCCCAGTTATATTTAATTAAGGAATTCGAAATTACCAAGCCCAAGCCTTGTAACTTTCGAACCCTGTTGGGAAAATTAATAGAGTTTTGAAGTGATACCAAAACCCAGCTGACCCCAACCGAGTAGATGTTTGCACAAGCCCAAGTGTTTTCCAGCTCACCTGTTTGAGCTTATAGATTTTCCATGTTTACAGGTGGTCGCTGAAGACAGCAGAAGACCAGCTGTACACAGCAGGGTAAGCCAAGTCGAAGCGTTAAGCAACGTTATCCAGATCCAAGACGATAAAGTTCTTCCAGACACAGCTGTAGGAAAGACCCAGCTCGTGTGACAACTCAGCTCAGCGTCAAGACCCAGCAGAGTTCAAGACTCAGCTCAGCGTCAATGATCCAGCAGAGTTCAAGACAGCTCAGAGTCACCAACACAGCAGAGTCGAAGTGAACTTTAGATAAAGTCGATCCGATCCGGACCATCAGGAACTCGACACCTCAGCACCTAGAAGTCAAACCTAGGATTGCTTTACGAGGAAATCAAGGAAGAAGACAAGTCAATCCTGTCAGAAGTTAGGTAAAGATTCAGAACGGCTCTTTCCAACGGCTAGTTCTAATCTCTCCCTATATATAGAAGTCTTCTTCATCATCAGAAAGAGAGGAGAGACGAGAGAATAGATTCAAGAGAGATCAACATACTTCATTGAAGGAAGTCTAACCAAAGATCAAGAGATCTCTCAGAAAAGCTTCAAAGATACAGCAGCCTTCATTCTTATAAGATGTTATTTATTCTCAGGCTGCTGAAGCTCTCTCCCACTAGTATCTAGGCATATAATCCTTCCCATCTTAAGCCTAGTTTGAACGAGTTCATCATACTCATTGTTCTTAATTGTAAGAACTCGTTCATAGTTGGAAAACCCCAAACCCAAACCTTAAAAGGTTAGGTAAAGGTACGCTGCTCGAAGCGCGTAATTCGAGTGTTAGTTACGTAGTACCCGCAAACTACGGGTTAGGCTTCACCGTGCCCGTAAACAACCTGGTTACGTTTCGATACAGTACGCGTAAACTTGTATCCAGCTTGAGGAACCAAGCTGCAACGCTTGCTGACTGCGCGAAAAGTCAGTGGTATCCTTAGTGGATTACCAGAGGTTTCTGGTCGTGGACGTAGGAGTAGTTTCTCCGAACCACGTTAAATAGCTGTGTTCTTTCATGTTTATTTATGCATCCAGCTAACCCTTCATAAGCATTATTTCAAGCTGCATAAACTGACTTAACTGAAAAGAGAAACACAGCTTTGCAATATATTTGAAACAACAGACGGACTTTCCAAAATCCCACCACATTCCGCACACAGCCAGCTGTGTCGATCAAGCTGTCTTCCAGCTGGATCGAACACAGCCAGCTCACTCAAAAGAGTTTTAATTGGAAAAGTTTTTAAACCTTGGTGTATTCACCCCCCCCTCTACACCAAGGTATCCGTCTTGGGACCATCAATTGGTATCAGAGCAGTGGTTCAAAAGATCACTGTATCTGTCAAGTCAGCCTCTTTGCTGATAGTGGTCACCTGAACAGATCCTTCAAAGTTTCAAAATCTTTTTAAAAGTCATTATATTGCATACTGTCATGGAATCTTCCTTGTGCAGGAATCTTCCGACATTCTCTGTCGATGATTATCAGATCTGGAAGTTCCGACTCAAAAGCTTTCTGAGTGCGCATCACGACATGATGTGGGATGTTATCACTGACGGACCCATCATCATCATGAAGTCAGAAAGACAAGCAGAAACCACACCTGGAGCTGAACCAGTACTCCGTCAAGTTGTGAAGCCCAAAAGGGAGTACTCTCCAGAAGAAAGAAGACAAGCTGGTTTGGACAGCTACGCTCGCAACGTCATCTCCTCAACGGTGACGAATGCTTATCTCAGCAAGATCATCATCTGCGAGACAGCTAAGGGGATGTGGGACACTCTAGCCAAGCTGTGTGAAGGCTCAGAGGAAATTCAAGAGAACAAATTCTCAGTTGCATGCCAGAAGTTCGACAATTTCAAGCAACTCCCCTATGAGTCCATTGATCAAATGGAGCTCAGATTCTCCAACCTCGTCATCGAGATCGAGACGATCCGAACTGGAAAATATACAGTTCGAGACAAGAACTTGAAAGTTCTTTCAATGGTGTACACACAAAGTGGTTCACCAAAGCAGAACTGATCTTGGCAGCATGGAGACGGAAAAATTGTTTTCCATCTTGAAGGCCAACGAATTTGATCTGGGGATCACAAGCAGAGATTCATCCAGCCGAATGAATGAAGCAGAGCTGAAGATCAAGCCGAGAAAAGAAGCTCAATCAGCTCAGCTTGGAAGGACCAACAAAGAGCTCAGATTTATGAGCAAAGAAGATTTGAACGAAGAAGTTGCCATACTTGTACGAAGCATTAATCAGCTGGAACAAAGCAAGGAAAAGTACAAGAATATCGTGAAGGTTCATCACGACAAGCAACTCTACCCAAAGAGCAACCCAGCTGAGTCATCCTCCCGGAGAGAAGATAAAAGGATCGAATCGAGCGAAATGGATGATGATCAAATCTCCTTCTCCGACTCAGATGAAGATGATTGCTCTGATTAAGATGTCTGAAACATCTTATTGAATTCAACCAAATGAAGAAACCCAGCTAATGTAGGACCATTGTGAAATAAAGACAGCTGGATACAAAACTGAAGAATCAGCCAGTCATACAGCTGAGTACATTGGTCTCAAGAGAAGTTTAGAGAAGCAGCAGATGAATCAGCTGGATTTGGGACAGCTGACCTTAACAAATGAATGAGCCAATGATGAGAAAAAAATCCGCTCAAAGGAAGTAGGATGCAGCTGAAGAAAAAGCCACCTACTGACAAATCAAGGGGGAATTCTACATAGCTGAAAAGATTTAGTAAAATCAAGTAGAATACCCAGTAGGATGCTCTCTCCAAAATAAACACAGCTGGAGTCATCAGCTGAAGAGAAACCTGATCCAGCAGGAAAAACAAGATGATCCTCTAACCCAGCTGACGACATGAAAGCATCCAAGAGTTATCTCAACATCTGAAAGAATCCATTGTTGGGAAAAAGTCGCACAAAAGCACAACATGCTGAAATCTAAATCAAGATGATGTGTGGATCACTTGGACCGCTCAATCCGGATGAAGAAAAATCATCCAGCTGAGGGGGAACAAACTCAGCTGGATCCCAAAGTTCAGTTCAGAAGGATTTCCCAGCCAAAAAGGGAATCAAGCTCAGCTGGACATCAGTCGAAGAGATAAAGGGAACTCGAGTGAAGGAAATTCAAGCTAATCTCAAAATACTCAGCTGAGGAGAACTGTCAATCGAACAAAGGAGAAGACAGCTGTGATATCAGCTGGATACTGTGTCCAAGCTGACCGGTCTGCATCTCATGCAATAAATGCTCTGAGGAATATGCTATATAAAGTCCAATTATTTTGAATTCATATGTTAAGTGGACAGACATTCCTTAGTTAAATTGTTTGATAAGTTTCCTTTCCCATCGCATTAATTATAAAGTCTGCATAGTACTGTAGCACGGCAGGATCGAGGCAGAACGTCAAACGTTTAAAATACCTCACGCGCGGTTGTAATACACTCGCCGAAAGCACGTCAGCAAAACGTGATGAGTGAATCTCTCCCAGCCGTTGATCAGAATATCAACTGTTTCAATCTTAACCGTTGATCCGTTATGGCAGTTGATATATATGGAAAAGATACGCAGATCCTTTCTTCCTTCATCTTTATCTCTGCAAATTTCAAAGATTCAAAATCTTCATCTATTATCTGCAAGTTCTTCGCACAATCAAATTCTCCAAGTTGCAGAAATGGCGCCCAAGAAATCAATCGCGGGGATGAATCAGTTTGAAGCCCTAATGACAAAGCTGTCATTTGAGAGTATTCTATCCACCTCCAATCTCCATGTTTCTGAACTAAAAGAGATGGTGGATATAGTTGCAAACTCCGGTCTCCTGCTGTGGGCAACCTCCATGCCCAAGCTTTTGCTGAAGAGAGATGCCGCACTGTTCTACCTCAACATTATTGACGAAGATGGCTTCTACTCATCGTCATTTGACATGAGTGTCAAAGGCGAAGACGGAAAGTTTGATACAGCTACCGTCACCATCAAACTCAACAAGATGCTACGAAAGGTGTTCAACCTTTCCAGAGAAGGAGGATTCATCCCAGATGATTACAGTCGGGAAGAAGTAGATGAATTCCTCAGCAGAGAGATGCTTATCTCCCCAGAGCCGTACAGAGCAAGCATGTCAAAGCTCCTGCTCAAGCCAAAGTACAGGCTGCTGCTGGATATTACTCAAAAATGCATCTTAGGGATAGCTGGATCTCAAGGAGAGATCAGCATTCCAAAACTCAAGCCGATGATTGCCATGATCAAAGGCGCAAACGTCAACTGGTTTGATTTCCTACTCAACCGACTGGTCAAGGAGTCAGAGAAGATAAAGTTCAACTCCACCAGGACGACGTTTTCAGCTTCAGAGCCACTGTATCTCTGCTCCAAAATTTCTTTCTTAATAGAGCAAGCAGTGAAAGGGCACACAGTAAAGTGGGCTGATTCAGAACCGTTTCCAGAAACGAAGATTCTTTTCCAAAGAATAAATCAAATCAATGATCTTCTGAAGAAGCAGCCTGCTGTGAGTAAGGGCAAGAAGCAGCTGGAAGGAACAGAGGCAGAAGTTCCAGCTGAGAAGAAACAAAGAAAGAGGAATGCAGCTGACCCTAAACCAGCTGGAGGTCCAGCTGAGAAGAAAAAGAAAACAGCTGTCATTCCCAGTCAAGCAATGGTGATTCTCTCCCCACAGCCAGTGTCGGCCTTCAATCAATACGGATCAAACATCCTGGCCGAGATGGGATTGAATGACGGATTGTCATCCAGCTCAGAGGACGAGCTGGATAATCCAAGAAGCTCACCCCAGCCCTCACCTCCTCACAGCTCTCCACCGAAACATCCTTCCCCTCCACCCAGCTCTCCAACCAAAGAGCCATCTCCTGCAAGAGAGCAGGAAGACATTCAACTGGCTGAAGCTCCTTCAGCACCGACACCCATGCTGAACCCTCTTCCACTTATCCCAGCTCACCCCCAAAACAGCCATCTCCCAGAGCTCAATCTCCCACACAGTTGGCTGATACTTCTTCACAGCCAATTGTGAACCCTTTTGAACCTGCTCCTCAAAACACCACAGAATCAGAAGAGAGTGATTCTACTACCTCTCCTTCTCTCAACTCTACTGGCTCAGCCTTTATGGAAGCCATGTACGAGGACTTGCGCATTACAGGGATCAAGAGTGCTCACAACTCGGTATCCAGTCGGCGCACCTGCCCATTGCCCTTGTCAAAGTTGGAGACCTCAAGTTCTATCTGGCTACCAAGATGGCAACTTGGTACCAGAATGAGCAGCTGATAGAGACTTTCTCCTTAGACTGATGAAGCACGCCTCCAGCACACTTTTGGCTTTGGAAGTCTGGAGGATGCATATTTGCATCAAGATGATCTCATCAGAGGAATAATTGAAGTGTCTCAGCAGTATCCCAAGCCGCACCCACCGAAGTACGGGAATGCGCAACAAGCTTCTTATAGCAGCGGGATGGGAAACACATTCTGGAGCTGACAATTCTAAAGAAGTCTCAGCTGAGATTACCAAGGAAGCTGTACCTGTTGAAACAGCTGAGGTAATGATCATTGAAGAACCAGCTGTTGCATCAACTGAACAAGAGGAAGCTGCCCCACAGAGTCCATTTGCCGATGACACTCGCTCACTGGTCGAGATCGAGGCAAGAAACCCGCCCAAGCCGAATCCGGAACCCGGACGGATCATGTTGAGCTCTCGATGCAATGAAGGACGAAATTGCAAAACAAGTCGAGGAAATCCTTTTCGGGATAGACTCAAATCAAATGTTGATACCGCTTGCGCATCACGGCTATAGAGTCGCAAGTCCGAGCAATGGACTATCCATTGACGACGTTCACAGTATTCGCTCTCAACTGCAGAAAGCACCAGCAGAGATCTCAGGCAATCTCTTGTTTCTCAACAAGTTGATCAGTCAATTCTTCTAGAGAAGAGAGTCCCTGAGATCATCTCAAACCTTCAAGCTCCACTGGTTGACGACATTGCAAATATTTCAAGCCAGCTGGAAGCTCTCAAAAAGACCACTCTCTCCAACAGCTCTGACATCCGCCAACTCTTCAACTTATATAAAGATCTGGATGCTCAGTTCAGAGCTGGAAGCAGCAGCACTGCCCAGCTGAATCTCGTCACAGCTGACAACTCAGTCAAGATCGCTGATGTTGAAGGTATTCTCTCCAAGCTCAGCGCAACTGTTGCCAACCTCTCTACCTCCCTTGTTGATAATGCCAAAAAGGGGAAGATCGAATGAAGTGGAAAAACAAGTGAGAGGAAGCTGCGGCTAAGGGGAACTGTGCGGCAAATACGAAGAGGAAATCGACGATTTTACAAAAGATTTGGATGAAGAAGAGACAGAGCCAACTGCTCCAGCCAAAGCTGTCAAAGAGACATGGAGAGAGAAAATGGTCGCTCTTGCCAAAGCATGTGGACACAAGCCTGAAGAATACAAAGACTATCACTGGCTGTGTAACTTCCACAATGAGCAAAGAAAAGAAATGCAAGAGCTGGATAAGATTGTTAAGAAGAAAGTGAAGCTCTCGAAGCCCGCCGAGAAAAAGCGAGAAGAAGAAAAGGCGAGCTACGTGCAAGCCAAGAAGAAACAAATCCAAGCGGCCCTCGGTGACAAGAAGAACCCGACGATATCAATGGCCAGGAAAGATGCAAATCGAATTCATCAAAGAATTCTTCTACTTAAATCGAGTTCAAAGGCATGGATCCGAAGCTGCTTTCCAGGACTATTTCCTCGAGCTTCATGAGACGGATCCAATGATGGCAAGGTCAATCGCCCTCATGCCAAGAGCAATAACATCCGGTGAAGGCTCCCAAAGTCAAACGGCTAAAGCCTCCATTTCTATTGGAACAAACCTTCATGACAAGGCCCAAATCATCAAAGAAATTAATCACTGGGCTGGTGAAAGAGGAATTTCAAAGTCGAAGAATCAAGCTGAATGGAAGGAGCTGGAAGAGTTCATCTTCAATAGATATGGTCTAAAGACTGACCATCAAATTGATGAACTAAGGAAGCAGTCAAGCTGAAGACCCAGCCAACTGGGAATTTTTATTTTGAACTTTTGTATTTAGATAATTGTACAAATTCTTCCTATTAATGAAAAGTTCATTTTATCAAAATCAACCTGAAGACAATCTCTCTTTGTCCAGGCTCTGAATATGTTTACCTGCTGTGAATGTTTAATTCGTTGAATCCCCGTTTCCTGTTAAGGGGGAAGCAATTTTTTGTTTTTCCAACTTGGGGTTTTGGCATCATCAAAAAGGGGGAAATTGTTGGGAAAATTAATAGAGTTTTGAAGTGATACCAAAACCCAGCTGACCCCAACCGAGTAGATGTTTGCACAAGCCCAAGTGTTTTCCAGCTCACCTGTTTGAGCTTATAGATTTTCTATGTTTACAGGTGGTCGCTGAAGACAGCAGAAGACCCAGCTGAGTACACAGCAGGGTAAGCCAAGTCGAAGCGTTAAGCAACGTTATCCAGATCCAAGACGATAAAGTTCTTCCAGACACAGCTGTAGGAAAGACCCAGCTCGTGTGACAACTCAGCTCAGCGTCAAGACCCAGCAGAGTTCAAGACTCAGCTCAGCGTCAATGATCCAGCAGAGTTCAAGACAGCTCAGAGTCACCAACACAGCAGAGTCGAAGTGAACTTTAGATAAAGTCAGATCTGATCTGGACCATCAGGAACTCGACACCTCAGCACCTAGAAGTCAAACCTAGGATTGCTTTATGAGGAAATCAAGGAAGAAGACAAGTCAATCCTGTCAGAAGTTAGGTAGAGATTCAGAACGGCTCTTTCCAACGGCTAGTTCTAATCTCTCCCTATATATAGAAGTCTTCTTCATCATCAGAAAAGAGGAGAGACGAGAGAATAGATTCAAGAGAGATCAACATACTTCATTGAAGGAAGTCTAACCAAAGATCAAGAGATCTCTCAGAAAAGCTTCAAAGATACAGCAGCCTTCATTCTTATAAGATGTTATTCATTCTCAGGCTGCTGAAGCTCTCTCCCACTAGTATCTAGGCATATAATCCTTCCCATCTTAAGCCTAGTTTGAACGAGTTCATCATACTCATTGTTCTTAATTGTAAGAACTCGTTCATAGTTGGAAAACCCCAAACCCAAACCCAGAAAAGGTTAGGTAAAGGTTCGCCTGCTCGAAGCGCGTAATTCGAGTGTTGGTTCTGTAGTACCCGCAAACTACAGGTTAGGCTTCAGCTGTGCCCGTAAACAGTCTGGTTACGTTTCGATACAGTACGCGTAAACTTGTATCCAGCTTGAGGAACCAAGCTGCAACGCTTGCTGACTGCGCGAAAAGTCAGTGGTATCCTTAGTGGATTACCAGAGGTTTCTGGTCGTGGACGTAGGAGTAGTTTCTCCGAACCACGTTAAATAGCTGTGTTCTTTCATGTTTATTTATGCATCCAGCTAACCCTTCATAAGCATTATTTCAAGCTGCATAAACTGACATAACTGAAAAGAGAAACACAGCTTTGCAATATATTTGAAACAACAGACGGACTTTCCAAAATCCCACCACATTCCGCACACAGCCAGCTGTGTTGAAACCCGACATTACAAGTTGGTGACTTTCATGAGCATCGAGGAGGATGCCTAGCCACGACCATGTGTGCTATTGAATTATTTATCCATTAGTATAGTTTGTTTTTATTTCAATTTAATTAGTAGCCCAATTATCACAACATGTTTAGGTGATTAATTGGCCCAGTTATATTTAATTAAGGAATTCGAAATTACCAAGCCCAAGCCTTGTAACTTTCGAACCCTAGCTTAGAATTAGCCTAGTATTTAATTAATTTTCATAGGTACTGTTCAGCAGACGAGTTTGAATCAAAAAGTTATTTTTTCGACTTTGTCTCACGTGTTCTTCGAGTTCACAAACCCTAGTTCTTGGTAGGATTCGAATTGGCACCTTTGAATCTGAAATCTATAGTTCGTTCGTGATCTCGTGTGGGTCTCGGGTTAACTACGCCACCGAAGAATTGCTTCCGTGATACGTGTTTCAGTCGTTCGTCGATTCGGGGTCCGTATTGAGGTAAATCTCCAATCTGTCCGTTTCTTTGTTCTGTGTTTTCCGCCCAGCCATCCACGCCTTCTTATCACCCTCATAATTCGATCATAATCATCCCTTCCTTCGCCCAAGTCCAGATTCCATCAAATTCGAATCCATTGCATTGCTTAAATCCTAAATCTGACCGAAATTGAGCACCGAGCGTTTTTGAGTTCTACTCGTGCGTTTTTGCTAAATTTTGGATATGTTGTTCCTGTGTTCATTTTATAGTTCGTGTTAAAATTTCAGCATAATAGGAGTTGAATTGCTATAGTTTCTGATCGAGTCGTCTTTTAGGGTTTTTAATCGATAGTTTGGGTAATTGCTTCGTATTTTGTTCGTTCTGTTTTTAATTGTCGTTTGAGTTCAGTTTTTAGTGATATAATCTGTATTGGTTCAGTTTGTAATTTGGGTTGAATCATCCTTTCCGTTGACGTGAGTTCGAGTCCTCGTTTCCGCGTTTTGATTGGTCGTATCATAAGTTTTGATTCAAAACTCGTCTAATAGTCGTTTTGTGCGTGATTTTTCTAGTATAGCTGCACCATTGACTGAATTGAGTAAAAAGGACCGCAAGTTTGAATGGGGTAAAGCTCAAGAGCATGCGTTCAATTTGTTGAAATCAAAATTATGTAATGCTCCTGTCTTGGTTTTACCTGACTTTGCTAAGACATTCGAGATCGAGTGTGATGCCTCTGGTATAGGCATTGGTGCTGTTTTGATGCAGGACAGGAAGCCGGTCGCCTACTTCAGTGAGAAACTGAATGGCGCAGCTCTTAGGTACTCCACCTACGATAAGGAGCTGTACGCGTTGAAGCGGTCTTTGGAGACTTGGCAGCACTACCTGCGTCCAAAGGAGTTCGTGATACACACTGATCACGAGTCCTTGAAGCACTTGAAAGGGCAGCAGAATCTGAATTCCCGTCATGCCAGGTGGTAGAGTTTATTGAGTCTTTTCCTTATGTGATTAAGTACAAGAAAGGAGAAGAGAATGTGGTCGCCGATGCCTTATCCCGCAGGTACACTCTACTGTCGGTTATGCATGCCCGATGTTTAGGTTTCGAGAACATTAAGTCATTCTATGCTGCTGATCTATTCTTTGGTCCTATTTTTACGTCTTGCATGACTAAGTCTAGGGCTGTTGATTCATATTACATAGCTGATGGGTTTTTGTTCAAGGAGTCGAAGTTGTGTGTCCCTGATTGTTCTATGCGTGAGTTGTTGGTTGTTGAGTCGTATGCAGGAGGTTTGATGGGTCATTTTGGTGTTGCTAAAACGTTGAGTCTGTTGCATGAACATTTTTTCTGGCCACGCATGAAAAAGGATGTTGAGAGGATCTGTTCCCGTTGTATTACTTGTAGGAAAGCCAAGTCTTCTTCGAGTCCTTTTGGATTATATACGCCTTTGCCGGCGCCGTCGTCCCCTTGGGTCGATATATCCATGGACTTCATTCTTGGCTTGCCTAGATCTAAAACCGGGAAGGATTCCATTTTTGTGGTAGTTGATAGATTTTCCAAAATGTCTCATTTCATTGCATGTAGGAAGACTGATGATGCTGTGCATATTGCTAACTTGTTCTTTCGTGAAGTCGTCCGTTTGCATGGTATTCCTAGGACGATTGTTTCTGATAGGGATTCCAAATTTTTGGGACATTTCTGGCGAGTTTTATGGGGTAAGTTAGGTACCAAGCTTTTATTTTCTACTGCATGTCATCCTCAGACTGATGGGCAGACTGAAGTAGTGAATAGGACGTTAGGTACTTTGCTTCGTGCGTTAGTTCGGAATAATCTTAAGTCGTGGGAAGATTGTTTACCTTTTGCTGAATTTGTATATAATCGTATTGTGCATTCTTCCACGCATATGTCGCCTTTTAAGGTAGTGTATTTTTCATTTGTGTAAAGTGGAAATGTGTAAATAAATTTACCCCTGTTATATAATATCATGTATTATAGTTTACAGATTACGGGTTATACAATATCGAAAAACTTTTTAATGGCAACATTTTCAGTAGTAGTGTTCACATTAATTTAGGTTATGCGGTACAATTATCAAAATTATTGAACACTGGTTTGTTTTTTGTTTGTTGTTTTTTTTTTTTTTTTGAATAAACAATTATTCATAACTTGAAATCTTAATTTCAAGACGAGTAATATTGAACCTAAAATAGGATTCGCATTTGTCCATACACAACAATGTTGAAATTTATAAAGACAACTTATATAAATGAAATAAAAATATAAAATCAATATGGAAGGTAATTCTTCATTTATTTATTATTTCGGAGATCTCTATTTTTTCACAAACATCGAGAGATGCATTTTGATTCCCCATCTGCAGACTTTGGGGCCTGATCCATCCGAGCTTATTTATTATCCTAGTTGTGTAGGATCCAAAACAAATGTCAAAATAATCTACTGCTCCCTTCCTCCCCCAAAAGTATGATGGTATATATTTGATTATTTGTGAGGTATAAAATATTAGTTGAACCACACTAACTTGGGACAGAGGGAATATTATATTGTTTGTGGTTTTAAAACCTCTCATTTTTCAAACAAAAAAAAAGCAATAATAAACTAAGTCTTGGCCGGGTTGATGTAAACAACAAAGTCTCCATGTCATTTTGCACAACTCCGACCGCTTAATAAATTAATATGTCTTTCTAATTACTCCCTCCGTCCACAAAGCGTTTGGTTATATTTTCTTTTTCGTCGTCTATCAAGAGTGTGATTTTTCCATTTAAGAAAATGACTAAACACACTCTTATATTTTAAACCTCACATAAATTCAAAATGATAGGTCCATTTCTCCACTCAAATAACAAATATCTTACTTTTTTTAAAAACTTGTGTCACCCACCAAAAACCACACTCTTGGTGGACGGAAGGAAGTATTTTATAAAAAAAAAATCATTCCATAAAATTATAAAATTTTACTCCTTCTGTCTCAGGTTAATATAATTTAACTAAATTTTATACCCACAATAAATCAAATATACACCACACTTTTGGTGACTGGGAGAGTACTGCTTTTTGAGCTCAAAGCTAAAATATCCTTAAATTGATAAAATTTTATTCTTATACGGACAAAATGCTATTGGGCTTAGGCCCAATACATTTCCTCCATTCAAATGATCCGACAAGGTTCAAGCATGTGAATTCTGATTATTGTGACAGCACGGGTAGAAATTAAGGAACCTGAAAAACAGACCACACACCTTAGAGCACCCACAACGGTGGGTGCGATAACCGGCTTCAGCCGGCAAATTATCGCGCCCCACTGTTGTCGGGCCTACTCTAAAGAGCTGGGGCGCGATGGTTCGAGACAGGCTCGAAGGTGATAAATGTGGGGCTCGTGCTATGCACGCGTTCATATTAAAAAAAAATCGATTTTTAAATAAATGGCTGAACACATAGCCTTTGAAGGCTGATTTGTGCACACATCGGGCAAATGGCCAATTTTTTTTTTAATTAAAATTTATCGATAAATAACTTTACTCTCTTCATTTATTTTTACCCCAAATTCATCATATTTACTACTCAGATTGGCCAACATATGTGAAGAGCCATCAACTTGCAACGGATGAGAAGAAGGCGAAATTCAAAAAGATGCAAAAAGCAGCTAGGAAGGGCATCGAACGAGCATTTGGAGTTCTTCAAGTACGGTGGGCAATTGTCAAAGATCTGGCTCGTCTTTGTTTGTGTGCATTATTATGCACAACATGATTATCGAAGATTAAGGAGAAAGTGTTGTCGATTGGAGAGATGAGACCAATCATGACAACGGGGCGTCTAGTAGTAATCCCCGTGCTAGGCAATCGCTCCCGCCTTGTTTCCAAGCTTATTTGGCGAGGTAGACACGAATGGAAGATAAACAAGTCGCAACGACCCTTGAAAATGATTTGACCGAGCACATTTGGACACAATTTGAGCCTCTAGGCCGGAGCAATAATTTTCTTTTCTTTTTTTAATTATGTATTTCTATTTTTTTAATTATGTAATTTTCTTATTTTCAATTAATGTAATGTTCGATTTTTAATTAATAAAATTTCCAATTTTATTTAACAAAATCTCAAAATTCTATTGCACAAGCTATCACGCCTAACAATTGTAAAACTGAGCCTTTAGCTGATTTGACAAGATTATTGAACCTTTTGTAGGCACAACCATTATGGATGCTCTTAAAAATACATTAGACCTCTCTCTATGTCTAGGGTAGATGACATGGACTAGTAATACATCTTGCTAGAGTGTGGCTATCATGAATTATATTGTACCTGATACTATATTACTCACTCCGTCCCATTCAATTTGTCTATATACTGTTCGACACAGAAATTAAGAATAAGGGTAAAAAAAGATAAAAAGTGGGTAGGTTCAACCACTTTTGAAGGATTTTGAAGGGTTAATTCTTTCTTTATTTGGAAGTAGGCAAATTGAGTGGAACATCCATTTAAGGAAAGATAAACAAATTGAGTGAAACGGAAGGAGCACAACATTGCCTCTTATATCAAGAATTAGAGGTGCGCACTACCAAAGTCCCTAATGGTATCAGAGTTGTACACTTACGTGGAGAAGATCGTTAAGATGGCATAGTGGGAAAAGATCATCCCAAGTCCCCAACCCTCTAATCAGGTATTATTACGAGAATGCCCCCATCATTCTTGATGAGGTCCATTTTATTATATCCTTTATTGGGCTCGGAATTAATAAAGCCTCGGGCTCAAATAGGCTTCATGGGCCATAAAAAGTGGAGTAAGCCCAAAATGACGGCTTACATAAATAATTTTCTTAATATCATTTTAAACTAACTCTACTTAACATGTGTACACCTAAAAGCAGATTAGAAAGATCAGACTTGATCATAAGAAGAAGAAAGAGAAAAAGAGGGGCGATAGAGAAATAAGCTTGATAGACTTGGAAAGTCAAGACTTCAACAAGCTTCATCTCTAGTGTGGGGAGGATAGAGTTAAATAACTTTCAACTCTGATAAATGCCATACTCATGCAGGCTTCTCATACTTGTGTAGATTTACCACATTCGTGCAAACTTTCCAAGCTTGTAGAAAAGACAAACTATCGCACAACTGTTGGGACACGCGTCACCTTCTCAATACGCTGTGAATATTCAAGTGGTTCCCACAGAATAAAATCATACCGAATTAACAGCTATGAGGAAGCTTCTTGACATTCGCTTTTGCTGGCGTGGCCACGAGCCCGAGGCGTATGACTCTAGAAAGGACAAAAATGCCCCTGATTTCATAGGCATGGCAAACCTGAGAAGACAAAAATACTATTGGGGCACAGAGTTGAAAGACGAAATTACCCCTATCTGTAACTTAGCTATAAATAGGACTTGTTGTATTAAAATAATATCAAGTGTAATTCAAACATATGCCTAAACTCTCCGATATTTCTGACGATTCACATTTCAACTGTCTTTTTTTACGAAAATTCTGCCGAGCAAGATAGAGGAAAGGAATTTACGAGAAAGGTGAAAGTTCTATCCCATTGTTCCATCCTCTGTTTCGCGTGTCGCCCTCGATCTATCTCAACTCAACTCCAATTTTTCCACACTGTGTTTGATTTTGAACACAACAATTCCCCCCACCCCATGCAAAACATAGGCACAAACTCACGTACTTTACCTATCGTTTCATTGCACCAAGGTTTGGAGTGCTCACTCAGAAACCCTCTCTGCAGGCTTGGTTTTTGCAGATGTCATGCGAGCTAATGGCGATGAATTCACTTGTGATATCTTCTCCAAAATTACACTTCTATATATGTATCTATTTTATATATTTATTTTATGTGGATCTCGAACCATCCTTTTTCCTAAATATATACTTCCTCCGCTCACCAAAAGTTCGCTTCAAGATTGCGATACAGGTTTTAAGAAAAACTTATAGAAAGTGGTGTGAGTGAAGAAAGGTCCACATTTAAGTGTAAAGTTATAAGTTTGATGGTGGGGTCATGTATTGAAATAGAATGTGCAAACTTTTGGTGGACATGTCAAATTGGAATTATATGCAAACTTTAATTTGGTGGAGAGATGGAGTATGATTTTTAGACAAGAAAACTGATGTTTTGATCGTACAACCGTATTTCGAATACGTTTTGAGAGGTTCGCCAAATTATGGAATTTATGCTTCCAAGAAACACGTGAGTAATGCTAAAAACAATATGAATAATTGAGTGGTCTGCGTTCGTTATCAATGCATGAGATTAGGCAAAATGAAAGAAAAATGAAAAATTTCTTGGATCAATGGTATATGATCAGTATATTTAATACAGTGAATCATTAATAGAGTACTACGACATTTTCATAGTATATTTTTCCTTCACGATTTATGGAAATGTCACGTGTCTTAATTAGAAATCGGTACCAATACTATATACTAGTATAGTTGATGGTATTTTCAATCTATACCTAACTTACATAAATAAAGTAAAATATTATAAGATGTGATATTGTAATCATAGTACTCCCTCTCCTTCTGTCCCACAAAAATATTCACAATTTATCATTTTGGTACGTTCACAAAAACATTACAGTTTTCACTTTTGACCACTTCTCCACTCACAACACACACTCACGTAACATTTCTTAAAACCAATGCCACCAAAAGTGTCGAATGGTTTTGTGGGACGGAGGGAGTACGCCTTAGAAAACGGTGAGGTTATATTTGCAACATATGGAGCACATACCACTTTCAAACGATGAAAATCTGCAGATTTTATGGTGTGAGAGAATGGGGAGTCAAAATAAACGCAAAGACTTAGGGGGGTGTATTCAATCAAGACTTTGTGGGAGTTTTAAAGAGTTTGGGAAGTCTGTGGAGTTTTGAAGTTGATTGACTCCGCGTGGAGTCTTGAGGAATTTATGATGGAGTTCGCGTGGAATTTGGACGACTTTGTTGGAGTTGAAGTCGATGGAGTCCAGCGCCGGCTGGACCCCAGCGGTCGCGGAACTAAATGCCAGCCAGCGCTGGCTCGCCGCCGTCGCTGGGCCACGACGGGATGAAGGAAAAGAATGATAATACGTGAAGTCTGGAGAGTTACATTTCAAATTCCAGCCGGGGCTGGGTTCCAGCCGAGGGCCGAATATAGCCCAGCCATTTCTGGGAAGGCGCCGGCGCTGGAGGTCATGGAATCTCAAATTCTCGTGGTTGAAGGTCGGATTTCGTTCAGTACAAAAAATGCTTGAAATCAAGATAAATTCCACCAGAGTCAACAACTTTAAAAAGTCAGTGGAGTTTTGAATACCACCAAATTTTTATGGAGTTCAGAAAGTTGTGATTGAATACCACCAGATTTTTAAGGAGTTTGAAAAGTCTGGATTGAATACACCCACACTTTCAAACTCCTAAAAAATCCCACGGAGTCTTGATTGAATACACCCCCCTTAGGTGAGACCGGTCTCTTTTAAGAGACCGGATCTCACCCAAATTACAATATATAAAATATCACAGAGAAGATTTAATAAATGGTGCGCTAGTTTAGTGGTTCGATGCTCCGTGCTACCCCTTGATGATGCGGGTTCGGCTCCCATTTGTAATAATTTCAGTTTTGCATTTTTTTTACACTCTTTTTTCATTGTGAATTTAATGAGACACTTGAAATGATATTTTTAAGTGTCAATCTGTTTTATTTATTTTCAATTTATTTCGATTATTTTGTTTTTTAAAAAAATATTTATTTTAATAATATTTGTTAATCTCCAATTATAATTTATTAATTCCCAAATATTACTTTCTTCTTGTTAATTATTACAATAATACTTTTTGGACATATATGTCCGGACATAAAAGGGTATATTAATAATTTTAATTTAAGATTTATCTAATAAAATCATTTTAATCAATCATTTTATGTAATAATTTCATAAATACCTTTTATCATCAATCATTTTATCTAATATTTTCATAAATACCTTTTATCATTAATCATTTTACATTATTGCCGCTTCGTTTTCTACTCAAAAGTATGCAACTTTTTACCTTATTTCACGATTAATCTTTTTTAATATTATTAATTTATTACTACTGACAAAATTCTCTAATATGCATCTACCCAAAAATTTTTTTCATATTACTTATTATTATTATTTTCTTTTTCATATTTTCTTTTAATTACAAAATTTATGTCCGGACATTTATGTCCGAATAGCATCACTCTAATTATTACTACCTTTTACCTTGTCAAATACTCCCTCCGTCCGCGATAAGTGTAGCACTTTCCATTATTTTAAACTTCACAACAATTAGGAAATGTGTTACACTTTTCGCGGACGGGGGAGTACTACTTTGTGTACGATAATTGTTACATTGAAAAAATATTACTTTTATTTACGACAATTGTTACATTGAAAAATATTACTTTCTTCTCGTTAATTATTATTTTTATCCTGAAAAATATTACTTTGAAAAATATTACTTTTTTTTACGACAATTATTATTCAAAAAAATATTACTTTCCCTTACGACAATTGTTACTTTTTATCCCGACAATTGTTACTTTAAAAAATATTACTTTTGTTTAAGTCAATTGTTACATAGAAAAAATATCACTTTTCTTTTCGTGTATTATTTTTGTTTATGACAATTGTTCATTGAAAGATAATATTACTTTTCTTTTTGTGAATTATTACTTTTTATCCCGACAATTATTACTTTTGTTTACGACAAATATTACTTTGAAAAATATTACTTTTAGTTACGATAATTTTTACATTGATAAAATATTACATTTTTTCTCGGGAATTATTACTTTTTATCTCGAAAAATATTACTTTGAAAAAATATTACTTTTGATTTCGACAATTGTTACATTGATAAAATATTACCCTTCTTCTCGTGAATTATTACTTTTTATCACGACAAATATTACTTTTGAAAAATATTATTTTTGTTTACGACAATTGTTACATTGAAAAATATTACTTTTCTTCTCGTTAATTACTACTTTTTATCCCGAAAAATATTACTTTGAAAAATATTATTTTGGAGAAGATAGCACCAATCTTGTTTGCAAGAACAGTTCGTTTCTTGCTGCTTCCATCATTTCTTTGCTGCATGTTCTTCTTTCTTCTTCTCTTGATCAAAATCAAATGTTTGTTATATTTTTTCTGGGAAAATTTTGGGGTTGCTTGTTTCTTCTTCTGCAGAGATTGCTTTTGAATTGTACAAGAAATATTGGGAATGATGGATGGTTGAGTGGGGGAAGTGGGATGTTGATAGATTGCCTATTTTTCGGATTATTAGTTATAGATTCTTCTTCTTCTTCTTCTTCTTCATTTATTCTATTTTCATTTTTCTTTTCTTTTCCTTCTCTATTTTCTTTTTTTATTTTTAGTTTTATTGCTTTATTACAATTTGCCTTGGTTTCTAATTAAGATTTGCACCGAGATTTGACTCGGCCATCAAGAGTAACCTAGGAAATATTTGAATTATTTTCCAGATAAGCGGAATCTCCTACCTTATAATTAAGATTTACAATTTAAACCGAAAAGAGGAAAACATTTCGAGATAAACATTAATTAATTTTATATTCTACCTTATGATCATTTACTTTGAAAAAATATTACTTTTGATTTCGACAATTGTTACATTGATAAAATATTACCCTTCTTCTCGTGAATTATTACTTTTTATCACGACAAATATTACTTTTGAAAAATATTATTTTTGTTTACGACAATTGTTACATTGAAAAATATTACTTTTCTTCTCGTTAATTACTACTTTTTATCCCGAAAAATATTACTTTGAAAAATATTACTTTTGTTTAAGATAATTGTTACTTTGAAAAAATATTACTTTTCTTCACAACAATTGTTACTTTTTATCTCAACAATTGTTACTATGAAAAATATTACTTTTGTTTACGATAATTGTTACCTTTTTATCCCGAAAAATATTAGTTTTGAAAAATATTACTTTTGGTTTACGACAATTGTTACATTGAAAAAAATATTAATTTTCTCCTCGTGAATTATTACTTTCTATCCCGATAAATATTACTTGAAAAATATTACAACAATTGTTACATGTTAAAAATATTACTTTTCTTCTCGTGAATTATTACTTGTTATCCCGATAAATGTTACTTTTGTTTACGACAATTATTACATTGAAAAAAATATTAATTTTCTCCTCGTGAATTATTACTTTCTATCCCGATAAATATTACTTGAAAAATATTACAACAATTGTTACATGTTAAAAATATTACTTTTCTTCTCGTGAATTATTACTTTTTATCCCGACAAATATTACTCTTTTTTATGACAATTGTTACATTGAAAAAATATTACTTTTATTTACGATAATTATTATTTTTTAACTCGACAAATGTTACTTTAAAAAATATTACTTTTGTTTACGATAATTGTTACATTGAAAATTATTACTTTAATTTTGTTAACCACAATTGTTACTTTTAGATGAATTATATTTTAAATAGTTTTTTCAAAAAAATAAAAAGTGAAAATTAAAAAAAGAAATAAAAGTAAAATAAATGGAAGATGAATTATAATTAAATATTTCTACAAAATAAATAAATAAAAAGTGAAAATTAAAAAAGAAATAATAGGGAAAGAAAAGAAAAAAAAATATGGACTTGCGCTTGAATGGGACTCGATCCCAGACCATTTAGGTGAACAAGTATGGGAGGCGCAATACACGCCCACTAAGAGCATCTCCAACACATCTCTATATCTTCATATATCTCCAAATTTGGAGTAATTTCTTCTCCAGCCCAGCACCAAAATCTTGCTCTATTATACAGATTTGAATAGTGTAGCTCCAAACTTGGAGCAACACTATTCATTGCTCTATTCTTTTTACAATTAATTTTATTGTTATAATTATTATTCCTTGTTATATTTATTATTTTTTGCGTTCTTTAATTATTTTGTTCCAAAATATTATATTATAGTTATATTTCTAAACATAATATACCAACATTAAAATTACATAAAATTATTTAAAAAATACATTTAAATAAAATACAAGATAAACAAAAAAATTTAAAAAAATACAATTACATAATAAAAGCATAAACATAAAGTCGATACATTTAATTTCTAATAAAGGTCATCTCCGGAACGTCCCACCCCATCTGAAAATAAATTTTGAAACATATCAGAAATACTAGTGTTGGCTTCTTTGGCTTGTTACCGCTTTCGAATAATATCTTGTTTCTCTAATCGGAAGTAATAACATGTTTTAGGATCATCAACCGTGACTAAAAGTAGAATATTCTGTTTTTGTGTAAAAATATAGAGCAGACTGTTGGAGATGACTTACTGATTTTGCTGTATTTTTGTGCTGAAATTATTGTATTTTGGTGCGAACTGCTAGAGATGGCCTAATAAGCTAGAATTATGATTTTGCAATTTCTCAAGTATTATTTATATATACTGTAACTAAAGCGGGTCAACCCAGATCCGGTCTCTTATTAGAGACCGGTGTCACGGCAGACCCACTCCAAAATAAATGGTTGGCAAATAGGTTGTTTCAGTTTCATAGAAATCACGAGAATTCGTGCAGAAAGCAGTTGAGGTTTTCTGTTTCAAACTTGTATTTCAACTTCTCAACTATTCCACTGCACATACAAATATACGCAAATACACGTCAAATGTCAAAATAAATAATAAAAATCAAAATATAATGAAAATAGAGTAAAAAGAGAGGGTTACATGATCTTGTAAATTGTAATATGTATACAGCCTTTCTTCTCAACGAAAATATTATATAGTATAATATTAAATTATTGATAAAAATAAAATTTGAACTACCACAAAAAAATAAAGGTATCCGGAGTTTCAATTCGGGGATCAATTAGATAATGTGGCTTGCCGAAGCTCGCGTGAATTAATTTGAACACAAAACTATAAAAATAATGTGTAAAAGATATTAGCTCCCGCTATTATTTTCAGGAGTGGTGACACGGTCCGGCCTAGGCTACTATTCCCTCCGTTGCAATAATAAGGTTTCACTTGTTTTGGGTATAGTTATTAAGAAACAAGAGTAAAAACATAAAAAGGTAGGTCCCACAGCTTTTGAAGAGTTAATTGTTACCATTTTTGAAATGGTTACTTGCTATTGGGACAGACGAAAAAGAAAAGCGATACCTTACTATTAGAACGGAGGGAGTATAATTTAGGCTTGACTAAATTTCAGACTAATCTTGCTTGAAATCTCAACTTAGCCCATGAATCAGTTCGAAATGTCATTTTCATATTTATCTTTTTCATATATTTTTGTAATAAAATCTATATCAACATTATTCGAGCCATGTAATCTTTACTACGCCAGAAGTTGAGTGTCGCGATATTTTTGTTAATTTTGTGATAGTCAAAAATCTAAACATAATTAATGATAGTTGAGAACATTCAGTTTGGACCCTAAAGTAAAATTTACACATTTTGATACTAAAAGACTTGTTCTTTTTTTTTTTTTGAGGAAGCTAAAAGACTTGTTGTATGTGTGCGCTTAAAGTTGTTGAAAATAAATCACATCATCAATGTAAAGTTAAGACCAACATGTCTAGAAAATGTGGTATTGATGAGTTCAAGGAAATGAAAATTCTATGTTTGACTTGCTATAATTCAAAACAAGAGAGTGGAGAGGCTGCAAAGCAATTCACAAGCATACATACATTTCCAAGAAGGTGAACTTTTTTTTTAATAATTCTACATTAATAATCTTGATTAAAAAATTACCAAACTTGATCAAACTTCCCTTTGTAATATTTAATAATATGTTCGTGCGCGCACACAACACAAGCACATATCTAATCTAATCTAATCTAATTATATACTCCCTCGTATTCAAATTAATTATCGTTCTATATTTTTTAAGTTTTTGTATTTCAATTGTCGTTTTATATTTTTTTTACCAAGTATTGCCCTTAATTATTACTATTTCATGAGTTCACATTTCATCTTACATTAATTCTCGTTGACTCTTCTCCTATAAGTAAGGCTAATTTGGGAAAATTTTCTTTTTATTAATATGTGTGCTTGAGCTTAGGATGACAATTAAAATAAATAGGAGGGAGTATAACACAAAATTGGAGCAAGTGTACATGTAAAGAAGATTAACGGCCCCACAAAATGGTCTTTGTGGAATATACTGCAACTCCCACAACTCACCTTAAACAACTTAATTATTTTTACTAAAACATATACTATAATCTATTAAGTTTGTATTTAGTCCCACCTGTATAAAATTTCCAACTACAATAGCAATAGTCAAAGAAGAATATTAATTAAAGTTGAGACTTGCAAGAGAAGTACGTAAACACGTATGAGAGCCATTGTTTCTTCTCAAAGGCCAATTTTTTCTTCACGACGTACAGATTTATTCGGGACGGAGGAAGTATGCAACAATACAAAATCACTATCAATTTCCTCTCCAAACTTTAATTACTGCACTAATGCTAAACATGAATCACGCCTACATTAATTAAGGCGTTGATGATGATAATCACAAGACAATGTGAAAAGTCAAAACACATACTAGTTGAGAGAAATTAACACTCATTTTCATACTCGTTTCTTCACAACAAAGCTAATTATTTACTGGTCATCGTCTCCAAGAGAAGGGAAAAAAAAAACACCCAATTTGAAGCAATAAAAACAATATTCCTTTTCATAATATGCATTAAATTAAAGCAACACTAACCATAGCATAACCATAGTTTATAAAGCTAGCTGGAACTAAAATTAACTTGCAAAAGTATTAGCAACAATTAACATGTTGATCATGATGAAGCTCTATCTCTAATGGCGGCTCCTGGTTCAGGTCGAAATCTAGCACTACTCCTTTAGTGTTATGAAGAATATTATTGTTGTATTTATCATCATTATTATTCTCCATGAAATTCAGATCACACAGCTTCACCTTCTTCGTTTTCTTCTTCTTCTTCTTCTTCTTCTTCAAGACCTTCTTCATCTCACTACTCTCATCTGATTCTCTCTGCTCATAAATGTCAACAACTTCACCACATGCATGCTTACACTCAGCCAGCATCATTAGGAAATTTACGGCGTCGCGCAACCGGCCGTCCTCCGCCTCCGTCGCCTTGCGGCCGCGCTTCGCGGTCACCGCCCACCCCCTCCTCAATGATTCCGTCAGATCAACCGCTCTCTCTCTCATCCCATCCTCAATTTTATTGACATCCGATAAAGAAGATGAAGATGAAGATGAAGAAGAAGAAGTAGTGAGGTTGGCAATGGCGGTTGAAGACGGCGGCGGAGGATGAATCCCTCTCCAATCCCTATTCGGATGGCACCTCATGTGCCCAAACAACGACTTCATCGACGGGAAATTCTTGCCGCAGATCACGCACCTACATTTACCAGAACCGCCGCAAACACCCGCCGCCGCCGCCGCTTGACGGCGGTTCTGCTGCTTGTTGAACGTAATTTGAAGGTGGCTTCTCATGTGACCGCCAAGAGCTTTACCTGAACTAAACACTTTCTCACAAATCTGACAAACCCTTAATTTCATATTCATCTCTTCATCTTTCTTTATTGAGAGCGATCCATCAGCTTCATCTTGATCACCCATTGATTCCATCACAAGAAAAAGAAAGGAAAAAAATAATATATCTTTAATTGAAGGAAGGATCTAAATAAGACAACTAATTAATTACACGAAGTCAGCTGAAAATATTCATGAATTAATAACCCTATGCTCCAAAGGAAAAAAAATCAGATCTTTAGCATGAATTTTGGAAGATCGAATCAAAAAAGTTTTTTTAGCTCGACTCAACTCGAATTCTATGAATTTGATTTGAAAATGAAGAAAATTAAACAAAACTCGAATAAATATATATTATATATATGTCGATCGTGAAAAATGAAGAGAACTCGAAGAGTCGTTTCTGTTAACTGCTATTTGGATTGGAAATGAAGTGTCACGTTCTTCGACGCTTTGCCTCTTATTCTCGTTTTGTGAAATCCTTTCTTCTCTCTCCCTCTCTCTCTCTCTCTCTCTCTCTCCCTCCCAAAGTCGCGCCACATCTTTCTCTCTCATAAAATTAATCGCACTAACTTATCATTTTACATTTTAGTATAGTAATTAGAGCTCAAATATTCAGATTTTATTTCCTTTTAATTCTTTTGGTCTATAAATTGTACGTATATTTTCATTGAATAGTTAAGCTTTGCCTAATAACTTCGGATAGTTTGTTATGCTATTTTTAGTATAAAGGTTAACTTCATCCATGATAATCTTTTTGAGAATATCGAGTTTTTTAATTAATGCTTATCCTAATATGCACTTATTAAACAAAGTCTTTCTTTTGATAACAAAACTTTTATTAAATTAAATTTAGGCTAAATCAGTGATAATATCTTCTATATGAAGTAACAAAAATTGCGATAGCTTACTCCACCAAAAGCCATTAAAAGTCTAAAGCCTTAAAAGATCATTTGATTTCATAATTGGAGCAAGTATATATTAGCTAAAACGAATCAATCCTCAAGCTGCTTCCAAGCGGTTTCAATTGAGTTTAAATGATTATATATAAAATTTTAGGAAATTGCAAAAAAATTAATCAAAAAATGTAATAAAAATTACAATAAAGCTATTCGGCATTTGTGAAATAAATTGTTGCTTCACACAAAATCTATTTTTTAAGAAGTAAAAACACAATTTTATTGATAATTATCCTATAATATGTATAATAATCCTATTCATGGTGAACGTAGACACACGAGATGGATATTGAATTCTATGGCTATATATCCTAACTAACAGATGTTAACATCAATCAATCAAGATAAAAATCGTATTTCAAATTCAATTAGCATTAATATCAATTAATATACACATAATGGATTTCAATCTAATTGATACAATATCTTCAACGGTTGGATCATACATACTAATTTTAGTTTTAATTTCACCTACACTTTTTTTAGTTCAAAATACTCAAAAAATTAAATCATATGCTCAACAAAAAATATACAAAATTTTGTATCTTAAAAAGTTGAAACACAACTCTTATTGAAAGTATCTTGAAATACTAGTTTGGATGTGTTAGTCTAGTGGTAGAGTGGTTAATTCCCGAGCCATAAGTTACGGATTCGAGTCCACCGTCACGCGGCCTTTAAAATTTCTTGTAATGTTTGTTTAAAGTAATAATATTATTTTTTAAAAAAAGAATGTATACTAATATTCAAAATTTCAAAAGTATAGATGTCTCGCATAATAATATTCTTCGGGATGGATCATAGTCTATAGATGTGTCGTCAGATAAAAAAAGAAAATCAATTTTTTTTAATGGAAAAAAAAAAAGTGAAAATCATTGAGATAACATACACACAGATAATAACTATCAATGGCGAAAAGAATATAATTTCAAATTTTCAAGAGGATTTGAAATATATAATACCATAGAAATAGAATGAATGAAGGAAGAGTTGTGAGAAACAGTTATAATTACAAATATATGATTGATACAAATATATGATTGGATATAGATTGAGATCGAGATCTTTGACCTATGACACAAATTTGTGTGACAAATGAAGAATCACATCTGTTTGTAACCCTAAACCCTAAACTACCTTCGGTCCCCCAAACTGACTTACTCGTGGCAACCTTCCAGCCGCCCAACGACCTAAATAATACCTATGATATGAGAAAGATAAATGGAGGACGACCAGCAAATGTTGACAAGTTTTCAGCCAAATCATAGCTTAATAATTAATTGATTAAATGTAATGCATGAAATAGTTCACATCATGCAGACATGCCGAAGCATTGATTTTAAGCCGCAGAGGAAAGATGCTTAAAAAGTTAAAAGAACATCAGAAGGTTTCAAGTAACAACAGAATACACAGTATAGCATATTCCTCTGGAAAATTTTCTATTTCTGCCCATACGAATTCTTCTTCGATGTCAATTAGAATGGTCATAGGGACTTCTCATTCGTCTCTCTACAAACAATATTAAAGCGAGAGAGAGAGAGTGAGAGAGAGAGAGAGAGAGAGAGAGAACAGAAACGAAGACCTGTAGATTGATTCCCTCGAAAGCAGGCATCCTAAGAAACCAAGAATTAAAGCCTATTAAGCTTGCACTTGTTGGGATGACTTGTACTCCAACATTTCAGCTTTGTATCTTTCCTTGTCTCTCAAACCCTTTTCCTGGTATACCTGATATCACCATAGATTAAAGAATTAATTCCAAGATACAAGTGTGTCAATTATTTCTCAAAATTTCAGAATCAAAGAATACAAGTTTCAGGATTAGTATCTTTCTACTTTGTGTGTGTGTTAGTGGGAACTAAAGGCTCCTGCTTTTGGTTGCTACGTCCCAAGAGAACTCCTTCTTTACGCCAATGAAGAAATGTACCAAGTGCAACATAATTTCAAGAAGCCATTAAGCATACGTAACCATGACAGTTTTCAACTACCAAAGATAGCCATGTATATGCATTTCTACCTCATGGTGATAATACAATTCAAAAGCAAGTTTACCAAAGCCTGATTAGATGAGGACAATTATAAGATTCTTTTTTTTTCCCAGAGTGGGGAGAGAGAGGGGAGGAGGGGGGGGGGTGATGTTAGTACTATAATAACCCTTTGTCTAGTAATGTTATTACTAGTACTACACACACTGAAGGAATTAAACCAACAAATACTCATGCAAGTCATTACCCTAGAGTCCTAGACATAAAGAGAGCTAGCAGCTATATTAAAGCATGAGCCCTAATATTTCTAAGTATCCACAACAAGGCCCTCCCGACATCATGCTTTGCAAAGGAAATTGCTACAAATAGATATATGCGTCAAAGATGAAATAACTGGCGACTTAAATTTATATTAGCAGTTGCAAGTTATTTTAAGCAAGAAATTTGAAGATGCACCGAATAAGTTTTCTAATTATGTGAGTGTACTTATCTTTTACCTGTTTTTCAGACTCTGTCAAATTGCTCCAAAGGTGGCCAATTTTTTTGCTGATAGCTCTTTCTTGCCCATGGTATGAAGGCCTCAGTATCTGGTATTGCTCAGCAAAAAAGAAAGTGTAACCACTTCTATTTCGCTTGGGGTGAGCTGGGTCTTTAAGGGCCGAATGGTGCTTTCTCCGAGTATGGTGAGCAGGCTCGTCAGATGTGCTAAGACCACGGAATACATCTGGTTCCAGAGGTGTGTGATAAAGGACACCTTTCAGAACCTCAGATCCCAGCTTCACTGTAACTAAATACCCATCCTCAAATTTTCCGTCTATTGTTCCAGAGACTAAACTACCATCCCCTAAGTTAGAACTTGCTGCATATCACATAATGTGATTCCATGTTAATATTTTCACAAATAAGCAAGCCAAGTAGCATTGAAATAGACCACTAGAAACTCCTAAAACAACAATATATATAGCTGGAAAGAATCCCTACCTGAGAGTTTCTCAGATGCAGCACCATCAGCATCGGCATATGACAATGTTTGACCTAATTAACAGTTTAAGGCGGATTACTACTTACACACCAGGAAAAAACTGAAGCCTTAGAAGAATAAAACTATAATCAAGTTGTGAAGGTACCCGCTGCTAAAATGGTCGGCTCTTCTTTACGGAAATAATAAACCTGCTCAAAATGGTAAAGCGATGAGAGATAATATTTTCGCAAAACAAAGGATGCACTTGTAATAGAAGTTGGGAAGTTGAAAGCTGCAGTAACTTCCTTCCATCTCCGGTCTCTGATGACCTGCAACATATAAGCACGAAGTTGGCAAAGTAACTCAAAATCGACTTAAGTTATGGAAATAGTAGAACTAGTAATCAACTCCAGCCAATCAGTACAATCTCACCAACATTGCCAAGTTATTAAAGAGCACCCATTATATACCCACTATCTGCTGCTAATAAAATGGTGCTGCAGACGAATTGTTAACAATTAAATGGTTCATAAAAATTTTATTGGACAGCCAAAAAAGCATTAGCCATCTACTCTACAGAAAAAGAGAAGGAACATTTGAATCCACATGCTAACAACATAAAGTCACCTTATCCTTTCACCAAGGAAGAAAGGTAAGTACGTGGATTGAGTAATCCACACGGTCAGGTCAACTAATGATATATAAAGTTTAATATATAATAAATGATCCCAACCTTGAAAGGAACTATTCTACATGATTAATCAGAAAAAGACTAAGTGAAGTGCTATTCAGAATCTTGTAACACAATTTAAAATACCATTTCCTTTATCATGATTTTCATAATCCAATAATGTTGTTTCTAAACCTAGGGTATTTACAGGAGAAATATTACAGATAACATTTTTTTTAAACATGATAGGAAAATGAACTTAACTATGACTTGTAAACGCTGCACCACAAGCAGTCATTTACTACCTTCTAAAATTAACAATAAGAAATATGCAGAGAGTAATTATCAAAGAGCTAAGAGAGCATACTTTTTCAATACCTCCTCGAGAGGTCACCTCTATAAATAGACGATGGAGATCTAAAGAACTCCCTCCCACAGTAGGTACCCTAAATAGCAAAGGACACAGCAGTTAATAAAGGATACTGTGTGATTCCTCATAAATTTCGAATATATTCGCAATATTCCCCAAATTTGCGTCAAAGCAATTAATATATTTCTGATTGTGCCCAAAACAGGCTTCAGATACATGCAACAGGAACATGCAGGTGAGATTACACAATAGAATAAGTTACTCTTAATCAGTAATTATAGCTACTATCATTACACACACAAAAAAGGAAGGTATTTACAAAACAAATCTCAGATATGAATGTTGATTTTCATAGAATAGGATTGGAATTTGGAGCAACTAATTTCAGATGAACTCACTGTTCAAACATTTGCCAATTGATCCAAACCTATGTCATAAATGACTTGCTAGTTGCTACTCCCAACATCATGAATTGCCTCATTAAGATTTTTATTTCTGATTAGGCACCGCACAACAAGCTGTGATAAAAATAAAAGGAAAAGATTTCCTTCTTCCATGCTACAGTTGTGTTAAATGGTAGACAAAGATAGCAACAAACATATGCATATACCAATTATAAAATTTTACGTTCATCACATGTTTTTCATTAAGGAGAATACTGTGCATAGCCAAGGGAAAATCCCTGAATTCTTTAAAGGCAAATCATAATATAGTAGATACATGTCCCTGAACTAATAGGGTAAATTATATTACCTCTGACCTCTCTCACAAGTTAGCAGTTCATATTTCTTTTTCACGGAATCTCATATCTCCTAAATGAGATCTTTATCCTCTAAAACCTCCTCCTTACTATAGTAGCCAAGTATGGCATGATACTACTCCGATAGCTAAGTATTTTTTAAGCACATACAGCTTTCATTTTCTGTATGCTAAGCTAAAAAACAAACAAGATCCAAAGGTAAGCACCAGCATTAGGATGAAATGACTAATAAGCATTCAGAACTAAAAGTAAGGATCAATTTCTTAATTTATACACAGAATATATTTTGTACATGCACCAGATGCGTATAAATAAAACCTAAGAGAAGATACGGCATAAATTTCACGACAGCCAGACATCTTACTTGTACTAATACATAACATCCAATCCAAAATCATAAGTTATTTACTACAAATTGAAGTTATGATACAAGTGAGTATTTTCTATTTGGTCCAAAATTGCAGCCCCATCAGTTGAACTAACACAGTATTTGCAAATGAAACTTATAAAACTCAAATTACTTTAAGTTTTTTGGATGTATACCTCAAAAAACCATAAAACATACAGTAACTAGCATCAACTATCAGTTCAATAATGCAGTCCATGGGTTTTCAATAATTATTCCAAATATCATAAAAAATAACTAAAACATATTAGGATTTATATATTGATTATCCCATCCACAGCAAGAGATGTCATATTGATTTATAATAATCGCGAGCACTTTTTCTCAAATAGCACGCCAGATATTAAATGTTGAAGATATTCAATCAAAAGCAACCATCAGCTCAAAATCAGGTCTACCGCCATCCTAACACCGCCAAGCAACATGCACAAGCAAATTATGCACCTCGAAACAACTATTCAAAAAAACAATTACTGCTATAAAATCACGGCAGAAAAAACCTACGGCCGCCACCAAAAAAATAAAAATAAAAATAGAAATAATGAGCAACAAACAAATTGAATTGGATAGAAGATGAGAGAGAGTTACCGGAATTTGGTACCGTAGAAAGCGTGAAAAGCGCGAAGCTTCTGCGAGAAAAAATCTGGGTTTTGAATAATTTGTTGATATTCAGCTTCGGGTTTGGGATAGGAACTGTACTTTGTCATAGGCGTTTCCGAAGATGGGCCGTTTGACATTTTAATTTTATTATTGGGATTTAGGAGAAGCAAAAAATTATGGTAGAGATAAATAGGATTTTAATGATTATTAGCGATTGATGATTTAACAAAAAATTATGGAAATGAGTTTTTCACTCTCACTCTAGCGTAACTAAAACCCTTCCATTTCCTCCCCTTTTTGAATATTGGACTGGACGGCGCTCTTCAACTAGTCGGAATTTTTTTAAATTAAATAACTAAATAGCCTTAACACTTCATCCGTCCCCGAAAAGTGTGATTAATTTGCTATTTTAAGTCGTCCATAGTGTTGTTTTTTCATAAATGAAAATAACTCCACTAACTTTTTAATATTTTACACCAGTTTCGCATCTCAACAAACATTTACTTACCTTTTTTCAAAATATGTATCGCACTCTCCGCACCACGCTAACCTGGGACGGAGGGAGTATTAGGTTCCTAAATATATACTACTCCATAAGATATCAATTACTTTTTCTTTGTTTTCTTAATTAATAGATAAAATTAAGCTATATGTACTCTGTGGTCTTGAATCTTACAAAGGGAATTTGCAAGACATGAATTTCGTCCAATTGATTGTGATATCAAAAATAAAATAAAATGAAATGAAAGTTTCTGTTTATCTGACATTGGAAAAATTCTTGGCTTCTGAAAAGCCAATTTGGAATTCAAATACTATGATTTGTTATTCATTATTGGTTCTAGAAAAAACAGTCAATATGGAAAAATCAACAATTAATTGACTTGGATTTTTAAAAATTAGCTAGACTTGAATATAGATTGTATGTGGAAAAAAAATATCAGAATGAATTAATTGAATTACATAAAATGGAAAATGTTTGGTGTTGCTAACTATTGCACAAGAGCAAAGGTTAGAAGTACCAAAGGTTCAATAACCGCTGGTTATGATTACCCCAGAATTGAATCATTACCGACCCTCTTAGCTTTCAATTGGTTATGGTTTCAAGCTTAAAATTATCGTTTCCAGTTAAAATTCAAAATTGTCGATTAGGCGGTTAACGCATCAGTTCAATCCTTTTTTTTTCTTCCTTTTAATTCTAGCTTTTTGTTTACTTCGTTAGTACATTAGTGTTATTTTAATTAGGATTAATTAGTTTAAAATAACACAAATTTTAGTCTATTTTTTTCACTAACTTTCAATTTTTTTTTTCTAAATACACAAATTTTATATATGTTGAGATTTTCCCACTATTTACAAATTCAGCTAAATCGAATATGATGTGGCACCCGAAATTGTCCACATGAACATATCATTCGGCCAAATTTTTTAATTTAAATACTTAATTTGCTTAAAATACATAATTTTTTGACATTTTTTGTGTTTAAAGAGCAAAAGTTTATATACTTTAAGCAAATTAATTCTTTAAATAAAAAACAACGTCGGCTGATATGTTCATGTGGACAATTATGGTTGTCATAACAACATCGATTTGGTCAAATTTGTAAATCATGGGAAAATTGCAACAAATATAAAGATTTTATATTTAGAAAGAAAGAAAAAATTGAAAGTTTGTGAAAAAATACAAAAGCAAACAGAAGTTTGTGTATTTTAAGCTAATTAGCTGTTTTAATTAAGATAAGAACCATATGAAAATGAACTATGAAATGAATAAACAAAATGAACTAATTTCTCAATTCTAATTAATCGTTTTTAAGGGAAACCAATCCGAATTAATCTTGATGAGACTTCAAATGACCATTTACAAATTACAAAACTTTATTAGAAATTGAAAATATATATATATATATATATATAACTTCTATTTCAAACAAAAATTACATTTAACATACTAAATACACTAAATAAAATTATTTTTATAAGTTGAACTACGAGCATCATCATCTTGGACAATGGTCTCCCGTCTCGCCTTATTCCGACTAGTTTGCACCCGTGCGTTACACGATAAAATATATTATAAAAATATGTAATATATAAACTATCAAATGACAAGAATAAGGTGCAAAATGTATTAATTAATTATACAATTGACGATAAAAGAAAATAATAATAATGTTTATATATTATATTTTCAGTACAAAAATGATGTCATTTTCAGGAATAGTACAAATACAAAATAATCAGTTAACCCGTATACATATTTGAAATAATAACAAATTAAAAAATATAGATAAAAGTTATGAATGAATACAAATGCATCATTAATTTACACTTTCTTAAAAAAATGCTAATTTAAATTATTTCAACCAAAAATAAAAAATACATTCTAATAAAAAAAATTAAATGCACATACACAAATATAAGATAATTAAAAGCATTACATTAATAATATAAGAAATATTTTTTTAAGATTTAGCATTAACATATATTCTAAGCATCTCTGAACCACAATTTTTGATAATTTTGAAGATGCAATTACGATTAAAATTAATTTCAAAATGTCATTAGAATTAAAAATAAACCATGCATCATAAGAATTTCAACCCATTTTCTATAATACGTCATTTTCAATAAATCTTCATTAACAAAATACATAATTCATTAACAAAATACATAATTCAATAAATCTGCCAACTTAATAAGGTATTATATTATATATATATATATATATATATATATATATATATCACTAAAAATCTAAAAGTCGATCACTAACAATCAATTAGCTGGATATGCGGCAAAAGGCAATGTTATGTAAATATAACCACAATTCTCTTATTTATTATTAGTATATATCCTCTTTTCTAGTACTCCCTTCGTCCCCCAAAAGTGTGGTCCAATTAATATTTTATTTCTCATACATAATCAAATTTGGACCACACTTTTGGGGACGGAGGGAGTATTATTTTATAAAAATAATCCCCATTTTTTGTATAAATATGTTTAATATATACTATTATATTTGACATTTAAAGATACAATTTCTACAACCTGTTAATTTATTCTCAGTTAATAAATTCAACATTTTATTCATTTTTTGTTTATATTAACTTTTATATATTTTGAAACCTGTTTCTCATAGTTCTTATAATTTTTTAGACGAAATAGTGGATTGAACAAAAAATGCAGAAGTAATGTAGAATAGAAAACCATGAGTCTAGAAGTAATGTAGAAATAGAAAAAATGACTTTGAAAACAATAGAACAATAAGTTAAGAGGAAAGAATACTAGAGAGATAGTAGTACATAATTAGTGTGTTAGGCATGGGTACTCATGGGGGGTTATTTATATATTAAAATTGGGGAGAGGGTGGGAGGAGGGAAAACTATATGATTTTATTAAAAAAAAATAACCAACAAAAACCAAAAATGTGGTTATCGTCGAATTTCAACTGAAATTGTCTGTTAATCACCAGAAATCGGCAATTTCACTCGAAAACTGGCAAACCCACGTCGTCAATCTGTGTTCTTCATCCGAATTTGCAAACGACTAGTAGCTCAAATTTAAATTTGAAAATTTAAGTTAAAGTTTTCAAGAAACTGTGTTACATCATAACCAGCCACTAATCCGACAATTCATGATTAAAGGCCTAACCGGGATTGTGGCCAACGGTTCCAAAATCATTGATCGGCAGGCCACTCAGTTTGGACATCTCTAGCGGAGGGTTTACGCATACTCTCGTCACCAAAAATTTGAAACAAAAATAAAAACGACGTGCCCAATTTTAAAACACATTGGTTGAATTTGAATTCGTATAAGTTTGGCCAGAACCTACAACCTTGCTCCTCCACAATTGAGCTTACAAAATTTGAGAAGGTCTCCTATGAGACCGTCACACATAAGTGACCGGATCATGTTGACCCGACCCGGTCAGTTTTTTTAATTTATTTTTCTTCTCCGCCTTCGGCTCCGATTTTAATTTATAGATAATAATTGTGACAGCATTAATGGATTTTAGCTCACTCCGAGGCCTTCGGCTCCCCTCGCTCGACTCTTTAAAAAAAAACTGAAAAAAAGAATAAAAAAATTGGAAAAAATTTAAAAATTCGGTGCGTATAACACACGCGCCGAATAAAAAAAAGGGGGAAAGTAACATATACAACTCTAACGTGTCAACCTCGATCTCATTTACACCCTTAAGGGAAGGGTTGGGGCTGCCAGAACCCCAGCGTTTAAAAAGTAGGGGCAAATAACCCCTCCAATCTAACGGCTCTCTAACGCCGTTAGACGGGAGGGGTCATTTGCCCCTACTTTTTAAACGTTGGAGTTCTCGCAGCCCCAACCCTTCCCTTAAGGGTGTAAATGAGATCGAGATTGACACGTTAGGGTTGTATATGCTACTTTTCCCAAAAATCAATTATGTCCAAGACATTATGTTAAAAAATAATTTTCCTTTATTTAATAATCTAATTTGATGAAATCCAATTAATTATTTAATAACCAATCTATAGAATATCCAATTATGATGGAAATTGATGTACATAAAAGATTCAAAATCAATAGAATATCTATTATTATTGTATTTTAATTTTATGGCAAGAATTATATATTTATTTAATAATCCTATAGATCCATCCTTAATTATATCAAATTAAATAAGAAACTATTTTGGTTGAAAAATACGAAATTTTTTTATCCCACAATCGCTTTTCAATAAGTACTCTACTCTTAGACAACATATATAAATACTCAAGAATACTGTGTACTTTTTCAACTTGCAATTGTTTGCACCACCAATTTAATTTGGCCAATTAATTACTTAGTTAAATTAAATTAATAGTTTCATTTTATATAAAATTTGATTTGATAATTTATTAAGTTGTCAATATTAATTTGTTTAATTTGACAAATTATAAAGTTGGTGTAAATAGAAGAAAAATTATATATTTTGGCATGTATAATAAAAATATATTTATCTATATATTACTCCCTCTGTCCCATTATTCTTGTCTTGTATTCCCTTTTGGGCTGTCCCGTTATTCTTGTCCTATTTCTATAAAAGGAAATATGCTTCTCTCACAAAAAGTTATGGGCTCCACCACTTTCTATCTTTTTACCCTTATGGTTAATCTCTGTGCAAACAGTAAACTAGACAAATTGGATGGGACGGGGGAAGTATAAAAAAGGAAAAAGTAGTATATACAACCCTAACGTGTCAACTTCGATCTCATTTACACCCTTAAGGGAAGGATTGGGGCTGCCAGAACCCCAACGTTTAAAAAGTAGGGGCAAATAACCCCTCCAATCTAACGGCTCTCTAACTATTTAAACGTTGGGGTTAGCCTAACCCTTCCCTTAAGCCAGTAAATGAGATCGGCGCCGATACGTTGTATATGCTACTTTTCCCAAAAACAAATGTCAGGCACATGCATGCGTCTTGAGGGGCGCGTGTGATGCACGCGCCTGACTTATATATTCAAAATGGGCGCGTGTTGATGCGTCACTTCGGTGCGACGGTTGCACAGGAGTTTTTGTGACAAAATTTTACTAGTATAAACGACGTCATTTAGGCTAAATGTAGTGTTACGTAACTTGCGTCACTTTCCGCAACTGGTGTGAAAATTATCGTGAATTTCTTTCTGTTCTTTAAATGTCTGCTAACTAATTATTCTCTCTGTTGTTTAAATATCGCCTAATCCTTTCAAATTTAGGCTACTGATCTGAATATTGATTAATCTTCTAGTTAAGTCAATATAGTAACTGTTTAATTTCGTTGTCGAGAAGCAAGACGACGGCGCATGAGCATCAAACACAGTATTAATTTCACTACTTAAATGAATCCAAAAGAGCAGAAAAATCAATTTAGACGGTTTTGGCGAGCTATACAGAACAGAAGAGCTACGATAATAATGATTAATTAAAATGAAAAACATAGATACATAAATATATAGATCTGAATTAATTAATCAACCGAAGAAGCTGGGGTCGTAGCCATTGCTAGAGGTGGCGAGAACATAGTAGGCGACGATATGACCGATGGATCCCCATGCCAACACGTCGACGATGTTGAATCCGACGGGATCGTTAGATTTGAGGAGGCTGACGTACTCCTTGGCGCGGACGTCGCCGGCTTCGAAGTGCGAGATCCCGTTCTGCTCCGGCACCTGCTTCGCCACGTTCTCTCTCTGGAAGTTGAAGAACACGAACCTGCCTAAGAACAGGGACAGCCCCGTGCTCAAACTGATCACCAGCGACGGATTCAGCTCCGCCTTCACGGCGAGGCTGCCGCGCCGCTTGCTGGCGCGGCGGAAGGTGGCGGAGGTGGGGGATTTGGAGAGGAAGAGGGAGGAGGAGTCGGTGGGCTTGTTGAGAGGCCTCAGACCTTGGAATTGGGTCGGGGCGGAGAACAGCGCGGAGGAGGCCATTGCGATTGGATCTGATTGGATTGGATTGGATTGAAGGGAGGATGAGGTTTATAATTAGAGAGATGGATTTGGAATGGTGGGAGGATAGGAGAGGAGAGAGAAATGGATTTCGTGAGGAGGGGAGCCATGGAAGAAAGATTTGAATGCTGACCTGCCTCCGCCTCATTGGTTGAGTGTGGATTACAGATTTTTGCACTTCTTGTTACTTTAATCGAATTTCTACTTGTAATATTGTAAGGGGTAATCATTCACCTTGGATCCGTGGCGCAATGGTAGCGCGTCTGACTCCAGATCAGAAGGTTGCGTGTTCGATTCACGTCGGGTTCAAATTCCCGATCCATACGGATTTCTTTTCTTTTTTTTGAATTTATTTTTGGAATATAAATTGATTTTGGTTGAGATTTCAGAGAAACGGATTTCTTTTCTTTTTTTTGAATTTATTTTTGGAATATAAATTGATTTTGGTTGAGATTTCAGAGAAATTTTTTATGTGAGTGATTAGATAGCAAATAGAACGATTCATTTAAGTTCTACCTAAAACTATGAGTTAAAATTTTGTAACATTGAATTTTTTTTTTTTTGAATTTTTTTTGGAAAATAAATTGATTTAATAATGGTTGAGATTTCAGAGAGTTTTTATGTGAGTGATTAGCTAGCAGATAGCTCGATTAAGTTCTACCTAAAACTATGAGTTCAAAATTTGTAACATTGAATTTGTAAATAAATGCCGTCTAGTATTCTTCTTTTACCCATTTTAATCATTCTTTGCTTCTTTTTTGTGTGATGAAGATAAACCTAGCTATACCAATTATTAGTGGTCATGTTTTGGATAAAAAAATTCATCATGAATACAATAGTCTATAAATTATATATCAAGGTAGTATCGATTTAGATAAGGCTTGGATGACCTTGAGAATGCATAACACTTCATGAACGTAAAATAATGGATAAAATGTTTTTATTTTTTTAGTGTGAGATAAAATGAACTTAGAGTTATGGAATCATTGGATCATCATTATAAGTTCACAACATTAGTCCATTTTCATTTTGGTCTGAATTGATTTACTAATTTTCATAAAAATTTGTTGACTTATATCTACCTTTTCATTATTTTTATTTTATTTTATGGATAAATTAATCTCAATTGAAGTACAAATCATATTTGGTACACTTTGCGCGGCTAAACATACAAGTGGCTGAAACTCGTGGCTTATTAGCCATAAACTTGTTCACCCCACTGACGTTTACTGTATTTTTTATTTTAATTGATTCGTGCTATCAAAATCAAAAGAGATCATGAACTAAGGAATAGACCTCCAAAGCTTTATTGTGCAATAATATGTTGCATATGGCATGACCCTCTATTATTTTATGGATAAATCTCAGTTTAATAATATGTGAACTATATATGAGATATAAATCATATTTGGTAGACTTGGCATGGCTCAACATATAAGCGTGGCTGGCCACAAACCACTAAGCTACCCTCTCAAGGGAAATTTCACTGCCTATTCTAGTTTTCCAATATGAAACTAGCTCAACATAAATTATATATATATATATATATATATATATATATATATATTGTAAAAATATACTGCATATATCAAAATACCTAATAGAAAAAAAATCAATTATTTGCTAATTTTTGTTTTTTCAATTATGGCTAATTCTTTTGAAATTATCAATATAATGATATTTTCATCAATGAACAAAATTATAGTAAAATTATCTCTTAATCAAAATCTGATGGTGTGGAAAACGCGGGATATATTTCAAGTGTATGTCATCAATAAGGATTCAACGAAACCCTCTCTCTCTCTCTCTCTCTCTCTCTAAGCAAACCCATGGAATTACATGAATGGTAGTCAAAGAGATGGTGATTACCGTAGTGGCGGCCAAATATTAGAGCAAGAACATTTAAAATAGAAGAATTAGTTAATTTAGTTCGTACGCTACAATGATACGTGCTTAAGTGTATGGTCAATTACATGGCAGAATAAGATAGTTTTTTCGTTTATTGATTGATTTTGATGGAAATATTGGTCAATTTCAAATCATTAATCGGTTTGAAATTTTCAATAACCCACAACCCAATCCAATGAAGAAAATGATGCTAACTGCTAAGAAACAACTAGTCCACTACAAAAATGGAAGAAAACCGGACTCGAAGCTGACTGTTGACAGTTTTTTGCGTGTGTTTATATGCCTTTTTAGGTAGAGCAATAGAGTTGGAAAGAATTTCAAGACGAACTTGGGATAATTTAATTTAGGTAGATCCATGTGTTTTGCCACTAAATAGTTAGGATCCAAAAAACTATCAAAAGTTCAAACCATTTTTAGCCATTAAGCCGTGTATCAAATTATTACTAGATAGTACTTTTTAAATTCTCAAACAAGCAAGAAAATGAAGATTGCTAGATCAAAAAAAAAAAAAAATAGAAAAGAAAAGAAACCAAATTTTGCACAATTCACATCTAATTTCACCCCATCAACCCACTCTACTTGTTTTTACTAGATCCCAGCAGAGAATGAATAAGGGTGACCAGTTGAAGGCAAAAATGTAGTATAATTTGCAGCAGTAAAGGAGAAATAAGTATAAAAATGTAGCAATGCAGTGCAACAATTCCCATTCATCGCAAACTAATCAATTACATCACAATGTAACAAGATACCTAAATGCCTCGGAAACGCCATATCCTCCAAGGTTTTTAAAATTAATCATGACAAGACGCACTCGCCTAAACTAACTTGTTGAGGCATCCAGATGGATCCCTAGTTGGAGAAGTTGACGACGACAACAACTTCACCATAACTATCTATCCTCACTGTACACTCCCTCACTCACATCTTATTAACACTCGAGCAAGCCACTAAACTAAGACGCCAATATAAATTGCATTGCACAACATGACAACTATACACCTTCCATTCTACCCCTATTTCATGAGAAAAGAGCACGCACTGAGCACCAAGCTCAGACAATAGTGTCGAGATAAGAGTACTCCCTTCGTCTCCCAAACTCAAGAAGGCTACCATATGTACGGTCCCATACTCCAATGAAGAGGGATTCTGTATCAGGACTAAATGACATACCAGATATCTCACCAAAGAAATCAATTTCCTGCTCCTTCTCATACCCACTATTGACATCAAAAACATGGACGAAATCTGCAGGCTCTGCCATAGCCAGGAATCTGCCATCTGATGTATAGCGGAGTGACCGAATGGCTCCAAGGTTTCCCTTCAAGGCAGTGATTGACGTCGACAGATTCCGAATATCCCAAATTCTGCAGGTTTTGTCCTGGTTCCCAGTAGCAAATGTTACTCCACCAGGGTGCCAAGCTGATGCAAATGAGTAGTCCAAGTGACCATGAAAAGATGCAATTGCCTGCAAAGATGAGACAAAAAAAAATTAGGATCGCATCATTGTACATTGCTCAACACATCTGTCTGTGGTGCAAGGGAAAAATCGTATACCTTTCCAGTCCTGGAATCCACCAACATACCCTGTGGGTCATCACCAACAATAACAAGAAGCTTACCATCGGAACTTAGGGATGTATGCTGCATGAAGAGTAAAATTAGGTCAACATCATCACATAACATTAAAGGACTACTCTAAAACATGAAGATAATTTTCTCATGCAATTCAAGGCAAAAAAGGCAATCTCAGAGAAAGCAAAGGATCTTGCACCCCCAAAGTTACAGAAAAAATGTTAAATTGGTCCCACCTTAGCAACCTATACAAATACTCCAAAAAAGTCAAAATCGTAGTTGGGTATACGTTTTAAGGCCGGCGATAAACTCACAAGTGCACACTTAAAAAATGTGTACAAGCATTGCACGAGTGTGTAGTGTCAATCTCTAAACTGGCTAGCAAATACACATGCATGTATACATGTGAGCACATACAAAGGAAGATGAGTAGATACTCACATTGACGGGCCAAGTAAAACGAAAATGGCCAGATGGTTGAAATTTCTCCATATCAAAGTCTCTAACTCCATTGTCATTATTCGAAGCCACAAAATGCACTGCACCACTGGAACAAGAAAGACACTTTTCAGGAATGTCTGTCAAGAAAGGGGAGGGGTCACAAGTAGAGAGAGCAAAACTTAAAATCCATGAGTAAAGAGCAATACCTGCCAGACGTATATATCTCAACTGCATTAGTGATGGCATTATCCTCATAGGTAGTCCGAGTACAGTAAGAAACTCCAGGCCTATCTAAATACTGCAATCAAACGGGAGGAAGTGAATAGCTCAATAAGCTATCAATAGTTTGCCATGAAAAAACAAATCAGAGGTCCATATAGAAAGTAACGCACAACTACCCAAGAATAATATTCTTCATATATTACAAAAAAAAAATTCTCGGTTGTCAAGTAGAAACTCATAAAAGACAGGGGTTGCTTAACTTCCATTTTAAACAATAATAATAGTTACAAGAAAACATCTGTCATATACATGGAAATGCCAGATACATAGACTGTATAGCAAGTTGAACTAATTTGGATGAAAAGTTCAATTCCAGATAACCCATCAAACATATTGAAAATATCTGCATATTGCATGTCTTTTCCAGTTAAACGTAAACCAATAACAATTTAACCACCAGTGGAAACCACACCACCTGTCAGTTAAGCATACTATTTGTCCTCAAAACACAAGGAAAAACATGCTAGAAAAAACAAACATTAAAAAAGACAATTTGCAACACTATCAAACAAACGTATTGAACAGAATAAAGAATGCACACCTTGCAGATAAGTTCTCCCTGAAACCCTCCAGCAACTAGCAACTTATCTTTCACTGCTAGTGTGCTGACCTGAGTCTGGGTAAATCCTTCCAACAAGCTCCCAGGGTGTTTCTGCATTAGTTTAATAAGATGAAATAACTTGGAAACTGGGAAAACTCCAGGACAATACACACACCAACGTATACATATAAGCAGAAACTGAGTAGATGCCAAAAGTGAAATCACTAACCTCACAAGGTGCTACATGTCCTGATACATTAAGAACTTCAGATTTGGCGCATGTTAATGATGACCAATGCATAACAGAGAAATGAGACATCAGGTAAACATCATGCTTTGATGTAGCCCATACCAAATTTCTCAACTGCAACAAAAATTCCTTGCGTAAGCTATAGTAATCCAATTTGAAAACTCACAGGAGATGTCATGGTAGAAAACAGAGGAAAAGAACACAGTGAACACACATAGAACATATCAAACACAATTGCATAATCACGTATAGAAAATCATGTTCGTGAAGACTAGTACTTTATCTCAACACCCTTGGTTGAGCCAGAGAGGCAACTGAGTTGGCCACCTTGTAACAATAATAGTAATAAAATTTCCCCATCGTCTCAAGGTTAATATAGTCATTATTGTTGACGGTTGCATACATAAAAATACAAAAATACTCCCTCAGTCCCATTCGAAGTGTCTCACTTTCTACATTGGGTCGTCCCACTCCAAATGTCTCAGTCCGTTTCAGGAATAGAAGTGAGACACAACATGTGGGCCAATACACTTTATACACTAATCCCCCTTCTCCTAAATACCCGTGCCCAAAAGAAGTGAGACACTTCGAATGGGACGGAGGGAGTAATAGGGATGAAACAGGATGTATCAAGTATTGCACATTATTCTGGTAGAACTCTTAATACATAAGGCCACAAAATGATAATTGTGGGGGGTGGGGGGCGGGAGCAACTCCCCAATTATTAAGTCATCAGTACTCTAATTCTAGCTGAACCTTGATTTCTCATCCGTGTCCAATTACCAATGCAGAACAGGAAAAGGAAAACTTCAACTAACTGAAATATTCTAAAAAGAATGCTTCCAAGGAACCTTAGATAACATAAGGAAGATGAATTATTAGATGAGATAAGGAAAGCTACCCAAGCATTATGCACTGATCCACTCTAAAAATCAAGTTTATGTACTCTGACTCGTTACTGTAATTACATCACATAGATGCATACAAGATAGGTATCTAATAATCCCTTAAAATAGATTGATCAAGCAAATATCCTGACTAAAGCTATTCCAGATACCTGAAAATGTAAAATTGTAGATTTTACAGATCTTGAATTCCGTCTGAATACATAGTACGAGCCTCCTTTTTCAGTTGATTTGCAATCCTATTTATACAGGGATTGGCAAATAGAGTTAGAAATTCAAAGCAAAACCAATGATGAAAAGAGGCAAACAACTAGTGCAACAAAATAAAGAATCCACCTTTTCTGATCCCTCTCCAGATTTAGGAATGTTTTCATAATTCTTATATTGTTCTAGTCTAGTCTGCCTATATTTCTCTCTTGTTATGCTCAGTCGCTCCCAGGGAATCCCTTGGATATCTCTGCCCTTTCTGGCTTGAGCCGCAGTTGTGTCTTGCATTCTATTATTCTGTAAGGAAAGAAGGGATGCTCAGCAATTCATAGGATAAAATCTGATTGCCAGTAAGGTAAAACAAGTGAGAGAAAACACTTCAATGTTAAATGGACACCTCATCTAAAAGTTTATACAGGTAAATGGGGTATCCTTTTAACTTCTAATTTAATATTTAAAACACGCTCCTCATGTGCAGGCTGGTTCAAGTGCAGCAGAGCCTTACACATTGAATTATTTTATAACTGGCTGGCAATGAGGTTCGAACACAATACATTTCATTTTCTGTCATGCTAAATGAACATCTTATCAAAAAGCTTATGTTGGGGGAGAGAACCATTTTTACCTTTAGAATATTATAATTTTCAACATTCCAATAAGTTGAAAAAAATAACGACAAAATGGCTCAATTTGCAAGTAATAATAATGAACAAACCATGTATTCATATTCGTCCATATCAGAATCTGAGCCACCAGCATCTCTCCCGTTAAACTCATCATCCATATCATCATCTGCATCTTCCATATCATATTCCTCTTCCATTTCTTCAGCTTCATTTGCTTGTTGATGAGACATGATCTAGGTAGAAGGAGACCAGCAAGAAAAGTGATCAATGACTACATATTCAGTAGCATATCACTTAGTTACATACATCAAAACAACTATAATACTATGTTTTATATGACTGTCATCAAAGAGTTCAATTGTCTGCCGGATGTCATGATACAACATGAACAACCAGCTCAAAAAGATCTATCACAAGGTAAGACTGGTAAGGTACAACAAATGACAATTTAAAAAAAAAAATTGCTATACATTCTGCCTTATCTCTGAACTTTTACAGATGGATGTGATGCAAATTGTTACAGTTCACAAGTTTTAGAATCTCACATAGGAAATGACTTTGCAACATAACAAGGTCCGACAGACATTCCAGCTTCTGACATTATTTAGGGACACGGCCTACAACTAGCAGCGAAATTTATGATATCATTAATGGGGTCCAAGAATCTTGTGTTTGAGAAACAAAAACTGACAGCAGGGTGTAGGCTACAATGCTATATCCTCAGCGCCCCTACTCTGACATCAATCAAATTAATAAGCACATGTTACATGACTCTTGTAATAACAGCAAACAACCCGTAGAACAAAATGCAGAAGACAAGCTGAGCTTAAAATTAACAAACAGTAAAGGTGACTCCAAGCATACATAAAGGAAGCAAACACAGAAAAGCATAACCTAGACCCTTGTACATAAATTAAGCAATTTTTGCTAAAAGCATAACAAGGACTGTGTGTAGACTAGGCCTAACCTCAAATATCACATGATATGAAAGAATCTAGACCTCCAACTCAAGCAAACAAGTAATGAAACAAAATTCAACCAAATCTACTGATGCAGCATAATTGAGAAATCTAATTAACAATCAATGAATATCCATATTTCAAAATTAGTGAAATTCATATCCAGTAAAAATAATCACCTAAAGTACAACAACAAAGACCTTAACTCACTCCCGAGGCAAAAAGTATCTCAGAAGTTCAAAGGCAACTATTTGTCTATTTCTAGAACTAATGCAGTTATTATTAGGATCCAACGATTTAGCAGCATTATCATAACAGAGATAACAATCAGACCACAATCACTGTAGACACATACACTAGAATTTGATTATTAACTAAACAAGCGAAAAGCACATCTGAAGTTTGTGCATTAAATACAAATAAAACAAACAGAATGATGCTGCAGAACAATCGGTACGGCAATATTGTTATTAAACAAGCTATACCGGTCTTCATATTATTGACAGGCAAGAGACGCAACAATCATGATCCCATTGGCAGCGTATACTGCTACAATTTACAAAATTTCCTTCGCAATCTCACGAATCGAAGATTAAATACGATTGCACAAATTGAAGAAGATAAAAGCAGTCGCTTATCAACTACGATACAATAAGCCCACACGGTAAACATAAACCCTAGAGTTCCGAATACGATAACATAAAGCAATAGCACACAAGAGAAAAACACACACGCGCGCGACGACAGGCGCAATAAGCATGCTCGTTGGCAAACAATGCATAAGAATGAATAATTCTTCTAAAATTAAGCAAGTGTAAAGATTCTGACCACCTTAAAAACGAAGAACCCGTATAGAATCACGAAGCTCCTCAAATTCCGATTGAGAGAGGTTTAATTAGACAGCAAATTAGATAATTTAGATAGCAAATGGGCCGAATTTCTCCGATAGGTCTAGAAGAGAGAGAAAGAGAGGAGAGAGAGGGCGTATATATCTGCCAATCTTTATCCACTGGTTTTAAGCGAGCTTCCAAACTAAGAAACGCGAGTGAATGAAAGGGACAGGTTAATTTTATGAATAGATATATAACGTCGGTACCATTACTGCCCCCTCATGTTTGGATTATTTTCCAATTTAGACAAACATGAATCATCCTGCCGCGTCTTTGCGATTATGAGGGTGCAAAGGTAAAATGACTAGAGAATTTGAGGAATTTCCCGGGAATTTATACTATTTTCTTTTGTTATAAATAATAATAATAATATTAAATTATAGATGTCAATATTATTGGTTAAACCATTAGGTTTTTTGATCAACATGATGGGGCTCAAGTTGTTTTTGATTCGGGTCAATCGGGCTGAACTTTTTTTGGGTTATAGATATTTTCGGTCTTAATCCTAAACTTTCGATTTTCAGGCTAGCTCGTCGGGTCAGGAAGTTTACAAAAAATAAATTATCATGTATATTTTTGTTATTCATTGTATTATTGTAATAAAAAACAGATCGTATTTTCTCATTCAAAATGCTTGGCTTCGTATTAGATGCAAAAATGAGTGTCGTGCCAACTCCACCTTAATTAATGAGTAACTTTGTGAAAGGTAAGGATTTGATATACATTTTCTCGTAAATGGTTATATTTATTTTACTTTTCATATTATTAAGTATTGAAGTAAAAAATAGAGAAGTATTCAAGTGAACGTATTTTGAATAAAAAATCAAAACACATTCCACAAATGTTTGAAATAAGATATTTTTATCAAATTCATAAGCAAATTAATGAAGTTAGACAAATTAATAACGAGAAAAATTTCGGCTAATAGACAGAGTCAATCCTCTTGATTTTCATACTAGTCTTATTGTTCAAGATATTTTCAGTTCGGGTTGTTTGACTTTGCCCATATTGGGTTGGGCAATGCATGATCTTTCGTTAATTCAAGTTCCAATGTCGATGAATAATAATATTTTTGAGACACGTGAATAATGATGAGTCCATATTTTAACATATTTTTTGTGTGTTTAAGGTGTCTATATCGTTTCTTTGTCTAGTGTTTTGTGCATTTTCGGGTCTGGGATGACACTATTTGGGCAACAGGTGCGTTCTGGGCAGGACATGGGCATTGGGGCAATATAAGGATGTTTTTCGTGAAAAAGGCCAAGGTTGCAGATACGAGACAATAAGTAGCTGGAGAAACCTAAGCTTGAAGAACATTGCTAGCATGAAAAGTGTCGCTGCTCAGCGGAGTCGTTTTGCCCAACACATGAAGTTGCCCAACGGAAGTCCGTTGACCATCCAGAGCTTGCACTTGGGCATGGGAAGAATCCATCTTATCCAAAGAAGCAGATAAGGAAGGAAATCAACCGAGTCAATCCTTCCTTATCCATATAGATTCATATTGCATCAAATCTCTTGAAGATAAGGATGGACGAATCTGGGCAGCGCTAAAGAAGGAAAGCAAATCTGGGCAGCGCTAAAGAAGGAAAGTCTTGCAGCAGAAGGCAGCTCTTGGACAAGCCCACGAATCTAGGCTGGGCCTGTCAGAAACCCTACACATGCCTCTATAAATACTTCTTTAAACCATGCTCAAAGGATGGACGTTTTTATCTTAGTTTTTATTCATTCTTAGTTTGGAGCTTCGACTCACTTTTAGTTTAGCATTTTTATATTTTCGCTCATGTTCTTTCCGGCGACGTTGGAGTCTGTCGATGCCCAAGACGTCCAGAATATGTCTTATTGCAATTCAAATATGTATTCTTTTATCTCTTTTGCTTTTATTAATTTAATTATGTGTTGGTCCCAAGACGGATACCTTGGTGTAGAGGGGGGGTGAATACACCAAGGTTTAAAAACTTTTCCAAGTTAAAACTATTTTCAGAAGGAAAATTTGTTGTGTTCGATCCAAATTTGGATGGCAGCTTGATCGACGCATGACGTTGTGAGTGTGCGGAATGTGGTGGATTTGGAAAGTCAGTACGTTCTTCAAATTATATTGCAAAGCTCTATTTCACTTTTCAGTTAATCAGTTTATGCAGCTTGAAATGTATGCTTATGAAGGTTAGTAACATGCATAAAACAAAGCGATAAATAACAAGAGCATTTTTAACGTGGTTCGGAGTAACCCCTCTTACGTCCACGACCAGATTCACTGGTAATTCACTACCACTTGGTTTCCAAGTACCAAGCAACTTCACAACTCTAACCCGAGCTGTGTTCCAACAGTTTGCGGGCACTGTCAAGCCTACACCTTCAGTTTCTGGGTACTGAAGAACCTAACCACTCGAATTACACGCTTCGAGCAAGCGTACCTTTACCTAACCTTTCTGGGTTTGGGTTTGGGTATGGTTTTCCAACTATGAACGAGTTCTTACAATGAAGAACAAGGAGTAAGATGAACTCGTTCAAACTAGGCTTAAGATATTTATTCTGATCTATTCTGCCTAAGACTGAATATGTGAACAACTAAGAACACAGCTGACTGGCTGGGTGTTCTTGAAAGATTTGGCTTTGAAGATCATTGTTCATTTGTCTGTTTTCTTCTATTTCTTCAGTCGTCTTGCCAGCCTCCTCGCCAGCATCTTCTTCAATGGTGGAGGAGAGATATATATAGGTGAAGATTCAAACTAGTTTGGGAAGAGCCGTTTGAATCTTACCTACTCTTGTTGACTTCTGGCCTTTACCTACGAAGTAGGTCTGCATCTGCAGAAGCTAGTTCTTCTCTGATCTGACTGCGTCAGATAAGATCTTCTGACATCGGGATCTTGTCTTTGAGAAGGTCTTCGTCGAGCCGCTAAGCGTCTCGCTGTATCTTCGCCGGCTTGGACTCGCCGTCTTGACTTCTAAGGCGTGTCTTACCCGCGCCGTATCATCAACCCGAGCCGTCTTCAACTGAGCTGTATCTGACTGTGTTGTGTTTTAGACTGGTAATGTCATCGACACTAAGCTGGGTCTTTAACACTGAGCTGGGTCTTTGACACTGAGCTGGGTTTCCGTCACTGAGCTGGGTCTTGATACTGCAAGATCTTTGACTCTGCTTGGTCTTGCTCTGCTGAGTCTGCTCTGCTGAGTTCTTAAGCTGTCTGCTTAGCTGTGTCTTCTGCTGTCTTCAGCTGTCTTCAGTGAATCTACCTGTAAACTAAGAAACTCTATAAGCTCAAACAGGTGAGCTGGAAACAACACAAAGTTTGTACATTCATCTACTCGGTTGGGGTCAGCTGGGTTTTGGTATCCAATCAAAACTCTATTAATTTTCCTAACAATTTCTCCCTTTTTGATGATGCCAAAACCTTTACAAACTTTTACAGAAAAACACAAAACAAAAATCCTAACTAAACTCTTCCTGGCTGCTCCACATGCCTTGACGAGAGTTTGCACTCTTTCTCCAGTTGCCTTTTCAGCTCGCCATTAGCCTCTCATCTATCTTTCCCTTTTTCTTTCCAGTTAGATGATCTAACCTTTCCCATTTTTCCTTTCCCTTTTTCTGTCATATTCTTTCATACTCTTTCCCCCTTTTTGGTTCATCAAAAAGATATTAGGAGGGCGGGGAGTCGAGGTCTGGCGGCGGCGTTCTGGCAATAATTTCTTCCTGTTTGAGGTAACTCCAGTCAGCTTGGAGTTAAAACCAATCGATGCACTTTTGGCTCTTCTTTTTCATCTGATACCAATTGATGGTCTTTCTCAGCTGTATGACTCAGTTTGGAGTGAGTCATCTTGACCTTCTTCCTCTGAGGGAAGGCTCCGTTTGCAAGGTTCCCCCTCAATTGGATAGCCCACCGTGTGTTTATCGGCGGGGTTTGATCCCCAGGCTTGATCACTTCATCTTGAGATCTTTGGGGTTTCTGCTGAGCTGGTCCAGCTGTATCTGATTCCTTCTTGATGACACACGATGATCCAGCTGGGTATATCTTCGCTGGATGCACTCACTTTTCCCGCCGGACTGAGTTCCCCAACGATTCCTCTTCTGGATTCTGCGATCCATGTTTGATCTAGCTTTGTTTGATATCCAGAGGATGACATTTGAGAGTTCAGCTGGATTTCTCTCTTGATTCTCCACTTGAATATTCTGCTGGATTGACTTTGCCCTCAGCTGATATCACAGCTGTGTCGATTTCCAGAGCTCGGAGTTCCCCTTGAATTTGATAGTAGGTGGCTTTTCTTTCTCCATTTCCTACTTCACTTGAGCCAGTGATTTTCTCAACAATTACGTTCATTTGTCAACTTGATCTCTACGATCTTGAAGGCAGGTCAATTTGTTCCATGATCAATTGAGTTCAGCTATTTTGCGGGGTAGAATCTTCGATTTCTGTTCTTTGCAAATTGCATTTCGCGCATTGAACTCACCAGAAAACCGTAATCACAACATTAATTGGCCGATGGACAACGTATTATGCTAAAGTCCATCAACATAAAGAGACATTTGATATTATTATTATTTGTCTCAAATGAGCTAAATCCTTTGACGTATCCTTTCGAGATATCACCAAAGATTACACAGGGGGACCAAGACGCTTGACATATTCTTTGAAGAGCTTTGAGGCGAGTAATGAGCTTTGATCACCACCGTCTTTCTCTCACAAGACGCTTGATGACTCCTCAAAACGCGCATGTCCTCTTTGACCTGTTATCACTCCTTCGACACCAGTTGTGATTGGGTCCGACTTTGTTGTTGAGGGTTTCATTGATAACCTTGAATTTGTCCTTATCTTTGTGAGTGATACTTCCGTTTGGTCCTCGAAAGGGTCATTTCTTCTTTGGACCTTGTTGACTCCATTTTGATTAGGTCCATTTCATATTTGCCGGTACGTCGGCTTGATATCTAGCTTGATATCCCATCTTGGAATCTTGATGTGAAGCTCGGTTGATTTTCAGCTTTATAACCCGGTGAGATCCTTCCATCTGTCTTTTAGTTGACCTTGATGTCTGTTGGATGACATTCGTCTTTAATTTTGATTCCGGTCAATTTGGATTTATCTGTGCATTTGAGCTCGTGATCAATTTTGGGTAGTTCTGCTTTTCTTGGGCTTGGAGTTGCCGAGCTTTCTTCTTTGATAGGACCGAGCTTAGAGAGCTGGCTTGATTATGTACGGCACTCTTTGGTACATCCTTGGCTTGGGTTCCATTTGTGTTTGTATCTTTGAGTCATTCTGCTGATCGATTCGGCTTTGGCCATCTTCGAACTTGATCAGCTGTGTTGCTTATCTTCAAGCTCCGATCATTCTTCTGCTTGAGCTCATTCCTTAGCTCAAATTCTCACTGGCTAGATTTCAAGGATTTCTAGTAATCTCTTGAAGTCAGTACTCCTTCGATGAGGTCTCTTTAGCACGATGCAGTGCCGTGTCCAAATTTGGGTGATCTGTCGCTTCTTCTTTCATCTCTTGAGACCATTTTACTCGGTATTTGCATTCCATTGGTCCCAGGTGAGCTAGCTGGGGTAAGCTCGGTTCTTCAACAACGGGTTTGAGAATCCCGTAAACGCATCTTCAATAAAATGCTTCATCTTCGAGTCGGAAGAAAATACTTGATCTTCTTCTATCTTGCTCGACTTGAGCTCTTTATCTTTTCTTTGGGAGGTCGACTCCATTTGGAGTTTCTCTTTGGGTAAAGTTGCTTGTCGTGATGAACCTTCACGATATTCTTGTACCTTTCTTGCTTTGTTCCAGGCGATTAATGCTCCGTACAACATGGCAACATTCGTTCAATTCTCCTTTGCTCATATTTCGTGCTCCTTGTTAGTCCTTCCAAGGCGAGCTGATTGAGCTTCTTTCCATGGCTTGATCCTTTGCTCTGCTTGATTCAATTCAGAATTTCGGATGAATCTCTGCTTGTGATCCCGAGATCAAATTCGTTGGCTTTCAAGATGGAGAACAATTTTTCGATCTTCATCTTGCCAAGATCGGTTCTCGCTTTGGTGAACCACTTTGTGTACACCATTCTCGAGAGGAGAGCTGCAAGAACTTTCAAGTTCTTATCTCGAACTGTATATTTTCCAGTTCGGATCGTCTCGATCTCGATGACGAGGTTGGAGAATCTTAGCTCTATTTGATCAATGGACTCGTAGGGGAGTTGCTTGAAGTTGTCGAACTTCTGGCATGCAACTGAGAATTTGTTCTCTTGAATTTCCTCTGAGCCTTCACACAGCTTGGCTAGAGTGTCCCACATCCCTTAGGCTGTCCTCATGAGTTGATGATCTTGCTGAGATAAGCGTCCGTCACCGTTGAGGAGATGACGTTGCGAGCGTAGCTGTCCAAACCAGCTTGTCTTCTTTCTTCTGGACAGTACTCCCTTTTGGGCTTTACAACTTACCGGAGTACTGGTTCATCTCTAGGTGTGGTTTCTGCTTGTCTTTCTAATTTCATGATGATGATGGGTCCATCAGTGATAACATCCCACATCATGTCGTGATGTGCACTCAGAAAGCTTTTGAGTCAGAACTTCCATATCTGATAATCATCGACTGAGAATGTTGGAAGATTCCTGCACAGAGAAGATTCCATGATAGTATGCAATATAATGATTTTAAAAAGATTTTGAAAAATTAAGGATCTGTTCAGGTGACCACTATCGAATGAAATCTTTGACTTGACGAATACTGATGATCTTTTGAACCACTCCGATACCAATTGTTGGTCCCAAGACGGATACCTTGGTGTAGAGGGGAGTGAATACACCAAGGTTTAAAAACTTTTCCAAGTTAAAACTATTTTCGTAGAAATTGTTGTGTTCGATCCAGCTGGATGACAGCTTGATCGACACAGCTGGCTGTGAGTGTGTGCGGAATGTGGTGGATTTGGAAAGTCCGTCTGTTGCTTCAAATTATATTGCAAAGCTCTATTTCACTTTTCAGTTAATCAGTTTATGCAGCTTGAAATGTATGCTTATGAAGGTTAGTAACATGCATAAAACAAAGCGATAAATAACAAGAGCATTTTTAACGTGGTTCGGAGTAACCCCTCTTACGTCCACGACCAGATTCACTGGTAATTCACTACCACTTGGTTTCCAAGTACCAAACAACTTCACAACTCTAACCCGAGCTGTGTTCCAACAATTTGCGGGCACTGTCAAACCTACACCTTCAGTTTCCGGGTACTGAAGAACCTAACCACTCGAATTACACGCTTCGAGCAAGCGTACCTTTACCTAACCTTTCTGGGTTTGGGTTTGGGTTTAGGTATGGTTTTCCAACTATGAACGAGTTCTTACAATGAAGAACAAGGAGTAAGATGAACTCGTTCAAACTAGGCTTAAGATATTTATTCTGATCTATTCTGCCTAAGACTGAATATGTGAACAACTAAGAACACAGCTGACTGGCTGGGTGTTCTTGAAATATTTGGCTTTGAAGATCATTGTTCATTTGTCTGTTTTCTTCTATTTCTTCAGTCGTCTTGCCAGCCTCCTCGCCAGCATCTTCTTCAATGGTGGAGGAGAGATATATATAGGTGAAGATTCAAACTAGTTGCTGGAAGAGAGCCGTTTGAATCTTACCTACTCTTGTTGACTTCTGGCCTTTACCTACGAAGTAGGTCTGCATCTGCAGAAGCTAGTTCTTCTCTGATCTGACTGCGTCAGATAAGATCTTCTGACATCGGGATCTTGTCTTTGAGAAGGTCTTCGTCTTCGAGCTGCTAAGCGTCTCTGCTGTATCTTCAGCGGCTTGGACTCTGCTGTGTCTTGACTTCTAAGCTGTGTCTTAGACCTGTGCTGTATCATCAACCTGAGCTGTGTCTTCAACCTGAGCTGTGTCATCGACTGAGCTGTGTTTTAGACCTGAGCTGTGTCATCGACACTAAGCTGGGTCTTTTACACTGAGCTGGGTCTTTGACACTGAGCTGGGTTTCCGTCACTGAGCTGGGTCTTGATACTGCAAGATCTTTGACTCTGCTTGGTCTTGCTCTGCTGAGTCTGCTCTGCTGAGTTCTTAAGCTGTCTGCTTAGCTGTTTCTTCTGCTGTGTCTTCTGCTGTCTTCAGCGAATCTACCTGTAAACTAAGAAACTCTATAAGCTCAAACAGGTGAGCTGGAAACAACACAAAGTTTGTACATTCATCTACTCGGTTGGGGTCAGCTGGGTTTTGGTATCCAATCAAAACTCTATTAATTTTCCCAACATTATGTCTAGCTAAGTTTGTTTAACCTGGTTTGGACAACAATGAATTGAATATAAACTAATTAACTCGAGAGGTCTAATCTAAGCTTAATAACTACATGCGAGTATTCTCGAAGTATTAGGTCTGATTTAATATGATCTTGGCATTTGGTTAATTAACTGACCACTAATTAATTGAGTAGTTTAGATCACAAATTAATCAAGAGGTTAGGAGAATTTTCCATAATTATTCTTGGTTGAGATTGACTGGCAGTGTCTTGACCTGCTGGGCAAAACGTGATTATTTCTTTTTGGGTCTTTCTAGTTATTAATGATCTCTGGGCAAGAGACTGAATGATGACTCCGACAGAGGTATTGCCCAGAGTAGAGAGCCGGCGGTGCGTCGCCAAATAAGTAAGGATATATAAGGGAAGGGTTTGTTGGGGGCGTGACGAGTAAAAAGGGACTCCGGCATTCAAATCCTATAACCAATGATATGAACATGTAGTAAATATATTTGCACCGATGATCGAGTAACGTTCATATTTAATTAGTCAAGCCTAGACCAGGTTACTTTTATTTATTGATCAATCTTCTGTTTAGTTTCAGTTATTTATTTTATTGTGTATTGGCCACGAAGGGTACTGTAACCAAAACCAAAACCTTTAGCAACACCGGTGGAAGGAGGCAAGAGAAATATACTATCAACTCCTTGTGGATCGACCTTGTTCTTATCGCTATCTATATAGCTGTGAGCATAGGCTACAAATTTATTTTGCCGAGTGCTAACGACGGCGCTCATCAAAATTGGCGCCGTTACCGGGGAGCTGATTTTGTAACTTTCTCTTTGGGCGAGGAGCACGAGCAACAAAGAATCTGGAAGTTGAGGGCAATAAGCTTCCAGAAATCACCCTAGAAGAGGAGAACCACTTTGGTTAAGAAGACCATGAATATGCAGAACCTATGATGGCAGCAGAAGCTGAGGAGAAAACCCTGTGGGCTATGTTGCTCCCGAGCAATATTAGTCTGGAACCCATGGGCATTACGTTGCCCAGAATCACTAGAGATTGGGAATTTAAGCACAGTTTGATCCAGATATTGCCCAAGTTCAGTGATTTGCCCGGAAAAGATCCCATTCGACATATCCAAGATTTCGAGATGGTTTGCTGGACAATACGAGATATGACACCCAACAACCCCCGCTTTGCGGACTACGTGAGATTGTTGACATTCTCATTCTCTCTTCAAGATGAAGCACGTGGATGGCTTTACACGTTGCCCGCTGGGAGTGTCACTACATGGCAACAACTGCAGCAAAAGTTCCTCGAGAGGTACTTTTCTATTTCCCAGCTACAGAAAAGGAGGAAGAACATCACTACGATCAAGATGGGCATAGGAGAGTCACTTTATGATTATCATTGGAGATTCAGTTAGATGTTGGTCAGATGCCCACACCACGGGATTGCTGACCAATACTTTATTCAAGCTTATATGGATGGATTAAGGCAAAGAGATAGGGATTGGATCGATGCAGCATGTGGATGATCTATTTTGAATAAGTTTCCTAGTGAAGTTTTCAAGTTGTTTGCTGTAATGACAGACAATCGAAGGAATCAAGAGGAGATGCAAAGACTGGCTGAAATTAACCAAGAAGATGATAAGATTGAGGGATTGTGCCGTATGATGGAGAAGTTTATGGCCAACATGAGCACTCATGTCTGCCCAACACTGAAGAAGGAAGTTGACCAATATCCATCTTGGTACGAGGATGAAGAAAAGTTGTCATTGGGCAACAACATGGGCAGAATTGGAACATTTGGCAGAATGCACCTCAACAACAACAACAACAACTATATGTTCCACCCTACCACCATGACAAAAATAGTCAGCTTTCTCAAGTTGTGCAAGCATTGACCGGGATGGAAACGAAGCATCCTGCCCAAGAAGAGGACAACATGGGGTCAGCAGATGAAGAAGAACTTGCCCAAGAACTTGAGCCAGAAGGAGTCTGGGCAACAGAGCGGTATTGATGATCCTGTCCAAGAGGGCAATACGGAGGACTGTGCCCAAGAAGTCAATTTGAAAGTTGTCCAAGCGGTCAACTATTTGAGTGCTAAGGTTGACGGGAAGCACAAGATGGAGCCACTCAACATACCCACGATGTGCCCTGAGGACATATTGTTGCCATCAACTGAGCAAGAACCGAAGTTGGAGGGTAAGTTATTGCCCAACCATCAGAAGTACGTGTACCTGGGACACGATGAGACTCTGCCCGTGATCATAAGTGGTGAGCTAACCATTAAAGAAGGAGAAAATGTGTGGAATGTCTTGGATATGAATAAGGAAGCAATTGATTGGACTTTTGCCAATCCCAAAGGCATAAGTCCAATCATTTGTATGCATCACCCTCTGATGAAAGAAGACACCATGCCCACAATGGAACCTGGAAGAGAGCTGAACCAAGTGATGAAGGAGATACTAAAACTCTTGGGTTTGGGTATAATCTATCCAGAATTTGGCGATCGTTCGTTGCCCAAGGCACAGACTTTGCCCAATAAATCAGCCAGCAAAGTGGTGAAAAGGGAGAAAAAGATGGTGTCAATGAGATTCCAAAGTGATCGGAGGGAAGGTATTGACTATCGGAAGTTTAGCCAATGGAGAAGGAAAGTTCGAGACCTAATCATTTGTGAGAAGGATTCTTGCTATGGGCACAACCATGGTCAGAAGAAGGCTCTAGATCTCCTTGACCTTGAGGAACACTAAGAGAGTTCCACGTCATGCCTAGGACACAAAATAGGGGGCTGATCTGGAGGCAACTTAGTATTGAGGTAAAAGTGAACAAGAAAACGAGCTCAATCGTTGCCCAAGATAAGGTACTGTTGGAGCGTCTAGGCAACGTGAAGGCAATGGTTGCTGATATCCAAGCTGATCAGCGAGCATACTTTGCTAGGAGGTTGGTCAAAATAGCAAGCCTGGAATGACATTGAAAGGCGAAGGCACAACTATCAGCACGGCATTCTCGCCCAGAACCATCCTGTAATGGGCGAGAGGAAGTCTGTTACCTCTGCGATGTAAGGCATCGAGGTCAGCAGCCTGGGCTACCTGAAGGAAAATCTTGTCGCACATTATGAGAGCTTGCTTGCGCAACGTGCATGCCACCAGCGAGGGTACATCATGCTTGTGAAACATCCTTTTCACAACCATCAGTGGTGGGCAAGTTGTACACCTGTCTACCGAGAAGTAAGAAGTTGCAAATCTTGAGATCGTTGAACAGTTTGGAAGAAGTTTTTTGTTGCACGTAGGGAGATACTCCAAGTCACTCACTTTGCCTTCAATGCGTACTCTGCCCACAACACATCCAGGTGTTTCGCTATACCTTCTCAAAAGTGTTTCCTTCATTTTGTTTAGTCGTTTTAGTTAGTTTGAGTATTTTATTTTTGTGTGATTCTTTAGTTTTTCTTTTAGTCGTGTTTGTTAAGTCTTGACCTTTACTTTATCCACTTTACTCAACACAAAGTGCGTGGGTAGGGGTTGTTGTTGAGTTAGTTTTATGTTAGTAGTGTCTTGACCACCATTTCACCCACTTTGCCGAAGGCAAAGTGTGTGGGTGGGGGTCGTTGTTATTTTTATGTGTTTTGTTTTTGTGTCTATTAGTTGGTCAATATGTTAGGAGTTGGTCAAGATGGTATGATAAATTCTTTGTGCTTAATCGATGCTTGTTGAACAGTGTTGAGTTTATGCATACTAGAAGATGACTTGTATGATGGAATGAATTGTGAGCATACCATGTGAGGATTTGAGCTTAATTGATATATTGAACAATACATGATTTCTTTTCTTGTGTGAATAATGTCATCTCAATTAAGAGGAACTAGAACTTGCATGTACTTTGGTTGATCATTTATAAACTGAGCTTAGGAGCTTGACATGATTTAGGCAGTTTCTTTCACTTGCCCAATGAGCCTTAAAAAGCCTACCTTACTCATTCATCCTTTGACTAGCCCCCTTTGAGCTAAATTAATTCTTTCAATCACTTAAATATTGCCTTGAAGAACATAGCCTTACCCGGTCATGAGAACTCGGACAATAGCAGAAGAAAATGGAAGAAATGAAATGGTGGGGTACAAACCAGGGCAAGACATTTTGTGCTGAGTTGGGCTTCTAATTGCCCAAAGTTTAAGAAATGTTGTGGAAGAAGTAGTGCGGGGACAAAGAGTAGTAAAAAAAATTAAAAATAAAAGAAAAGAAAAGAATAAGTCTCCCAATTAGGTTGTTTATGCTTAAGCCTGGAAAACAAGGCAGGGAATCAAAGAATGAGCTGGGAGATCATGTTGCTCAGTATGAGTTCAAATGACCTTAGCCAAGATCTAAATACTTCCTACCTATTGCCTTAAGCCAAGATACAATCCAATAAAGTCCTAATGATGAGTTCAAAGGTTCGGTTTAAGATATCGAGACTTAAAGGACATGCAAGCTTATAGTGAAACCGAAGTTGAGATGATCAATGAGAGTTAATTTAATATCATATACACAAGAGTGAAGAGTGTGGTGAGGATATCTTTTTTGCTCACGATTCTATCTTGACTTGTTTAATAGTTGTGCATAGTCTCTTCCCTTCACTTGCATATTATATTATAAGAATTAGGGAAAAGTAGCATATACAACCCTAACGTGTCAACCTCGATCTCATTTACACTAACGCCGTTAGACGGAAGGGGTTATTTGCCCCTACTTTTTAAACGTTGGGGTTCTAGCAGCCCCAACCCTTCCCTTAAGGGTGTAAATGAGATCGAGGTTGACATGTTAGGGTTGTATATGCTACTTTTCCCAAAAATCAATTATGTCCAAGACATTATGTTAAAAAATAATTTTCTTTTATTTAATAATCTAATTTGATGGAATCCAATTAATTATTTAATAACCAATCTATAGAAATCCAATTATCATGGAAATTGATGTACATATAAGATTCAAAATCAATAGAATATCTATTATTATTGTATTTTAATTTTATAGCAAGAATTATATATTTATTTAATAATCCTATCGATCCATCCTTAATTATATCAAATTAAATAAGAAACTATTTTGGTTGAAAAATACGAAATTTTTTTATCCCACATCGCTTTTCAATAAGAACTCTACTCTTAGACAACATATATAAATACTCAAGAATACTGTATACTTTTTCAACTTGCAATTGTTTGCACCACCAATTTAATTTGGCCAATTAATTACTTGGTTAAATTAAATTAATAGTTTCATTTTATATAAAATTTGATTTGATAATTTATTAAGTCGTCAATATTAATTTGTTTAATTTGACAAATTATAAAGTTGGTGTAAATAGAAGAAAATTTATACATTTTGGCATGTATGATAAAAAAATATTTATCTATAGGCCAAAATGTATACAAATTCCTGATCTTTTCTCAAATTCTGGTTTAATTCCAAACCTTTTAATTTTTGCAAAATAAATCTCCACCTTTCAATTTTGCTTAATGTTTTCCCGACGATGAATTTGGGTGAAATTCAAAGTGACGTGGCATTCAAAACGACGTCGTTTTGATTTTAAATTTTTTTAAAAAAATTAATTAAATGACACATCTATAATTATTGCCACCTCATCATCTCTAACACCTTTCTCTCTCTCTAATCTCCCGAAAACGGCTGCTGCCGGAATCCCATCACCAAGGGTCGCCGGAAATGTGACTGGGCAACCCCACCGCGTGCCTGAAAATGCGCTGCTCTCTCCAACCTCGGTTTCCGTCGCCCCCGCCGTCGATTGTGCTAAAGCCACTGCAGCCCATACCCGCTCAAGTCGCCGGAAAACGAGACCAATCAGCTACCCCGAACTGCTACTGCTGCTGCGCATCGAACCAGCGCTCCGACGCCTCCATTCACGCGCCACCGCAGCAGATCTGGTACTGCACCGTACGTCGCCGGGAATGCGACAACGAAGAGCCACTGCCCTCCTTCGTCCTTGGTTGTCGTCGCCGGAAACGCGATGCTCGCACCACCGTACGGATCTCCTCTTCAGCAGCAGCCATGGAAGCCGTTCGCCGCCGTCAGAATCTGCAGATCTGGCGCCTCTGCTCCGAACTGCTGCTGCTGCTCACGACATTGCCGTCGCCGGAAAAGAAGGAAGTCGAAGTTGTTGTGCAAAAAAACGACAGCCACAACCCCTTTCCTCTATCTACTCCGACGCGGTCCAGCGCACGGCTGTGAGAGAGAAGGCCAGCGGAGTCGTTTTGCCCAACACATAAAGTTGCCCAACGGAAGTCCGTTGACCATTTAGAGCTTGCACTTGGACAAGGAAAGAATCCATCTTATCCAAAGAAGCAGATAAGGAAGGAAACCAACCGAGTCAATCCTTCTTTATCCATATAGATTTAGATTGCATCAAATCTCTTGAAGATAAGGATGGACGAATCTGGGCAGCACTAAAGAAGGAAAGCAAATCTGGACAATGCTAAAGAAGGAAAGTCTTGCAGTAGAAGGCAGCTCTTGGACAAGCCCACGAATCTAGGCTGGGCCTGTCAGAAACCCTACACATGCCTCTATAAATACTTCTTTAAACCATGCTCAAAGTATGTACGTTTTTATCTTAGTTTTTATTTATTCTTAGTTTGGATCTTCGACTCACTTTTAGTTTAGCATTTTTATATTTTTGTTCATGTTCTTTCCGGCGACGTTGGAGTCTGATGTTGCCCAAGACATCCAGATTATGTTTTATTGCAATTCAAGTATGTATTCTTTTATCTCTTTTGCTTTTGTTAATTTAATTATGTCTAGCTAAGTTTGTTTAACCTGGTTTGGACAACAATGAATTGAATATGAACTAATTAACTCGAGAGGTCTAATCTAAGCTTAATAACTACATGCGAGTATTCCCGAAGTGTAATTAGGTCTGATTTAATATGATCTTGGCAATTGGTTAATTAACTGATCACTAATTAATTGAGTAGTTTAGATCACAAATTAATCAAGAGGTTATGAGAATTTTCCATAATTATTCTTGGTTGATCAAATAAGTAAGGATAGATAATGGAAGGGTTTGTTGGGGGCATGACGAGTAAAATGGGACTCCGGCATTCAAATCCTATAACCAATGATATGAACATGTAGTAAATATATTTGCACCGATGACCGAGTAACATTCATATTTAATTAGTCAAGTCCAGACCAGGTTACTTTTATCTATTGATCAATCTTCTGTTTAGTTTCAGTTATTTATTTTATTGCGTATTGCCCACGAACGGTACTGTGACCAAAACCAAAACCTTTAGCAACACCGGTGGAAGGAGGCAAGAGAAAGATACTATCAACTCCTTGTGGATTGACCCTGTTCTTACCGCTATCTATATAGCTGTGGGCATAGGCTACAAATTTATTTTGTCGAGTGCTAACGACGGTGCTCGTCAAATAACAAAGTTTGATAAATCTTGAATGAAATAAATATATTCTTAGTTGATCAATTTATTTATTTATTATTATTATTATTATTTTGCAAATAAATTCAGCTTCAATTTAATATTCGAGCAAGTTCTAAAATAAAATCCTATGAATATGGGAATATTGGGGGACTTCACCATAGTTTTTGTTTTGTTTTGTTTTTTATTTTTTTTTCTCTAGTTATAAGTGTTTCATTGAATAAAATGTTTATTTTCCCAATAGCTTCAAATCCAACACCGGAATTGACACAGGAGTATCGATCTAACTCATGGGCAAGTGAGGAAGATTCACTTGGTTGAAGTAAGTTTGAGGAGGATGTTCCACATCGTTTGAATATGTAAGACTGTTGAGGTTTAAATAGTGCAAACATTCTCTCTTAATCATAATTTTGAGGCGAAGTTAGGCTCATCTATTGATAACTTGCATCAGATTGGAATCAGAGGCGGGTGTGGGCTTGGTTCTCAAGGGAGGGTGGATGATGTGGGAGTATCGATTCAGCCCCTGGACAATGAGGATGACTCATTGATTACGGTAAGCTTGAAGATGACGTCCGGATAGTATGGTCCTCAAGAAATTATTTATATATATATATATATGTGTATATTTAATTTTATAATTAAAGTAAACAATAAAAATAAAAATTCATTCATAATCTAATCAATCTATGAGACTCGTGACCTGACATTTGTCTCTCTCGACTCTCACACTCACACGGCCAAATAACTTCTCCATTTTATTAATATGGTTATATATGGAGTTGCTTTTATAAACAGTCAAGCTCATTTTTGAATCTAACAGTTTCAATATATATTTTGTAAACAAAAACAAGTGTTGGGACAATGTAGCTTAGCTGCATCTTTTTCTAACCAATAAACCAAACCGACTAATTAATAGTCGGTTAATTGGTTAGATCATCCACAACAGCGATCACCACATGGTGACTGCTGCTTTAGTGATTGCGGGGGAGGGATGGAGAGTCACTGCCGATCGCGGCGATCACATGGAGGCGATCGCACTTGCGAACACAGCGCGAGCTCCGGACTGTGGAAGTGAGGGCAACGTGGGAGCAACTTGTTGGGCAACGGATTAGCCATTGCCCATTTCAAACGGGCAAATTTTGATCTTTTTTTAATTTTTATTCCATTTTTTCATCTATAAATACACACTCAATTTCACTTCATTTTCATACCATTCTACGCATTTCTTCCTCAATTTTTTGCAATCTCTCATTTTTAATCTCAAAAATCATGTTGGGCGACGACCATTTCCACAAATATGGAAGAAGTTAGGTGGCTCGATCTCGAAACAGCTCAATTGTACACCCAAATATGCAACGAAGCCGATGAAGAAGAGGCCGAACGTGTAAAGAGGAGGTCACAAAAAAAGAGGTCGGTCGTATTTTAGGATCGCGGGGACGCGAGCCTCGTCGCCCATTATTTTGCAGAATTTTCAACATGGGGCGACAACGTCTTCTGCCGTCGATTCAGCATGAGCAAAAAGCTTTTCGACAGGATATACCGCATGATGGAGGCTCGGGAGCCTTATTTTCAACACCGCCCATATCCACCGGAAGAATGGGGCTCTCCGCGCTAAAAAAATGTACGATGGCATTGCGGCAACTTGCAAATGGCAGCTGCCCCGATCAGTACGACGAGTATTTGCGAATCGGCGACACAACAGGCTGTAAATCCCTTAATCATTTTTGCAATGTGATTATGTCCGCCTTTGGTGCAGAGTATCTAAGGGCGTCGACGTTGAATAACCGCGCCCGCTCTCTAGAGATCCATGAAACGAAGCACGACTTCTCATCATGCTTGGAAGCATCGACTGCATGCATTGGCAATGGAAGAATTGTCCGAATGGATGGAAAGAGACGTATACCAACCAGAAGAATGAGCATCCAACAATCATGCTTAAAGTTATTGCTTCTCAGGATCTATGAATTTGGCATGCATTCTTCGGTGTTGTAGGCTCAAACAACGACATAAATGTGTTGAATCAGTCGGATATGTTTAGCAACCTTCTGAAGGGAAAGGCATCGGCAGTGACTTTCAACGCCAACGGCACTCAGTACAATATGGGCTATTATCTTGCCGACGAGATTTATCCGAACTGGCCGATATTCATAAAGACTCCCCATGCCTGACTGACTCGAAGAGAGCTTTGTTTGCCCAGAAATAAGAAGCCGCAAGCAAAGACGTTGAACGAGCATTCGACGTTTTCAAAACTTGTTGGGCGATAATTAGTAGGCCGACACGTTCATGGTTTCAAGAGAGTTTATCTCTCATTATGCATGCTTGTATTATCTTGCATAATATGATAGTAGAAGATGAGGGCGATAATGCAAGTAATTGGAGCCCATAATAAACATCAAGCTCGTCAGCCGACGTGGGCACGAGTCAAGGAGCAGACAATGCATTTTGAAAATATTTGCAAAGGAAATTAGTCATTCATGATGCTAGAGCCCATGCAAAACTCGAAGATGATTTGATCGAAGAAATGTAATGTGGGTACGCTCTGGGAATAATGTAGTGTTTTTTTTAAATTTATGTTGATGTTTATTTAAAAAAAATTATGTAATGTTTTTTTAATTTATGTAATATTAATCTATTTAAAATTCATAAAATTTGCATTTTAAAAAATAATTGTATTCATATTATAAAATTTAAAAAAATGAAAAATGAAAAAGAAAAAGAAAAAAAGAGAGATCACCATGTTTGATGATCTCCATTGTGAGAAAAATGAAGACATTATTGTGGATGGTCTTAGCCGATAAACGGATCAGCGTCAATTTTAACTTTTTAAATCGTGTTATTTGTTTCGGACCTTTCGGTTATCCATAATTAGTACCGCACCCGTGCGATGCCCGGGATAAGTTTGATTTTATTTTTTCTTTGTATAGAAGTAAGAAAATATGAGTAAGGAGTAATTAATACAAATTCTTACTAAACATAGAACACAAAGAAATAACTCATAAATCTCAAATTTAAACATGTAGCTTAATCAATACTAAGAGAATTTAAAGTGGTGAGCCTATTGTGGGCTCTATAGATAGATTTTGCACTTAAATATCATCCCTCCACAACAATAGGCTCTATAGAATATTGCATTATTTTTATCTTTTTAAGTTAGAATGCAAAAATGGCATTAATTCAAAATAAGAAAATTTCATTAATTAAAAGACGGAAATTACATAATTAAAAAAGTTGAAAATTACAATAATTAAAAACGATACAATAACATAATTCAAATAAGAGTAGGCATAGGCCCGAATGACAGGTCGCCACATTAATTATTTAATATTAATCTTAAAACAAATTAACATAATGAAGCACACAATCAATTATATACTCCCCATTGTAATTTGAAGTCCATAAAAGCACTGCTAAGTCATTCCATCTTCTTCATTCTTCCTTTTTTTTTCCTTCTTCCTTCTTCTCATATTCATGTAAATTATCTATCAATCAAACATATAACAAACAAAAGAAAAGTGTGCAATTTGCAAGGTATTTTCTCTTCTCTTTCTCCAATTTTTGATTTTTTTTAAAATAGGCGCATTTTTGTTTTTATATATGTAATACAATTCTAAATGCTCCAATATTATTGAAATATGAGATATATAGGGTTTAGGGTAATACAAACATATGTAATACAAGTCTAAATGCTCCAATATTAGTACTATTATTCCAATTAACCAGAAAACAACTCTTATCATACTAAATTTGAAGACTTACAATCTGAGATCCATTTTTGACACCACATTATTATATTACAAAATCTGAAAACTATGACATATTATTTATATAAAAATTGAACAAAAAAAAATATTGTATTAGAGAAAGGAAGAAAGCTGAAATGAACGACAAATTAATTGATAACCATGAGACACCATCATTCACTCTTTCTTTATCTTCACTACGGATTTTATCTTCTTTCAAATTGGTTGTAGAAGAAAATCAGTCATCCAATTTTCTCTTTAAAATTTGTGATCATGCTTCTCATTCGACGCTCTTGTGATCGGTGATGTCTCATTTGAACAATCAAAAGGGTGATCATGCTTCTCATTCTTGCAAGTTTAGACTTTGCCGACGAAGTCCTTCATCAGCAAAGTCTAAATTTGCAAGAATCAAGAGCAAATTTTGTTTCCCTTCTATTGTTAATAGAAAATTAACAAAAATGCAGTAGAAAAATGTGAATGATTATAGTTGCGGATTTCTAAAATATATAGGCAATTTTCTTTATAAATTTAGGAAATAAATTAATTGATTGCCATGAATTATGCATTCTATTAATTTGTAACGTCCAATATTGAATAAATTAATTAGTTAGCATAATTATTGCTTTTGTAACTTATTACTTAATTGATTGATTGAAATTATTAACATACAATTATGATATACCATTAAAAAAGATTATTCTATTCTATTGTTAATAGAAAATTAACAAAAATGCAGTAGAAAAATGTGAATGATTATAGTTGCGGATTTCTAAAATATATAGGCATTTTTCTTTATAAATTTAGGAAATAAATCAATTGATTTCCATGAATTATGCATTATATTAATTTGTAACGTCCAATATTGAATAAATTAATTAGTTAGCATAATTATTGCTTTTGTAACTTATTACTTAATTGATTGATTGAAAATTATTAACATACAATTATGATATATCATTTAAAAAGATTATTTCTAGAAATAGAATATCAAAAAAGAAATTATAAAATAAAAGTTATTATAAATGGAAAGCCGACCTAGCTATTAGAGCATATTTATTGGTGGGCGGGTGGGCGGGCGGCGGGCTCTGGCGATGGCGCCCAGCTGGGGCCGGGCGGGGAGGCGACCGGGCGGCTGGGCATGGGCGGACAAGAAGCGCTGCCACGTGGCGACGCCTAATTGGGCAACCGTTTTTTAACCGTTGCTCAACGGTTATTATTTTTTTAATTTTAATTTAATTTAATTCTAATTTTTACCAATAAATACTACACCTTATTCCATTCATTTTCACCTCATTCTCTACATTTCTATCTCAATTTCTTCTAAATTCTCTCTTTCACTTCTTATATTTTTGTGCTACAAATGGATCCCAATCAAAATTGGTCTTTGTTCAGTTTTAGTGATGCAAGTTTCGATCCCAATAATCCAAATTTCTACGGTAATTTTCGACCTCCATCCTTCCAAAACGTCTCCACCCCCACCCCCAACCGTCCTCAATTTCCGGCGGGTTACGACTCGGTGCCGCAATATTCACCAGGTTCCGCCTATGTCCCTCAATTTTCTCCGGGGGCTTTCTCCACCTATCCTACACATCCGGCACCTTCTCTCGGCGACTTTCAATCGGCCGTCAATTTGGACTCGTCCGACGACCAACTTAACTTGGAGTACGATCGAGGAGCCCGCGGTTACTTCTACGCCCAAGAAAAAGGGTCGAGGTAAAGCCACCACCCGAGGAGGCAAAAGAGGCGGCGACAGCAGCAGTAGACCAGAAGGTGGCCGGGGCGGCGGGGGATCCGGCTACAGTGAGGCGGAGACGGAGTGCTTGGCTCGTTATTGGGTCGATATTAGCCAGGACCCTATTGTCGGCAATGCTCAAAATTTTAGAAAATATTGGATGCGAATCACGGAGTGCTACAATCGGCTCCGTCCCGAGGGAACGCGGGAGCGAAGTGATGAGCAATTGCGCCATCATTGGAAGAGAATAAAAGATTTGTTGATAGACTTTCAACAAATCTACAAGGATGCTTCCGAGCAATATCATAGCGGCGAGGACATTTTCCAGTGGGCACTAACGGAGTGGCAGATAAAATACTACACCCCTTTTAAGCATTTGAATGCTTGGAATGTGGTGAGGGATACGCCGAAGTTCCATATTGTCGTCTCTTCCAGCAAAGTCAAAGAGAATATCGCTTATCGATCCAAGACCCGGAAAGACGGGAGCTACACCACAACAACCTCTGCGAGCACTCCAAACACTCCAGGCATGACGAGCGACGACAAATTCACCTTGGAAAGCACTCACGCCTCACGTCCAATAGGAACGAAAAAGGCGAATGCAGCAGCGCAGGGAAAAAGTAAAGCTGGGTCCACTTCTACTGAGATAGAAGAGAGGTTAATACTATGCAAGCTCATCTGACGAGGCAGGTGAGCTACGAGATTCTAACTCGATACACAACGGGCATGACACCCGACGCGCTCAAAAATCATCTTGAGTTTTGTGAATTTCTCAAGAGAGAAATGAGAATCACCGGACCCCGCCGCCGCAGAATTAATGTATTTTTTATTTATTTTTATGTAATGTTTTTTTAATTCAATAAAATTTGCATTTAAAAAATAATTGTTATTTAAATTATGAAAATAAAAGTTGAAAAATAAAATCATTAAAATAATAGGTGTGTCCACCTTAATTTGTGCCCACCAATGTGGACAAAAATCTTGTGCCCACCCTACCCCACCAATACACCACTTTTACTATTATAATATTGGTGGACACAACTTTTTTGTGTCCACCAATGCTAATGCTCTTAGGGGGTGGCTGGTAGACATGAATGAAATTTAGTGGAAATGGAATGACCCTTATAATGGAATGAAGGTAAGAAAAGAATGAATCATGGAATAATATTCTTATGGCTGGTATACATCAGGAATGGAATGATCATTCCTTAATCATTCTTACAATTGATAATAAAACCCATGTCGCAATTCTTGGTGCGAATTTTGGTGGACTGAGGGAGTACTTATTATAATTGGTTTATTATTAATAATTTTAATAATATTAATAATAATCCTAATACTAATAATTTTAATAATATTAATATTAATACTAATACTAATACTAATACTAATACTAATACTAATACTAATAATATATATTATTTTAGTCTTTTTGTTTTTATTATGCTTATTATAATTAGTTTAATAATAATAAGAATAATTATTTATTATTTTAATAATTATTATTTTAATTTAATTATTATAATTAGCTTAATAATAATATTATTAATAGTTTAATACTAATAATTATAATATTAATACTCTTAATAATTATTAAGATTAATAACAATAGTAATAATAAAAATATTATTATTATGAATACTAATAATAATAATGATTATTTATTATTATTTTAATATAAATTATTATAATAATATTAATAGTAATTATTATTATGATTATTATTATTTCTTATTTCTTATATGGAATGGTCATTGCTTTCTCCATTCGTAATCCCACGGCTGGTGTATTTTTTTCATTAGGAATGCCTATTCCTTAAGGAATGACTAATCCCATGAGTATGGCTTTAGCCATTCCTTCACTCCCCCTGGTATTAGCTAATCCTCATCTTCAGTAATAAACTTTATTATTATTATTATTATTATTATTATTATTATTATTATTATTATTATTATTATCATTTTAATATTATAATTAGTATAATAATCATTATTATTCTAATTATTAATAGTATCAATATTATTATAATAATTATTATAAAATAATTATAATAATAACAGTAATATTAAATAATAATAATAATAATAATTACTATTAATATTATTATAATAAGTTATATTAAAATAATAATATTAAATAATAATAAATAATCATTATTATTTTAGTATTCATAATAATAATATTTTTATTATTACTATTGTTATTAAGCTTAATAATTATTATTAGTATTAATATTATTATTATTATTATTAAGCTAATTATAATAAGCATAATAAAAACAATAAGAATAAAATAATATATATTATTAGTATTAGTATTATTATTAATATTATTAAAATTATTAATAATAAATTAATTATAATAAGTACTCTTTCCGTCCACCAAAATTCGCATCAAGAATCTCAACATGGATTTTATTATCAATCGTAAGAATAAAATCAGTTAAGGAATTGTCATTCCATTCCTCATATATACCAGTCATAAGAATATTATTCCCTAATTCATTCATTTCCTAACTTCATTCCATTACAAAGGTCATTTCCTTCCAAATTTTATTCATATCTACTGTAATGAGTCATTTCATTCCCACTAAATTTCATTCATGTCTACTGGCCACCCGTTACGGTAGTAATGATTTTCGTACCATTAACCAAAACCAAACCGTTTGGCAGCCCTATCGGTATAAATTAAATTTTTTTTAAGGAAATTTAATACTTTTAAAATTTATAGGCATTCGTAGGGATGTAAACGGGTCGGGGCGGGGCCGGGTATTGCTTCCCCATCCCCATACCCGCTTCAGAATTCCGTCCCCGTCCCCGTCCCCATCTCCGTTTAAATCGGGGCGGGGATTACCCGTCGGAAAAAGGATCCCCATCGGGTACCCGTTAGATAATTTATTTTATTTTTAATAATTTATTATAACAAAAAAAATAATTTATTAGTAATTTATTAATAATTTATTTTTAATACTTATTAAAAATTTATTAATAATTTATTTTTAATACTTATGAAGTTGTTTTTCATACCATTTGGTAATAAAATATCTACTTACAAAAAATTAAAAAAAATTAAAAAAAAAAATCGGGTCGGGTTCGAAGCGGGGATCTATATCCCCATACCCGACCCGAACCCGATTCAGGTATTATAATTCAAACCCGTCCCCGACCCCCAAAAACTTCACCCGAACCTGACCCATTAAGAGCGGGTACCCGCGGGAACCCGAACCGTTGGGGAAAATTGCCATCCGTAGGCATTCGTCACACTCTAGTCTAATCTAATATTATGGCTGATGATAACCAGAAGGCGTTCTAGCGGTCCCACATTGTGCAGGTTGAGGTTGTAACCACGGACACGTGTCAGAAATCTGCGCTGCCCCCAGTCGCTCTCACTCTGTAATATCGTCAAAACTCCGCCCACCAGAAAAATCCAAATCCTAATAAATGATAAAATTCAATCAATACATCCAGTTGTGATGCCGCCGCCGCCGCCATGAGCGCTCTCATTCGGAAGGTTTGGGAATCCGTCGCCCACCGATCGGGCTCCTCTTCGTCCTCCAGCTACAATTCCAACACCAACCCGGCGTCGGAGTACGATCGCTTCCTCCAGATTATGTATATTCAGACGGCGTCGACCGGCGAGTTCGACCGGATTCCGATCGACATTTTCATGCAGATTCTCAAAATTCTCGGCCCGAGGGAGTCGGCCAGGCTCAGAGCCGTCTGCAAATCGTGGAAATTTTTGGTGTCGGATAATCGCTTGTGGATTTATTTTCTGCAGCATCAGCCGGAGCCGTGGGACTCTGTTTTCTTCGCCGAGACTCATTTGCGATCGGGCTATCCTCTTCAGTAAGATTAGTCCAAAGATTAAAATAAATTTCAGGAAAAAATTACTGTATTAGAGCTTTTTCATTTATGCAGAATATTATGCGGATGTGATTTTTGTCACTAGTTGATTCCGATTACTAAATAACTAATGCTCTTTACAGATATATGTGTGTGCTTGTAATCGTGAATTCGAAATCTGTTGTTTTGGAGGGAGAATTAGAACTCTTGTAGTGTATTGCTGCAGTACCTGTCGTTTCATTAACTTAATCATTGTTGAAGTAAGAAAAATAAAAAGAAAGAAAGCTCACCAGAATGCATCAAGTGCTGATTGTTATTTGTGAATAGTTAATCTATTTTCTGAACCTACCAAAAGATATGCTCTTTCTGAAATTTAGAAACATTTTAAACTTCTAGATATTTTCAAAACTATTGACTGCTCTAAATTGAACTTCCTGTATCTGAAACATATGGTTTACTTGATGTTTCGAATATCGGATTGAAATCTATTTGGTGATTTAGCTACTTTGCTTGTAAGTATATTTGATGAGGACGGTAACTTTTGGAGTCATTGACTCATTGTATTTACAGAGTGTTTCCTGCTCAGATGCACGACCTATCATTTGTGCATATATATGGTCAGCGTGTTGATGTTCCTGGAGCTCTCATCATTGATGGTATGTATTCAGTGCTCACGTCACACACTACTTATACAAAGTTCCAGAATTTTTCGCAAGTACTTTGTATCCAGACTAGATATTTGTTTGGAAGTATGTTATGTGTGTGTATTTCTTTCTTGGCTACTCATTTACTCTTGAAAATGGGAATTATAAAGACAAGCACTGAATGGAAGATATAATTATAAATTATGCAAATTCATTTTTCATAAAAGCAATTATATTTCCTGAGATTTTTGGGGCTATACTTTTTATCTACAAAAATGATACAATTTCCATATTTAATTGTTATAGGTGGCTCTGGTTATTGTAAATATGGATGGAGCAAGTATTCCTCTCCATCCGGGCGATCGGCAACATTTTTAGTAAGATTCCTACTTGTATCTGGATTACAATATATTTCAAGCTCTCATGGCTGATTTGGAGCTTCATTGCCCTCTATATGTGCAATGCTATCTACACTCATGTCAATCGTTTCAAAACTTGCAGGAATTTGGAAATATTGAGTCTCCAATGCATTCTAGACTTCGACATTTTTTTTCAACAATTTGCAACAGGTATTTCTAAAAACTTTTCTACTGGCTATGTATTCACAACATTGTCTGGAGTGTTTTTATGTGCTGTATAACTCGTACAGAATTTAGTTTGATTTTTTGTATTCAAGTTATTTGATTTCACTTATGCTTGATATTATTAGATTTAACATAGATCTGTATGTGGATTATTATATTGTGGCTTCCTTTTCTTTGTTTCCTGTTAGCTGACCTTTATGGTATACAGGATGCAGGTGAAAACGTCAACACAACCAATTGTTGTATCAATACCCCTCTGTCATTATGATGGTTAGATTCAAAATTCATGAGAATTTACCTTTTTTCTTTTATCAGATATTTTTCTCAGGTTTTCCCTTTTGACTTCTAAATCGACTTTTCAAAAATTGTGTAAGAAAATACTTTGCTATTTCCCTTATGCTCAAAACTTTTCAATTTTATCTCATCCACTTTTACCTTTTAAATGATATCTATGTCAGATCACTCTACACCTTAAAGAAAGGTGTTGAAAAAAGAACTTGCAGCTGGTTTCATTTAAATTTTGAAGACTTAACAGAGTTTTTTTGCTTTCTATTTTTGGTTTTTTGTCGTAACTTTTCAGTTTGGTTGGTCAGGCGTTCTCCCATTCTTTAGTAATGTTTTCCCTTGGTCTATGTCATGATAACAATCAGATACTGAGTCCGCAAAAAGTTCTAGAAGACAGCTAAAGGATGCCATCTACTCGACACTATTTGATATGAATGTTCCTGCTGTATGTGCCATCAACCAGGTATTTCTTCAATAGTTCCATGCGGGACCTCTTCAATTTTGAAACTAGAACTTGAAACTGTATCAATTTTCTGTTGCTTGATCACCAACTACATGTCATGGCTATGTGTTATGGAAACCTCTTAACTAGTTGGTTAGCATATTCATTTAAATGTAGCGGGAATCTTGCAGTTGTGTGTGTTTATTTTTAGCCACTAATTGTGTTTAAGCACTCCATGGCAGGAAAAGTTCCGTCTTCTTTTTGTGGAACTTGGACACATGAACTCTTGCTCAACCTAGGTATCTTTTGATCTCCAATCAGTGTGCTCCTGGATGGGAACACACATTTTGGCGTAATTTGCGTATTGTTGGAATCATCATGCACGATCAAATATGTGTGCTTTAAGTTTTGCTGCACATGAGCACTATCTTCGAGTAGCAGCCTGTTGCACTAATGCATACCCTCCAGAACCCAACAATAAAAAAAGAAAATAAGAAAAAAAAAAGAATTAATTTTTGGTTATAAAATTATAGATTAATAATATAAGGCTTCCAATTACAAGATAGATATTGTTGCACTTGTTGATCAAGTCGTAGACTCGTAGGATACTATGTCTTCATCCAAGCAGGAGTAGTTATTGTTATGTGGGTAATGGGAGAGACTCTTCGAGCATAGGAGATTACACATTTTTTTTAGCTCTAGCTGGTTAAAATAGAACAGTTAAGTCCAACACTTTCTTTTTGTTTCTTGCAAGACAACTGGTAATCAACTTTTTTAATACATGTAGCTTCATTGAAGATTGCATTTTTTAAGTTGTGTTCAGACTAAAGTTCAGTCCTACTTGATCGAGATTATAAAGCAAAATAAAGAGTGTTTCTGGCTTTGTGTTGGCACAAATGTCAGAATAATAGTTCCATTTCATTTTTATATGAGATATCATCATGTTTGGATCAAGCTGTAATCTTTTATTAATCTCAACATGCAGGCAACACTGGCTTTGTTTGCAGCTAGACGAACATCAGGAATTGTTGTAAATGTCGGTTTCCATCAAACCTCTGTTGTTCCAAGTATGTCAATAGAGTTGGTAGTAGTGTTTGAAAAGTATTTAACTTTCAGTCATGCAGCTAAATCATTGTCCTTAGAAAAGGGTGTCTGGATTGAATGTTTGAAGATGTATTTGAAATGCAAAATAATGAATCCATATATGGTTGTTTGGATCACTGTATACTAGATTTCAAATCCACCATGCTCATTTATTTTTGGAGTGATTGTGATGTTTGAAAGCCATCCTATATGGAGTCGTTTAAAGTCCTGTTTCAAACCCATGACCAATTGCTCCAATCAAAATGCTGCCTAAGATGCCTTCATTTCTCAATGACAATCGACATACCTGTGGAGTTATTTCATGAGCATTTGCTGAGGCGTGACAGTATGCATTTTTGGTATCACAGTTTTACATGGAAAAGTGGTGCATAAGGTTGGTGTGGAAGTTGTTGGGATGGGAGCTTTGAAACTTACCGGATACCTCCGAGACCGGATGCAACAGAACAATATACGATTTGACTCACTGTATACTGTCCGCGCATTGAAAGAGGTATGCAATCTTTCTTATGTTTGAGGTTTTTTGGATCATTTAATTGCATTTTCACTGCCATTCTCTTGGGTGTTTTGAGTTGCAGAACTTGTGTTATGTTGCCCTTGACTATGAAGATGAACTATCCAAAGACACTCAAGCATCTTTTGCAGTTTCACCTACCAGTTTGTTTACGCTTTCAAAGGAGCGGTTTCAGACAGGAGAAATATTATTTCAGCCTCGCATGGCAGGATTGTATGTACACTTTTCATAATATTTGTTGGTTGTAGTATTTTAGGTGAAACCATCTCCTGAAGTTTTCTTTTTCTAGCATCTATATGATGATCTCAGTTGTTTATAAAGGTTTCCATGGTATAATTCTTCAAGCTTCATTCTTGATGTCCTTGAAGTGCCAAAATAAGTAATAGATGGAATTCACAAGGAAGAAACGTGATGATTTGTCCTCTCATTATTGTTGTTTGGTTTCTGTCAATTGTTTATTTTGTAATTAATGGAGTATATAATAATTTTACAGGCAGGCAATGGGTCTGCATCAGGCGGTGGCGCTTTGCATGGATCACTGCCATGATGCTGAATTAACTGCAGATGATAATTGGTACAAAACCGTTGTGCTGGCCGGAGGCAGTGCATGTTTGCCAGGATTAGCAGGTTTATACCCTCCTCCTTTTCTTAATGAAAAAGGCTGAAGTTTGTATGCTAGATAGAGAAAAGGCACAAATTTTTGGTTTGCAATTGGGAAGAATTTAAAATTCAGAATCGGGATAATCGTTTTTGGAAGAAATGATTTGATGATATGAGTTAAGTGTCCATTCAAAATTAAGTTTCAATGTTTTGGAAGTGAGTTTTGTTTTGGGAATTCCGTTGTAAGTAAAGTTTCAATTTGGAAGATCCAAACAAACCCAGAAATACTAGTGTGATGTATGCTGGAAGTTGATTGCGTTCTTTTTGTTCTTTTCCAGCTAGACTAGAGAAAGAACTGTACGGATTTCTGCCAAGTTCCTTGTCCAACGGAGTTCGAGTTTTACCACCCCCTAATGGCACAGATTCTGCCTGGTTTGGAGCGAAGATCGTCAGCAATGTAAGTGGTAGCTGTATTTGCCAAACTCTGCCTCTCTTTTCCATTGCTTAATGCATGTTTGATATACTAGCACTGGCTGTAGGTCAATAGTTGGATTTGCTTTAGCACTTAAATTGCACAGAGTACGGGTAGTAAACGATGGCTGTGCAGTTCAAGTGCAAGTTAGTCATCGTTGCTTATGGTTTATAAATGTTCCTCTTATTTTGTGTTGCATACAGTTGAGCACATTTCCTACATCTTGGTGCATTACTAAAAACCAATTCCGGCAGTGGCCCAAGCGGAAGGTGTTGTGGTGAAACTTAACGCGATCACTCTTCACATCAATTATTCAAGGTTAGACAATAATACTATCAATATCATGAATAAGACCTCAAAATAATTAAAAACAGTATATATAAACACTTCCTTCATATCCAATCAATTAGTCCATAATTTGTTGAGATGTTCTTCAAACTTCAAACCCGAGGGTAATTGTACTAGTATAAATTAGTTTTGGCCATACTCCTATGAATTCTTCTTTGTATCGTCATAGATGTATATATACATACATACATAAATATACGTAGAAATATTTACTTTGATTCAATATAGTAGTAATAAAAAAGTAGTCGTGTTTGTTTGTTCTCTTGGAGGCTGTGTTAACATTTGGAAATGTTGGACACCACCTGAACTTAATTTATCGGCTTGTGACAGTTGTTAGTTTGTATGTATTTTTTATGCAAAATATAGAAGTGTTGGAACTTTTAATTTGATCTCATCAATTCAAATATACATCCCAACAAAATCAACACATATTGGTTCTTCTCCTTTCAAAATTTTTAAAGGGTCAATGGCCGGAATTAGCATAAGGTTGGAAAAGTTTGCAGTATCCCGAACGACGTCGTTTGCTGTAAATGGTGTACATGATGACACGTGGATTATAATCGAACAAGCCTCGTCGGAGTTGAGTGTGATGTTATAATTGCATAAAGATAAAATGTGATGTTGTAATTGTCACTTTTAAGGCCGTCATCATAGGTCTCTACTGAAGCAAGAGGCCTATATATTTATGGTTCAAGTTAGACTAAAGTGTGGGATGCCTTTTCATTTTATATGAATTTGTGTTTAGTTTATACTAGTTTGTTAGAATTGTGTTAGTGTTGTAGTTTATATAGAATTATTTGTGATCTTATATAATGTTAACTTGTATCCATATAAATATTAAAAAAAAAAAAGTCATTTGGGTAAAGAGATGTGTTAATTTTGGCAATTAATTCTTTTTGTAATAGGATGTTCTTTGATGTATGAATATTTTTTATACTTGATTTTATTTTAAATCAGGCCAATTAATTCTTATTTTGTGCATTATTAATTCATAGATTTTGTTCATATTTTTTTAAATTCTTGAATCTCACATCGAAATTTGTAGTAGTTTCCACCGTCTCGAGAATATATATAAGGATTAGATACAATGTATTTTTTTCAATCAATATAATTTCATATTTAATAGTTTGGTCAAATAATAATTTGTTTTAGCCAATAAATATATATTACTCCTTCCGTCTCATTATTTTTGTCTTGAATTCTTTTTTGGGCTGTTCCGTTATTCTTGTCCTGTTTCCATAAAAGGAAATATGTTTCTCTCACAAAAAGTTATGGGCTCTACCACTTTCTATCTTTTTACCCTTTAAACACCCCCCTCCTTAATACACGTGTCCAAAAGAAATGAGACAAAAATAATGAGACCGAGGTAGTACCATATATATCGCTTGCCCGATTTGCGGTCGAATTAGATAGTTTATGTTCAACTCATTCTCGCATCCCTATATATTAAAAATAGATATTTTACCTTTTGTCCAAAAAAAATAGTTTTACGAGTCATGACATATGAGGACTTTTGCATCAAAGGGTGTTCGGATATAAATTTTCAAAACAACTTCTTCAATTGATTCAAATGATCCCTGGTATTATTTAATATTGTTTAAAAATCTATAAATATTCCCTCAAAAAAAAAAATCTATAAATATATACCATCGAATTCAAATAAGATGGCTTGATCATATATTGTAAATATTACTTAATTAAAAGATCTTATTCGAATGGACTCTTTAATTTAGATAAATTGAATTGGTCTCATAATTCTTTTTTTTTTTTTAATCAGTAATAGAGAAATTTCATAAACTTCATATTCCAACCCTTAAACGGTGCACAACCGTACAAGTGATCTCGAAATTAAGTTAAAAAATTCAAATATAATGTCTATTTTAAATTAAAATCTCGATCAAGAAATACACATTATACATTTTAGTTAAAAAGTTAAATAAGAAACAAGAATCCAGTTAAAATAAATTTAAACTGCTAATCTTTGTATGATCTTCAGTGTCATAAAAGATTCATCATTACAATAGGCAAAAAAAATATTATTATTATATATAAAAAGCATGTTTCTACTTTTAAGATGGTTTCTACCAAATCTCATCACTCTATATATATATATATCATCGAAATTTACAACACTTTTCACATTCCAGTTAGCTAGTAAATAGAAATGCAAGCAACTTGGGACACTTCCCCTTATGCTTCTTGCTATAACCAGCAAAACCAAGATTGTGTAAAACTTTTCTCAAACGCACTTTAATTTTCCGCGGCTTAATTTCATCATCGATCACTGAAAACCTATTACAAAAATAGTAATGCACACTCTTGACAACAACAACAAACAACGTGGAAATACAAAAAATCCTTCCTTGTTAACACTAGTAGTAAATTTGATTTTCCCAATAAATATAACAAACGAATACAGAGTTACCTTGCACACTTCAAACAAATAGAAGCGACAGAATGAGGGTGAGGGCGGCGACAGGCAGCATCTTGTATTCGATCTGATTTCCGCTGTTGATATCACTAGTTTTCACTGATTCTGCTGAAGATCCTGGAGGTAGTGCAGGGCATTCGAGGCCTTGCTTTCCCTCGCGGCACTCGCTAGCGAATAAGCCCGGTGGGTACTTCCCAGACAGGTTGATATAGCTGAACATCGTTGAAGCACAGTCGTTGGACAAATCATTCAACTCGTCCACAAATGGACACGAGAACTCCTTCAAAGCTGGACAGCACAAGTTTGGTAGGTATTGCGGTCCCTTGCATTTGCTGGTGATGATAGTATAGTTCTGAAACTCGAAGTTTACAGGGCATGCTGTGGTGCAAATTAGGAAATCATCAGCTCAAACTCAATCACACACAATTCTTCAATACAGTGTTGAACAGATTAGAGGTGCATATTACATTCACTAAATCACATTTTTCTTAGCTAGAGATTGTGATTGGGAAGAAAAGCTAAAGAACGGGATTGCAATACGTGCCCAGCCCCCCAAATATAGTAAAGGTTTTGTAAATAACGGGATTGCAATACATACCCTCTCAATCGCGAGATGTACAAAGCCTCTCAATCGCGAGATGTACAAAGCCAGACTTAAACCGTGCATGCAAGTGTTCGTTAATGCTTTGAATTAGAACTATTAACATCCGTCAAATTAGGAGAATATTGTAACTATTACAAACTATTAGATAATGAGTGAGCAAAATTTAGTATCTAATTCAATGAGGTGGCATTTGGAAAATCCAAACACAGAAACACCTTTCTCGCTAAACATCCTCCAGCAGATAGAGGAAGACCAAAGAAACTAGTTTAATTTAGTAATAACTTCAAAATAGTCCAGCCAGCAAATCATGCAAGATGCCAACAATCAAATTAGTCTTGCTTTGAGTTTCCATACATTATATCTAACGGGACAAAATGTTAGCATCCCAAACTATGCGAGTTAGAACCGAACCATGCTTGTTTCTAACTTCGCAACCTAAACTTTTATCTGTTACAAAAACCAAACTCAACTTTGCAGATTTTACAAATAGCTATTTAAGCTTAATTTTCGACCATTTATTTCTCCGGATGGCATTGACATGGCTTTCAAGGATTAAACAGTCACTGGCACCCACATTTTCCTCTCCCAACAAAATTTGGCACCAACAAATCATTAATTCTGTGAATTAGTGCAGGAAATAACTACATTCGGCCAAAATTTATTCTCAAATAATTATTTGCAATTTCAAGTTTTCAACTATTCATTGGATTCTAATATTCATGCCAAATTCTTTTAGGAAAGGGGAAACTGAAACTGGAATGAATATTTAGTTCTTATATAACCTTTAAAAAGGACATTAATGGCCGAATCAATGGATTGCAATCTGAAAAATTCGCAAAGTTGAGTTGGCTTTTTGTAACAAAAAAGAAAACGGTTGAAAATTTTCAAAACTGAAAAATTTCGGTGGCAAAACAAAATTTTCTCCTTATCTGATTTACTAAAAAGAGCTAACAAATTTTCCTTAAAAAAAAAGAGCTAACAGATTCGTCAAATTTTAAATAATAACCTTCCAAATTACTCTTGGACACCATAAATAAATAAAATCTAATACAAAATGGTAAACTAAGGATAATTAGGAGAGAGAGAGAGAGAGAGAGAGAGAGAGAGAGAAGGTACGTTTCTTAGCTTGAAGGAGCCTCCTCTCACTCAAAACTGCAGATCCAAATACACCATCTGCATCAGGTAAAACAGAACGAAGATAAACGATCAGCAAAGTACATAATTTCAACCAACATATTGCCATTACAATAAAACCAACTGAATCCGAGAAACCTGAAATGAAAGTGGAAGCGCAGAGAGAGGTAGAAAGCGAGAAACAGACAACCAGAATCAAACAGAACTTCATCTGAGTTAAATTCAGCATCCTTGTGTTTTAGATAGCTCGGTTTCCAGATCCAATTAAATCAGTTTCTGTGGGCACAATCTCATAAAACTGTCGCCAAAAAATGGCTTCAGGCTGAAACGGTAATTTCTTGCAGATCTCTCTCTCTCTCTCTCTAGATTTCCGGTATATGCAATAAATTAGCTGAGAGCATCATTAATATCCCGTAGTTGGAAGGAATATATTTCGCAAACGGTGTGGATAGATAGATTTTAGATCAAATGGAAAATTGTGGAATTATTGCGTTAAATTAAATGTATCTATATAATTATTACTATAATTTTAATAATAATTTATAAAGAAAAATGGTTGGGAAAAAGGAACATGGAGGGCAGACAGCCCACTGCCAGTTATATTCACGCGAAAACTCATTTTCCAGCCTTCCGAGTTTATACCACCAACTCTAATCTTTTGATTAATTTAAAAAGGATAGATACATCAATTTTGATTTTTGATCAACTGAGTTTTTGCTTAAAAATATGTAGAAATTCGGACTTTTTAATTTTTATCATAATTGTCAAATTCCGATCAAATTAAAGCTCGTGCAACACATCTAAAGGTTGACGTGGATCATCAGCAACGTAATACTCGTATGATGTCATTTTGCACGCGACTTTTAAAACTTGTTCCAAATTACCTAAATTTTATATAGACGAATAGATATTTACATGATTCCAAAATCAAAACCGATATGGCAACTACATGACAAATCCAAACTGAATTGATGAATTTGATAATTAATACGATGAGGTTTGATTATTAAAAGTTTAAAAAATATCAAAACTAATTTTCACATACAATTACAAGTGCGATATGTGTGCAAAAAATTAGAGGGTATTTTAGACACTACCTGAAAAGTAGTCACAAAGTTTCCTTTTTTTGTTTATGCAGATGACTTGCAAAAATTGTTTGTTAGGGCACCCACAACGGTGGGTGCGATAGCCGGCTCGAACCGAGTGTCTATCGCACCCCACCGTTGGCGGGACGACCCTATCGAGCGGAAGCATGATAGAACAGGACGAGTCCAATCAGATTTATTAATAAAAAAAATATATAATAAAATGAAGATGACTGTTGGCCACCTTTTTTCGACCGTTGGCAACCATTTTCCGATTGGAATAGTCGTTGCTTGCAACGGCTGTTTCAGCCATTATTTAATTTTATTTTTTTTTAATTAATGTAATTTTCATTTATTTAAATTGTGTAATTTTTTTTTCAATTAATGTAATTTTCGATTTTTAATTAATGAAAAATTCAGTTTTAAGAAAACAAATTATATCACGCATGCTATCATGCTTAATCATTGTGAGACTGGGCACAATAGTGGGACCACATCGACATCATGCCTCTAAGAGGCGCAACCATTGTGAATGCTCTTATGAAAAGAAAAGAAAAAAAAAAATAGGACCGCGTTCATATAGTATTACGTATACGAATACGATATGGATCCGACACGAACACGATACAAAATTAATTCCTTATGTGTTCGTGTCATGTTTTGGTGCCGGTTTAAAAATTATCGGTCATAGAGAAATGCATGTGTTATCACAAAATGAACGAGGAATATGTTTCTAATATTCTTGGAATGAAGCGTTATTATATCTACAAGACGCGTGGATGTGCAAACAAGTGCCATATGCGAAATTACATTAAAATGCAAATTGAAGTTCCGTAATCTGTAATCCTAGCAATTTTCCTCATCACACACACACACACACTTGTCATTGACTTTTTTAGCTAAAAATGCAAAAGTCCACGTCGTGGAAGCCTCAACTTTAGACATTCGTTGCAGCTGTTGTAGTACTAGTCTATGCGGGACAGCTTTCATTCGCAACTTCTTCTTTTTTTTCTTTTTTTTTTATTATCACATTAATTATTATAGAACAAACCAATATTTGAGCTCCTTAACATATAAAATAAAGATGGATATTTCCTCACCAGGCAGGGGCCACTTGAGATATATGAATATATGATACAGTACTAAAACATCATCATCAATTCAAACCTGCTTCTACATGCTTGCTCTATTTTTTGACATGGCGACAATATGTACTGAGAAATGAGAACACCTAATCTAGTTATTCGCAGCCATCGGAGCATTCCAACTTAAATGCTTTTGCTGCTTCGTCCTGTCCGCCTTCTTCCATTCCGGCTGCTATCAAATAAGTATGCCTTTACAATCAAGGAACTAACTTATGTACAAAGTATGCACTTCCCACCATCATCAACTCTGCATTGTAAAGCTACTCTTTCGAATACAACAAAACCTCGACATAGAGAGAGCTGCTGCTGCATTTGCAGATTCATCCACTCATCGGATAGATATTCATTCCTCAACTTTGATTGACCGGCCCGTTGCAGAGTCTGTCCACTGATTTTAAGCTTCCAACATTCCCGCATTTAACAGAAAAACCTTCGTTTCTGCAAATAAAAGTCCAAACTACATCTCAACACTGCACTAACCAAACAATGCAGACCGTTTGGGGATAGGGGATGGAGGTTCTATCATAAAGATTTTTAAGGAAATTAATTCCAGAGAGAACGGATTGAAGCCCTGCTGGGCCAAATGGCTTACCTGAAACTCGGACTCTTGCAAGTTCTCCAGAAACTCTGCAATCTGAAGCTGCTTCACCACTGTAGCGTGTAGCACCTGGATATAAAAAGATTCATTTAATTCATCCCGACAAAAATCAACATGCAAGGAGCAAATTTGGTGGACAGTTACCCTCTTTGTCTTCTCAAGATCACACTCCATGTTCTTGATCCTGTCGAGAGATTGATGAAGAATTTGGTCCTTCTCAGCTGGAATTTCAGTAGGTTTGCTATTCAGTTCTTCCAGCAAACTTTCAAGTCTTTGGAGACGTAATACACATGGACGAACCATCTCCTGTTTTTTAACAGCTTTCTCGTAGACATACGGGTTGGTTTTTGGTTCAGGGTCATTTCTTAAACCCTTTGGTGAGGAAATATTGCACTGTCTCCTACAATATTCAATAGGTATCTTCTGGACAACTGCCAAAAGCTTGACCACAAAAAACATTAATGTTCTTGACGTATAATGGAAACTTCTCTTCACAACTTTCTCCCGGATGACATCCAGTTTATACTTGATAGTACCTGACACAATCCCATAGCACAATCTTAAGCAATAAAAAAACTATAGGGATATGGCTAGTGTAATTTATTAGTTGGAAAAAAAACAATAAATGTTCTGCATCACATAATCTAATATAGAAATTCTTTACACGACTAACAATGATGAGGAAGTGGTTGTCAAGTGTATCTAGCACTTATTATCCACATTGTAGAGAGCTAGAGATGTCTGTGTAAAGCAATTTAATATATTTTTTAGTATTACTTTGAACTGGTGAAAAGTGAAAACAAAAGGAGGCAGATTTTGAAGCAGAGAACTTAAAAAATGAATCCCATGATTTAATCAGATAGTAAGAAGAAACATAGCCACCACCAAGTCTTTACCGTAAAAGGAAAATAGAAGAGATGCATTGTCACGATTTGCTTTCTCATTCAATTGAGATTAAATGGAAGATAAATAAGGAAAAAAAAAAAGAACTAGTGATAGCTCATCAACATGCATCAAACAACAAGAGGACTGAATTGCAAACCTTTCATACTTGGTCTTGCATCAGCATCTGGATTTTTGACGTTGTTCATATCTATAGACTCATTATCCCCATCACTGCCCACTGCACTAAAATGCTCCTCACAACTATGATAGATATATGGATCTGATGTTCTGACCTGAAAAAAGTCAAATTCGTCAATCTATTCATGAGTAGGCAACCACACTCTATTGATGGCATTTGCTGCCAAACAAAAGTTCCATGATAAATACATGATAGGCTCATATGTTTAAGTTGGTATGTGCAGAGAGGGCGTGAGGAAGGAAGGGAGGGGAGGGGAGGGGAGGGGAGGGGAGAGGAGAGGAGAGTAGAGAGATGGGAGGAAGGAATTGATGTACTGTAACACCATAGTTCCGGTTTAGTTATTGTGCTTTGATGTATTTTGAGAATTACTAATGGTAATTTGCATGTAATCAGACTCCTTGCATAATCAGACTCACTTCCTCATGAACAGGAGCCAGTTTTGAAGTCACTGAGCTATTTTGTCTTGTTGGAGAACAAGGATCATCACCATCCGACCATGATTCAAGCATAGATGTATCATCACATCTACCCTGATAATTTGATACATCAAAATGTTATACAAGGCATAGCAAAAAACTGAAAAATGTTAAATATGAAATAAAACACGAACTACCTTTAATGGACGAATTTGAATATATGAGTCACTAGCTGATTTTGCAATATTTTTTACAAGAGCTGCTTCTGCATCGTACAGAACCTACAAAAAGACAGTTATTTACATTTTAACTTAAACCTACAGATAGATGGACTTCAACACTTAAGCAATGTTCAACAAGTCGCAAATCGCAAGTACACGAACTACCCTTAATTGTACTAACCTTGAGTATTTGAGGATCATTCCACGGACCCTTACTAGACCTTAGGCAACCTCCGTCAATATTGCAAGTGCATGTTCCACCCAAAAAGTCGGGTAATTGACTATGAATAAAACAAGAAATTGTTAGGTGACATTTTGTTGGAAAACCACATATGAGGTGATACAGAAGAGAAAATCAAACCTTGAATCAATAGCTTCCAGTAGTTTTCCCAGAGACTTGGGGTCCAAAACCTGTCCGACAAAGAATGTGAAAATCAATTAAGGCGACTGGAAGTTGACCAAACAGAGATAAGGTGAGAAAGGACGATGTATATCCGTACATGGATTTTAGAGAGAGTTTTTGCATCCAGAAACTTCTGTGCAGCAGGCCAGAGCACCTTCTTAAATGCAGGTCCAGCATTAACGATGTACATACAGTGAAGTGTCTGCATATAAAAATTCAAAGACTTAAAAAAGGAATGGATGAATAGTCTGAAACAAAAAACTAATAATAATAATAATAATAATAATGATGATGATGATGATGATGATGATGATGATGATGATGATGATGATGACAAATAAAACTATAATTATAATTATTACCTCTGGGTAGTAGCTATTATCAATCTTTGTCATGGAAGACAGTAAATTAGTAGCAGTCTTGGTGAAATTTTTTATCCCCTGCAATGACCATCCTTACATTATTCTAGGCCAACAAAATATAATTTCATATTTGTCAATATATATGAAGAGAAAAAAAAATTAGAAATAAAAACACAGAACATATTCCTGAGTTATGCCGTTCAGAGCATTATCGCTCTAGAAAAATATGCATTTGATGTTATATCAATCTATCTGGAACATGAAGAAACGGATTATTGCAAAGACAGGATGTGACAGTCTATTTTATTCGCAGAACTTCCAGTTTTTTGGGAGGAAAGAACTTTCAAAAAATTATTCAAAGAATTTTCATGAACTAAGCTTGCTTGAGTGTTGATTTACTAACCAGGCCTTGTACATCCAGAATTGTGGTGGATGAACATATCCGTCTCTTTGCAGAAATAGAACAAGCTGGGAACTTCTCAAAAATAGCCTTCTCAAACTCCTGAACATGATATTTTAAATACCGCTCAATAGAAGTGATGCGCATTAATTTGCCAGGGTGGGCTTTCCCAAGCCTTTCAATGTATATAGGTCTTCCTTCTCTGTCAACTCCATGGTATCCTTGGGGATAACATTGTAAGACTTCCTCCATCTCCGTAAATTCGAAGTCCTGAAATATATGGTACACATTTTATTACAGAATGATGACACAATCATTAAGCCCCCCACACCACACCGATAATACATATATGAATGGGGAAAAATATATGCGAGTGTCTGGAGATATCCACTCAGAACTGCTTTATTGCTTTATCATGTACACTACATACCTCCAGAATGGTGTCTGCTCCATACTCTCTCCTCCAGTTAAGCATTTCTTTCCACATCTGGATGGTCTTGTCAATGTTGAAATCTCTTGCTTTCAAGAATCTGCATCACAAAACAATAGTATTAACGGTTGGGTTACTGCAACAAAATAAAACACGGTGCAACGTTGTATGACATGGTAAAGATGGGGGAGTCTGGGAATGGCCAGTATTCATGCATCAAACAAAATGAAACACGCAACGCTTCATTTGATTTGATCAATCTCGTATTTAAATATCATCATGCGAAACACGGTTTAATTTTAAATTGCCCAGGTAAAATGAGTAAGGGCAAATAGCCAAGTTCCTACAAATGATCAACCTTCCAACAGCCCCAGATGCTATGAAGTCTGAAGTCGGCTATGCCATTGGATGGGAATCTTATTAGAATACTGATTGAGAAAGTCAGACCGGAGAATGCTCACCTCAACAAAGTATGGTAATCATCAAGTTTAACTGGCAGCAATTCCCTATCCAGGAGTTTTTCACGCAGATCACAGACAGCACTCTCCTCTCTTGCATCCCGTACATCCTCAATGGAAATGGAAGGCACGCCAAAGTGAACTTTCCTTTTCCCTCTTTTCTTGAGAGAATGAGTAAACTTGTTTGAAGCATTTATAGCCCTTTTCCTAAAAGCCCCAATTTTTGATTTCCTCCTCTCATCATCAGAGTTCTCATAATCCGATTTCCTCTCCCTTGTGTCGTCATAAATATCGAATCCATCTAGGCCTAACATATTGAGAAAACACAGAGAAAGTCAGAAGCCAATAACATGATTCCAGAGCTTTTTTTTTTAAATGTATTTGTATAATAAGCATTCAAATTAACAAAAAGCAGCAGATAAATAGCCACCCACCTGACATTACGGCCAGGTCCACGATGTAAAGTACAAAGGAGAGGAAGTTAGATCTTCAAACTTCAAGTCACCTGGTGCAGAAACAAAACGATTGACGCCCAAGTTGCACTGCATTATGGATGAAACAAATTTATTAGTAACAAATTTATAATATACGTATAATCTAATGCTCAAACCATATAATCAGGAATGGGTAAAGCCAGATACATGACCTATGTGCTTTTACGATACAAACATTCAAATAAAGCCATAGTTAGTCTAGGAATTACTTGTGCCCAAAACATGAATGATAAGCAATCTCAAAGCTATTCCATCCCAAGGTTCTTAACAACTAGTTTCATCTAGTTGCGCGCAAAACACAAACTTAAAATGGAAGTAATTTTTGAGACCGTGCATTCAAATATAAAAAGACAGGAAAAAAAAGTATTGTTAAAACTCTCAATCACATTCTCCGCATAATTTCTCTCTACGTAATTTGATTTTAGTTCTAGAGTAGATCTACCTCAATCTCGCAAACGCCATAAATCAAAGGGTGCTCTGTGTAATTAACTGTTTTATTGCCAATTAACACCTCAAACTAGCTAAGACAGCAATAACATCAGATTAACAAGATCAAGCTCAATGAGAAGTAATCAAGCCATAAAAAATAATCTATTAGAAAACAGCTCAATTGTCGGCGTCCTTCATTCAAACGACACAATCAAAAACAAGGAAAAAATTGAATACTTACGCTACCCTCATAAGCGATAGGAGGAACGAATTCCATTAGTGAAATTAGATCACAAGCACAATATTTCTCCCTCCCGTTCATACATTCTACATTAACATTAACAATCTTCATATAAAGGAGAAATTTAACAATGCCATTTAAATTCCTCTCAGATCTCGCATCGCGTTAGATTCAAAAAGCTCAAACAAGAACAAAAAAACACAAAACAAACAATTCCACACATAAAAAACACGACTCTCTCCGTATTCAATCAATGCGTAATCACGACGAAAAGCAGGCAGCCATCGAAAAGCTTACATTAAACCGCAGAATCCGTAGCAGCTGGATCGCAACCGCGAAAGCTTACTGCATTGATTTCTCCGGTCTCGAATTCATAGATATGTGCCAAATATAGGTATATAAAACAGTATCCTGGAAGAATACGGAGGTCCTAAAAGGAATTTTTCTCGACAAATTAAAAAAAAAAAAAAAATCGAGCAGTGAGGATTGAATGAAAACGAAAGATCTAACGATACGCTAATTTTCTGTTTGTTGAATTTAGGGAGATAATGCATAGATATACGTATAGGTGTGTGCAGCTTTCTCCTTTATTCTCTCAATTATATTTCACACACAACCAAATTATGAACCTTTTGGATGTACATCCATATTAAAATATTAATAAAATATTTTATGTGACATGTTGGAGATATTAAAATATTATTATTATACGAGAGGTGGTGTACTATATATACCAGAAATTCTATTATGGGTGTACATGTAGTACACTCATCTCTCACATCTAAATTCTATTATGGGTGTACATGTAGTACACTCATCTCTCACATAATAATATTTTATTAATATAAATTATATTAATATAATATTATCATGTGAGGGAGGGGTGTACTACATGTACACCCCTAATAGAATTTCCTCTAGATATACACAACAATCTTATTATGTCATAAGGTTATCATGCCAAGAAGTAGTGAACTATTATCTTCGTTCCAGATAAGTGTGGTTCGGAGAGGGGGCACGGGTTTTAAGAAGATGTGTAGTGAGTGGAGAATGGAATCCACTTTAATGTAGTGTTAGTTACTTTTAAGGGTAAAAGCGTAAAATTTTAAAGTAGGGTTATATCCATTTAAGGAAGAACCACACTTATGGGGATGGACGAAAAAGGAAAGTAGACTACACGGAGGGAGTACATGTACACTATAATAAAAATTTTCGAAGCTTAATACTTGAGATCTGGAAAATATTAATAAAATATTATTATGTGCCCTAAAATTTCTGGAAGCTTTGCTATTTGGTTTCCTATTTTCTTCATTGCTTATTTTGTCACAGCTGCCGACGTGTCATTTCCTTTTTCCTTAGTTTTTAATTAAAGGGAGGTTTATTAATTTAAGAAGGAATATAGAAGGTGCGAACAAACTGTTGCTGTAGCGGTAAAACCGGAACGGGAGAGAGAGAGGAGAGAGGAATAATAATAGGCGTATAATATAATGAAAAAAGTTGGGGCGTGCCTGTAATTTTGCACTTTTGGGTTTAAAAATGAGGTAAAAAGTCGTTGCACGCAACAGTACTTTCCTGTTCTGTTTAGCTACAGCCTACACTATAGCTGCTGCGTAGGGTTGTCCGCCTCCTGTTTTTTACCCGGGAACGAGGTGAAATTGGATTCTACCTATTTTTCTTTTCTTTTAATTTTTTTTTAGAGTAAACGCTTCCATCTTGTAAATCCATCCATCACTTACTAAGACCATCTCCAATACTAGTTCGTATCAAAATACAACATTTTCAACACAAATATACAGTAAAATCAGTAAGTTATTTCCATCAGTTTGTTCTATATTTTTACATGAAAACAAAATATTCTAGAATATTTTATTTTTTTGTTTAATAATTAAAAATATAAATTATATTTTTGTCAATTAATACAGAATAATAACAAAATTCATTAATAAATAAATAAAATTACAAACATAACTAGCCTCATTAAACTTATTACCGTACAATCAAATTGAACTTTGTCGCATAGAGCTAGCAGAAATCTTTCGTGAAACCAACGAGAATACAACCAAAAGAATAATACAGGAAAGAGAACAAAATAAGAAAATGGAGTATAATATATAACAAGGAATAAATATAACAACAAAAATAAATTGTAAAATGAATACAGCAATGAACAATGTTGCACTAAACCTAAATTAACACTGTTCAAATCTCCATAATACAGCTAATTTTTTGCGCTAATTGAGATAGAAGAGATAAAGAAGAATAGATAGAAACGAATAATAAGATATGAACTACTAATCCTCTTGTATATAGGATACCTAATCTTAATAATAATAATAACTATATAAATATACCAAATACTACCTAAATATATCTATAGAGTAGATTCCTATCAATTAAGATGTGATACTAGTTCTTTTTAATATCACTAACCACACCCACAACGTTATGCCATTATTTAGGACAAGGACTTGAATATCGATTGGACAGAATCTAATGATCAAGGTGATGGTGCATATGAATCTAACTTAGTAAATAGCATATGGGATTTTCATGTAATGTGAGAAACACTTGTATATAGTGATATAGTATAGGTACCGCCTATAATTATCTATACTTTGGGTTATTCAAGTAAAAATGCCGAAATAATAGTTTAAAATAGTATTTACCCTTTGAACAAAAAATAGGAATTTTTATGTCGTTATCCACATGGATTTTTTACTCTCAGCTGTCATGGCAAAAAAAAAAAGAGTTGTAAGGATATTTTAAAAAAAATTGATAGTATATGTGTATTTCATTGTAATTAATCATACGACGACTGAAACCGAAATAAAATAAAGATATAAAATAGCATTTAACCTATACTAGTAAGTAGCCCGTCGAAATTCGACGGAAAATAATTTTATGTTTTAATTTATATGTATATATTTAAAAATAATTTTATATCTTATTTAAAAGTTGTTATGTTGTTCGCGTTAATTATTAATCAAACTTAGAAAATTATTTTATTTCACGTATCTAAATTTATAATTATGAATGATAATGGATCGGGTATATTCAATCATTATGAATTTTCTAAATCTAATTTATTTAGAATTTTTCTACATGTTCGTCCTAATCTCGGTTAAAATAGTGATTTTACTGTACATACTCGTCTCAAATCCGTTGAGTAATACTCGATAAAAATATGAACACTCAAAGTAAAATTAATTAAAATTAGTAAAAATCATTCTTTCTATGTTATTTGAACCGTCTCGTTGGTTTATGCTAAATTACTCGATAAAAATCTAAACAAAGTTAATATTAATTAAATAAGACAAAACTTCTAACATAATTTAATTTTTTTGTAAGAGTTGTAATAGGATTATACCTAGAGGTGTTCGCGGGCCGGTTCCGGTTTGAGAAAATTGGAACCGGAACCGGCCTGCCATAGCCCACGGTTCCGGGTCGGAACTGGCCCGTATTGGACGGTTCCGGTTCCTGGACGGTTCCGGTTCCGGGTCGGAACCGCCGGTTTAGGGTCCGAACCGCCTAATTTTTTTTTAATTTTTTTATCTTTAAAAATATAAATTATATTGTAATTCAAACTCATAAATCATCAATATAATGTATAAAATCGATAAAGAACAAAATATATCTTCATTCATAATAATATGTGATCAATTACAAATGAAAATATATAATTATTCAAACACGGTTCCGAACCGGAACCGCCGGTTCATGTTCGAACCTTATTATTATTATCATTATTTTTGGCTTTTTTCATTCAATTTACCATTGTAATTGTCATTTTTGATCCCTAAGGGATATAATTAACATGAATTAACACAAAATATAATTTAAAACTAAAAAACTAAAAAAATTACCGGAACCGCCAGTTCACGGTTCCGAACCATTGGAACCGGAACCGGCCCGTCTACCCCACGGTTCCGGTCCGGAACCGGCCCGTTGACCACGGTTCCGGTTCCGTTGAACACCTCTAATTATACCACTGAATTATGATTCTAAAATTAATTAGTAAATTATTTAATTACAACATTGCCCTTAAAATAGATACAGTATATAATAGGGGTATATTAGGCAAACTCAATTTTGTTACATACTCTTCTCAAATCCGTTGAGTAATACTCGATAAAAATATGAACTCTCCAAGTAAAATTAATTAAAATTAGTAAAAATTCCTCTTTCTATGTTATTTGAACCGTCTCGTTGGTTTATGCTAAATTACTCGATAAAAATCTAAACAAAGTTAATATTAATTAAATTTGTAAAAATTATTCTTTTTAAGTATATTTGAACCGTCTCGTTGGTTCATGCTAAATCGATATCTCTAATCTATGCCAAAATGCTGAAAAAAAATATTTACATCTTCAAAGTAATATTAATTAAAATTACTAAAAACCATTCTTTCTATGTTATTAAATTACTCGATAAAAATATAAACAAAGTTAATATTAATTAAAATTAGTAAAAATCCTTCTTTTTAAGTATATTTGAACCGTCTCGTTAGTTCATGTTAAATCGATATTTCTAATCTTTGCCAAAATGCGGAAAAAAATATGTTTATATCTTCAAGTTTTTTTGTTCTTTTCTTTAGCTACCTATCCCACATTTGATTCAATGTATATATTTTATAGAAAGCACCAATCGAATTTTTAGAAAAACATGAATGGAAAATAAAAAGGATTCCATATAGACATGTTGATTAAATATATTTATTTAGTCTTTCATAGGGATTTTCATATACAAATTTTCTATAGATTATTATATATGAATTAAGAATGTATAAAATAAGGGTTTATAAGAATGCATTCCGAAATTGTTATTATTTTAATATGGATAATAGAAGAATTTAATTAAATAGAGGGAAATATTAATATGAGATGTGATTAATAGATAAACATGTGATATTTCAAGAATATGAAATTAATAAAAATAAAAAATTAGAATATATATGAATTAAAATTAGACAAATTACCAGAATAAAGGAAAATCTGAACGGAGCACCGTGGATGGGGCAACTTTATTTTCGTATTAGTAATAGATATATAATTGTTCAAAACTTTAAAATTCACTAACAAGAATAACTCATCAAAAAGAAAGAAAACATATTCTTTAATTCATCCACTGTCAAGCGTTCGTAAATTTATTCGAGTATATAACAACTTGCGTCTTTTTATTTGGTAAACTTATGTCGACATGATTGTCTGGGTGAAATGTACTTAATTTTTTTTATTGTATAAGTGGAAAGAAAATTCTATTAAGGGTGCATGTATATGTAGTACACACCCCTGACATGATAATATTTATATTATTAAAATATTATCATGTGAGATGTGAGTGTAGTACATGTACATGTATGATAGAATTTCTCCAGTGAAGAATAATAAATTAAAAGTTATAAAAGAAAAATGCATTCTAAACTGTGTTTTTTCGGAGCATTTGGAAAGCTAGAAATGTGCTATTTTAACGGGATCAATCTTTTTTCTATTCTTCATTTATTCATTCTTTTCATGATTGGTGTTCTAGTCCGTTTGCTTGCATTCCGTCTATTCTTAAATAAGATGAGTTTTGTGGAACGAGGATGATTTGTAAGGGTTTCGAGTACCCTTGTACTCGTTTTAATGTTAATTCTCTTTTGACTTAAAAAAAACATTCTAAAACAATGAGTCAATAATGTATTCAACTCATCTTAATTAATTCTTAAATACAGTACATTATATATTAATTGCCTTGTCTCAAAGGTCATTTAAGTACACCATTATCGGGCATTCATCACCATTGACCAATAAACTCGAATTAAATACGTGCATAACATATATTTACGTATATGATATATGTGCAATTTCTTTTTTAAATAATTTAGGTGGTCCCAAAAAAGGTCAAACAATTTAAAATCCAAAGGGTCAAAGATTTGATTTACGTACAATTGAAGAAAAAAATAATGTAGTATAACAAGGCAGTGGGTTATGTATAGTGGGCTACAAGGTAGCAACATATTTAACTTTATACACATGTGGAGAGTTGTGTAATAATTTTGTTGTCTTTGAAAAAAGTAAGTGTCAGATCACTGGTTTCAAGTTATCACAATATTTCCATTCAAAAAGATTTTATTGAGTTACAGAATTAGATCTTCTATAATAACACCATTGAGAAAAAGATTGAAGAAAAAAAAGAAGGGTTTCTTTGATTAAAGTGTTACGTTGGATTTTGATTAAAGTAAAGTACAATGTTAGGTTTTGTAAGTTAAATTCAGGTGCAAAAAATACAATCCTAAAAAGTTGATATTCATGAGACAATGAAATGAGAAAAAAGGAAGAATGAAAAAGTGATTTTTTATTTTTATTTTTATTTTTTTTTGGAATTGTGAAAAAGTGATATTGAAATGCATGTACAGTGTGTATAAAGATGATGCGGAAGCACGATTACTGTCCTTTTAGTGGTACAAGTCGTATCGCACCTTTTTCTACATTATGTAATAAAAAAATCTAGATTTATTTTTATTTATATAGGCTTGTTTTCTTTTTTCGGATGTCCCAAATATATAGGCATGTTTCCATAAAAAGTAATGTTTTTTAGCTCATTTACTAATATATCCCTATTTAATTCTTTGATTAACTCATAAAAAAATACATAGTCAAATAATAAATAAGGGCATATTAAGAAATTTACTATATAATTTACTTTTCCAATAATTTTTCTTAATCCTTGTGAAAATTTCAATCCGCCTATATAAATGGAACGAAAGAGACTATTATTTTATCAGTGCTTTTTTTTAGCTCTATGTAATAAAGTATCTCCAAATTCGCAAATTCCTCACGGGCATGACTAACTGACACTACTATTAAATTTAACGGCGAGGTCAAAAACCCCGTGATACTATTAAATTCAGTCTTAAGTAAAATAAATTTGATGAATTAATTATTAATATTGTCTTAACGAAAATGAACATTCTTGAAAATAAAAATAAGGGTTAATTTGATATAAATTCAAAAAGAATTCTGAAATTCCAATTTTTTCATAAACTTTTTATTTTGTTTTTAAATACATAAAAAATTTCAAAATTCTGATTTTTTCACGAACTTTTAATTTGTTTCAAAATTCATAAACTTTCAATTTTTTAGAATTTCCCCTAAAATTCTAAATCCATAAAGAATAACCTCTTAATTACACGTCGATGCTATTTCTAAAACATTGCATGTCACCGATTCCGGTGCCACGTCATTTTTTATTTAGCCGGAATCTAATTTCAGATGAAATTCAAGAAAATTTGAAAGTATGAATTTAGGATCGAAATTAAAAGTACATGGGAGAAACTAAAATTTCGAAATCCTTATGAATTTAGAAACAAAATTAAAAATTTATTGGAAAAACCATAATTTCAGAATTTTTTATGGATAACCTAAAAATAAAATTAAAGGGAGGCTAGAAATTGTGGGCTGCACTGCGGAAGAGCAGAAGAGAATCCATATATGAAACAAGAACAAGAGCATCAACGTATTGGCAAATCAAAAAAGTTGTGAGTTGAGGTCAGTGGTAATTTTCAATCAATTGTTGTAGAAGTCGAAGTAGATATATGAATAAGAACAAAAAGGGGAGAGAAAAATAAAGTGTTTTTGTCACAGTGTGAATTTTGAGACATGAGATTTGAAAATAAAATACTAACTTTATTGTATTGTAATAGTATGAGAATATATCCAAGTATAAAAGTGCAGCGCAGGGGAATCTAAAAGATTACAAATCCATGGCTGCAGATTTGATGAGTGGATTCAATCAACTAGAAAAAAAGACTAACATAGCCTGGAGAATAGTGGGGATAATAGAACGCACAGTGCCAAAATCCTGTCAGAAAAGAAAATTAAGGGAAATCAGTCCAAGGTCAAAAAAGTAAAAACATAAAGAGGCTTGTAATTGGTTAAAGAGGAATTCTTGCGGATAATCAGTATTGCCAACTGCCAAGAAAAGAGGAGGATAGTTTTTTTTTAGGATAAAGAGAAGGATAGTTAGTTGTAAGAGCACAAACATCAGTGGGCGGAAGGGGGTGGGCGTGGGGTGGGCTACGCCGATGGCCCGGGCGGGCTTGCTGGGCGGGAGGATTGGAGGGCCACGTGGCAACACCTTATTGGACAACGGTTTTTTAAAAGAATAGGTGTGCCCACCACCATTTGTGCCTACCAATGTGGACAAAAATTTTGTGTCCATCCTATCCCACAAATAATAATTAAATATTTGTGGGCACAACTTTTTTGTGTCCACCAATGTGAGTGCTCTAAGAAAAAAACTCTTGCCATAGATAAAATACTCCATTTTGTCCCATTAAACTTATTTTGTTACTGTTTGGCGTGATTATTAAGCAGAAGCTTAAAAAGATACTCTCTCCGTCCCCGAATAAGTGTCGTATTTGGAAAAAAAAATTTATCCACGAAAAAGTGTCGTATCGTAGATTTTTATGCAAAAGTTATGTCAAATTTCCATGTTTACCTTTTTACTTCAATCAAAAAGTTACTTTCACATGCAATTATTAGGGGTATAAGGAGTCATTTTGCTCACTGTCTTGGTGTACGTATTTTGGCGGCTCGTGATACTTATTCGGGAGAAAGTAAGTATGTCCCACCACTTTTGAAGAGTTAATTATTTTCTTTTTGGAACAAAACAAGTTAATGAGACGGATTTTTTTTTTACTTGAGGAAAGGGGGTCAGTGAAGTTTGAATCCTAGACCTCATTGCTAACATATTAAAGTCTGCACTGTTTGAATGCTCCCTTAAGGACATTAATTTCAAGCACTTTTAATGAACTATAATATATATAAATAGTATATGTCTCCGTATATTAGAACGTACTATTTCATCAAATTAGAAAATCTTAAACAACCAAACTAACTCTGAATTAGTCATTTTGGTTTTATAGTATATAAAAATATAGTCACATGTATAATCTATGTAAAATCTAGTCAATGTGACTAAAATATCATTAGTTACATGAATTACACGAATATATGAATTATTACACGAATGCACAACAAGCTTATTTCGTGTATTCATGTGTTATCAAATTAAAAATATTACTCTCTCCGTTCACGAAAAAGATGTAAATATTTCCATTTCGGTCCGTCCACAAAAAAGATGCACATTCTATTTTTAGCAATATGACTCACACAATTCACTTAATTTTAACTCTCTATTCAACTCATTATTTACTTATTTTGCTATTATTGGACCCATCACAAATAACAACAAGTGAGACCCTTATTCTACTCACAACACACTCTGACTCATTATTTAAAAGTAATTTAAAAATATATAATAAGTGAGACCATTATTCCACTAACAACAAACTCAACTCATTTATTAAAACCCATGTCCAAACCAAATGTGCATTTTTTCGTGAATGGGGGAGTACTTTACAAAAAATGAAATTAAAATCTATTATTTTTAATAAGTTTAATGGAAAACAGCAAGTGCTAAAATAATAATTAAGGGCTAATAATATTGCAACTTCGTGGAGAAGAAGATGTATAATCTATACTAATACTAAATAAGAGAGTTGTAACTATATTAACAAGTTTGTCATTTTCCCTCCAAAACCAATTTAGTGGATAATAGGTCTTGAACTTTAAGTTATTTCATGAATGATGAATAATATATGTTGGTTAATTCTATACATCTCCTTTCTTGGTTATCATGTTTGACCTTTAAAAAATAATTATTTAATAAAATTGAATGATTATGAAATTTGGCTTATTTGGGATTATGTAATTGAATTTTCTACTTTTTATATTTATTATTTATACTAAATATTCTAATTTAACACAACACTATTTTGACTAAGATATTTAATTTTGATGTCAAAATATTTAATTTTGAAAAAATTAGCACAATGAATGGTTGCCAAAATAATTTTATTATTTTCATTATTTAGATTCGTAAATATTTAAGAAATATAATAGTGAAAAAATATTAAAAATTAAAAATATATATTTCGAGATGTTTGGAAGTTATCAAAAATGAATTATTAAAAATGCCAAAATTGGTTGAAATTTTTATAATGATTGTTCATCTTTAATTCTAATAACATTTTGAAATGGGTTTTAATCGAAATTGTATTTCCAAATATATATAAAAAAATGATTGTTTAGAGATGCTTAGAAGGTAATTGTTATACTATTTAAAAAAAATATTTCTTAAATTATTAATGTAATCAAATATTTTGTGTTTTATATTTGGATTGTTTATAATTTATAAATATTATTTAGATGTTTATATGTAATTATTTAATAGTGTATTTAAAGTTATGTACAAAGAAGTATATCATAATACAAAATTTAACATGTCATATTTATTAATGTTATTTGGATCGAATGTTTCTTTTTAAAAAAAAATATTGATGTAATGTATGAATTTTATATTTTATTATGTTATTCCATAATTAACATATTAGATGATTAATGTATTTTATTTGTGGCAGACAATTTTTCGACAACTTTATATGGATATTTCAAGAGTTGCAAATTGAAAAGGTTGAAGATATTGGTGTGTGGTAATGAGGAACACTCTTCAAAAACTATTGCATAAAAAGAAAATTTTCATAATGTTTGAAATATAATACTCTCTCCATCCACGAAATATATAACACGGCTTTAGTGACACGAGTTTTTATAATGTTTGTACATTATTTGTTAAGTAGAGAAAATGGACCTGTGAGGTAGGGGTGGCAATCGGGTCGGGTTGGGTCGGGTTCGGGTCGACCTGATTTCGATCCGACCTGTTAAGGCCCAACCCGAACTGTTAAGGATATGCTCAACCCGAACCCGAACCCGAACCCAACCCGAAATGACCAAACCCGAACACGACACGAACCCGACATGAACCCGAAATTGACAAGATAATATTCGGGTTGACCCGACACGATAATGACCCGAACCTAAATTTAAATGATTTAATAAGAGAAAAAATATTTTAAAATAAGATTTAATAAAATAAAAAATATTTTAAAATAAAATTTAATAGAGAAAAATAAATCAATATTCAAAAATTTAATATCTTTTGATGACTTGGAAGGAAAAATAAATATGTCATCAATTTAAAAGCTTGATTTGAATTAAATAAATATAATATTAAAAAATATAATTCCTTATCAGGTAACCCGAACCCGACCCGAACCCGACCCGAAATTTTCAGGTCCTTATCGGGTTAACCCGATAAGGACCCGAACCCAATAAGGCTTGACCCAAACCCATTAATTTCGTGTCGGTTCGTGTCGGGTTATCGTGTCGTGTCGAAAATTGCCAGAAAATGAGTGGAATTATGTCCAAAAATGGACATGATATACATTTCGTGGACTATTTCGTGAACGAAGGAAATATGTTGTATTTGTTATTGTTATACTTAAAAATGTCATTTATTAATTTATATACTGAAAAATTAATGTATTATTATTTTCTTTTGTTGTCTGAAATTTTATATTCTCTCCGTCCACAAAATATAGATCACGTAGGGTGCGACAAGAGTTTTAATAAATATTAGGTAGGTAGTGTTTGAGTGGAGAAAGAAATTCATTATATTGAATTGTTGTGAGATATAAAATAATGAATGTGTGAGATATTATCCCAAAATGGAAAGTGACATAAATATGGTGGACATTTTGTGTCCTAAATATCTTGGACGGATGAGAGTAATTAATACATTTTACTCATTATTTATATGATTTGATAATTTATATGTTACATATTTTTTAAATGTATTCTACCGTACAACGCACGGATGCAATCTAGTTTTGGGAAATTTGAGAGTGAAGAAAAGAAAGATGAAAAGCATGGGGTTGCCGGTTGCGTTAAACAGGTAAAAAGTAAAAAGTGAAGGGCGATGGTTAAAAAGAAAAGAAACAAGAGGAATTGGAGATGCCGACGGCACTGTCGAAATATGAGGACTTGTCATTTTCACCCTTGTTGCAGACATGGACATCACACAACACACAGTAAATAATATATATAGGGGTCGCTCGCTCCCAGCATATGCACTTCCTTGTCCTTGTCCTTCACCCCCACCCCCAACCTATCCATTTTTTTTTATACTTGCTCGGTTCACGATAAATGTTTTCTTCTTTCGTTTTTCGTCCGTCCACAATAAGTGTAGTATTTTCTTAAATGGAAATGACTCCACTCACAATAAATATGAGTCTCATTCTCCACTCGCAATACATCTATCTAACTTACTCTTTCATTCTTAAAACCGGTGTCACTACCTCGGGACCGTACTTATACTCCTTCCGTCTCATTCGAAGTGTTTCAATTCAAAAGTATTTAGAAAAATGATGATTAAATAATAAAAAGATAAAAAGTGACGAAGACTCACATCTTTTTGTTCGACAAAGTGGTTTCATGAAATGGACCAAGTCACTTCAAATGGAATGCTCCGATCCAATATGAAAAGTGAGATATTTCGAAGGAGACAAAGAGAGAATTAATTTATATATAATTTTTTATTACACAAGAATATGGTGGCCTTGCCCTTTGAGGGTGATCAATTGGTGGAGTGAATATTCTTAAGCCAAAAATCTCATGTTCAAATTATATCATCGCCTCTATAGGTTAAATATGTCACATCTAATTTTTGAAGTATGATTTATCTCTTTTGTGTGATTTGAATGTTATTGATTCGAATCACGCTAAGTTGCTAATGTGTATATAGCATGTCATACATGATTTTTCAAGTCTAGTTTACCTCTTCTGGGGTGGTTTGCAAGAATTTTGAAATCTCAAATTAGAATTTATATTTTACCAATTAGATAGTACTAGTTTTGGTGGGGAGGGGGGAGGGGTGGTTGAATCCTCAAATCTAATTTCTTCAGCATAAGTTAAAACAAAAAATAGATTAGAAAAATGAAATTTATAGAAATCCATTCAAAATTAAGGAGAGTCTTGTGTAGGACGATCTTATCGTGTCACACAAATTTTGTGTGAAAATTAAGGATCACGATAACTTATTTATGTTGTATTTGTAACACACTAACTCCAATTTCTGAAGACTTTTTATACGCATGCGTGTGGAGCGTGGAGGATTAATTATGTGAGTGCATATATCATATTCAAGTATAAGAAAAAAACAACTACAGTACATATTTATATCACATTAATTAACATCAAAGGAAATACGTGGGAAAATAAAGGAAAAGGACAAAGCAAAAGAGATAAGTTTGGTGAATATGTAGGGCAATAAATGAGATGGAATTGAATACTAGGATAGGAGTGAGGGGAAATAATTAGGAAATAATTAGTACTTATGTGGAGTAGAGAGAGAGGGGGGAGAAGCATCATTATCATTATATATCATCATCGTCGACATAATTAAATGTCAGAAATGGCTTCAATTCTCCTCCACCGTCACAAGGAGGGTTGGTGAGTAGAGGCGACCCCTACAAAACAGAAATGAAATGAGCATATACTAATTGTTTGGGCATCATCATCATCATCATTATTATTATTATTATTATTTTATGAGAAATTATTATTACTATTGCTATTACTACTACTATTGTTGTTATTATTATATTTTCTTATAATAAATTATTATTCTTGCTATATATTAGTGCTTCTCCTATTCTAATTCTTTTATATTAGCTCGATTTAAAATTAGTGGCTGATAATTTATATCGAGGGAATGTGTGTGACGTAGTAGAAGCATTTGACAGAGTAAGTGGATGGTTGGTTTTATTTCGAGTTTCAAACTTTCAATATTAATTAATTTACCAAGTGTATTGGATTTGTAAAATGTTAATGATTTTGTTGTTACGATGAATTGGCAAATGAAATTATTTATGTTTTATTATTTTTTACACGTTGATCAATTTATGGTAAATAAAGAACCAATTGAAGTAGTAAAGCGAAATGAAAAACAAGACTCACATTTCGGAAAAAGTGTGACTAATGATAATTTGTTAATGAGTGTAAATATATATGTGGGCTCAACACAGTTGACTGGGGCCTACTTACACAAATATCTCATTTGACTCTTTCTTTCTTTTAGCATTTTTGCTTAATTTTGTTCTCCGAAATGTTCGAAATTTTCGCATCTAATATCCAACATCTAATAAAGCTATCATTTATTGCGAAATAGTCTAGTAAAAATTGAAGATTGAAAAGTTGGTGAAAAAAATAAGAAGAAGAAAGAAAGATCCGAAAAAAGGTAAAGAATTCAGATGCTACTTGTGCTTTTGTGCATGCAATTTGTGGGGACACGTGGACAAAGCTCCCTCCCATAATTAGTCACAATTTGATATTCGAGAGATAACAAAAGTAGATTATATTATTTGATTTTAGTATCAGTTCAGGTTACAATAAGGATGCTAGGTTCTTTTCTTCCAATTTACTCATTTTTTTCATTTCATCATCTGATTATGTGCGACTATACGATTGCATGTAATCTTCACTAAAAAGTAGATCAAGAAACCTCGTTCTTTTCGTATGTGAGTTTGTGACCCTCGACAATTTTTATTAGAATTTTCACAACAAAGTTAAAAATAATAATAATTATGTGACGGATTAAAGATCCGGATCAAAACTTATATCTTAAATTCGAATATTTGAAATGTTTCACTACATGGCCGTTTGATATGATAGTAGTGTAAGAAACGGAAAAATAGAAAATATCCAAAAAATTTTAATCAATACTTCGCGTTCACGGCCGGCCTGCCCGAGCCTATTAGGCTTTTTGAAAAATCGGGCCGAATCGGCCTGAAAATCCACCAGACTTAAAAATATGGAGCCCGAAAACCGAGTCGGTCCGAAAATCCACCAGGCTTATTTCGCCACTCATGCGTACAAAACCTACAAGGACCCAAATTAGGGTAGTTTGTCAAAATTGAACATTTGAATTCACAAGTCACAAAATTCATTAGAAATCTGAAAAGTCGAAATTGTATAGTAATTGTACACAGACGTGGAAATAAAGATGGTGGTTTTGTGGTAACGTCATTTTCGAACAAATTGAATTCGAGTTTGTTCAAAAGTGGAATTAGGATAAAACGAAACAAACAGAACAACCAAACAATAAACGTACTGTATGTAATATATTGGATTTATACAATCTGTAGTAGCGTAGTTGCTTCGAAATAAAGACGTTTCAACATGGTTCTCTCTGTCCCCACCCCATTTTTTCATCGCTGCCAAAACATGACAAATTTCTGCTGCCATTAAGATCAAACCAAAGCAAAGGACCACCTCATTTGTAGGCCCCACTTCTACTACCATTCATTCCTCCTCTCTCACTTACGCTCCATTTACTATTTTACTATTTTAATAAGATCTGAAAGTTCCATCTTAGGTCGATCACTAGCAAGGGCGAAATCCTAACGCCCGGGCGAGATATCATCAAAAAATTCCAAGATTTTTTTTGAATAATAGTAAAGAAATTGGGTTAGATCTTGAAATATTTATTTACAATTATACAATCAAAATGAAAAATATACCCAACTTTATAATTTTATCTTCATTACTAATTGGAACCTCATGATTTGTAGAACCACCAACTTGTGTTTGGGTACTTTTTTTTTTGAAAGTATGATTCAATTCCTCTTTTACCCATTAATTAGAAATCTATAACAATAGCCTAGAAGAAAAATGGAAGAATATAGTCTCTATAATGATTCTCGATTATGTAGTCTTAGAAAGAAAAAGGAAGTTTGAATTTTTTTACTATTAGAAGTCTGAAATCAGAAGGGACCACACATAATAAAATATGATAGAAAGGGGAAGGGGGCGAAAATGATGAACAATTATTGAAATATACTAATATATATATATATAATAGTAAAAAAAAATTATTTCACCCGGGCGACCGCCGAGGCCGCCAGGCTATTGGATCCGCCCCTGATCACTAGTTGGTCGACCCACTAAATAAATTGAAAAGTTACGGGGCGATATTTTCAAATGATCGATTCTACAATAGAGAAAATTATAATATAATTTTGGCGAAGCAAAAAACTAATAAAATACGAGAGCTCTATATCTGGCCGGTACCATTTCATGATGGAATATTTCCAATGATTTCTAATATTAGTTTTGAATTGTCTGAAATATTTTATCATAAACTTTTCGATTTATTGAATTTGTTTTGTGAGTCGAATCTTCCAATGGTCAACCTAACATGAAACTTACCTGGTTTATTTTATCAAATTCGCAACCATAATAGTTGTGATCGAATACAAACTTGCTCTTAGTCACACTTCATCTAAGGAGCTTGGACTAACACTTGGGAAATTTGGAATTAAAAGCCAATAACCTTGAATTTTGGAAATCAAATTATATATCGATGAAATCGATATGCCCAAATGGTATCGGTTGAGGCCCATTCTTCCGGAAGCCCATTAGAAGTAGCATAGATACGACGCCGTAACGCGCACTAAATTTATGAATTGAACTGCAAAAATTTGGCTCTAGATCTTATGGACACAACATTTATTTGTTCATGGACCCGATTCATGATTAGGAAGTTTCTCCGACCCTTTCATGGTGGGGGCTAAAATCCCACAAATTAAAGATGACAACGAAACCAATAAGGCTTTATATCTATAATTTATAATAATAAGTATATAAAAAGAGCCCTGTTCTTGTTTACAAAATATGGATTGTTTATTACTAATGGCAATAGTGTAATATAGTATATTATATGTATAATAAATATAATAATTCATTAGATATATATTAGTAAAATATATAATCATCAATACTATTTTATCACCTATACACTCCGAATTAGAAATTTATATGAAAACGAATATTACATTAAATATATAAGAAAAAAATTTACATTCCACATGAATACACGCAGTGGCCGACCCGATACTCATCGGGTACCAGGTACCCCATACCCGATAAATCAGGTTACAGGTGGAATATCGGATGACCTTTTTTAGAATTTAGGTTACTTGAATTTTTAATTAAAAATAATTTTAAAATAATAATTCTATTATATCCTTCTTCCTTTGGTTCTTCCTTCCTCCACTCAAAGCATCAAACACTCAAACCCTTTCCTTGAGAAGAAATGACAGAAATGACTATGAAAATAAATCTTCCAATGATGGATGTTCAAACCTTTACTTAGCATCAAACACTCAAAACCCTTTTTATAATCATTCCTTCCTCTCCTCTTTCTTTCTCCATCTGATGTGGGACTTTAGATAACAATAAAGATACAACCTAGTGCTCATTTTTATAATCATTCTTCCATCTACACTTTCTTTCTCCAATCTGATGTGCTCATTTTGGGGGTGTTTGGTAAGCAAGTTAGGATATGACTAGATAGATAAAGTCCTGATATGTTTGAAAGATAAGGGATGATTTGTATCCAATTCTTGTGTGTGGTAGATAAGATAGGAAGTTTAGATAAGATAGGTTGATGTTTGGTATCCTAGTTTATAATCTAGATTAACATATGCTTTTCTAAATTTACCCCTATTATATAAAAAATTACTAAAATACCAAATGTTAAAAACTCTACGACAAGGGTAAGAGAAACTCTTCATATTTCCAAAAGGCTCAAAAGAAATGAAAAACAAAATTGAAAATTAGAAAGGGGCGAGACCCAAAATTAAAATTGAAAACAGAATACCCAAAGAGGCTCCAAGAATTGAAGACCGCTGAAGCTCGCAGGCGAGATAGCAGTTCAAGCTAATGAGTTCTGCTAATCAAGGTCGGTTATTTTGCCTCTGTGAATATCTGGATGTAATATTTTCATAAATCTTACGCCAATTTCTGACCTTAAAACCTTGAAATTGTGTTCGTATTTTGAACAATTGTTTAATGATAATTTGGAATAATTGTTTACTAAAATTTTGAACAATTCTGTTGATATTTCGAATAATATTTGGCTGAAATTCCGCTCTCATTGACGTCGGCAATCTCACCAAAATGTACAACACCGCCCCAATCCTTAATATTCGTTTACGCACTCAGTTTTACTTTAATCTGATAATTTTTTTTGTCCGAAAAAGTTCTCATGGAAAATTGTGTTTTCAAATTAATGGCATGCTATGTGTAATTGGGATGTAATGCCTTCAGAGAATGCTAGTTATTGTACAATATCAAGTTCGTGGGTGATAATGGCCTTGTTTCAGGTTGTTTTATTTGGATTGAACACTAAGAAATACATAAAAAGTTAATAACGTCGTATTGTATCTACGATATCATGATTGGTAATTCTGGTTTCTAGTTATTGAGGATTTTTTTTTTTTTTAGAATATCATTACAAATATTAAACTCACACACCCCACCTAGGGTTTTTTATGTGGCCGAGAGTACTCGAACCTCTGACCTATTGGTCAACAGGCAACCACTCCACCACTAGGCCATCCCCACTGGGACAGTTATTGAGGATTTTATGCTTGGAATGTTGGCCTTCACTATTGTTTTTGTGTGTTCTATTTATTTTTCTATTTGTATTTGCAAAATGCATACTCTTTTGTCTGATTTTTTACTAGCTGTTGCTTTATGTCTTTGTGCATACTCTATTTGATTTTTGACTGGCTGCTCTATGTATTTGTGCTCTTGTTGCAAGATATGGAAACAGGTAGCAATAGCAATGATGCGCAGCGTGGACGGGTTAACAAAACCGATAAAAGCAGGCGTATTTGGTCTTCGAAAGAGAAAGAGGTCCTAGTTTCGTCTCTAAAGGAGCTTGTAGCTCAAGGATGGAAATCTGATAATGGATTTCGCGCTTGATACTTGACCAAGCTTGAAGAAGCCATGAAAAAAGAGTTTCCGGATACAGACATAAAAATCATGCCACATATCAACTCCAAGCTTAGCACATGGAAGAAGAACTACTACTCCCTTATGGCGATGTTGAGTCAATCAGGTGTTGGCTTCAACTTAAAAGGAACTTATATGATTGATTGCAATAATGAACAGTGGGACCAAATCGTTAAGGTATATGGCACGTTCATGTAATTGTTTAGTGTCATATGTTAGTTATAGTAATTATGCATTTGTTATCTATAGCAAAAAGTGTCAGCATGTGTATTGGTATATAAGCATTGATGAGTATATAAATGTTACTGATTGCTGATTCTATAAGATTAATTCTTTATCGTGGTGTAGATGGATAGTGAGCTAGACATATTTTTAGGACACCAATTCTACCTCATTTTGATAATTAGGCTAATATGTTTGCGGGCCGGTAAAATAGGCCAATAAGATTTAAATGTTGCATTTGTAGGCCACATTTCGGCCCGAATAATGAAAAAGCATACTCACAAAGCCCATTCAAAGATAGATTACACATCCAAGTTAAAATCGATAGAAAATACCTAAGTTTATTATTTTCTTCAAATTTTGATCCATTTTTCAATTTGGGGATAATTCATTTAGTGCAATCAGGCCTATCACACTTCCATATAAAATTCTAAGTATACCAACTTCATACCTTTTGATCGTAATACTGCCGGGTAAATATCTGCCGGAAGTTTTAGGGACCACGTCCAACCACACGATCGCAACCGATGGTTTCCAGACACAGACTTCTTCAGCAGCACTCAGCACAGCCTTCAATCGTTTCCTACCCGAGGCGTAGGGTATTTTAGTCGGTACACAGAGAAAATTTAGACACTGAAAGGGATGGACAAAAGCCCAAAATTTATTTAGGAATTATATAAAATTTATTACAACATAAATATATCTCCTTTAGGGAGGAGACAAACTTGTTTAACTACTTATGGTAGCAGGATTGAAATACATAAAACTAAAGACAGGAATGTTAAAACAAAGAACTATGACAATTTTATTTTTTAGAGAGAGCAGAGAAGATGCTATGTAGATTTTTCGATGATCCAATGCTCTCTTCACTTCTTGTATATATAGAGGTCTGGAGTGACCTCTCTCCCTTCAATAATTGCCTTGGATGCTCTTATCCTTGACCAACTTGCTTTTACGTGAATTGGGTCCTCCATTATTGGATGCAGACAACCAACTTTCGGTGTGAGGTTCTTTTCTTGTGACTAATGGACCACTTTCTTTTAATGGTAGTGGTCTTCCTGTAGCTTTACCCATCTGTCACTTAGTGGGTAATTCCTGTTTATCCACCCACTGTTGTCGTTTTTTTAGTGGATGATTTTCCAGCTCAGAGTCACATGACTCCACCAACTTGTGTCGGGAATCTACTTTTTTCCCGGGGCCCTAGGCGTCCTTGCTTTTGGCAGCGCCTTGTGCTTGTTGGACCGAGCATTTTCTTTTCCCATTCTGGGTAAGAAGCCTTTCCCGAACTCTGGCTCCTTCTGGTTCTGACAATCTGGACAAATACGCTCAGACCAATGCCCAAAGTGAGCCATATTGCAGTATTTGCGATGAGTTTCTTTGCTCGTCACAATCTTGTTCTCCTAGATCAAAGTCCTTTTTTCTTTCGAAAGCCTCTTCTGTAAATCTTGTTGATTTTCCTGTCATAGTATTTAACAGGAATGATCCGTTTACCGAATTATGAAAGAATTTAAACGGAAACTTGACTTTATCCATTTCTGTGAGACAGACCCATAATCCCCATGCTCTTCTGGTAATGTAGAGACTAGTGTAGTCTCTTTCTCTGTAGGTGCCTTGATTTTTTCGAGGGCGCGTGCATCTGGTCTCCGAAGCTTAATGTAGTGAAAGGCTTCATGGTTACCTCTTCCTGTTGGTTCTGGGGCCGCACTGATGAAATACAGCTCCAAAATATCACCCCGGCTAAGTTGTGGATTATTAGTCCAGGTATCATAAACCGCTTCTTGAATCCACTTGAGTAGATTCTTGATTTTGGCGAATGATGGTGACGTTGTATAAACTGAGGCGAGTGCCCCAAATTCATACCATCTCTTAACTTCGTATGGATCTAAGTTTGGCATCATCCACACCCGAGGATACTTCCCCGAAGCATCAATCCTTATTTTTCTGGGGCGAGTGCCCCAAATTCATACCGTCCTTGTATGGAGCTTATTCCAGTTAGCTTGATAAATCTGCCAAGAAGAAGAAACTTCGGTTTTATCAGTATTAACTTTAGAAGTGCCAGTCATTGGCCTAAGATTAATCTATCCCTCTTTTACCCCAGAGGTGTCGGGTTGACACGATGTTTCAGAGTGTGACCCCTGAATATCATCTTTTTCTTGGGGCAATAGTTCCGAAGAAACCACCACCTTAGAACTCGGGCAAGAGGTATTGGAATCCTCTGCTACATGTTTAGAGCCCTGTACTCAAAACTCTTCTTTCACCAAAGGATCTTTGGTCACCCGAATGATTGGTGTTTGGCATGCAGTCCAGAGTTGACCCTGTGACCGTATACAAGCTCGTATTCTCTCGGTAACTTTTGTCTTGTCGAGAGTTTGCAATCTTCCTGCTTGTTCAGCATTCAGAACGCACTCGTCCCACTCTCCCATTAACATCTCCAGATTTTCTCTAAGATGCCTTTGGGCTAGTAGAATGAAGTTCACATCAGTTGGCTCCATCTCTTGTTAAGAAATCTGGAAGAACATTTTCGTGAGATTTCACAATGACAATATCAAAAATATAATATTGATATTCAGCTTGCCATCTAATTAATCTAGCCTTTTCGGGCTTAGATTCCATCTTATTTCTTAAGAAAGCCTTAACCTGTGTGTTATCGACTTTCAAAGTAAATTTCTTTGCTAATAAAAATAAAGGCCATTTTTTGAACGCCTTTCGGACTGCAGAGAATTCTTTCTCATTGATGTGCCACCGCACCGCTTCATACTCTGAGAATAAACCACTACAGTATCTGCATGGTTCTTCTCCATAAGGAGTGATCTTGGTCAAGACTGCTGCCCACCAATAATCACTTGCATCTGTATACAAGACCAAGTCATCTTCGTCCTGTGGTATCGAGAGTTTTGGGAGATTTCTGCAAACCTCTTTTAACTCCTTCATTCCGTGCCGATGTTCTTCAGTCCAGATGAACGGAACATCCTTTTTCAGTAATGAACTGAAAACTTTTCTATGTTTTGCGAGATTTTTAATGAATGATCCCGCAAAATTAACAACTCCCAGAAAACACTGAAGTTGTTTATTTTCTTTTAGATCTTCAGGAAAATTCTGAACCTTCTGAACAATATGGTCCTGTAGAATAATTTCTGCTTCATCGATCTCGATACCCAGAAATTCCATTTTCCGAGTTGCAACGACTGCCTTATTTTCAGACAGTACTAAACCTTCTTTGTAATAAACATCTGCAAATATTTCAAGATGTTTGATATGTTCTTCCATAATTTTTGATGCTATTAAAATATCATTAATATAGACAAACATAAAAGAAAAATAATCTTTAAACAGATTATCCATCTTTCTCTGAAATATTTGAGGCGTATTAGCTAACCCCATTGGTATCACGATCCAAACATAATGCCCTTGTGGAGTAGAGAAGGCTGTAAACTTCTTACTACTTTCCTGACTTGCAATCAAACTTAGAGAATACCTTAGCATTTCTAATGCAATTAATAAGGTGTTCCCTACTAGGGATAAAATATCCATCAAACTCCAGAATATCATTAATTCCTTTGTAATTAATAACTAATCTGGGTTTACCTCGTTTGATCTCACCATGATTCCTTACCAGAAATCCAGGACTGCTGTAAGGCGAGTTCCCTGGTTCGATCAGCTTTAAATCAAAGTGTTCCTTGATTATATCCTTCATATCCTGTTGATCTTTGACGTTCATCAGGATTGTCCTGTATCTAACAAACTTATTTGGCTTCACCTTCAAAGTTGATTTGAGCTTGTTTTTATCCCACCATGCCAAATGATTCTCATTATAACTCCTTTTAATCTTCCTTTTGATATCTTCTAGAGACACCTACATTTCTTCCCTAATATCTTGATGAGATATTAAGGATGCCTTGAGGATCTGAATCTCTTCATCTTTGAGATCATTTTCTCTGATACAGCTTAGCATTGCTCCGCTGAATCTTCTTTGATCCTTCATTTTCGGGTGTCGAAGTTTTTCTTCATCACCACGCTTGCTGCGAAAACTCAATGGTATTTGGCGATTAAAAGCCCCATTCAGTCTTTGGACAATGATTTTCTGATCGCAATTGGTTGTGACACCAGTTGCCTTCTTTCATTATCCTGCATGTATCTCTTGAACATCTGTAGGAAATTGTTTCCTAATAGAATATCTGCCCCTGTATCATGGAAATAAATTGGTGGAGTTTTAACCTTGTACCAAGGTGTACCTCTGGCTCCGCCAATCAGAATTTCCGTCTATTTTACTCCTTTAGCTAGGAGTGTTGGGAAAATTCTAAAGTTTTGATTTGATTCCAAAACCCAACTGCTCTCCAACCTAGTAGATGATTGTACAAACCTAAGCTAAGTTTTCCAGCTCACTTGTTTGAGCCTTAGATTTTCTAAGTTCACAGGTTTGGAAGCTGAAGACAGAAGAAGACCCAGCTGAGTAATCAGCTGGACCCAAAGTCAGCTGAAAGGTCTCTTAGCTGAACAAAGCTCCAGAACTGAGCTTAGTCAGACTGACTCAAGAAAAGAAGAATGGATCCAGCTAAGGAGATCCAACGGAGCAGAATAAATTGAGCTGACTCAAAGACTAAGAAAGTCAGCTGAGCAGACAAAGGGGAACTAACTCTGAAGACGTCACTTCGAGTCAGTTTACCCATCCAGCTCTAAATTCAAAGTCAAGCTCAAAAGACAGAAATTCCGGTTTCAGAGGAAGTCAATATACCTCGACCAATGAGGGATTGACATCTCAGCATCCTAGAAAGGCGAACCTAGGATCTGACACAGTGATGAAGACAGGTGAAGATACGCTCAACGGCAGATCGACAGATCAGAGAGTAGGTAAGATTCAAACGGGTCCTCCAATGGCTAGTTTGAATCTCTACCTATAAATACCAGTCTTCAACCTCAGAATCAGACACGAAAAACTCCCCACAAGCTTTCAACTTCTCTGAATCTCTCAAGTATCAAAAAGCTCTCCAGCAGTTATCTAACTCTTTAAAAGAGCACTTATCTTCTTAAGTGTTCAATTTCAGAAACTGCTTTAGTTTTTCGTCTGATCAATAGGCTGTAATCATAGTAAATCCAAAGCCTAGATCTGAACGAGTTCATCTTCCAAAGTTCTTCATTGTAAGAACTCGTTCAAAGTTGGAAACCCAAAACCCTCCTTTAACCAAAAAAGGTTAGGTTAAGGTTACGCTTTCTCGAAGCGCGAAATTCGAGTGTAAGGTTATTCAGTACCCGAAAACTGAAAAGGTGCAGGCTTCTACAGTGCCCGTAAACTGTTAGAATACAGCTCGAGGTAGAGCTGCGAAGTTGCTTGGTACTCGTAAACCAAGTGGTCATCCTTAGTGGATTTACCAGTTAAAACCTGGTCGTGGACGTAGGAGTTTTCTCTCCGAACCACGTTAAAATTCTGTGTTCTTTATTGCTTTATTCAGTCTTTACTTATTTAAAGAACTAACCGCATTTGCACAGCACAAGTTTTCAAAGCTTCAACTTTCTGGCTGTGTGACCCAGCCAGCTGCATATTTTTTAAACCTGCTTAAACTGAAAACTGAAACTAAGTTTTTCTGAGCTTTTGTAAAAGGAACGAGCTAAGTTTTTCTTTCCACCACATTCCGCACAGCCAGCTAAGTTATCAGTCCAGCTGACCATCTTCTTTAGAAGTCAGTTGAACTCATAACTGAGCTCTCACTCAACTCTGTTTTAACTTGATAAAAGTTCTCAAAAATCCCTCTTCGGTGTATTCACCCCCCTCTACACCGAAGACCTCGTTCCGGGACCATCAAGGAGCAAAATCTTTTTTGAAAAATCTCTTCCTGCAATGCGGGGTAGATCTTCTTCCACTTCTGCTGGGAAGATTTCTCGCTTTGCCGTGCAAATTCCTACACCTGAATCAATATAAGCAGCAAAATATTCTGCCTTATATTTTTCATATAACATCCCAATAGAGATGTATATAGAGAATGGACTTGTCATTCGATCAATAGTTTTTTCCCATTAATCATGATTTCCATTCCATCTTCTCTTCCGGCTCTGCCTTTGATCTCCATTACTCGTCCACCAATCTCCAGGGTACATATGTAATGGTTGATCTCTGGCTGCTGCAGATAGTAAAGAACATTACAAGGGAAGTTGGTTTCCCATCTTGTAGTGTCAAATTTTACTATCACTTATCTCCATCCTTCAGGACATTTCAGATTCACTGCAACTTTGTTACTCTGAGATGTCTGAGGTTGAGCTTCTTGAGTGAGACTCCTTCCATATGGTAAAGACATAATTCTGTCCCCTTGGAAAGATAACCTTCCTGTAGTTATCCTGAGACTCTGGTCATGTCTCATGACTTCTCTATCTCGAATTTGAATATCTACGTTTCTCAAACGAGATATTTCCACTCTATCGGGACAAACTGCCGTTGTCACCTTCTTGAAGATATCTGGTATCTCGATGAACTGCTTTTCTAAGAATAACTCAGTATGATGTGAGTTGGAAAGCGCATATGATACCTGATATGTAATGGAGTAGGGTCTATTTCCTTCCTCCAATAGATCCTTGCGTTTGAAGTCCTGATATAGCGTCAGAGCTTTGCTGAAATGGGTATCATTAAGATTGTATGCAATCTTTGGATATATGATCCCCACCACTTGTCATGCACAAAGATTTCCCGCAATTGTTCCCATTACGGAATCTTTTAGATTTCTAACTCTTTTATCGCATATTGCGATATCAAATGGAGTATCAACCACTATGTAGAGAGCTGATTTGAGTACCAATTGGATTGCTCCAATATGGATCCAATTCATCTATTCTGCGACTTCAGGCTTCATCTTCTCGAGATCTTCTCTGACGTCGCTTGCTGGAATCAACTGCATTTCCACTTGATTCCCAGTAAGCTCGATAGGAAGCGACATTTCTCATCTAGTAATTCCATAGATGATATGTTGTTTCCTGCTCCTTAAATTAAAGTTCCTTAGAACTTGATCTATATTCTCTGCTGAAAAGCCTTGATACTTTTGTATATTCAGGCTTCTCTTCATGATTTTATCAATCAGGTTTTGCGAGATCATCGTATGATTGGAATATCCAGATCTATCTTCGCTCTTCTGATGGAAAATCTCTGGATTAGTCTGACTCAGATCTCGATCCATCAGACCATTCCGATTCCTCTTCACTAAAAACTTCTTCTTGTTCATATATACTTTCATTCGAGGGTATATCTTCGAACTGATATACTTGTACCAGTTCCTGGTAGTAGACAGCATCTTCGATATCCGGAGTGGATTCGAATTAATTGATACTTTTTCTCTCGTTGTCAGGGTAATTTATGGAAATATGCTCATTTGCACCGCAAGTCCAGCAGTTACAATCCTTAAAACTTTCATTAGATCTAGTATGAGCTTTTCTGAAAGTTTTCTTTGCAGGTGTTCTTCCTTGGGATTTATTAGACCTTTGGAATGGATACATGTTCCTTGACGACCACTTCTTTGGCCTGATTTGTAAGATCTGGCCTTCTGTCTTGACCATCTGGTTCTTGGTCTCCAAGAATTTCTTTTTGGATCTCCACCTTTGCGATAGGATTGAAACATGTTCTTCTTACTCCTTTTCAGCCTAGGTGGTTCTCCTCCAATGATCGTTGGCAGATCATTATCCTCGCAGTTTAGAGAAGCGTATTTGTTGATTCTCCTCAATTTCTTCATATTCCTCAGAGCTGTAGCTTGTTGACACCACTCTGAGAGTTTTCGATGTACATATGACATCCTTCTTGCAACATTTTCAGGATCTCATGGTTCGTAATCCCGAATTAGCACCTCCTTCCATGGACTCGGAAATTTTAGAAAGAAAATTTCCAGTGCGACTCTTTCATCAGCTTTTGATTGATGTTGATAAAGAGAAAAAAACTGTAGAAACTTGTTAAGCGATTGTTGATCCAAGACTGCGAGTCTTAGATTGTACAATGCCATCAAGTATTTCTTTCTTTTTTCTTCATCAAAACCTTCAAAATATCATTCTCCAAGAAAATGACTTTTAATAATAACAACCATTTTTCTGACGTGTTCGGTGAAGGATTCGCCTTCGAAGCATGCGTTCTTAACTTCAAGAGACATGCTCTCTCAAGCTATCTTTACCACTCCTGCAATGCTCATTTCTAGGATTTTTATAAATCCTTTCTTGTTCAAATCGAGAGTTGTTGCTGCAATTCTCATTGCTGACGTCCACTTGTCGATTACAGATTCTCGATCCTTGAAATTAACTTCATCAAGATCGAGCATAACCCCATATGAATGGATTGGATCCAAGGTGGCTTTACCAACAGGGGTATCCTGCATTCTTGGTTGTGGCCGCCTTGCCCTAGTCCTTCTCTCTGCCATATATGCATCATTTGGTGTATGATGATCAAATCTGGCTCCGGTCTGAAAATCCTGTGGATTTCCAATAATGGCTCCTGGTGGTAATTGATTCACCGGTTGTGGGTTGTAGGCCATTATAACTTGTTGGTCGTTTTGATTCATCAAGATTATGCTAATTCTTGGAGGTCGTCAAGATTGACTCTCTCGAGGGTGTTCATTTTTTTTTCTCCTCGAATAATTCTTGTCAATGTTTCTATCTTTGGATCCTTCTTTGACTTCTCCCACTGGTAACGGGTAAGTGGGTTCATTGGCAAAATGATTCATTCTTTGGCTAGAACGAGGTTGTTCTAGTTTCTCGATCCGGGCTCGAATATCCTTCAGGATGTTGTAGATTTCCTCCTGCTTCTTTTCAACCCCGTAGAGATTCCTTGGTACACCATATAAGCTGTCGCCATAATGTTGTACCGTCTTCTGCACTTCTCTCAGATCCAACGAAAAGTTGAAGGAATCTGGGTTAATATCTTGATATAAAAGAGTAGAGTATACTCCTTTATCTTTCTTTGGTTCCATCATAGATGGTTTCAATGATTTCTTCGAAAGACATATTCCATCTCCCATTCGAGACAGATACTCCTATAGAAGAGGTCTTCTTTTCTTTTGATTCCTTGGGAACAAGAATTAATTAATTCTTCCTCGTTGTTTTGTTGGACTAGGAGGTCCAACTGCCTTCTCCAGTGTGTTAGGATACTCTGGTATCTTGTTCTCTTTTTCTCCATGGTTTGGAGAAGTTTCTGGTTCTGTCCACACCTTGGACATTCTGTAAAATCCATCAGATATTGTGATTCTGATGGTTATCTCTCATCACGTTCTCCGTCATTAGATGGAGATACTTTAGTTCCTCAATGAAGTTCTCTCTCCTTCTCATCTCTTGGTGGCAAGAGATAATTGATTCACAATCCACTCTTAAGGCTGCAAAGTGGAATTCTCTTTTCCAGATTGCAAGAGCTATCTGGGTTCTTGTTTTCTGTACCTCCAAATCATGGAGACAGTTCCTGTAACATTCACATCTCGGACAATCGTCCGGATCTATATTTTTCTTGATGTCTCCTCCGCTAGGATGATACTTAAAGTAATAAATAAAATATAATTCCTTAATAAACCTAAGCCTCTGATACCATTTTGAAAGCGTGGATCGTGTAGCAGAATATAGCAGAAAAGGCATAACGTTGAGTATTTTTAATTTATTCTAACTCAGATGTGTTTTCAAATTTTGTTGCAAAGAAAGTGAGTATTGATGATTTCGGGCTTTTAATTTGCCATTTTTAAAACTTTGTGTCATGTTTTTGCAATCCTAAAAACCTACTGTCCTTATTTTGCAAGCCCGACAATTTATGGCCTATATTTGCAAATCACCCATACCTGGTGTCCTAAAAATATGTCTAGCTCGATGGATAGTAATGCAAGACTTATGCACTATAGGTCTTGGCCACTGTTGGATGCCTGGAAAGAAATTTTTGGCAAAGATAGAGCTACAGGGGAGGTGCTGAGGACATAATGGATGCAGTCAATGAGTTGATTCAATAGGAAAATAGAGCCGAAGCTGCCACATAAGCTTATGGTGAGTACCATGTCAACACCCATGACATATTCGAAGATGATGCCGGCGAGACTAGTGTATGCCAGCGACAGAAGGGGGAATGCATGTAAGAAGCGTAAAGTTGTCGATGGTGTAAATGGTGTGATTGACATGCTGGGAGAAATTAGTCGAAAAATAGATGCTAGGCTAGATAATTTTGCATCTCATATTGGATACGAATATGATTTGGGAAAGGCTAGGAAGGAGGTTTTCGAGCAACTAGGAAATATACCTGGTTTATCACTGAATGGCAAATTTGATGTCTATGAGATTCTTGCAGACAAAGTGGAACGTCTTGAAATCTTCATGGAGTTGCCTGAAGATGCAAAACCTCAATAAATGTAAAGGCTGCTGTAATCTAAGCATAACTAATTCGGGCTTTGTGAAGTTTTGGCTTAATCATGCTTTATAAATTATGGGTCTCTATTTTTGTTGTCTTATTTTTTTATGGACAAAGTTACGTTTGATTACGGTTGTTATGTAGTCTATGTTAAAAACTTCCTTTATATATTTCGTGTTGGTTCCATTTTCTTTGTTTTTCATGTTATCCTGTACCTTCTCTGAATATTGTTGGAAAAATGCCACTGTAATTCCCATTTACTTTAATGTGAATTTTCAAACTCAACCAAGCTGTTTTTTAAAGTTCAAATGGATGAATAAAGATCTTGAGAATATTTTTCATTTGTCTATCATTATAGACAATCCCATTTATATCTATATTATATAAAATATTCTATGGAATTCGAACCCAAACTCTATTTACATTACGATTCATTATTTCTATCTTATTGGCTTTTCTTATTCTTTAGTTCAACATATTGATTTAGGTCTATAGCCTATATTGTATTGTTATTGTTTTTTTATACCCTTTCATCATCATTTCATAGATGAATTACGCCTATTTTCACATCTAGGATTTACATATACAACATATACCATTGTCAAGAGGGAATTTCTTATTAGTTAGGTTAGGTATTTCGATTCCAAAAAAGATCAAAAAGGAAAATAGGGTTGCGCTATATATATGAAAGAGTATACAAAAATGATGTGTTTGGTAAATCAAATACCATGGTCTAATAATCAAATATTCTGATTAGTTGATATTATTAGTATTTAGTAATAGTTGGGAAGTTTGTGAAAGATTCCTGGGAAAAGTTTCATTAACGCCCAATTCATTAGAAAATGATTTGCATGTTATCCAAGGATTGCATCTATTTCATTGACGTTTTGTTCGACGAGGATGCTTCTTGTAAAAACAATAAAATATAATATGAACTAAGTTAACACGAGCTTGTAGTGTCAATGGAATGGGCTTGACGATGCACACGAGCTAGAACCACCGCCTTTGGGTGAACGTGTCATGTCCTTAGGCTTACGTGGGAAAACATTTGTGGATGGATATTTCTTGATATTTTGCAACGGAGATGTCACTTTTTCGGAATTAGACTCAATGTTCGTGAAATGCACGGGATTTTGTTGTGGTGATGACGAGTCACTTATTACAATAACAGTGTGGTCGGGCTCTTCCTTGACACCGTCAAGTCTAAATATCATCGCTAGGCTTGCAAACTCGGGCTCCCCGTCATAGTAATAAGCTTTGGTGACTGCATTTTTCTGTATAACCATTCCATCAAACATATTGTTATGCATTTATATAAATTTTTATTTTCATACATAATCAATAAACAAAAAAGGGAACTACCTTGAGATGTCCATTCCATACTCTATCAAATGCAATAATAATGTTTGTTCTAGAATCCCATTGAACTTGAGGATTTTTTTTTAAGCCACTTAAATAAGTGGTAATGACTCTCAAGGTGGCCTACCCGCTCTTGGATATCGTCGTAAGTGAAGTTGGTTCCGTACGTACCATTGACAACACTCACCGCATATAGCAAAGCATGGCCCGACTTAGATATATCATTACCGAACACCATATTCTTCTGCTGAATTAGGGTATTGAGGAAGGTCGTATCCATGGATGATGTCCATGAAGGTCCGTAAAAGAAGTGATATTGTATTGGAAGAATTGTGTCTGATGACATTTGAAAAAAGTTTGAGAGAAGAAAGAGGTTGAGGTGTTTAATGATGATGTGAAATGAGTCGGATAAGAATATATAATTTATAGACATAAACTCAAATGAGGACAATAATGGTGCAATTTCATATTGATGACATTTCATATCAAAATACAGGAGCCCATCAAGTGAATCCATTCAACTAGTAAAAAAGTTAAACATAATACAAGACAATGACATTGATGAAATGTGTCATGTGTCCCTGCTCAACGTGGTGAAAAGAAGATTAAATGAATCAAAAAAATCTAAAGTAAAGTTAAAAACAGGACACTTCTAACTCAAATAATTTGCTGCTTCAAATAATGTAGCAAAAAAAAAAAAACATTACATACATTAGTGAATGAAAAATTACATGATTCAATTTATATATTGTTCCCACATAGCTTGTGCAATTGCATCTCTCTTTCCATTCCACTCTGGTGTTGATTCCAGTATCCCATCTACACAATCTTCGTGTCCGTCATAATCATCAATTTCTAGGGGAATAGCATCAAATAGTTGTTCTATTGGATCGACAACCATTTGAGAGTGAATAAAATTATTTAATAGAAAACATGCCATTATTAGCCTATTTTGAACCTTCACCGGATAATATGTCATGCTCCTGAAAATTCCTCATCGCATTTTCATGTTTCCAAATGCGCGTTCGATGATGTTACGGCCCTTAGTGTGTCTCATGTTAAACATTTCCTTCTTGTATTGAGGTCTTGCATATGCAGGACCCCATTCCTTCAAGTGGTACCTCACACCTTTATATGGTGATAAAAAACCATCGCTATTCGCGTAGCCATTATCACACAAATATTAATTCCCTGTACATTTGCAACAAGACATTATAAAGTTAAACCGAAAAGGTTAGTAAGCTTGAAACAAAAAAAGGAAAAAAATATAATTATGTGGTGTTGTAAAAATATAACCTGTCCTTAGGAACTCTCACGTCGTTCACCCTGTTGATTGCATCTCGTAATACCCTGGAATCAGCTGTCGATCCTTCCCAACCAGTTAGCACATAAACGAGGTTCAGATTTCTTTACACATGACCAAAGTATTTGTAGAAATCTGACCCTTTCGTGTCCTATACCTTGGCTTATCGACATTTGACACCATCACATTAATATAAGTGCCGTCTAAAGCTCCCAGACAACCCTAACGACAAATATAACATGGAAATTAGTAAATGTAACCGTTCAGTAAATAATTTAAAACCAAATTTGTTAGATAAACAAGCGTAAATTTGAGTACTATATTTTACCTTGAACAACTTCCATCTCGAATCATTGCAATTCTCTGGCACAGGGTCGGATTTGACTAACAATATCTCATGAAGCTTTAAAATTGCCTTTAATACAACATGGACATAGTGGGACACTATTTGTCCCGACCTCCAATAATCGAATCGCATAATTCTATTCTTTTTGTGATGGGCAAGGATACCTAAGAAGATTGCGACTTGTTCTTCGACACTAACGTATTTTTGGTCAAACAAACCTCCTAGTTGTCGCAATAATAGACAAAGTCTACCAAAGGTATTGCGGTCCATTCGAAGATTTACAATACAATCGCTATCACTGACCCCTATAATTCTATTAAGGTGTTTAGCCTGATCGGGGATTCTCTCGATCATATAATATTGGTCAACTAATTCACTGCGCTTTTTATTTTTATTTTTTATCCTAACAATGAGGTCAATTATTATAAATAACTGGAGCAAGTATTGATGCATGATCTCCTCTATGAATAAATAAATGGATGCATTTCTTTCACCGTTATGCGGCATGTTTCCAACACAAACCTAAGCAACTTGCTGCATATAAACATTAAACACACCTTTGAATAAGTAAATTGGGCTGCCCGTAGAGACAAATTTTTTTACTTTTAATATAAAACTGCCATGTAAGTAAATTGTCAAGTAGAGAGAGAGAGAAAAAGAGAGAAAGAGAGAGAAGTCTAAACAATAAAAGATCGCTAAGTTCAGTTTGTCCCCACACAAATCACTTCACCAAACATCTTTAACTATTAAAATTGTCTTCCAACATAAGAAATATGCTTATGTTTGAAATAAAACTAGTAAAACTGGATTAGCATTAAGATTTTCTATTCTTATGAAATGACTACAAAAAAAAAAAGATTGAATTAAAGCATTTGATTAGTTAATAGTGAATGAATGAACCATGGACTTAAGGATATAGAAAAGTTCCAAATCATGGTTAAATTAAATTAAATAGCTTTAGTTCAGTCATTCTATATCTTATTACTTCTGGCAAAAAATAGTTGTTAACTTTAGGTATTTACTCAAATACAGTGGGAGGTACATGGAGTTTTGAGAGTTTTCGATCAGAAATGATACATATATATGTATTCTCCAATTAAGTACAATTAAATCATCATTTACCATATACATTGTTGATCCTCTAACATGATTTTGTTTCATACTTGGGTCGAAATTAAGAGGAATGTACTAGCAAAGAAGGCGGCTTGGATAGCATATCTTTTGCCTCTGGAGTCATCAAATTTTGCATGTTATAATATCATTTCCAACACACCACAAACAACAAATTTTAACACATCAAAGACAAATCACCTCATGATTTTTCAAATCCATATCACATTTCTTGGTCCCATACATATCTACCATAGCAAAGCCGAGACTGCTGAGAGTAGATATGACAGAGCATTCCAAAATAGGTACTATAGTTTTGAGAGTGTTAACTGAAAAAGGAAGAAAGAAGAAAGCCAATGTTCAATTGAAGTTATAACTGCAGAAGATGACCGTAATTTCTACTCATTTCTACTTAAACAAATAATCTACATCATTTTTTTTATGATTTCAATTCAACCTCAACAGACAGGGAAAGCCAAAGTAAATTAAGAAAAAAAGGCAATAATCGTTTAAAAAAGAAAGAGAAAGCCAAAATATTAAAAAAAAAGAAATTGAAAAAAATGAGAGAATGCAGATTACCAATATACACAGATAATTAACAAGCGACTTACGCAATATTCGTTTAACTCGTACTTCTCTCTGTCTAAACAATCAAACGGTGACCATGGGATCCGAAGAAAAATGCAGCGTGCTGCACAAAAAATGTGGGGTGATGATGAAGAGAATCAGCGTCGACAATGGTAAGAAGCAAGAATAAAAATTGAACACACCTCGGGTACTGGTGCCTAGGGTGTAACCAACGCTTCAAAATGAGGTAAGACTATTTAACAGGTTTCATCTTCAACTTCCTTGTATGATTCTTCTTCCACTGTTACTACCAAGGGGGAACACCAGTATAAATAATTTCCAGAAAATCATTAACCCCTCATTTCACAAATTAAAGAGGAATAATGAGTGATAGAGTTAGAAACAACGGTTGAGAGATTAACAAAGAAATGACTAATTAATTCTTGGCATCATCTTTGAATTAGTAAACATCAATTAGCATACAACATCCCGCTTCCCACACATAAATATTTGATATTTAGATTTCAAAAAAAAAAAATCCATGAACCTGATTTCCGTTGTTCAATGAATGCATCCACCAACAACATGGTGACCGTCGGAAAAAGGGATTTGCCGGTGAGATGTGGAGGCGGCCGATATTTAGTGAGCCAGAGAGAAGGAGAAGGAAGAACAAAACCTACAATGTTCGATTTGGGGGATTTCAGTTAGGGCTGGCAAATTTCCGGGCCGGGCCGGCCCGGCCCGAAAATTCACCGGGCCGGAAAATATGGAGCCCAGCCCGGCCCGAAAAATCAATTTATAGCACATTTTTACCGGGCCGGCCCGAGCCCACCGGGCTTTTGCCTATTTCGGGCCGGGCCGGCCCGGCCCGAAAATTCGTCGGGCCTGAATTTGCTGAGCCCAGCCCGGCCCGAAAACAGGCCGGCCCGTCGGGCCGGGCCGGGCCTGACAACACTAATTTCAGTAGTGTATGTGAGGGTATTTTGGTCGTCTGGTAAATTAATAGCAGACATTGTTCAATTCAAGTTTTCCAATCCGATGTCAGCGGTGAGTTGTGTATTATAAGGTGAAACAGTATTTTTATTGAGGGCCGGGTATAATATCGGGCCGTCCGTGATACTAATCTTGGATACCAAACATCTTGATAAGGCCAGATACATGATGTTATCTAAAGTCTCACATCATATGGAGAAAGAAAGTGTAGAGGGAAGAATGATTATAAAAATGAGCACTAGGTTGTAGCTTTATTGCACTCATCTCGAATTCTTTTTTTAGAAGAAAATATTTTTTATTTTTTGTAGAACTTATTAATTTTTTTTAATTCCGAAATTTTGGTACCCGGATACCCAACCCAGATACCCGAATCAGGTATAGGGTACTTTAAAATATAAATCAGGTTGTGATCGGGTGTCATAATTATATTAGTACAAAATCAAGGTCGGGTATAATTTTTTTGGGTAGGGTACCAGACTCGTAGTCTGTTCTAGTTTGTGGCACTAGAAAGCCCATTCTATTATCTTTCCATCAACATATTGTGAAACTTTAAATTCCAAGTATATCCAAAGAGTTATGGACGTTCAAAGTCAATATAAAAGTTGGAGAATCACTTTGATGAATGTTGCTTATTTGAAGATTCTTTTTCATTTATTTCATGCTTGAACTTATCTATGCATTGCAGCCTAAATAGCCTACCTATTGTAGGAAAAGACAGACTTGAATTATTCAAATTATATTAATATATCGTGTGACAGAGTTTCTACTCTACATTATATCCAACTTTTCCATTGTGATGATTTTCATCTCTTCTCCTATCTCATCCTTCATCAACTGGATAGCTGCGGAGGACTTGGTTCAAGACTGTTGATCAACTGCTTTGCTTGAACGTTGGTGACCAACACTATGATCCACTTTTTTCCTTTGGCTTTAGACTTACTTCAATGCTAATTTTTTTTAATGGCTAGTATAGAGATATTCATTTGAGATTTATAATTTGGTTGAAATAGATATATAGGTAGTGTCTAATTAGTATTAGCATACTATCTTTTATAGTAACATATTGATTTCACCTAGAATCCTATATGAATTACAACTATTTATTTCACCTGAAATCATATACTATGCTCACCAGTTGGGTCGTTAGATTCTGCAAGGAAGAAAAGATTATCATCAAAGTGGTTGAAAGCTCTTTGGATCTATGTCGTGTGGAACTTATGCATGGAATCATCAAAATGGGGTGGTATTCAAGAATATAGCCAGCTGTTGAGGACGTACTATGATCAAAAGTGATTTTGGTTTTGGATTTCAAATCTGTTTCCTAGTATTGCTTGTTTTAGCCTGAAAGAATATTGGATTTGTAATCCTTCTTTTTATCTTGAGTTGTGATTTTGTTGTTGAGTTGTAATTTCTGAATTCTGTAGCTCGATTATGGGTTGCACCCCTCTTATGTACATTTGATAATATTTTATTACCTAAAAATAATATACGCTCACCAATTTATTTCATATATATCTTTCTTTCCTTTTTTATCGATCGGTAAAAAAGATCATGCATTACATACAAAATAGTACAACAAAACTAATAATACAAAAGAACCAATCCAAAAGGATGGAAAGGAGAACTACCAATCAAGCGAGATAAAAATGAACACCCTCCTGCCTAATGCAAAGAGGGTGGCCTCATTAAAACCTTGCGAGGGAAAAATCCCCTTAGGTAAAACCCCACAAGGAAAACGAGTGTCTTACCTAACAAAGGTAAAACATGAAGTTATTTCTTGACGGGAATAGCCTTAAGGGGGTATTTCTTTTGCAGTGCTAGCCCAAACACATCGGCTCTCTGTAGTTGTTCCGATTCAACCCCTCCTTGAAGTTCCCAATCAAAGTTATGGCACAAATTTGCCACCATAGTGTGCACCATTCGGTTAGCGAGTGGCAAGCCAGGGCAAATTCTTCGTCCCGATCCAAATGGAATGAGCTCAGAATGTTGGCCTCCAAAACTTATACCGTTGTCTAAAAATCTTTCGGGCTCAAAACAGTCGGGATTCTTCCATACGGTTGGATCTCTAGTAATTGCCCAGAAGTTTACAATCAACTTTGTTTTTTTTGGGATTATAAATCCATTTACTCGTGTTTCCTCTACCGACTCACGGGGACCTAATAGAGGAGCGATGGGGTGATACCGAGAGGCTTCTTTGATGGTGGCTTGCAAGTAGGGGAGTCTCGATATGTCTGATTCTTCAACCATTCTTCCCTCTCCAACAACACTCTTTAGCTCACATTTCACTCTTTCCAGTTTCTCAGGGTGCAACAGTAATTCAACCATTGTCCATTCTGTTATCGCTCCACTTGTGTCTGATCCTGCAATTATCATGTCCTAATGTGACCTAGCTGGAGTCAGAATTAATATGTGGAATTATTTAATACTCCAATTATATAATTAATTAATAATTTCTTCTTTCCATGCCAATGCATCGTTTAAGAAACCTAAAAATTAATTTAGTTTATAAAATGGAATTAACCAGCCCTATATAAATTAAATTTGGAAAAAGGTAAGAGTACACACACCTTCACACAAGTGTACAAGATTAGATAAATTTTGGTGTACCACACTCTGGTAAATATTGTAACAATAGTTGTTATATAATAGTATAAATCAATTACAACATAATCAACTCTGCAGACTAAGAATTGAAATTAATTTTGTTAGTATAAGTCAGTCATATTTATTACTAAAATTTATAATAAACCGTAATTAACAATTATAAAACTAAATTTAAATAATTGATGAAGAATGGTAAGGTGAGACACCAGATTTGATAAATGATATATGTGTGTGTGTGTGTGTGTGACAAAATTAGTAGGATTGATTGTAATTAGAGGCTAATTAATTAAGGGATTGAGAGAAATTTTAATTATTAATCTCAATTAGAGTTTATTAAACCTGAATTATATTAGAAGTAATTAATAAAAAATAAAAAAAATAAAGCTATACTGACCAGGCATAAATGCTTAATTTCTTGGATGGTCAAATCGTAGTCGTTTCCTTCCATGAGGTCCAGTAAGGTTTCGAGAAAATCATTCTTGTTTCGGTAATTGAGCGCCGTTCGTTCTTGCAGGCGGCGGTCGGTCATGGCGTCGACTATCTCCAGCAAACTCCCAATGTGATGCCTCATTTTTCGTCTGATTCCTTGCGGATCAAAAGGAGCAACAATGGGGAAGAAATCCGACATGTTTGGAACACCTATATACCTCGTCGTAGCATCCACATGCTCTTTGAATTTCTTACTCGAATCGCCGCCGCCGCCGTACTCCACGGAGAAAAGCGTAGCGTACATGAGACCGAACATGGCCGTGAAGGTTGCTTCTCCCACGTTCATCACGCGCCCTTCATCGCTGCACGCCGCCGCGTGCTCCACCAGCTTCCGCAGCCTCTTACGCCGGAGCCTCTGCCCCGCTTCAAGAGCTTCATTGCAGAACAGCTTCTCTTTCACTATTCGCCGGAGTTTATTCCACCGGTCCAACTTTGCCGGTAGGGAGGCCACCGATATCTGGTCATGGCCGTGTACGCGCACCGCGTCCGGAACGGACCGGTTCGAGAAAAGATGGCCTTGCTTCTGCATTGTTTCCGTCGCCATCTCCGGCGACGAAACCACGACGACGAATTGGGTCCCAAGTTGGAGGGACATGAGAGGGCCGTACTTTTTCGCCAGTTGAGCAAGCGACTTGTGGGGGTTTAGACCAAGCTGGAAAATGTTGCCGACGATAGGTAGGCGAGGCGGCCCCGGAGGGAACTCGCCGCCTCGCCGACGAACCCACCACCTTGAGTACACCACCCATGCTGCTACCGACGCCACAGAAAGAAGAAGGAAAATATGCATTTTTCTTTTTCTTTTTGTTGTTGTATTTTTAGGGTTTTCTCGTGTTAATTGATTTCTACCTTTGACTATTACCCCTCTCTATTTAAAGCCAATCTACACTTCATGATTCCAGCTGAACTGATAATTAATTTGTATTAAAATAATAATCCATTTAATAAGGATGAGACATGCACAACTCATTCGCATAATTTGTCATTGTCAATTTATGTGAAATCTTTTACGTACTGTATCTTGGATTAATTAATGACATATACTTGAAATAATTATATACTCCCTCCGTCCCATTTATATAAGCGGATTGAAATTTTAACAAGGATTAAGAAAAATTATTGGAAAAGTAAATTATGTAGTACATTTCTTAATAGGCCTTATTTATTATTTGACTATGTATTTTTTATAAGTTAATCAAAGAATTAAATAGGGATATAATAGTAAATGAGCTAAAAAACATTACTTTTTATGAAAACAAGCCTATATATTTGGGACATCCGAAAAAGGAAAACAAACCTATATAAATGGGACGGAGGGAATATATACTTTAATTGGAATAAACCCTAATTACTTAAATTTTCTAATTATCACATATCATTAATGCAACAGAAATAATAGAAGATCATGTGTGATGCCCAAGTGTGGCACAACAATATTAAAACTGAGGATTCGAATAGACACGATTAATTAATCTCTGCAGGAAAGGCCAACACAGAGAAGGACAATATTAAAGAGTCAATTACACTTGAAATTTGGAAAAAACGAAAAAGTCCTAGATAATCTTAAAATAGTTAGTTGCGCGCCTGCATGTATCAAATATATACTCCCTCCGCTCCACCCACAAAATACATTTGGAGTAATACGAGTTTTAAAAAAAATAAGTTAAATGATATCTGAATGGAGAAAAAGATCCACTATTTTAAATTTGTGTGAGATATAAAATATAAAGGAATAGTAGGGTCATGTACTAAAATGAAATTATTACTACATTCTTCATGGATGGAGGGAGTATTTTATTAATTTACTCGTAGTTTGAATAAGAGAAATTTGTGATAATATTGTTTAAACGTGCAACTTGGATTTAATAAAATTTGCAAGAGGAGGCAAAACTAGAGTTTTAATTATCACATCATTTTCAATGAATCATCACTAGTTAGCTAGGTTGTACATAAACATTTTATTGCACATCATATTTTTTTTTCAACTCGATAAAATAATATAAACTTTAGTTCGTCAAATTTATTTTTTATTTTAGTCATTTAGGTTAGGAAAACAACGTAGGGAATATTTTATTTTTTTATCCAAACAATTTTTTTTTTTAATATCGTGGGAACCCGCGGCCACTACCTTCGATGCATACTAGGTAAACTCTCGTCCTTGTGCAATAACCTGCAAACCACACAAAACAGGTAAATCACACTTTCCAAGTACAAGTATGACAGACTCTACCTATAGAGATGAGATTTGAACCCGAGACCTTTCGGTCTCAAACAGCCAACTCTACCACTAGGTCATCCGCAAGGAAACTATTCAAACAACTTCTCCTATGTCGTCGTTGTGCTCGAAGCTCGAAGAGCTGCCGTTTTCGTGGAGGGTGGTGTGGCTACCGCTTACCGGTGAGTGAAGGGTAAGGGTTGGGGGATGTGATATTCGGCTACTATATATGACTTCATCTCCAACAGACTGAATAACATTAATAGAGCATTTCCAATAAGAAAATGAAGCACAATCATTGCTTCAGCAGTGCGCTAGCTACTATACCATTTCCATTAATTTACATAAAAATACATCATTTTCTTTCAGCACAAAAATACAACTAAATCAATAATGCATCTCCAACAATTTACACAAAAATACAACTAAAAAGAAATATTCCATAATATTCTATCTTTCTTTGTTTAATTTTAATATTATCTAAAATTTATCTCAATTAACGAGGAACGACTAATACAAGTTTAAACCATTAAATTTATTAATGCGCAAATTCAAGTTGAAGGGCAAAGGAAACAAGCTGAAGACTCTTCATTTTTTTTTTACATAGAGCTTCTCATACGCAAATCAAAAACTTCGTGAAGTACTATTAAGTTCCATGGAATCTTAAATCTAATATAAATAAAATGATGAGGGATGGTAACACTTAATGATCAATTTGGAGATAATTCATGATCCAAAAAGGCATGAATACTTTCGATTGGAGCAACACGGATTATGCAAAAGCGAAGATACGCACAAGAAGACAATACCAGTACTTTTAATATGTTTTGTATAATATATTCCTAGATAATGAAGGAATTAGAGGTGATCTTTCTGATTATTAGAAGGAAAAAAATGTATTAAGCTAATAGTTTATCGCATTTATTTTAGGCAAAATACACAAATTTAGCCTGATAAATTTACAATGTGACAGTTTTAATCCGACTTTAGCATATAATACAACGAGAATTGACATGCAACGCCCACGTCAAATGAAACGGCATCGTTTCGTCGATATATTGGACATGTCTATCTCCCCAAGCCTAGCATGTAATACAAAAGAATGAGGATAATGAGGTAAGGAATGGAATGATCATTCCTACCTATATTCCATTCACTTGTTTGGTAAACCATAAGAAATGGAATCAACATTCCATTAGGAATCACCATTCCTTTTCCATTGGGATTAGCCATTCATAATCCTAATATATATATATATATTAATATATTATTTCATTAAATTATTCATTTAAATTTTTTTATTTCAACAAATAATTTTAGATATACAATTTTAGAGAGAGAATGTGTGAGAAAATTTTTGGAAAAATTCTAGAGAGAGAAAATTTCTAGAGAGAGAAAGTTCTAGAGAGAGAAAATTTCTAGAGAGAGAAACAATTAGGTAGAGAAAGTTCTATAGAGAGAAATTTTAGAGTGAGAACATTTTTAGAGAGAGAATGTTCTAGAGAGAGAAAATTTCTAGAGAGAGAAACTATTAGGTAGAGAAAGTTATAGAGAGATAAAATTTTTAGAAAGAGAAAATTTCTAGAGAGAGAATTTTATAGAGAGAAAATTATAGAGAGAGAAAATTTTTAGAGAAAGGAAAAAACTATATAGAAAAATTTTTGGAGAGGGAAAGTGCTATCGAGAAAAATTACAATGATAATAATTATAATAATTTTCTCTCTGATATTTTCTATCTTTAGATTTTTCTCTCTCTAAAAATTTTCTCTCTAAAATTTTCTTTCTCAACACTTGCTCTCCAAAAATCTTCTTTCTAAAAATTTTATCTCTCTAAAATTGTTCTCTTTATTATCTTATCTCTAGAATTTTTCTATCTCTAAAAATTTTCTCTCTCTAAAAAATTTACCCTCTCTAACATTTTTCATCTAATATTATTTTGAGATAAAAGAAAAGGATATAAAATGGTAAACAAATAATGATTCCATTCCTTTCTTTAATTCTTGTTCATACCAAGCAAAGGAATAAACCAAGGTTTATCATTCTTTTCCTACCTTCATTCCATTCCTACCTCATTCCATTCCATCATACCAATCACCTCCTGAGTAGTTAAGGAGGCTTTTCACTATGTATTATGAACAATGTAGTCACTTACTTTAAAGAAACGACGTCTTTTCATCCGATGTGGTTGCTGCGTGTCAATTTTTGTTGCCAACGCGACTTTCCGGTCTCGGAAATTAGTCCTGAAATTTGTATTTAACTAAGATTAAAATAAACTTAACACATTGTGAATTTATCGGGCTAAATTTATATATTTTGCATTTCTTTTATGTAATTGTGATAGGATTTAATATTTAATTCGATATTTATTTGATGTAATTGTGTAACTTGTGTTTGCTCTTAGCAACTTTATGTGATTTATTGTTGGTGAATTTATATATGAGAAATATAATTAGATAAAATATATTTGAAAACTATAACTAAATTTAACAAATAATATATATATAAGTACAAAATTTTAAAAAAATATATATAGGATAAAGCGACAAACTATGTATCCCATTGACCATTACTTAAAAAATGGATGGGTTTAGCGCACTCTTTTGGATATGATTTGTTGGAAGAAATGCGATGAGCGCTATTTTACCCACTCCTTTGGAATTGCTCTTAGTCAACTGCATTTTTCAGTTTTCTACAGTCGTGTGTTATTGTTATCGCAACACTGTTGATACTCTATTTTTTATTTTTTTTGGTTTTTTTTCTTCTTATTTTTCTTATTACAAATTAATATTATATACAATAATATGGAATAAAATTATATAGAATTTCTAAAAGCAAGATTACAATTGTATAAAATACAAGGTAAATTAAAAGAAATTAAAACAAACACAATTACATAACAGAAGCATAAACAATGAAGTCGTTATATTTAATTCCAAATAGTCACAATTTACCTAATGAATTTAGGTTTTAATACCTTTCAAAAAAGAATTTAGGTTTTAATATATTTTTATTAATTGAGATAAGTTATTCATATTTTTATGATTAAACAAATAAAATATAATATTATGGAATATTCATTTATTGTGTAAAAAATAGAGCAACCTATTAGATGAATTATTATTTCTGCTGTATTTTAGGCCAAATCGGATCCTCTATCGCATATTGGTGTTTCATCTTCTATTGCAATTACTGATTGAATGCCATGTGGCACATATTCTTCATAGACGGACGAAAAAGAAAAAAAAAAGTGCATTCTCTTTGTGAACGGAGAGAATATATGAATGAAGAGACCGCTTTTAGGAGAGTGGCGAATTGATAACTGATATGTCATGAGTTCAAGTATCATCATCACACCTAGATTGGTATCCAAGGCAAATGCAAATATGAATGAAGAGGAAAATAATTGAATAGTACATGAGCTAAACAGTGACGGAGCCGGACTTTAATTTTATCTTGGGGGCCAACTATTCATTATTTAAAAATCCATAAAAAATTTAAAAATAATATACGAAGTAAATATTAATGTTTAAATTAAATAAGATCGTTTGAAACACAAAAATAAATAACAATCACCTCATAACAAAAGTTAATAACAATCGCCGATTTCCATCGCCGAAGAAGGGAATGACAACGAGAATGAGAGAAGAAGGGGTTTAGGTTCACCATTGTAATATGTAGAGATAGAATAGAAATTCAAAATGGAAAATATATTTTTTATTCTAATTTAAATTTCTAAAATACTCTTAATTTTTTGGAATAATTGGCTTTAACTAATCTTTATTGTAGACATATTTTATAAATCGATTGTTGCAATATAAAAAAAGTTTCAAGATCGGGTCCAAGACCAACTACTCTAGGAAAAATTTGAATTGACCATAAAAATAGTCTTTATAAATAAAAATCACTACAAAAAAAACACTGCGTTTACCGACGGAAATTTTCGTCGGTAAACCTATGAATTTCCGTCGGTAAATGAGTTACCGACGGATTGTGTCTGTTGCTAAATGGCTTGTAGGTAAACGAATACCGACGGATTTTATCCCTCGGTAAATTTTACCGAGAGATCATTCCGTCACCATTTTATTGTCGACGGAATTCGTCGGGAGCACTTTTACCAAGGGATTTTCCGTCGGTAAATTCCTACGGAAAAATTTCCGTCGGTAAGTTTCTGTTCCCGGATTTCGTCAACCGAACAATTTACCGAGGGATTTTTCCATCGGTAATTACCAAGGGAAAATCCCTCGGTATTCCCTCGGTATTCTTCTGTAATTTTTTTAATATTAATTATGTATTAATTGTATCCATTTTCAACCCTTTTACTTGCTCAATCATCCCAAAACAAGCATATTATAACAACTAATACAATAACGCGTCATATATAATAATAAAGTATGCTCTTTGACAACATTAATGTCGGTAGATTGTAGTTGTTTACAAAATAAATAAATCATACAAAGTTTACAAAATAAACAAATATTTCAAAGTTATTTTTAATATTCTAAATAAAAAACATACTAACTACTCAGAACCATCCGAGGAGTGGTTCAAACGGCTCGACATCAGCTCTTCAACCATTCTCTGTGTGGCTGCAAACTGTGTCAAGTAAAATCAAGTAGTAGTCTGGATTCTTTCTTTGCTTGCACCATCTTCTCTTCAACTTCTGCTTTCCTCTGAGATAGATCAATTGCAACTACAAGAAAACTAATACATTTTTTTCCTTCATCAATTAACACCAAGTTCTGCATATGAATTTTAGCATGAATAAAAGGGACTAAATATACCTACCTACTTAGTTCTGTATCCCTAATATCCAACAAATTTGCCACGTTAGCAAGAATATGAGCAGATGACACCAAATTTGATGGCAAAATCTCCATCAATCCCACTTTCTCCAAAATCTCTCTCTCATTCTTGCAGCTGTGATGACGAAGCAAAATAAAATTTACCTCCAAATACCATTTCAGACACTCATTCTCAATATATCAGAATATTGTTAACCAATTAATATAATTTGTTTTGGAGTATCTTTTGTAAGTAAAAGCGAAATTAATATATACTCCTCAATCCTCATTATACTTTGGATGAAATCTGTGAAGGAAATATCTACAAACTCCTCAATTCCTAGTTTTATATAATTCATCACCTCGCATCACACAGATATAAATTATATTTATAATTTGTTCATTCTAATAAATTGAAACTACACATTCTATATTCACTTAATTCGATATATGATAATATTCAAAGATGTCCTGAGAGAGAGAGAGATAGGGAGAGAGGACTCACCAAGTAGAGGCGGCACGGTAGGGTTGCAGCGGCGCGATAGGGAGGCAACCGAACATTTGCTGAATTCTTTCACCTAGAGAACAAAAGTAGAAGAAACCCAAAAACATACAAACTGTTAGGCTGCTTGATTAAGCCAATCTAAGGTCAATAAAAATGTTTGAAGATTTAAATATGTTGCAATTGCTAAATTGAATGCAGCTACACGAGCAACAAAAAAAATAGGTGTTGAAATATTTGAAAAAAAATAGAAACTGGAAACATGGAGTTAAATCTCAAATTCACAAAATTCTCAAATTCACAAAATTGGCGATGGACTTTAATCTCAAATTCACAAAATTTCCAAATTCCCAAACTGAACAAATGAATTAAAGAGAAAAAACTAGAGGTTAGGTTTCGAATTACGGAATTATATGTGCCCAATCGGGAGAGGGAGAGTGACGAGAGCGTTCAGCACGAGTCAACGGCGGCGGCGGCCGGCACGGCGTCGAGCTGGTGCTGTGATGGAGCCTCTGCAGCAGAGGCCTTTGGTCAGGGGCTATCAAAGAGAAATAGAGAAGTAAGAGAAATGAGAGCGCGAAGGAGAATGGGAGAGAGAGAGGGAGAGAATACCTGCACAAGAGAGGCGAGGATGGTGTCGGCGACGAACGAATGCGGCGGTGGAATCCAGGCCGCGACTTTCGGCGGTAGTGACGACGGCGGCTACCAAAGAGACAGAGAAGCACGAGAACTGAAAGAGCGAAGGAGAATTAATGAGAGAGAGAGGGAGAGAGAATACCTGCACAAGAGAGGCGAGGATGGTGACGGCGACGAGCGACTGGACGGCGGTGGAATCCGGCGAGGGCAGCGGCGGAAGGATTGGGAATTTTCGACAGTAGGGCGGAGAAGAGAAATGAAATTCCATCGCGCAGAGTTTAGATCTAAATCAATTTTACCGAGGGAAAATTCCCTCGGTAATCCCTCGGTATTTTACCGACGGATTATCCCTCAGTAATATTTTTATTTAATATGTATATTTGAAAATTTTGAAATTGGAGGGGAAAAATTACCGACGGATTTTGCCCTCGGTATATTTACCGAGGGATTAATTTCGTCGGTAAAAGTAATATTTTTTTAAAATTAATTTAAAATAATTTACCGACGGATTATGCCCTCGGTATATTTACCGAGGGATTAATTCCGTCGGTAAAAGTAATATTTTTTAAATTAATTTAAAATAATTTACCGACGGAATATTCCCTCGATATATTTACCGAGGGATTAATTCCGTCGGTATAGTAAATAATTATTTTTTTTATTAATTTATAAGCATTTACCGAGGGATATTTCCCTCGGTAAAATACCGACGGATTTATCCCTCGGTAATTCTGGCGCAAACAAACCCGGGAAGCGCCCGTCGGTAATCCGTCAGTATTTTATTTTTAGCCGACCCGTATTTTTTCCGTCGGAAATTACCGACGGATATTGTGGCCCTCGGTAATTCCCTCGATAAATACAATATTTTTTGTAGTGAATATCAGTCCTTATAAATATTGCGTGTAGAATACTTGCATGTGAAAATTATATATTTTGAATGAGTTAATTATAAAAAAAAAAAAAAAGTCATCAGCTTTTAACCTAATCTTGAATCTTGATTTTAGACATATTTTATAAATTGTTGCAATATAATTTATTTTCTAATCCCCGGATACTTTTGAATTGACTACAAAAATAGTGTTTATAAATAAAATTAAAATAACAAGTCTACTTAAAGAAAATATCAATCCTTATAAGTGGTAGTCTACATATAAGTCGTTGCAATTTTTTTTTTTTCAAATACAGAATAATTCTGAATTGACTATAAAAATAGTGTTTATAAATAAAAATAACAAGACTATTTAAAAAAAAAAATATCAATCCCTATACGTGGTAGTAGACATGTTTACACACTATTTTTTTTAATTTTATACGTCATCTTTTGACATGAAATACAGAAGCAACGTATTGATTTCTTTTTTGGGTTAGTAATAAATTCATGTATTTGTTATTAAATTTTAATATTTTTAAATAAATTCTCCTAAAAAAATATTTATAAAACAAACTATATTATAAATGCTATTGCAAGAAAAAGTGCTAGAAGAAGCTATTTATAATGATTAATATATGTTTTTGTATGTGTTTTAATTAGTATCATATTGCAACTTTATATAGTATATAAAGGGCCCATTTTTATTATTTTGCCTGGGTCAATTTTTTATCAGGACCGACCCCATTTTAGTCTAGCGGTAAAGCGCATGCTTATCACAAGGTTTGAGGTTTGAAACCCTTCTGCTCTATTCTCTTCTCTGCTTTCAAAAAGAAAAACACATCTCTTCTCTATTTTATACTCTCTTCGTCCCATTTGTAATGGCATTATTTCCATTTTAGTCTGGCACAACTCAAATAATTAAGAAAACTATTTTCTCTCACAAAGGTGCGGGCTAGCTCCACCACTTTTTATTATCTTTTAAACATCATTTTCCTTAATAATTGTACCGAACAGTAATATGTCATTATAAATGGGACGGAAATTGTGAAGTATTTCAAAACTCTTCTCTCTAATTTTTTTATTCGTTGTCGCGGACCTCCCGATAGTCTGCTAAATCATTTGATGTTCCTTTATATCGAGAATCAGGTTCTATCGTTTCTATCTTTAATTTTGTAGTTTCATTATTTATTATTACAACAATTATATACTTTTTTCTTCCGATTCTCTGAACATTATGTTTAAATCTTGAGAATTATTTAACATTTGAAGAACATTTAGATATTAATGGACTTGATTTATTTTTAGAGCTATAAGTGTTGAAAGAAATTTTGGACATTAAAATAAGTACACCGTTTGATTTATTAAATTACATAAAAAAAATTAGATTCATACTCTAATGCATATATTGCTTATAGAATATTACTTACTATACCTATAACCATTGATTCTGCTGAAATAAGTTTTTCAAAGTTAAAATTAATAAAGTCTTATTTAAGATTAATTATGTTGCAAGATAGATTGAATGAATTAAGTTTATTATTCATTGAAATTAATTTATTAGAACATCTTGATTATAAAAATTTAATAAGTAATTTTGCGGCTATAAAAATTTAATAAGTAATTTTGCGGCTGAGCAAGCAAGAAAGATAAAATGAATTTTTTTTAAATGTATTTTTTATATAGCTTTTGTTTTATGTATTCTTTTTAGTACGTTGCCTCAGGCCCCTAAATTACTGCATCCGGCCCTCGAGATTGCATAATTTTTTTAAATTAAGAAAATTATGTACTTAAAGATAATTAGATGAATAATAAAATAAGAATATCCCATTCACAAAGGAGAGAGAGAGAGAAAATGGGGGGAGTTGACTTTGAAGTATGTTCAGGTGTTGGTTTATTTCTATGGTTTTTTTTTTGTATGTAGCATTATTCATCAGTCATCAGTCATCAATTGGAAATTGAAAATTTAACATAAGTCGTGGAATAAATAATCATCATCTCGTGCAGCAGCATATGGAGTCTAGATGGCAGCAACTATATCACTAATTAAAATTTTAAAATAAATATTGATTTAGGATTAATTTTCCTCACGTAAGAAGATTAGAGGCTATAGAATAGAGCCGAGCCGAATGATTCAAATACTTTATGATTGAAGGATTAAATTTTCATTGTTTTAAATTCCTCAACCAAATGCAACATATTATTCTGTTTCATTCCATTCACCTAAAAAAATCTCTACGAAATTAGTTGTATCAAACAAAATTAGTTTTATCCTTAATTGTTTTTTAGATAAATTTATCTATTTTTCACTTCTGCGAGAAGGAAATATTAGTGCGCTAGGAGATGCAAGCAATGCATTTCAAGTTAATCCACATATTTGCACGATACCTAATAATCAAATAAGGTTTTAGTTTTATTCCCAACCACTCCATTAAATAGACATTTGGCTTATATTTCTAAGCCGATAATATTGACACGTTTTTTAATATAATTTTATTTATTTATTTCTTTTTAGATGGAGTACGGGACACAGAAAGAGAGTTAAAGTTGAACTCAATAATATCTCTTTTATGGTCCACCTAGAAATGTTGATCGTGTGAATCTATTCGGATTCGGATCAATCATATCAAATTTTCAAGCTATTAGGTTCGAGTCAATTAGGCTAGAAAATTTTGGCCCTAATCTCAAACCTTTGGCTTAGGAGCAAATTTAAAAAATATTTTGACGTATTGTATAAATTTTGTTAGTTTTCGTCAACATACATCTCTAAATTTATGATTAAATTCACGTGTAGAGATTTATAGCACCCAACGGAAAGAAATACTTACTTGTTCCGTATGTAGTTTATCAACACAATTCTTGAATCTCGAATCTCGAATCTCCTGCACTCGAATCCTCTACTATGGTGTTCATTGTGTAGTGCTTACGCGAATAATTCTCTATGAATCATAGTGTAGATTAATTATTTGGTCTAAACTTACATTACTGAAATCAAACTTACATTACTGAATTTAAAATTACATTACTAAAATTAAAATTACACTAGAATTGCTAATTTAAAAACAAAATACATAATAATACAAACTAATATTGCTTAATTCTAAGGGTGGTTTCTAGTGTATCGCGTTCAACTGCTTCGGGCAATCTCTCATCCGTTGTCCCAGTTCTTCACAAATAAAACACCCCCATGTTTTCATCTTCTCTTTTCCTGCCTTCATGGCCCTTTCCTCGCCGGACTTCTCTTTCTCCTTCTCCTTCTTCGAATCCTTCTTCCTCATCTCGGACCCGTCGGGACCAACCGGAATGAAATCCACCAATCTCTCGGCAACAGCAATGGTTCCTTGCACATCCTTAACTCCTTGCCGTCTCAACTCGGTTTGAGCCCAAGGTTGCAACCTCGCCATGAAATTAAACAACTTGTCCAACTCGGACATATCCTTCATGTCGAGCATCAACGAACTGGAGTCCTTCACATATCCACGAACGAACTCCGTATGCCTCAACTTTCTCAACGCATCCCTCGCCAGCCACGAGGAATTCCCCAGAAGGAACTGATCATTCCACTCTTGTTTCAACGCCACCCATGTCAAAGTCTCCAACGGACTCCCACTAGCATCGACACTTGGTCTCGAACGCCACCACAGCTTCGCATCACCCAACAAGTACATGCTAGTGATCGACATATTCTCGTTCTTGGGCACATGAGACGCCTTGAAGTACGTCTCCATGTCCCACAAGAAATTCTCCAACTCCTTCGAACTGCGGGCTCCTTCGAATGATTTAGGCTGCGGGACACGAACCTTCGACACTGATCGGCCTTGCTCAACAGCTTTGAGCGGGTACTTCACGAGCCGTAAATCATCCAACAACTCCTCGATCTTGACATCGACCGTCGCCGTCAAGAAGGACACCTCTTTCTCGCACGACATGATCCGACTCTCCACGAACGACGGAGTATCTTTCACGGACTTGCTCATCGTCTCGACTGATTCCTTGATTGTGCGGATACAATCAAAGATGGTCTCAATGCCCGCCGACGTTGACACCTCTGGGCCATCCCGACTAAATCCTCCAATCGTAGCACCATCTCTTTGAGAGCCGAGAACTCTCTTGCATGCACCATCTTTTACCGCGACTACAAAAATTGCAACCAAACACACGGACCAAAGCCAACCCAACCTGGCTCTGATACCAAATTGTCACAAGGTTTTCTCGTACTATAATTTTTTGCCTTGTGCCGGCGCCGAGTTCCCGCAACCCGACCAGCCCTCACCCTCACCGACACTCGTTTTTCCCTCACTCGTGTATGAGGCTCTCGAGTTTGTATTACAAGCAATGCTTTAGAGTTACACGCAGTAGATCGATAAGATAAAGCACACAAAAGCATACAGACAACTCACCCAACCTTATATTAATTACCATAATTATTACAAGGATGCTGCTCAAGGCTCGCACATAACACTCTATCGTGTATGGCTCACGGCTAATTTACAGCTTATATATGTGATGGACATCCCCTATCACTAGGAACTAGGCTACAATAACCGCCAGACGGTTTCTAGGCTCCATTTGTCACGCTCCAAGTCGTTCTGCACAGTACTGGACGGTTATCTTCGCATAACCGCCTCCAAGCACTTGCTTCTTCCTTTATCCTCAATGATCATGTTGTGCAGAATAATAAATACTAACACTATATTACGGATGTCATCCTTGAATTAAGATCGCGCGAGACCTCGAACTATTCCCCAACGAGCTTGTAGCACACCAAACGTCTGTTCCACATTCTTTCCTACAGTCTCTTGTCTCTTCACAAATTTTTTTTCGAATCGAATCATCTGGGAAGGGATAACTCTCGACAAATGAAGACCATGTCGGATAAATTTCATCTGTTAGATAATATCCTCGATTATATGGTAGTCGTTCACCGTGAAATTAACTTGTGGGGCATTTTTCTAAAAGAATTCATTAAATAAGAGTGATCCATGAAGAGCATTGATATCATTGCTTGATCCAACGATATTAAAAAAACATGCCTTATTCACAGATATATAGATGCCACATTTTCAAGAACTATTGTCGGAACTTCGTGATCACCTCGTATGTATTGCCCTTTCCAAGCAGTGGGACAACTCTCAATAAAAATCTATTAGGAAAGTTTGATGAAAATTGTTGAGAAAAAAAATTCGAACCAGTAGGAAAGTTTGATGGAAATCGTTGTTGATTGTAAGGATGTTGATAAGATGGATTTGAAAAATTAAAAACCTTGGAAATTTTGAAATGTTGCCTTACTTGAGTTAGAATTTTGAGAGCTTGAATCCGCCATTTTAATTGAAGAAAAAATAAAATGAAGTAATGATTTTTTTTTCTGAGAAGTTGGAGGGTTAATGAATTTGTAGATGAAATGGTGATATAAATAAAAAAATTTGGTAAATTTTACCGTTGATTGCAACGAAAAAAATTATAAAAAAGTTACTAGAAGCAGAGTGGGCGGTGTCAGATATAGCCGTTTGTAAATTCTAACAAGGTTACAAATATATTTTTTAATTTTTAATATTTATATAATATACTCCCCTTGTCCAAGAAAAACGTTCCTAATTTGTCATTTTCATCTGTCCACAAAAAATGTTCCAATTTTTCCTTTCCATTTATAAACACTACCCAACAATTTTTTTTTAATTATTAACCTCACTTTGGTTTCATATTTACACAAAAATCACTATTGAACCCAACACTACAAATTAATCAACACAAAATTAAATAATGCGGGATCCTTTCTCCACTCACAAGTCACAAATCCACTCAACCAAAATTATGAACACCCTTTGCCAGTTCTAAATAGGCATATATTTCGTGGACGAAGATGTGTAAATTATGATATTTTTTCTCTTTAAAATATCATAACTTATTCGTTTGAACTCCGATTTTTATGATTTTTATGTCGAATGAAAGCTCTCATTGTGATCTTTAATATAAGATATATTTTTGAAATATTTCAATAGAATTTTAGACATTGAAATGCCAAAAAACTTAATCTGACTGAAATGACAAGAAAACAAAAAAAATTAAAAAAAAGCATCGAGCTACGTGTCTCACGCGCACCTATCAGTAGGGATGGCAATGGATCTTGGACCCGGTCCAGATCCGTGGATCCAGATCCGTTTTAATGGATCTGGATCTCAAAATTTTGGACCCGACGGATCCGGACCGGATCTAGATCTATATAAAAAAATTCAGTTCGGATCTAGATCTTGAATTTTCAGATCCGGATTCGGCCCAGATCCGACCCGCGGATCCATATTATATATATATTATATTTTATATCTATACTTTTAATAGTTTATTATTCAAATATTCTATTTATAATTAAAAAAAATCAATCCACTATTTTTAATAAGTAATAACAAGAAAATCTGTGGATTTTTTATATATATTTTTTTAAAACACTATTATATTGATTTTATCTCATTTTATATTTATTTTGTTAAAAAAATACAGATCCGGGTCCAGATCTGTAGACCCACGGATCTGATGGATATGGATCTGGATCTCAGATTTTAGGACCCGACGGATCTTGACCGGATCTGGATCTAAGAAAAAAATTCGGATCTGGATCTGGATCCAATAGGATCCGGTCCAGATCCGGCCCATTGCCATCCCTACCTATCAGGGAGGACAGTTTCCTTTACGCATTAATCCCCTGACGCACGTTGGGGCCCGTCATTTCCTTTGAACCCAGCTGCCCAGCTTCGCCACCCTTCTCCTGGGTTTCAATTTTTGGAATATACTCCAATGGTGGAAGTTGAGTTCTATTTTTTGGAACATAAGCGTTGGAGCCACCCTAACGACAAACTCAATAAAACTAAGCATCACTTAATAGTAGACATAAATTATAAATTTAAACGATCCTTGTAGAGAATAATACGGGATATATTTCTCATATCACAATGTTATATAATCCTTAAATGTGTTGTATTAATGATCTTAGTAATAAATAGTTTTTGGAGGTCTTACATAATGTTGTGAATAAAATAATTGTAGAATATTTTACATGAGAATCGATATTTGTGAGCAGCTATCATGAGCAACATTGAAGTACGTAAGTTCACGTCAATATTTTGTTTCATTTTTTCTCCACTTTTAAATACCTTTTTCATTTTCGTTCCTCTTCGCAATTCACGTTTTTGAAGATTATTTTCTCCTCTTTCATGATTTACTAAAAGAAATTCTCATAGGAGATCTCTATAGGTCGAGCCAGTCACACATGTGCTTGGAAAGTATGGTTTACTTGTCATGTGTAGTTTGCAAGCTATTGTACAGGAACAAGGGTTTACTCAATGCACACCAAAAATAGCGACTGTGGGTTCTCATGATATTAAAAAAAGATCGTAATAAATCGACAATCAAAACTAGAGCTTTTCGTTAAAAATAATAGAAGGTAAAGCTAAATAAGATATCTATATTGAGAAGATATCGTATTGAGTCGAGAAAAATAACATAGTTAATATAAATAGAGAAAATAGGACTAAATAACTATTTTTAAAAGATAAAGATAAATTTTAACCATAAATATTTAAAAGATAAAAATTAACCAAAATACCTACCAAAATATTACTTTGTCCTTTTTCTCTCACCATCATACAAGATAGCATACATGAATATTTTTCGGTGTTGGCGGTCAACGGTCAACGCCGGTGATAATTTTTCGGTGATTTTTTTGATGAATTTTTGCAACAGCATACATGACATGTATACTAGTCATGTATGTTACTTGCATGTCGTGTATGATACTCATGATTGTTATTTGTGTATGTGATAAATTCATGATTTGTTATCCATGTATGGTCATGGAATGTTACTCATGTATGATACTCACGTATAATTTCTTGTATGTTTGAAAAAAGTCGCGGAAAAATTCTCGTCGGCAAAAGTCGTCGGAAGCTATCATATATGCTAATTTCATGTATGATACTCATGTGTTTTATTCGTGTATGTGATAAATTCATGATTTGTTATTCATGTATGGTCATGGAATGTTACTCAAGTATGATATTCATATAGGATACTCATGTATGTTACTCATGTATAATTTCATATATGATACTAATGTATGCTTGAAAAAAAGTCGCCAGAAATTCTTGCCGAAAATATCATGTATGCTAATTTCATGTATGCTATTTGTGTATGTGATAATATAATGAGTTGTTATCCTTGTATGATCATGAAATGTTACTCTTGTATGATAATCACATATAATATACTCATGTATGATACCCATGTATACTTGAAAAAAAATCGTCGGAAATTCTCGCCATAAAAAGTAAAAATCTCATGTGCATTCAAGTGATCAAAGGTTTTAAGTTCGAATTCACCAACACTTTATATGTTAAGTGCATGTCATACATGATTATTCTAGTGTAGTTTACCTCTCATTTATTATGCATGGCATGCAGATTATTGTATAAATGTATAAATTTATTAAGTGTGTACCCCGAATAACGATCGTAAAGTTATCCAAGTTATCAAAAATAAAAAAATTAAACTCTATTAGTGTTCATACTTAGACATGGTATACTATTACGGACTCTAATTTAAGCCAGCATTACTGGGTTAGTAAATAACTGAATGACGAGGAATATTTATTGAACCACTGATACGTATACTATTAAACACGAGTGGCAGATAATCTTCTATTGCTTATTAGTGTGATATCTTCTATTGCATCCGTTAGATTAATAATAGAGTTAATCATGTTGACTAGCAAATTAAGTTAGTGAAAATTAATAGTTGGCCACCAACTTTATTCTAATAACTTGTGGCCAACTTTGGGCTGAAGTGACTTAAATGCCCTCCACATCACTTTACAACTACTTTCACTTTCTCTCTCCCCCGTACTCTCTCTTTCACCCACTCCACTCTCACTTTCTCTCTCCTCTCATGTCTCTTTCTCCCTGTACTATCTTTCTCCACCGCCACTCCTTCCTGTCTGCCGCCGCCGCGTCTTCTTCCTTGATCATCTTTTCGATTTGATTTATTTGTACACTTTTTCGAACAATTTATTATTTCTCTTATAGTATTTTTCCGGTCATCTTCTCCGGCGTAGCTTTCATCTCCATAGTGATTTATTTAAGGTATTTTTACTGTATTAGTTTTAATTGAGTTTTCTAGATCTAGTCTGTCATGTTTTAGATCTAGTCTGTCATGTTCTTGTCATATTTTTCAGATCTTGTTGTCCTCTTCGTGCATATGTGTTCTTCCTGCATTTTTCACGTCACTGCGCATCGCGACTTGGCACACCTGGTACGAATACAACATATTCGTACCAGGTGTGCCAAGGCATACCGCGCATAGACTTGGAACACCTGGTACGGATATAGACCATTCGTACCAGGTGTGTTAAGTCTAAGCGCGGTATGCCTTGTCACACCTGGTACGAATACGTTGCATTCGTACCAGGTGTGCCAAGGCATACCGGGATGCGGTTGACCAAAGACGAACACCATCCAGGACATTAGATCTGGAATGTGACGCCATGGATTCCGGAGAGAAAGCTGTGAAATAAGGCAACGGGATCTGGAAGAATCTGGTGCGGCGGCATATCTAGAAGAATCTGGTGTGACGACAGATCTGGAATATGGCCGGCAGAATGTAAAAGTTCAAGGCGGCGCGGCGGACTGGACTGGAAGTACGAAGGCGGTGCGGCGGAAGGGATGGAAGTACGACGATGCGGCGGCGGAATGAAAGTACGACGGCGGCGACGGAAGAAATGGAGAAAAATAGGATTTTTAGAGGGAGAATATTTTGCAGAAACAGAGAATTTGAAATTTGAAAACTGAAAAATGAAATGGGTGGATGGATGGTTAATAGTGGTTCCAAGGGAAAATTGGTCCAAATTTCTAAAAGTTGGCCAGAATTTCTACAAATAAAGTTTGTGGCCAACTATTAATTTCCACTATCTATATTGGTTATCCCAAATTTTGCCTCTTAATGATATGTGTCGATTTGGAGATAATTATATATCCTAATTGGGTGGAAACCCTAGTTACCAATCTTAAATTTAGGGATTGTCACATGTCGTTAATCCAACATGTTGGGAAAATTAATAGAGTTTTGATTTGATACCAAAACCCAGCTGACCCCAACCAAGTAGATGATTGCACAAGCCTAAGCGTTTTTCAGCTCACCTGTTTGAGCTTATAAAGTTTTTAAATTTACAGGTAGAGTCGCTGAAGACAGCAGAAGACATAGCAGAAGACACAGCTAAGCTGACACAGCTGAGGAATTCAGCAGAGGAGACCAAGCAGAGTCAAAGACCCAGCAGTATCAAGACCCATCTCAGTGATGGAAACCCAGCTCAGTGTCAAAGACTCAGCTCAATGTAAAAGACCCAGCTTAGTGTCAATGACACAGCTCAGGTCTAAGACACAGCTCAGGTTAATGACACAGCTCAGGTTGAAGACACATCTCAAGTTAATGATACAGCACAAGTCTAAGACACAACTCAGAGTCGAGATGCAGCAGAGTCGAAGACGCTGAAGACACAGCAGAGACACTTAGCAGCTCGAAGACGAAGACCTACTCCAAAACAAGATCCCAATGTCAGAAGATCTTGTCTGAAGCGGTCAAATCACAGAAAAAATAGCTTCTGCAGGTGCAGACCTACGTCGTAGGTTAAATGCCAGAAGTCAATGAGAGTAGGTAAGATTCAAACGACTCTCTTCCAATGGCTAGTTTGAATCTCCACCTATATATATCTCCTCACCATTGAAGACAGGTGAGGCTGGCGAGACGACTGAAGAAATAAAAGAGCAAACAGAAAAATGAACAACGATCTTCAAAGCCAAATCTTTCAAGAACACTCAGCCAGCCAGCTGTGTTCTTAGTTGTTCACATATTCAGTCATAGGCAGAATAGATTAGAATAGAAATATCTTAAGCCTAGTTTGAACGAGTTCATCATACTCCTTGTTCTTCATTGTAAGAACTCGTTCATAGTTGGAAAACCCATACCCAAACCCAAACCCAGAAAGGTTAGGTCAAGATACGCCTGCTCGAAGCGTGTAATTCGAGTGGTCAGGTTTTACAGTATCCGGAAACTGAAAGTCAGATTTTTTCAGTACCCGCAAACTAAAAGGTGTAGGCTTGACAGTGCCCGTAAACTGTTGGAACACAACTCGGATTAGAGTTGTGAAGTTGCTTGGTACTTGGAAACCAAGAGGTAGTAAATTACCAGTGATTCTGGTCGTGGATGTAGGAGGTGTTACTCCGAACCACGTTAAAATTGCTTTGTTCTTTACTGCTTTGTTTATGCATTCTGCTAACCTCTCACGCATACATTTCAAGCTGCATAAACTGACTAACTGAAAAGTGAAATAGAGCTTTGCAATATAATTTGAAGCAACAGACGGACTTTCCAAACCCACCAACTTCCGCACACATTCACACAGCCAGTTGTGTCCATCAAGCTGTCATCCAGCTGGATCGAACACAACAGGCTCTGTAAAAAGAGTTTAATTGTAAAAGTTTTTTAAACCTTGGTGTATTCACCCCCCCCTCTACACCAAGGTATCCGTCTTGGGACCAACAATTGGTATCAGAGAAGTGGTTCAAAAGATCACTGTATCTATGTCAAATCAGCTTCTTTGCTGATAGTGGTCACCTGAACAGATCCTTCAAAGTTTCAAAATCTTTTTAAAATCATTATATTGCATACTGTCATGGAATCTTCCTTGTGCAGGAATCTTTCGACATTCTCTGTCGATGATTTACAGATCTGGAAGTTCCGACTCAAAAGCTTTCTGTGTGCACAACACGACATGATGTGGAATGTTATCACTAACGGACCCATCGTCATCATGAAGTCAGAAAGAGAAGCAGAAACCACACCTGGAGCTGAACCAGTACTCCGTCAAGTTGTGAAGTCCAAAAGAGAGTACTCTCCAGAAGAAAGAAGACAAGCTGACAAGCTCGATTGGACAGCTATGCTTGCAACGTCATCTTCTCAACGGTGACGAACGCCTATCTCAGCAAGATCATCAACTGCGAGACAGCTAAGAGGATGTGGGACACTCTAGCCAAGCTGTGTGAAGGCTCAGAGGAAATTCAAAGAGAACAAATTCTCAGTTGCATGCCAGAAGTTCGACAACTGCAAGCAACTCCCCTACGAGTCCATTGATCAAATAGAGCTCAGATTCTCCAACCTCGTCATCGAGATCGAGACGATACGAACTGGAAAATATACAGTTCGAGATAAGAACTTGAAAGTTCTTGCAGCTCTCTTCTCAGAATGGTGTACACACAAAGTGGTTCACCAAAGCAAAACTGATCTTGACAGCATGGAGATGGAAAAATTGTTCTGCATCCTGAAAGCCAACGACTTTGATCTGGGGATCACAAACGGAGAATCATCCAGCCAGATGTCTCAAACAGAGCTGACTTCTAAAGCAAAGGAGACAGCTCTCAGTGCAGAATCAAGAAGATCAGCTCAATCAGCTCAGCTTGGAAGGACCAACAAGGAGCACAGAAATTTGAGCAGAGAAGAATTGCACGAAGAAGTTGCTATGGTTGTACGGAACATCAATAGACTGAAATACAGCAAGGAAAGGTACAAGAATATCGTGAAGGTTCATCACGACAAGCAACTCTACCCAAAGAAAAACCCAGCTGAGTCATCCTTCCGGAGAGAGGATAAAAGGTTCGAATCGAGCACAATGGATGATGATCAAAACTCCTTCTCCGACTCAGATGAGGATCACTGCTCTGATTAAGATGTCTAAAACATCTTATTGAATCAACCGATGAAGAAAATGAAGAAACTCAGCTAGCTGACTGGGACCAGCTGTGAAATAAAGACAGCTGGATACAAAACTAAAAACTCAGCCAGTCTCCCTGCTGAGTACATTGGTCTCAAGAGAATAATTCAGAAGCAGCAGATGAATCAGCTGGATTCGGGACATCGGTCTACCTTCTATACAGACAGAGACTTCATCGAAGAAGTGAGCCAATGTTGAGAAACTTCGCTCGATAAAAGAAAGTAGGATGCAGATGAAGAAACCTCATCCAGCTGAGGGGGAACAAGACTCAGCTGGATAATGAAAAGCTAATGGGACATCAGGGTAGAAGAATTCAAACCCAGCTGGATCTTTCAATTCAGTTTAACAAGGAAAACCAACTGAGGGGGAATCAAGCTCAGCTGGATAATAAAACTGAAGAAAAGCTCATTCAACATAAAGAAAACACAGCCGTGGTATCAGCTGACTACAATGATCAGCTGACAGGTTTGCAGACCTTTTTATCTATTTCCCGGAAGAGTATGTTTTTTTTAAAGATAAAAATATTTGAATTTAACTCAAATACCCAGACATTCCTTATATGGATTAATCAGTAAGCCATCCATCCCATCGAATCACATCGCATTTAATGAAAAGCATGCAGAATACTGTAGCTCGGGAGAACTGAGGCATAAGTCATAACGGTTCGACTACCTCACGCGCGCGTGACCTACACTCTATATACACACGTCATGTGACGTGTTGCGCAAATCTCTCTCAGCCACAGATTTTCAATTCTTTTGCCAAGATCTCAACCTTCCATCAAAATGGACAGTTGATATATACTTCTAAAATATGCAAATCTTTGCCATATTTTCTATCGCTCATACTTATCTCTGAAATCTATATCTCATATTATTGATTATCTCTTTGCAAACACGATCCCCTAGTATCTTCGTCTTTCTAACCACTTGCTACAGAAGAAGATCATGGCCCCAAAGAAGAAGACACCAGGAGCAAGCCAGACTGAGATTTTGATGTCAAAGCTTCATTTCGAGAGTTGTTTAACTCTCAAGAACTACCAGAACTCAGAGTTCCAGGAGGTGCTGGATCTCATCGAGAATGCCGACCTGCTGCAATGGGCGACTGCAAGACCGAAGAACATCTTCCACCGAGAAGTGGTAGAATTCTTCCTAGAGATGACTAACCGAGATGATCGACTCCACTCCAACGTCTCTCTGCAACTCAAGGAGAAGACTGGACATACAACTCTTTGGGATGTCGACATCAACATCAACCGGATGTTGAACAAGCTGTTCGGCCTCAAGACTCTTGGGGACCGCTCCCCAGAAAACTATACCAGAGAAGAAATTCAGGTCGAACTGGATAAGATGCTGTTCAAACCGGAACCTTACAGGGCGAGCATGTCCAAGCTCCTGCTCAAGCCAAGTACAGACTACTTCTGGATGTCACCCAGAAGTGATCCTTGGTATTGCTGGATCTCAAGGAGAGATCAGCATTCCCAAGCTGAAACCGATGATAACCATCCTCAGGAATGACCCTGTGGATAGGTTCTCCTACTTCATGGGAAAGTTGGAGAAAGAATCGAAGAAGATTCATTTTGAGGATGACAGCTTCACCCGGTACAGCTGCAGAGAAACAATCTACTTATGCACCAAAGTGGCGTGCAGAATAGAAAATTATACTACCAGACGACAAATCAAGTGGCGCGACACAGAGGAGTTTCCTGTGTCCAGAATACTTTTTGAGAAGCCAAGTCACCTCACTAACTTGTTGAAGAAAGCAGCCTCTGAAAGGAAGAAAAAGGTGCAAAAGGCAAAGCAGCAGACTGCATCTCCATCTCAAGCGGGAAAAATGAAGCAACTGAAAGAGACACATCCAGCTGGATCTCCACCTGCCAAAAAGAAGCTGAAATTCAAGGCAGCCAGCAAGCCAGCTGAGGAGGCAGCAGAGAAACCAGCTGATGAGCCAGCTGAATCTGAGTCCACTCCCACAGCATCCCCAATCCAAAATAAGAAAACTGAGTGGAGACCAATCACTGAGGAGACAGCTCAGGGATCCTCCTCCAGCTCAGACAATGGAAGGGAGTTCGTGATTACATCACAAGAAACTGAAGAACCACAAATAGTGGTCTCCCTCTCTGACCCAGAAGATGCTATTCCCCATCGTCAATTTCTTCAAGCATCTTCACAACCCGCTCCAGCTGATCCCACATCAGCTGGAACCACTCAACACGACTATCCTCTCCTTCCTCTTCATCCTCAGGTACCTCTCTCAGTTTCCCCACCCACTTGCTCAGTACTTGAAACCGCTCAACTCCAACCTTCAGCACCCAGCTCTCCAACCAAAGAACCATCTCCTGTAAGAGAGCAGGTAGATATTCAACTGACTGAAGCTCCTTCACAGCCAGCTGACACCCAAGCTGAACCCTTTTCTAATCCCAGCTCACCCAAAGAACCCCATCCAGCTGACGCTCATTTGCAGCTGGATGATGAAAACCAAGCTGAACCTACAAGCCCTTCTGAGGAATTTGAAATCCTCAGTCCCAGAGCCGTTGCACGTGCTGCCACTATCATGAGGTTCGATGACCTCAGGCTTCAAGGGGTAAAGAGCGCACTACAACAGTACCCTACTCTTGCTTCACTCACCACCGCACTAGTCGCCGTCAGCGACTTCAAATTTTACCTTGCTACCAAGATGACTACTTGGTATGCAAATGAGGAACTTGTAGAGTTCTACTCCTTCAATAAGCTAAAAGCCGAAGAAGCTGCTCTGCAAGAGATCTTTGGATTTGGAAGTCTTCAGGATGCCTTCATACATCAAGACGAGCTGATCCAAACTCTCATCCAGAAGGCTAAGCAAGATGAAGTACCGCCGTCTGAGGAGGTAATCGCAAGAGCTAACTCTTACCTCCACACTCTCAGCTGGATTGTTCCAGTTGAGACGGCCAAGGAAGTTGTACCTACCGACACAGCTGAGGTAATGGTGATTGAAGACGAGCCAACTACTGCAACAGTTGAGCCCGCAGAAATGGCCCCATCAAGTCCAATTGCCGATGACACTCGCTCACTGGTTGAGATCGAGGAAGACAAACCCAACCAAGTCGAATCCGGGACCCAGACGGATCTTGATGTGCTTTCTGATGCAATGAAGGACGAAATCGCCAAACAAGTTGAGGAAATCCTATTCCAGGATAGACTCAAATCAAATGTTGACACCCTTCTGTGCATCACAGCTGTAGAATGGCAAGTCCATTGTCATGGACAGTCCATTGATGAAGTTCACATATTTGCCCAGAACGTACAAGAAAGCACCAGTCAAGATCTCAAGCAATCTCTCGTTTCTCAACGTATTGATCAGTCACATCATCTAGAGAAGAGAGTCACTGAGATCATTTCAAAACTCCAAGCTCCACTGGAAAAGAGCGTCACTGACTTATCCAGCCAGATGGCAGCTCTCCAAAAGCAAACGCTCTCCAACAGAACTGACATTCAAACGCTGTTCAACCTCTACAAAGAGCTGGACACTAAGTTCAAAGCTGGAAGTAACAGCACAGCACAGCTCAACTTCGTCACAGCAGACAACACAGCCAAGATTGCTGATGTTGACAAAGCCCTGGCCCAGCTGAATGAGACAGTCGTCAACTTATCCTCCACCCTTGTTAATAATGCCAAAAAGGGGGAACGTAATGACAAGAGAAAAACATCAAGGGCAGGCAAAGGGAAAGCTGTAGCTGAAAATGAAATCCAAGTGCTGCAGTCTGAGATTGATGAAGTTGTTGCTGAGCTGGAAACAGAAGAACCAGCTGAACGGAGAGGAAAATGGAGCAAAATGATCATTCCTCTTGCCAAAGCAAGTGGAGCCACGCCAAAACAAATCAATGATACTCAATGGCTCTGTAACTTTATAAATCAACAAAAGCAAGAGATGAAAAGCTTTCAAGAGCAGCAGAAGAAGAAGGAAAGCTTGCTCAATGCTGAAGAAATGAAGCAGAAGAAGAAAAGAGCAAACATCAGAGCATCAAAGAAAAAGTCTCAGATGCCAATGAACTGGAGAAGAATAGATGAATGGATCCCAGAAGAGTTAAACGACGACTAGGAACATACAAAATTTGAGTTCATTGAAGATTACTACTATCTGGGAGCTTACCCAAATACGCCACCAGATGTTGCTTTCAAGATGCATCTAAATGAGCTTTTTCATCAAGATAGGATGACTGCGAAAGTATTCTTCAATGCTGCAAAGACCGCGAAGATCCAGTTCTCTGCTCTCCAGCTGTATCATCTCCAGCCTCCGCTGATACCTGGAACTCATCTTCCTGACAAATTGCAAATTATCGCAGAAGTAAATAAATGGGCGATCAGGAGAAAAATTTCCAAGGTAAACAATGAAGAAGAATACAGGAAGCTGGAACGGATGATCTTCAACCGGTACAGGTTAAGAACAGATGAGCAGCTGGAAGAAGATAGACAGAAGAATCAGCAGCAGAAGCAGAAATGAAGACCCAGCCAACTAGGAATCTTTTCTTTTGAACTTTTGTAATTTTAAAGTTGTAAAATTTTGTATTAATGAAAAGTTCGTTTTATCAAAATCAACCTGAAGACAATCTCTCTTTGTCCAGGCTCTGAATTTGATTATCTGCTGTGAATGTATATTTCTTTTTGAAACCCCATTTTCTGTTAAGGTGGAAGTAAATTGTTTTTCACAATTAGGTTGTGGCATCATCAAAAAGGGGGAAATTGTTGGGAAAATTAATAGAGTTTTAATTTGATACCAAAATCCAGCTGACCCTAACCGAGTAGATGATTGCACAAGCCTAAGCGTTTTTCAGCTCACATGTTTGAGCTTATAGAGTTTCTAAGTTTACAGGTAGAGTCGCTGAAGACAGCAGAAGACATAGTAGAAGACACAGCTAAGCTGACACAGCTGAAGAATTCAGCAGAGGAACTTAGCAGAGCACACCAAGCAGAGTCAAAGACCCAACAGTATCAAGACCCATCTCAGTGACGGAAATCCAGCTCAGTGTCAAAGACCCATCTCAGTGTCAATGAGACAGCTCAGGTCTAAGACACAGCTCAGGTTAATGACACAGCTCAGGTTGAAGACACAGCTCAGGTTAATGATACAGCACAGGTCTAAGACACAGCTCAGAGTCGAGACACAGCAGAGTCGAAGACGCTGAAGACACAGCAGAGACACTTAGCAGCTCGAAGACGAAGACCTTCTCCAAAACAAGATCCCGATGTCAGAAGATCTTGTCTGAAGCGGTCAAATCACAGAAGAAATAGCTTCTGCAGATGCAGACCTACTTCGTAGATTAAAGGCCAGAAATCAATGAGAGTAGGTAAGATTCAAATGGCTCTCTTCCAACGGCTAGTTTGAATCTCCACCTATATATATCTCCTCACCATTGAAGACAGGTGAGGATGGCGAGACGACTGAAGAAATAAAAGAGCAAACAGAAAAATGAACAACGATCTTCAAAGCCAAATCTTTCAAGAATACCCAGCCAGCCAGCTGTGTTCTTAGTTGTTCACATATTCAATCATAGGTAGAATAGATTATAATAGAAATATCTTAAGCCTAGTTTGAACGAGTTCATCATGCTCCTTGTTCTTCATTGTAAGAATTCGTTCATAGTTGGAAAACCCATACCAAAACCCAAACCCAGAAAGGTTAGGTCAAGGTACGCCTGCTCGAAGCGTGTAATTCGAGTGGTCAGGTTTTACAGTACCCGGAAACTGTAAGTCAGGTTTTTACAGTACCCACAAACTGAAAGGTGTAGGCTTGACAGTGCCCGTAAACTGTTGGAACACAACTCGGGTTAGAGTTGTGAAGTTGCTTGGTACTTGGAAACCAAGTGGTAGTAAATTACCAGTGATTCTGGTCGTGGACGTAGGATGTTACTCCGAACCACGTTAAAATTGCTTTGTTCTTTACTGTTTTGTTTATGCATTCTGCTAACCTCTCACGCATACATTTCAAGCTGCATAAACTGACTAACTGAAAAGTGAAACAGAGCTTTGCAATATAATTTGAAGCAACAGACGGACTTTCCAAACCCACCAACTTCCGCACACACTCACACAGCCAGCTGTGTCCATCAAGCTGTCATCCAGCTGGATCGAACACAGCAGGCTCTCTCAAAAGAGTTTAATTGGAAAAGTTTTTTAAACCTTGGTGTATTCACCCCCTCTACACCAAGGTATCCGTCTTGGGACCAACACAACATAAGCTATAAAAGATGTTACGTACACCAATTGGCAATAGAGGATCCCATGTGCCTAATTGGCACACGTAACATTAAATAATATAATTCGGCAAAATAATTAATTAGCTAATTGAAACTATATATACCTATAATAATGTTGGTTTGTCTTTGAGTGGGGATGCTTGCACCCACAGTCCACACACACGACACCCACATATTTATACTTTATACATATATATGCATAAATATATAGCCATATATATATATAAACTTTTATTTTGTTGTACGTATATATAAAAATTGCAATTAAACGTTTGTTCCTTATAAATTGCAAAATTTACCGAAACTGTGCATCCGATGTATATAGTCTCTAAATTCCCAAAAGAAGAAGGAAAAAAATTTCTTGCTGGGGCTTAGTGGTACGTAGCCAGAAATGATTTATAAGGTAGGTTTTGTTCTATTCATAATTCATAAACACATGCAAACAACTATTTCATTTCCAAAGAAATACATATATATATATATATATATAATATGTAATGTAACTAAAGTGAAGTTATATATACATAATTATTCTATTTTTTATTGTGGAAAAAGATTGTGATCGACGTGCCCATGCACTGTGACAAGGCTAGGTCAAAGGCCATGAAGATTGCTGTGGCTGTACAAGGTATATATAGATATATATGCGTGTGTGTGGGTTTAGCTAGCATGTGTGTGTGTGTGAAGATATACATCTATATAATATGATGATGCAGGAGTGAGGTCAGTGAGTATAGGAGAAAATAATCGGCTTGAGGTGACCGGAGAAGAAGTGGATTCAGTGTGTTTGGCCTATCATCTGCGAAAAAAGTTCCGTGTTGCGAGAATCATAAGCATAGGTGAAGACAGACCGCCGCGGCCACCGCCGCCTCCGCCTCCGCCTCCACCGCCATACTGGCCGCCACTTTATTATGAACGCAGCCGGGTATACGAAGATGCTCCTCCTAATTGCTCCATGATGTGATTCGCGCGTTCTTATTAAAATAATCTACGCTTCTTTTTTTTTTAATATGTATGGTGAGGAATTAAAATACTCCCTCCGTTCCATTCAATTTTAAAGGGTCACACCACTTTTAAAGGATTTTGAAGGGTTAATTTTCTTTATTTAGAAATAGACAAATTGAGTGGAACATCCATTTAAGAAAAGATAGACAAATTGAATGGGACGGAAGGAGTAATAATTATTCTTATAAATGTCTTTTGTGTAATTGGTGTGACAACCTGAATATTTTTCGTTTGTATTGTGCATGTGTGTTTTTGTGCGGTTTTCGATTCATTTGAATGGATATAGAAACCATGTAGCGCACACTCTTCAATTTCGATCATTTGGAGATTCGTCTCATTTAATTAATTTGTTCCGAATTTTAAATGTTATTAATTATCTCAAATTAGTACGATTACGACTATACGTAAAAGATTTAAATTTGCGATTTTATATTTTTACAAACCTAACCTTTTCTAATATGCATGATATATATTATACTATATATTATTAGATGCTTTGTAATGTTCAAATTACTTAATCATCTATATATATATAACTCTACGTATTTATATATCAATAAAAATTGATCAACTAACCAAAAGATTATGAAGTGCATCTTTACTCTCACATATATAATTTCCACGGAGATCCAAAATCTCATAAAAATTGTAGTTTCAGATTATATATAGCTTTCTTCATTCTGATTGACATAATTAAGTTAAAAAAAAAAAAAAACCCTGCATAGAATAGCCATTCTCAATATAGTATATTATCCTTGAAATCATGAGGACTTATAGCAACAAACTCAATAAGACTAAATAACACTTAATAGTCTTAATGCACATAGACATAATACACTAATATTAGAGAACACAATGGGGGATATATGTCTCTTATCACAATATTATATAATCCTTAAATGTGTTGTATTAATGATCTTAATTAACACTAAAATATAGTTTTTGGAGGTCTTACATAATAATGCTATGAATGAAATAATTGTAGAATATTTTACATGGGAATCGATATGTCACGCATCATTTGTGAGCAGTTATCATGAGCAACATTGACGTGCGTAACTTCATGTCAATATTTTGTCTATTTTTTCTCCTTTTTTTATACCTTTCTCATTTTTTTTCTCACAATTCACGTTTTTAAAGATTATTTTCTCTTCGTTCATGATTTTTGTTCCTTTTTTCTAAATATTAATTATGTGACAAACCCTTTTCTATGTCATGAGATAATAAACTTTTTTCTCACCAACAAACAAATCATGTTCCTGATCACAAATTCTTAGGTATAAGACAAATTAAAATTAAAAAGAAAATGTTGACATGAACCATACATCAACAATGTTCAGACTAGGTGCTTATAAATAATGTGTGGTGTGTCAACTCTCTATTTTACGTATCTTTAATAAGTAACACTGCATGCCACCACATGAAAAAACCCAGCTAGTTTCAGATCTAGATGAGAGACGTATAGTCAACTTGAGTAGCCAACCAATATGACAATATTGGTTACTATATATATATATATATATATATATATATATATATATATATTGTAAAATTAATAGATAAATATCTTTTATTCATCGTTTTCTTATTTACATATATATATAGTTTGTTTTAATAGTTACCCTTCTTATTTAGTTTATTAATATGTTTTGCTTAACAATAGCTTTTGTTTTTAAAGTTACCTTACTTGTTTCGTAAATCTAAGTAAATTAAAAATAAAATAATGGATAAATTAAAAGAAGTAAAAAGAAAATTAGAAGGAAGGAGTGAGTAGAGTTGATGTAGAGAGAGAATAGTTGACCATATTGAGGGAGGGAGGGGGACTCGTTGCCGTAAGAGTGTGGGAATATAAATTGGATTGGGGACCATATATATCATATACACTCGCCGTCCACGAAAATTATAGCTAGTTTTTTTGTGGAATGGATTTTAATAAAAGTGTGGTGGATGTTAAGTGAGTGAAAAAAGGGACCCATCATTATGAGTGGAGAAAGGGATAAAAAAGTAAGATATAATCTTACTGTGAGTCCTAAAATGAAAAAAAAGAAAAGCTAGCAACAATCTTTGTGGACGGACGGAAAAGGAAAAACTAGCTACGATCTTCGTGGACAGATGGAGTATATGTTGACAGCGAACGAGGGGTTAGCTAGATTAATTAATTATGACTTACTACTTAAATCAAATGTATATATGAATGAAGAGACCCCTTAGAGTAGCCAATTGGAATCGCCTCTATGCCAAGGCAAAAATGCCAACTATTCCTTATTTATAATTTTATAATAATTCAAAAAATAATATTACAAGTAAATAATATGTTTAAATTACATAACAAGGTTTAAAACACAAAAATTAATAACAATCACCTCATAACAAAAGTTAATAACAATCACCGATTTCGGTCGTCGAAGAAAAGGGATTGGGAATGAATGAGAGAACGAGAATGAGAGGAGGGATTTAGGTTCACTGTTGTAATTTGTAGAAATAGAATAGAAATTCAAAACGAATAATATATTTTTAGAATTCTAATACTAAAATACTCTTATTTTTTTAAGAATAATGGAGGGGGGGGGGGGGGAGCGGGTTCAAATATTATGAATGCTTGCATGTGAGTTAATTTAAAAAAAAAAATCATTGGCTTTAACCTATTCTTGATTTTAGACATATTTTATAAATCGTTTCAATATAAAAAAAATCCAATACCCGGATTCATTCGAATTGACTATTAAAATAGTGTTTGTAAATAAAAATAACAACTCTATTAAAAAAATAATAATCCTTATAAATATTATGTGTAGAATACTTTCATGTGAAAATTATATATTTTGAATGTGGAGAATACTTTCATGTGAAAATTATATATTTTGAATGAGTTAATTATGGGGAAAAAACCCAGCTTTTAACTAATCTTGATTTTAGACATTTTATAAATCGTTGCAATATTAGTACTTCCTCTGTCTCAATATTCATGGCCTATTTTTTTTTTTTTGCACAAGTATTAAGGAGAATGAAATTAGGAATCAAAAGGTAGTGTAGTTTTTATTCAATATTTAATTATTTAGTCAATAAAGTGCTTTAATTAGGACCTAAGTAAGTATTAAATTAGCCCAAAAATGAAGCAGACCATGTTACATGGAACGACCCAAAAAGGAATACAGGCTATGAATATTGGGCGGAGGGAGTATTTTTTTTCCAATCCCTGGATAATTTTGAATTGACTATATATAAAATAGTGTTTATAAATAAAAATAACAAGTCTATTTAAAAAAATATCAAAGTGTGGTGCTGGTGCATTTAGTCATCAAAAACTGTATATCACACATTAACATGAATAGTTGAACTCCCATGACCATGAGCCATGAATTTTATCGAGGACCTACATAGATATTTTGGTGTGAGAAGAGAACAAAGTGTGGTGCATTTAGTCATCGTTAGGGGCCCGGTCCATTTATTTACAACTCCATGTAAACTTAATTAGGCACGGATCTTGAACTTCATGATTTCCACATTAAGATTAAATCAGAATACTAACCTTGATAAGCCCTAGCTTATTTAGATTAATGACCGATGAAGAAATTGGCTTCTCTCCCCTGACCGTTTCTTTAGCACAGAGCCGTACGTGAGATGATAGAAAATATAATTCTGTGTTTCTGTTATCGGTGGTGAGAGGACCAGTTTTTGATGGAGATATATATATACACGTTCTATCAACGTGGTGGCTATCAGAAACTCTAATTGACCAAACTTATCCAACAAGTAATATTTATTTAAACCATATAATTAAGATATTAAAATAATATCTAAATCTCATATATCTATGGCACGTGGGCCACATAATAAATCTTACATTCTCCCACTTGGCCTAAGTGACAGAAATAAACATAAAGGTTTAAATAAAATCATAATGCGCACATTAATAGATACATACACGTTGGTCATTCATAATGCCAATGTTAAATATATGCTAATACGAGTCATGGCGGTTCTACATCATTCAGTCGACGTAGTTCCTTCCATGCACTACAATACTAGATTTTCATTTAACACGACTCATAATAAGGATCAACAATGGTCCACACAAGTGTCTCTTTTCAAGACTAAATCCTGTAACTTATGCCAATCATAATGTATACCATACTGACAAACAAGATATCAATAATAGTCAAGAACAAAATTATAATGAGTTCAAAATGTCAAATATATGTCATAAGAACATTACAACTCCTTAATTAGACCCATCCTTTCGACATGTTCAATAAATGTCTTTGGAGGTAATCCTTTCGTCAATGGGTCTGCAATCATGAGCTTAGTACTAATATGTTCAATTGACATCTTTTTATTCTTGACTTCTTCTTTAACGGCAAGATACTTTAATTCCATGTGTTTTGCACCTTTGGAGTACTTGTCGTTCTTAGAGAAGAATACTGCAGCGGAATTATCACAATAAATTTTCAGCGGCTTGGCAATACTGTCGACTATTCCAAGTCCTGAAATAAAGTTCCGTAGCCAATTTCCATGAATTGTAGCCTCAAAGCATGCCACAAATTCAGCTTCCATAGTGGATGCAACAATTACAGGCTGCTTCGCACTCTTCCATGAGATTGCTCCTTCAGCTAAAATGACCAAATAGCCAAATGTTGATTTTCTTGTATCAACACATCCAAAGAAAATACGAATGCGAGTATCCAATCACATCAAGCTGATCGGACCTCCGATAAGTGAGCATATGATCTTTTGTCCCTTGCAAATACCTCAGTACTTTCTTTGCAGCTTTCCAATGTTCCATTCCTGGGTTACTTTGGTATCTTCCCAACATTCCAGCTGCAAAGCATATATCTGGTCGAGTACAAGTCTGAGCATACATAATGCTCCCAACAACAGATGCATAAGGAATTGCTTCCATCTGCTTCCGTTCCAAATCATTTTTAGGACACTGAGCGAGACTAAATTTGTCTCCTTTCTGAATTAGAACAAGTGATGCTGAGCATTTTTTCATTTTGAATCTTTCCAGTACTTTATTGATATATGCTTTCTGAGACAAGCCTAACACTCCTTGTGATCTATTCCGGAATATTTCTATTCCTATCACATAGCTTGCCTCACCCATATCTTTCATTTCAAACTTACTAGAAAAAAACTCCTTAGTCTCATGAAGGAGACCAAGATCATTAGTTGCAAGCAAGATATCATCGACATACAAAATCAAAAACGTGGGCCACATAATAAATCTTACACTCCATACCAAATATCTAATACAACTATACAAGCCCAATGCCAAAATAAATGCTTTAAATTGACCTCATCAAGTGGTGTAATCGAGCCGAGTCGAGTCAAATAGTTTGGCTCGTTTGGCTAAACGAGCTTCTTGTTTAAATATCGAATGAGCTTTTATCGAGTCAAGTGCTGAATCGAGCCGAAACGAGCTTTTTAAATTTAGACTTACATTTAAAATATTAGTTATTTTTTCAAAAATATAAGTTATTTTATTCACAATAATATAATACATTTACTATTTTCTTGTACATAAATAAAGTTATAGTATAAAAAAAAAGACATCGCTAATTAATAATTTTATATTTTTAAGATAAATCACTTAACGAGCCTGCTTATGAGCTAACGAATCGACGAATCAAATACCGTCATGCTCAAGCTTGACTCGTTTAGCTAAACGAGCTTCTCAATAAAATATCGAACGAGCTTTTATCGAGTCGAGTGCCTAGCTCGCGAATAGCTTGACTCATACAACCCTACCTCCATCATATATTGTTGCACAAATGTACATTGCGATTACAATAAAGTTTATATATTCAATGCTGCCTCCTCAGATTGAGAAATGGTGAATTTATTTTCCTTAAATTTGGTATAAACACAAACTTTCATATTGGCTTAGTTGATAGTGTTGTTTTGTTGAGTTTTGCAGAGAAGAAGAAAAAGTTGTCCCTTTGACGTGTAAGCGGTGGACATCTCTTTTTGGCCTTAATCCCAAACTTTTGGCTTACGATGTAGCAAATTTTACAAATATTTTTGAAGTATTGTGTAAATTTTTTATTGATGATCTCATAAATAATGGTCATCTCTTATTTATTTTTTATGAATATACGAATATAAAAAGAGATAAGAAAAATAATATAAAAAAAATGGTTTTAATCTCTTATTCTCGAAGCTTCGGTCACTTCCTCATTGATTTTATGTTTACAATCTTTTTCATCTATAAAAAAATGATAATATTATATTATAATGCAAATTAAGTTGGAGTGTTAAATTTAATAAACTAAAATATTGTGCCAATCCACATCCTAAATAAGCAAATAGTATTAATGATTGATTTAAGACAAATACCGAATAGATTATATATATTTTTTCGATTATTGCCGGTATTATTAGTGAATGATGCACGCATTTAAAGTTTTAAATAAATTTGTCTAATCTCCATAGTCCATATCTTTGCATAACACCTAATAATCGAATTGTTTTATTTTTAGCCGTTCCTTGAAATTTCTATTCTTAATTTGAACACTTTTTTTAATTTTAATAATTACCATCACATCGAATAGTCTATTATTCCTCTTATTCTATAGTGTTTTTCATTCTTTCTCAAACTTAAAAAGATATTAAAATTGGAAATACAAGTTGACAAAAGTTAATTAATAATCCAAATTATTTACAATGATTAGATTATTTAATTCGAAAAGGACAGCGTGAAGCTGTTGAATTGAAGGGCTCGAGACGACAAAGATGTGGCAACGCATTTAAGAATGGTGTTGGAGAAATTGGAGAAGAGAAGAGACGTCTCATCTCATGTAGTGCAGAGCATCCTAGAGAGAGAGAGAGAGAGAGAGAGAGAGAGTTGCACGTTTACACTGTGGGGAAGCAGAGCAGGTGCAGGTGCAGGTGCAGCACAATTGAATACGTGGTGGGGAAAGGGTAGGTTCGATGCTAGGACCTCATCCACTGAATGTATTTTTAATCTGCCGCCACGTGTCTGATGATGAATTTGATGATTGACATGTGGCGAGTAAATTGATATTCACACCTCAAAATTTTCCAATCTCAAGCCTCTCTCTCTCGATTTCTCCGACTCATGCGCCATTCTTCGGTAAGTTCAACGCTGGATCCACTCACAATGGATGCCCATCATAATATTTTGCCACGTGTCCAAGCATAGAATAGATGCTTGACATGTATCTAGCAGATTGATAATCCCACTCCCAAAAACTCCAACTCCCTCCCATTACGAAAATATGTATGTTCTTTTTCCTCGTCACTTCCGGCACCATTTCACATTAACCAACGATCACAACCTACTTATTCAATATTAAAATATAATCTTAATTCTGCAGGAAATTTCGTTTAGTATCACAGGAGAAACCAGCCCTTCATTTTCCTATTTAATTCGTGGAAAAACTAATTAGGAGAATATTCTTTCCTCATTTTTGGCCTTTGCCTTCCAAGCCTAAAATTTGGCAATCCATTTTTCATTTATCGTTGGTTGAATTTTCGTATGTTGTTGATTACATTGTTTAATCGTTTACGAGGTTGTTAAAGAAAGATTTGCAACGTGTTGTGAAAATATTTCCCATTTGAAAATAACTTCCTAAATATAAATTATTAAATTGCCCTTAAATTGGTGCTAAAATAAAATCGCCAAAAATAGTATTTTTATATATTAACTAGCATGTAGCCCGTCGAAAATCGACGGGAGTTCATTATTTAATAAAATAAATAAAATTATTAGATGCAAGAATATCTTAATGTTATTCCATAGTGTTTGTAATACCATATAAATAGTTTTTTATACCTTACATACATAATTATGATCAATCTGAATGATTTGCAATATCGATGATATACAACCTATAATTTGAGAATTTGAAGTAAATATTCATTGTGATCCTTTCCATTCTTAAGATATGATATGATTCATAATCATATTAAAGACTACATTTAAATTATTTAAAATGTTAGTTGTTACTTATGAAACTCTTAAATAAGCAATTACAATCAATATATCAGCACTACAACAACATAAAGTCAAAAATTGTCTATAAAATCAAAATATCTTGAGGGGGTGATGTGACATGCATCATGAGGGCGATGTCCACGATGGGCACGATAGGTGCTCTGGACACGATGGGCACGATGGGGGCGATGGACACGATGGAGGCTATTGACACGATGGAGGCGATGGGCACGATGGGGGCGATGGGCACGATGGGGGCGATAAGCACGATGGGAGTCTCCATCGCCCCAACCCATCGCCCCCAGTCCAGTACAATCGCCCCAGCCCCATCGCCTACCCCCATCGAGAACCCCCGTAGTGCCTACCTCTCCATCGTGGTCAGATTGTGTCCCGGACGAACTCATCGTGCATCGTGCCGACAATTCTTCCGTCGAGAGTGTGCTTCATGAGAGAGAGAGAGATTTTTTTTTCGTGGGTTTCGGTCGCTGACTCTTGCGAAAGAGATGAGAGAGAGAGAGATAATGTGGAGGTGTGTGGTAGGGTAGGGGGGGACCGAAATTTAAGAGAGAGAGAGAGAGATAATTTTTTTTAAAATAGTTAGTAAGAGTATTTTAGTATTTTTATCAATTTTGGTATAGAAAACTTGTAGTTTTAAGTTTAGGGTTAAAAAACTTATACTATTTAAATTTTGGTACCAAAAGATTTGGACCTCTTAAAATATTATCATTAAGGATTAATAATAAGAATTTAAATTCTAATCTATAGAAAATAATAGATATATAAGAAATGAGGAATTTAAATGAAGAGAATTTTTTTCCCTCCTTTTTCTAATAATAAATTTACGATTAAAGTAAATATACCTGAAAAGAAATCTTGTTTGTTAATCAAGTCTGAAAATGAAGAATAAAAATGGTGTTGATGAATTTGCTAATAAAAATACTACTGCGATAAGATTGGTATCAAAGAAAAACTAGCTGGAAATATAATCACATTCATTGGATTAGGAAGTAGCATCGAACTTACCGTGGGGAAAGCACCAATCTTGGAGGCCATTGCGCCTCAAATCCCATTATAGTACAATTTAATAAGATACTATTAAAAAACGTAATTAAGGGTGGATAACCCACTTCACAAATCACACCCTCTTTCTTAAATTAAATTAATTCCATCTTTCTGAATCAATCTGCTTCTTCACAATCACAGCTGCAGCTTTAGACCAAAACAAACAAGATTGGTAAAAAAGGTTGTTTCTTTTTACATCACCATTATTAAGAGCTCTACCTTCTTGCTTCATACTGATTTCCCTCATAATCAGTCGCCAAAACAACACTCTTTCTACTTATCCAAGTAAACTAAGCTTCTCTCTCTCTACACACACAAATCTGCTGTTTTTTTAATTGATTGTGGGTGTTCACATGCATGTTGAGAATCTCGATCGATTACTGTCTGATGTCACTGGTGAAACGTTATGACAACATATTTTATTTTGATTTTCTAAACCTAATAGAAGGAAGGCCTTGACTTGTGTTTGCTTCAAGATTGGGGGAAAAATTCTCATGAATTTAATTTTGAGGAGCTCATAAGCTGATATGGATGTGTGTGTGTGTGTGTGTGTGTGTGGATAAGATATAATTTGGATTGAAATATAGCCATATGAAATCTTGCTATTTTATGAAATCTTGCAATTTCAAGTTCCAACCATCAATTTTGTTGTACAATTAATTGCCTGAAACTAGAATTCCCACCAGCCTTTGGTGCCAGAATATCATATCTTGGAATTTTTTATACTCATCCTTTCAAATATATACATATATATATACATATATATATATATAGTATAGTCATCATTTTTATTCTGTTTTTCAAGAATTAAATTGGTGGGACTTCGGAGGGAGGGAACTTCATCTTTCCAATTTTTTCTTGAGAAAGTTGAAATGCATTTGCCTTTGCAATCTTGAGTTTTGATAGTATAACAATAACATGGTGTATTCTGATTTCTGACTATTTCCGTTGCTCTCTTGTTTAGTTTTTGTTAACTGAAAATGGGAGGTGCAATTACCAAAGGTGCATTTCCGAGGGCCGCAGTGCCAGAATCAAAGCTCGAAGCCAGAATCATCGAGGCAATGCGAAGACGAGAAGCTCAAGGCTGTCCCATAAAATCCTTTAACAGCATTATCTTGAAATTCCCCAAAATTGATCAAAGCTTAAGGAAATACAAAGCTACATTCCAAAATTTTGGTGAGCACACTTCTTGCATTGTTTTTGTTTGCCGGTGAATCATAACTTTTATGTCCATGAATGACTAATGCATTGGAAATCGATTATTAGAAATCTCGAGCAATGATTAACAAACTAATAAAATGGAGGCACTTGTAATATTTTGGTGAGCATAAGGAGATATTTTGATGATAACTATCATGTGTGTAATATTTTGATCAAAGCTTAAGGAAATACAAAGCTACATTCCAAAGTTTTGGTGAGCATACTTCTTGCATTGTTTTTGTTTGCCGGTGAATCATAACTATCATGTCCGTAAATGACTAATGCATTGGAAACTATTATTAGAAATCTAGGCACTTGTAATATTATCCATTATTGCTTATCAGCCATCAAAATTGTTTACTTATTTTCACACATGTTGAATGTAGCTCAGCCTGTATATAGATAGAGTGCCAATTTCTCCTAAAATCAACTTGTTCCTTTTGAGAAAAGTGAGATTGCTCAGAATCCTAAGCGTAATGTACTTATTTCATTGCCTTTATAGACGAGGATGGAAATGGTGTAATAGATCGAGAAGAGCTGAAGCACTGCTTTCAGAAGCTGGAGATCAGTTTCAGTGACGAAGAGATTAATGATCTGTTTCGGGCATGTGATGTAAACGAAGTCAAGGGGATTAAATTCAATGAATTCATAGTTCTTCTTTGCCTCGTCTACCTTCTCAAGGAAGATCCGGCTGCCCAGGAAGATGTATCCGAAACTTTTACCCGTTATCAGTTCACTCATCCTTCATGCTTTCTCTGCTGCCTTCATTCATTCATGCTGAATCTATTATCTATATACGACCAATCATTTAAAAAATTGGAAAGGTTGACACCATGACATTTATATATATTATGTGTTATTGTGTTCCTTGACATTGATAGAAATCATGGAAAGGAATGCCGAACTTGGAGACTACTTTCGAAACATTAGTGGATGCATTTGTGTTTTTGGACAAGAACAAGGATGGGTATGTGAGCAGAAATGAGATGGTTGATGCGATTAATGAAACTACTTCAGGAGAACGATCTTCGGGGAGAATTGCCATGAGGAGATTCGGTTAGTTCCCTCCTTCCCGATAACCTCCATCTTCTCAAGTACATTAACTAAACATCTAGAACAGATTCACTCATAGAAACATGCTTGCTCTATATGGTCCTAAAATGCTGCATTCTGCGTAGAAATTCAAGAGCAGTTCAACCAGTGACACGTAGTTGTGGATTTTCTTAATTAACAATTATTATTCATATTATGGTCATTGATATCTCGCTCCTCAGTAAATAAAAGCCTATTGTTTCTGTTTTGCAGAAGAGATGGACTGGGACAAGAACGGTATGGTGAATGTCAAGGAATTCCTGTTTGCTTTCACTCGTTGGGTCGGCATTGAAGATGCTGATGACAACGAGGACGAGGACGAGGACGAGGCAAAGAACAATGACCGACCTGCAGCAGTTTTGGAGCGATGCGTTCCATAATTCTTCAGAGCAGTTTAGCTGATTCCTGCAGACCACCCTTCACTTTCTTAGTGAACATTACAAGGAGCTCAACAAATAATTGTATCATGTTATCTCCAGATCTATGTTGTACATAAATCTTGTTGAACTAATACATTACGTTGTACTGCCACAAAATTCTTACCAGCACCACATTTTGTACTACTAGTCCATTTTTTCTTTCTTTTATTTTTTGTGTGTTGTTGCTTGAAATTAAGACTTCTTTATGTCAGTGTGAGGTGAACTTCTCATGAAATGAAGAGAGGAAATTGACAACATTAGGCATATGTACAAGAGAAGATCCAAAACCTAAATAATTAATTCCCAAAGTTACATGTGCGAGAGTATAATAGTATCGAATAAGCAACATGATATAATAATAGAAATCAATGTTTAATAATTTCACATAGTGTGTAGAGCTTTTACAAGCCAGTTTTTCCAGGCATTAGAAACAAATTACTCAGTATACAAATTACATAATGAAACCTCACAAACTTTCATACTACCAAAACTCCCAACAAGCTAATAATAACAAATAAAATAATACGACAGACGACGACGATGTTCTGGAGGGAGGGAGAATACTCCCCAACCAAACTGCCCAGGCAACATACAAACTCAATCCCTCACCAATAAGATCCATTAGCACAATATTACTGCTACTAAATCTTCCCCAAGTATAATAAAAGCACTCATATCATATAGAGACAGGTTAGAACTGGCACTCAACAGACCAGTGCCCCGATGGCAGTGACAGGCATCGGCTGGCACAGCAAGACCTGTGCTATGGGAACTGCGGTTTGAAGGCGGAGTTGGAATATATCAACTCCCAAGTATTTACCCCCTGGTTTTTGCTCTCTTCATTCCCAGGCTGTTGTGGAAGGGTGATACGGAACCAGACATTTGAGACCCGTCATCCCGAAGTGTACCATTGAGCAATGCCAGTTCTCGCAACTGTTGCTTCTTATAATAGTCTTGAGACTCATCCTGCATTAAGACATGCAGAATCAAGAAAGACTGGAACTTTAGATGATAGATGAGAAAAAAAAATGCGTTAGATATGACGAGGAGAAAAGAGGAATATTTTTTGGTGGATGAAAGTTACCATAGGCTTGAGTAAATCTTCAAGTATCTCGCGTGCCTGCATTAGACGAGCATCAATGATCTCAACGGGCAGTTCCGCCTCAACAAGTATGTGAAGTGGCTCATTAAGGTGCTCATATCCTGGTTTACCTCTCATCATCTCCTCCTTCAGATCATATCATAAAAGCACATCATCATTAGTAGGAAGATTACATATAGTTCAGTTCTTTGGAATGAGATAACTTTTAGTGACATGCAATAACTGTAAATGATGATAATATACAAGTGATTACTTATTACTAGCCAAAAAGGAGAGAAGTTCCAAATGAAATCATACTTTGAAATCAAATCAGAGTATCAACTATAGAAGTAACCATTTCGAGAGGTTTCCATAAAAACACCAGCCCATGTTAATGTTCAAACTCGATTTGTAATGGAAGGTGAATATATACACACTTCAGTTGGAAGAACAAACAAAATCTAGAAATGCATGCAAAAAGTGTTTGGCCGAGCTTAAGCTCTTTAAAGTAGCTTCATGAAATGTTTAAGAGCTTATAAGCTCCTAAAAAGTGTTTGGTATATTCCATAGAAAAAGGTTTATTTGTTCCCAAGATATTAAGATGTCAATCATGTCATGAGCTTATAAGTTATGTTTAAAAAGGTAAAGAACACCAGCTTTTTCATTAAATAAATCTTGTTTGGGAAAACTACTTTGTCCTTATTGGCATCCGCTCCATGATTTTATTTATCCACACACACCCAAACCACAAGTATTGGATTTGAGTTATCCATCACGATGCAAGACCCATTATTGTTATGTTTCATCAACTTATGTCGAAAATAAGATCTGATATCTTATAGGTTTATCTTGTATGAATAAGTCATGATCTGCCATATTTGTTTTCACAGGGAATGAAGAATCTAAGGGAATGATAAGCATTCCACATATATTGGACATTGCAAACTTTCAAATTTGTGGGGATGAAAGGAATTAATAATGTCTTTCCAGATGTAATTTAATTGCATAAATTTAGAGCAGTGTAAAGGTAATATATAACTCACCCTTGTTGGATCCTTGATACTGCCACGCCCTCTGATCAGAACACGGCAATCAGTAGTTGCTTCAACTCGCTTCAGAGAATTCCCTCTAGGACCAAGGAGGCGCCCAACAAAATTATACTGCGAAGCCAAAGATAATATGCATGTAAAATTGTGGTACCAAACCAAACAAATAAAGCACTAGTAGGAAGAGAAGTCATACACTAGGATATTGGTCAACTGGAATATCAACCCTCATTGTTCGCTTTACTATGAGACCAGATGAGCTACCTTGGGAACCAAGCCAGTTTGGTGTGGACGAAGATTGCATTAAACCTGACATCTGCACGTTACAATTTCATACATTGTCAAAAACAAAAGAACTGCAGAAATATTGTTTCTGTCCCCGGGCGTATGTTTCAAAATTTAATGCTCTAACTTGAAATCTTTCTGAATTTAACGGAGCTGAGAAGAGAAACTAAAAGGCAGGTAAAAGCCTGGACATAAATCTGCATAGGAAACATAGCATGGATATGTATCCAGTCACATCAACCTACAGACAATGATGACAGAAACCATAAATCATCTAGAAGTAGCATACTTCACGTTGAACGGCTACCCCTTCTCATAAGCACAATGTTCTGTGTGAAATGCGGGTTAGGAAGTCCGTTAGCAGTCAAATTAAGCGACTCAATTACCCAGATAAAATACGTATACAGATATACTAATATTTCTACTGAAGCAAAAAGAGCAACTACCCTGAGATAAGATTAAAGTTACACCACAGTGTAAGTGGACTGACTTATGTTAACCTAAGTTGTAGCTCAAAGCTGGTTTACATTAGTTGCACATAGGATGTCAGGTCAATTGCGACATAAAGACACTAATATATAAATTTCTGTGTATGGCATTCCCAGTTATTAGTATAAATCATTCCTGAAGTTGTTAGCTCCAAACTACCTGTCATGAGATGTTAAATTTAAGAACACCAAAATTAAAAGATAAGAAGTTAGGACGAAAAGTAAAATATTTTCTTGGAGATCTTCTGAAAACAGTAAAGAATTAGATCGAACAAAAGGTTATGTTAATGGTTAGTATCCATACTTCTGATTGAAACGGAGACGCCCATCTGTTCACGTTAGCTCCTCCATTTGAATATATTCCTCCTGAAGCCAGGGGGCTAGCATGTTCAAGCACACTTTGTTCTAAAACTGATGCACTCCCCAACAGTGTAGTTACACGCAATATTTCTGCTTCAAAAAGGTCAATTTCCAAGAATAAGATGTACCAGTTAGCATTGGTTAAGAAATTAGCGAGAGCCACCACAATATGGACACTACACGGACTGTTAAACTGGTTAGTTAAATTTCTGGGGAAAAAAAAAGAGATCTAGTGAAGTTAAAGATGTTCAACAAGTATCATGAGGAATCCAAATATATATCACTGAAGTTCTAAATGTGACCAAATTATTGACCTAAGAACTCTACTGTTAGCCACTGTTCATGAGACCCAGATTTCCATGTTGACTATGAGTCGTATCTTGAAGCAGATAGATGATATTGCCTCTGTAAGACACCACAAAAAAAATGGCGGGGAGGTGCTTCTAGAACCACTATCCACCAACCAACAGTTGCTATAAAATAACTGAGGATTAAAACATCCTCCAAAACTAGTCTTCCATTAAGAAACTATCCTGAATGCAAATGTAAGGTTTCATTGCCATGTAAGGATGATTTCCAACCCAAGGAAATTACAGATGGAAAGTTTCTGAAAACTTTCATACCAAAAAAATAAAAAATATTCTTGGGGTGAGGAATTGAGCCCGTGAAGTGATAAAAGTAAAGATCATCACACAGTACCATGAGCTTAAGGACGATCACAAAACAAAATGCGAATGGCACATCAAAACAATGTATCCATATCCAATTTAATTTTGATCCATCACAAGCACACAAATCTGGCATGGCACTTTATGGTTTCTTGATAAAGCCGAGAGGCGAGAGCTGCCAATTAAGATGCAGATGCTACTGTAACATCAAACAGGAATTTGTAGGCAGTAAAGAGCTATGCTCCATGTCATGATGAAGTAATAGCTTACAGTTTTATCAACACAGCAGGTTTTAATTTCTATACAAGAAACTCCAAAATTTTGAATCACGTATTCTCACCCTGATTCAGCAACCGATAGCAATTTGGAAGCACAGCCATAAAAGGATTGAGCTTGTTGCGTTCTGCCAGCAATTCCGAGAGATACCTGTCAGTTGTGCAACAACATAACATCCTCAACATTAGTAACCATAACAGAACATCATGTGCAACAGATTGCTGATTGGCATTTAATAGAATATTACGAACCATGAATTTAATACTAAATCTAAAACTGTTTGAAGCATTTGATTCGCACAATTTGAAGGAAGTATATAAAGATACTATTTTTTCCTCAGACATGTATATATAAAAATAATGTTCTTGATAAGAATTTTTTTGACACCGTCAAAACATAATTCGATTTATTTTATCCAGGTTAAATCTAGCTCATAACCAATCCATAGAAATAGAAAAGATTCAGATGCCATAAATATACGTGCCAGCGGAACTCATAGATCTGTTGTTATCAAGAAGCAGCAAAAAATCAATCACAAGGAGTTCCAGCTTGACAACTTACAAACTACCAATCAAGTTTAATTGATATGATTGCATAATTTCATTGCACACAACCTCAAGCAAATGGAAAGACAAGATACTACCGATAAAGAAAAAAAAAGAAAGAAGATAAAAATCAATCTAATCCCGAATTGAAGTGGATTCAATCACTTGACTTTCACCAAAACGAAATTACTGAAGTCATCAAGATCTGGCGTTAATTTTTATATGCAGCTGTTGGTAATCATAAAGGGAAAACAGCAAAAAAAGATGATAAAAAAGGTAGAGAGAAATTACTTTTCCTGCTCGACGAGAGCAGAGGCGGCGCGGATACCTCCGGCAGCACCGGCGCCGATGTGAGGAGAGTGAGGGGCGGATGGAGATGGTGAGTAGGCCATGTACCTCCCGGACGACATCGTTTTGCGGCAGCGGCAGCGGCGCCGTCAGATCCAGCAAGGAGCGACTAAACTGCCAGTCCAACTTAATAACAACAGCTGTCTGATTTATTTATGGTGGGGAGGAATATAGGCGGTGCGTCGGTGGAGCCAAAGCAAAAGGGGCAAGTAAAAGAAGGGGAAGGGAAATGTGAAGGAGAGAGAGCTGTGTATTTATTGAAGTGATGAGAGAGAGAGAGAAGAGAGAGAGAGATGGTGGGAGGGTTGGTCCAAACCCGATGCCAGTAGTACAGAGCCACGGTATATTTACTGTGCGTTGTTGATGATGAGAATGCGACTGTTATTTATACCTCTTCTGCCTGCCAGCTGGCATTGATTCGCTGTAACTATTTCTTCAAAATTTTTACACCAATATTTTCTCGCACATACACACGTGTAATTTTAATACTCGAATTTATAAGTTTATGATACAAAAATGTACTAATATTGAATTAGAAATTGAGAATTTTTGTACTCGTGATTTTGTCTTGAATTGAATTACCGCAAGATTGAATCTTGCTTCTACATTCTTCTTCTTTTTTGTCCCTAATATGAAAGTTCTATTTGTGGACCAAGTAAAATACCTGTACTTACAAAATTATTTTCTTATATTTTGATTGCTAAGTTTTCATTTGTTTTTTAGCAAAGGGCCGTTTAAAATTAAACCTCTATTTTTTGATAAACTTAACAAACCACTTTTTATTTCCTAATCTATCTACTAGTAAATAAAAATTATAAAATTAGCGCATATGGGAATCACCACATAGAAATTATTAGATTTTATTATATTTTGAAACTTTAGCTTGAGGCTTGAGCTTGGGAATTATTAGGATGTGTAGCTTTTTTCGCTGGACATATGGTAACCGTTTTTACAACTGTAATTTTAGTCAATGGCTGGAAAATGGTAAAATAAAATAAAAAAGTATTAATAAAAAAAGAAAAATAAAAAACTTTAAAAAAAAGGGCAATAACTTTTTACTGTTTGAGCAGGGAGAGAAACTTTTGTTGTTGTGGCCTCGAGAGCTGCAACAACCATCATTGATTGGCCCTCAATCATGGGACCTTTGCCCACTACTCTCAATCTCCTTTCTTGATTTCGATGCCCTTTTTTTCTTTTTTTAATTAATTTCTTTTTTTCCCAATTATTAAATTCCGGGCATTTATTTTAATTGATGCATTAAATTTCTCCTAATTATAATTAATTATTGTTGACAGTGTAAAAGTGTGGGAGTGACAAAGGCACGTAGCGTATTTGAGGGAGAAGGGTAGTTGTGATGTTACTTTTGCAAATGTGAATACAATCACGCTCACTCTGACCACCATCCCTTTTTCTCCATCTATTTAGGAGGTTGATTGAATTTTTATTAAGAGAAAATTCAAGATTTTGTATTTGGAAAATTCAGTTTCATCTTTGGCGTGGACTTTTTGTTGGTTTGGTTATGGTGGATTATTTAATTCAATTCAACTCAATTCAATTCATATGTTTACTATTGCTCTTTTTTATACAAGGTACAGGTTCAGAACCCTAGCTAGGATCAAAACTTTTACTCTTTTTACCTTCTAGTTTATATGAAGTCTGAAATAAAATTAGTAGTATTACTATTATTACAAGTTTGATGACAAAATTGAAGTATTCTTATGTTGATTAAACTACCTATTTTTGGCTCACTGAACTTCGATGCCATGCAAGGTTTTCTTTATTTTTATGACAAATGTAATCCGCACCTGGTACTGAAACCTAATAATAGAATTTCTAACTTAGTTTGTTCAACAGAATAAACCTTTCACATGGTAATTATACATATTACCTACATTGAGGCAATTTTATTTATTTTTATTTTTTGAGATGGACGAGGAACAATTAATAGGATTCAACTCGAGATCTTTCTTTGTACGAGAAGGTCTAACGCTTGTGTGTCTCCAAATGAATTGTCGACGAAGTTTTTTGGATAGTAAAAATGGAGAATCATGTCAAGAGTGTGTTCAGCTCTCCTACCTCGATAATTATTGTTTTTTTAGTTGAAAATGGGGGGATTGAGATTCGTACTGGGATCTCTCAGAATACCAATTGACGTATATGCTAGTGGTACGTAACTCGAGAATTATTGACACGTAGAAGATGAGAAGGGTAGTATTGATTAAATAGTATATGGTACAATCTAATATATAGCTGGACTTAATTTGGTAATCTGGCGTTCTCGTGTTATACTAGTGTATGTTAGAGGTGGGAAAATCCAATCAATATCTATGAGAGGTTTGGACCTATCTAGTGTGGGCTCGAAAATTATGCTGCAATCCATCTCAAACAGTATTAAAACAACAATCCATCCAGTATTTCTGTTACATCATGGTTGAGAGAGAGAGAGACTATACCGCGGGATGGCTGTAATAAGTAATGAATGGAGTACATTACATTAGCAATTTAACTTACTTGATTAAGAGTACCTAGCTTCTCCGAATCCTTTGATTTATTTTACATATATAATGTTTGGACTTTGTATCACGGACTCTTATCCTGTGTTCTTGATTTATTTTCTATGATGTTGTACTTTTTTCTATTGAAATGAGGAACACCGGATGAAGAATTACGTATTCAATGAAATTTTCTGATCAAACCTCTAAGATCATCAAGTACTAAGGTGGGATCAACATGCTAGTTGCAGAATATATGCCTTTTTTTAAGCCCAAGATTGGGTCCGGCCAGACATGCTCCAAATGAGCCCCAATCGGGCTAATATTATGAAAAAGCTTAGCCCGCTTCAGTTATAGGCCTAAATCAATCAGAGTTGGACTGGTCCGACTCATTTGACAATTCTAATAAAAATGTTGATGGCAAGTGGATTTTGGAGAGAACGCCTGTAGTGGGGGGCTCGATCCCCAGTTCGAGTCAATTGGAGATGGACCCCCCCTCCCCCCGATAACGAGCCCTTAACAACGAGCCTCGATCGTTGTAATGAGTCGGGCGCGATGATGATTGAGGTAGGCGCAAGCAATGCACGCGTCCATTAAAAAAATTGATTTTTATTTGCAGAAATGGCCGGATTTTGCAACGGCTAGTGCTGACGTCAGCTGACCGTTACAATTTTTTTTTTTTAATGTCACCTATAAATACACCTATTCCCTTCACAATTTCTACACAATTCCTCTCAACTTCCATCTTCAATACTCTCAATTTTCATCTTCCATTTGTAAAGAAGATCCGTTTGAAGTGTGAGGCTATGAACATGAAAGTTCTCTACATGTATTATTTTTATTTTAATTATGATTTTTTTATTTAAATTATGTAATGTTTTTAATTTAATTAAGTAATTTTATTACTGTGAATTTTGTTGTTTAAATTAAATTAAAATTTAATAACTCAAAATTAATTAAAACGAGCCAGCGAAAGAGACAATCCATTACAGTACCTGAAGAACGAGTCCGCACATGCACCTAAAAAAATGTGCATGTAACAAATAAACCCAACTTTATTTACACTAACTAATCACTGGGACATAGATATAAAGAGGCAAAATGGGATAGAGCTAATTTCGCGTATCAAAGACAAAATCTACCTACTATGGAAAAAAAAAATCATTATTACGAAAATGCCCGTCTTTGCAAAACACATGAACAAATATGTTTGTGCATTCAGGTAATACCAGGTCATTGATCAAATCAAACACGTTTATATCAAGGATCATAAATAACATTGTTTAAGTGTAATATTTAAGAGGTTTTGAAATTTGAAAAATATTTTTAACTGAAATATAACTTGAAAGTTAATTTGCTTTTTGCTTGATATTTAACTATACATACAGTTAAAATATGATACTCCCTCCGTGCACAATATAAAGTCATACTTACTTATTTATATTTGCCCACAAAAAAAAATCATATTTCACTTTTTATACTATTACAGCCTCCATTCTCTCTTATAGTAATCATTGATGGACCCCTACAAATTCTACCTTAATTTCTACCAATTGTACTTTATTGTACCTTTATTCATACAAATTGTACTTCTATTCTACAAATTGTACATGTAACACGGGAAACTCTATTATACATGTACATGTACTACACCCACCTCTAACATGAAATTATTTTAATAATATAAATGGAATTATTAAAATAATTCCATGTGAAAAGTATGTGTAGTACATGTACATGTGAAAATAATAGTATTTTTATTCTACTCACAACAACTTTCTTAATCTCCGTGTCCAGCACACAAAGAGACTTTATTGTGGAGGGAGTAAAATTCACCGAAATAAAATTTAAGAGTTAAATTGCATGCAAAGTTTGCTTGGATTATCATACAAGACCATGTTCCTCCACATTTTCCACACAAATCATAATAATCCGAACAAATCCGTATCTTGGATTATATTATCCCCACGAAAGAACAAGAAGTGTAAAATACAAGCGAAGATGATGGGAAGAGGCAAAATCTTTTGTTTCCACAGACATTGAGTCTTCATTTCATCTCAAAACTTTTACAATGAATTGAAGAAGAAACAGAACACAAGCAGTGTTGCTATAACTGTTGCTGCTGCTTGCTCCAAATGCAAGCAAATCATATCCCAATTCCACAACAATGCTTTCCTTTTCCTCCCACAACTCCATTTTCTCAGGAGCAGAAGAAAATTCGGACCCAGAGAGCTTCATTCCTTCATTTAAAATTAACTCACTATTTTGTATCATGTTTTTTTTATTTCATAAAATAGAAAATTAACTTAATTTATCACCTTTTTTCCTCTGGATTAAATCAAGCACAGAGCAGGAATCTGCAGGAAGGCAGCGCCAAAGCTGCAAAAGAAACAAGAAAGAGAGTGACTCTGTAGCGAGAGCACCAAGTGATGGGGCCCCACTTGATCTCCACGCTGGAGCTCTTCAATTTCTTCCCCCGATTCGGCCCCTTGCTCAGATCGAAACTCGCCCCCTTCATTCTCAACTCCTGCACGCACCGCGTGAGTGCACGCGCCTCCGCCCGCTCCCTCTGCAACTGCCCCTCCACCTTCCAGAACCTCCACAGCTTCAGCTGCACCAGCGACGCGATCACCAGCGACGTGCACCCCGATAGGATCGACGGTATCCACCACTTGTGGCACCGCTGCTGCACCGCCGACGATGATGTGAAGAGGATCGTGAAGAACAGGCCGTGGAAGAGGAAGAATTGGGAGCAGAGGTGGAAGATCTCTCTCCTGATTGTGTCCATTCTCGATTCTTTTCTCCACATTCTCCTCCCGAAGAGGTCCTCCTCTCTCTGCCAGAGCTTCAGGAGGAGGAAGTGCCCCGGGCTGCGCGAGATCTCCGCCAACGGATGGCTCTGCATCGCCGCCGAACAAGTTACTCTGTGGCGGTGCTCTTCGTCCACCGGGATTACCACGACGTGAGCGTCTTTGGATTCCGCCATGGATTTCAGAATTTCTGGAGAAGAATCTTCTAGAATGTTGTGTGCGGAAAAAATGAATTATGTATGGAGAAATATCGTGACAGAGAGCGGTAGATCGTGTTTCGCAGATAGAGGAATTGCGAGAGAAATGTTTTAGATAGATGGGTTAGAGAGAGAGAGAGAGATGAGAGATTTGCAGATTGATATGGGGAGAGAGAGAGAGGGGGGAGTTTGAGATATTTAAACGATGATGATGGAAAGCGGGGGGATTGGCAACGGTCATATTTGGTTCGTGCTGGCACGGGGAAGCAGGGTAACGGTCAGATATTTTGATAAAACTGGTGCGGGCGGTGTAGTGTGTGTAACGCAAGCAAGTAAAATGAGTAGTATATTTATCCTTTCATATTTTATTTAGTTCAATTTTGGGAATTACTTTTTTTTATTTATTTTTTTATCAATATGTCAATCTATTAAATAAAGTTTAGTCATTTTTTTTATTTTTCTTTTTTTTTTTTGCAATATGCGATTGATTTGGGGCAACAAATATTAATTACGGAAAGTTGACATAATTGAAATGACATATAAGAATTTCAGTCATAGGAAACATAAAAACTTTCAAAACATAAGGTCAATGCGAAATACTAAAGGAAATAAATTCATGGAATATTGAAAATGCTTATGCAAGTTTTTTATCCATAAATTGTTTTAACTTGTTAGTTGCACTGGTCATATATGCAACGTTTCCTTTTTTACTCCATTTATTATTAGACAAAAATTCACATGTGGCTAGATATACTTGTTGTTCAGGCGCAGGCGCGTGAAGGTGAAGTACACGAGCTCGCCTTTTTTTTCGTTTTTATAATTCTTTCCTATTAGAGTTTATTAATTCCCTATTATAGTTTATTAATTTTCAATTAAGATTTACATTAATTTTCAATTAAGATTTATTAATTCTCGATTAGAATTTATTAATTAATTAAAAATATAAAACATATATTTAAAAGTCAACTCCAAGTGTCGGATACAGATTAAATCAGACCCGACCTGGATACGGCCATATCATATAGCTAGTGACATAAGAATGTGCCCCTTATTATTATTATCTAATTCGTTTTATATATATTGTGTTTGCACTTTAAATATTTTTTCTCTTAATTTTAGAATTAGGTGCTGGTACTAACTTTCTTGTTCTTGTTTACATGATATTTTTAGTGCACCAAACTTATGGTCTTCATAATAGTAGACTAAATTCTTGGGTCTCAATGTATATAGATGGAAACAAGTTACATTATCAATCACAAATCATGATATTACAAATAATTCTATATAAATCACAGTATTATCACAATCTAATAAGCTATTATAAATTAGATACAAATCCATATAAAATAGGGAAGACAACATACACCTTAATGAGACTTGAACCATAGACCTCTTTTGCTTAATGAGATTCCGATAAGCTAACTACTTGTTTGCTACAAATAAAAAAATGGAACTTAGTACACTCTACTTGAGTGAATTGGAATTCAAAGGAAAGAAAGCGTGGAGCTTAAATAACTCACTCAGAATGCTTTTCAAAAGATTACGTGGTACGATTAGATCAAATAAGCCCTTCTGGAATAAATATTCGGCCGCTTGTGAACCTTCGGGTACTGTTTTATTCAATGTTTGTTCAATTACTCTTTTACCCGCAAATGCAATGTAGGAATTCGGTTCGGCAATAATAATATCTCCCAACATACCAAAACTAGCTGTTACCCCACCAGTAGTCGGAGATGTAAGGATTGATACATAGAATAACTTTTTATGGCATCAACTTTGTGGGTCTCAAGATTAGTACATTAATATTAATTTTCATTTTTATGCATTTTGGTGCGATTCTATCTTGAAAACTCGACTTGACAGTATTTGCCTACATAGCATTACAATTTATTTTTATTTTTTATAATTTACGGGAAATTGGATAGTATTTCCTAATTCAAAACTAATCCAAAAAAAATTATAATCTATAATAACGAAATAATATATACACCAACTAAATAACTATAATGAAAACTAATTATTAATAATAATTTTAATTTCTCAAAATAAAATAATAACCATTGATTAAAAATTTGTGAACTGAAAATAAAGACTAAAATCGCAAAAAATAAAAATAATCGATCCGTGTGAATAATTGCTAACTATAAAAAGTTATGAACTATACCACTAAAATAATCAATCATAAGTAACCATTATCATCCAAAATAAAGTTAGTACATTTAATGCTAAAAATAATCAATATAAGTAAATGAAACAATCAATCATTTAACTAAAAAAATTTACAAACATATTAACATGAGCTCGTAGATAAATGGGGTAAAACAATTACAGTGTGACAATACAAATTAAAAAATGAACAGAAAAGCTTCAGAAATATAGTAGAGAGAGAGTCTACTGATGTTCCACTTAGTACTAACATATTTTGTGATGTGAAATTGTGAAATGTTAATTCATGTCTGTTTGTACCCAAATTTATAGATTTCTTGTTTATTAGTTAGTGTGCTGATATGCAATCTTTCCGTGGAAAAGTAATATTTAGAACACATTAGTTGTTATATGCTAATTGCAAAGTGGTTAAATTTTACTCGAATTAAAAAAATTTAGGATTTCTTAGGGAATCAGAAAAAGAAAATTTCAATAAATTATAACTAAATTCATTGCAGTATAGTGGATAGAAGTTTTTTTTTTTTTTTGTTTAATCTACCGCCACAACGTCATGGAAGGAAGTTGAGGGCGTTGTGGTTTCATTTTTAACGTATTTCTTTTGTCATCTTTCATCTTATTTCCGATAAAAGATTATACTAATATATAAATTAACCTCTTACCGGTTGCTTAGGTCAGTTGTCTTTCCTATACATAAGAAAAAATAATATTGCAATTTGCAGTAAGTAGTGTTATGCTAGTATATGTCATTGCTAACGTTTGTTCCCTTACCATTTTACTGTGGTTGACGAAATCGCATTTTCTGTAGAGACTGTTTAAATTTCCCCTCCATCGCAAAATTATAAGTTAAAGAATACTTCTAATATTTACCCACCTAAATAACAACTTAACAAGTGCTCAATAGGATCACTTGAATATGATGTATTTATTTATTTACACTTTAGTTCTGATAACAAGTTTTATTATGGTTGACATCGCATTAGAATCGTGTTTTCGCCACCGTTGGCTTATTTAATTTTCCCTCTATCGTAAAATTATAAGTTAGAATACTTAATCTTGGTCCCAAGACGGATACCTTGGTGTAGAGGGGGGGTGAATACACCAAGATTTAAAAACTTTTCCAAGTTAAAACTCTTTTGAGAGAGCCTACTGTGTTCGACTCAGCTGGATGACAGCTTGAGTGACACAGCTGGCTGTGAGAGTGTGTGTGTGCGGAAGTTGGTGGGTTTGGAAAGTCCGTCTGTTGCTTCAAATTATATTGCAAAGCTCTGTTTCACTTTTCAGTTAGTCAATTTATGGAGCTTGAAATGTATGCATGAGAGGTTAGCTAAATGCATAAAACAAAGCGATAAAGAACAGATCAATTTTAACGTGGTTCGGAGTAACACCTCCTACGTCCACGACCAGGTTCACTGGTAATTCACTACCACTTGGTTTCCAAGTACCAAGCAACTTCACAACTCTAACCCGAGCTGTGTTCCAACAGTTTGCGGGCACTGTCAAGCCTACACCTTCAGTTTCCGGGTACTGAAGAACCTAACCACTCGAATTACACGCTTCGAGCAAGCGTACCTTTACCTAACCTTTCTGGGTTTGGGTTTGGGTATGAGTTTTCCAACTATGAACGAGTTCTTACAATGAAGAACAAGGAGTAAGATGAACTCGTTCAAACTAGGCTTAAGATATTTATTCTGATCTATTCTGCCTAAGATTGAATGTGTGAACAACTAAGAACACAGCTGACTGGCTGGGTGTTCTTGAGAGATATGGCTTTGAAGATCGTTGTTCATCTTTTTGTTTTGCTCTTTTATTTCTTCAGTCGTCTTACCAGTCTCCTCCTTTCTTTAATGGTGAGGAGATATATATAGGTAGAGATTCAAACTAGCCGTTGGAAGAGAGCCGTTTGAATCTTACCTACTCTCATTGACTTCTAGCCTTTAACCTACGAAGTAGGTCTGCATCCGCAGAAGCTATTCCTTCTCTTGATTTGACTGCGTCAGACAAGATCTTCTGATATCGAGATCTTGTTTTGGAGAAGGTCTTCGTCTTCGAGCTGCTAAGCACTTCTGCTGTGTCTTCAGCGTCTTCGACTCTGCTGCGTCTCGACTCTGAGCTGTGTCTTAGACCTAAGTTGTATCATCAACCTGAGCTGTGTCTTCAACCTGAGCTGTGTCTCAGACCTGAGCTGTGTCATCGACACTAAGCTGGGTCTTTTACACTAAGTTGGGTCTTCGACACTGAGCTGGGCTTCCGTCACTGAGTTGGGTCTTGATACTGCTGGGTCTTTGACTCTGCTTGGTCTTGCTCTGCTGAGTCTGTTCTACTGAATACAAAAGCTGGGTCCAGTTTAGCTGTGTCTTCTGCTGTCTTCAGCGACTACCTGTAAACTAAGAAACTCTATAAGCTCAAACAGGTGAGCTGAAAAACGCTTAGGCATGTGCAATCATCAACTCGGTTGGGGTCAGCTGGGTTTTGGTATCAAATCAAAACTCTATTAATTTTCCCAACAATTTCCCCCTTTTTGATAATGCCAAAACCTAACTGAGAAAAACAATTTACTTCACCCTTAACAAAAAATGGGTTTTCAAAAGTTTAAACATTCACAGCAGGAAAATCAAATTCAGAGTTCAGTGTCTGGACAAAGAGTTATTGTCATCAGGGTGAGCTTGTGATGGTCCCAAGACGGATACCTTGGTGTAGAGGGGGGGGTGAATACACCAAGGTTTAAAAACTTTTCCAATTAAAACTCTTTTGAGTGAAATGTTGTGTTCGATCCAAATTTGGAAGCTTGATCGACATGTTCGTGTGCGGAATGTGGTGGGATTTTGGAAAGTCCGTCTGTTGTTTCAAATATATTGCAAAGCTTAGTTTCTCTTTTCAGTTAATCAGTTTATGCAGCTTGAAATAATGCTTATGAAGGGTTAGCTGGATGCATAAATAAACATGAAAGAACAAAGCAACTTAACGTGGTTCGGAGAAACTACTCCTACGTCCACGACCAGAAGCCTCTGGTAATCCACTAAGGATACCACTGACTTTTCGCGCAGTCAGCAAGCGTTGCAGCTTAGTTCCTCAAGCTGGATACAAGTTTACGCGTACTGTATCGAAACGTAACCAGACTGTTTACGGGCACGAGTGAAGCCTAACTGTAGTTTACGGGTACTACGTAACCAACACTCGAATTACGCGCTTCGAGCAGGCGTACCTTTACCTAACCTTGTTCTTGGTTTGGGTTTGGGGGTTTTCCAACTATGAACGAGTTCTTACAATGAAGAACTTTGAGTATGATGAACTCGTTCAAACTAGGCTTAAGATGGGAAGGATTATATGCCTAGATACTAGTGGGAGAGAGCTTGACGCCCGAGAATGAATACTAACTCATAAGTATGAAGGGCTTTGGATCTTTGAAGCTTTTACGAGAGATCACTTGTTCTTTGGTTAGACTTCCTTCAATGAAGTATGTTGATCTCTCTTGAATATATTCTCTCGTCACTCCTCTCTTCGATGATGAAGAAGACTTCTATATATAGGGAGAGATTAGAACTAGCCGTTGGAAAGAGCCGTTACGAATCTTTACCTAACCCGACAGATTGACTTGTCTTCTGTGATTTCCTCGTAAAGCAATCCTAGGTTTGACTTCTAGGTGCTGAGGTGTCGAGTTCTGATGGTCCGGACGGATCGACTTTATCTAAAGTTCACTTCCAACTCTGTTTGTGTTGGTGACTCGAAATTTGTCTTGAACTCTGTTGGATCATTGACGGCCGAGTCTTGAACTCTGCTTGGGTCTTGTGTTGTTGAGTCTTGAACTCGCAGGTCTTGACGCCGAGCTGAGTCTTGAACTTCTGCCGGGTCTTGGCCGAGTGAGTCTTGAACTCTCGCCGGTCTTGACGTAGAGCTGAGTTGTCACACGAGCTGGGTTTTTCCTATAGCTGTGTCTGGAAGAACTTTATCGTCTTGGATCTGGATAACGTTACTTCTCACTCGACTTTGCTTACCCTGCTGTGTACTCAGCTGGGTCTTCTGCTGTCTTCAGCGATTCCACCTGAACTTAGAAATTCTATAAGCTCAAACAGGTGAGCTGGAAAAACACTTGGGTTTGAGCAAACATCTACTCGGTTGGGGTCGAAATTTGGGTTTTGGTATCACTTCAAAACTCTATTAATTTTCCCAACAATTTCCCCTTTTTGATGATGCCAAAACCCCAAGTTGGAAAAACAAAAAAAATGCTCTCTAACGAGAACGGGGATTCAACGAATTAAGCATTCACAGCAAGTAAACATATTCAGAGCCTGGACAAAGAGAGATTGTCTTCAGGTTGATTTTGATAAAATGAACTTTTCATTAATAGGAAGAATTTTTACAATTATCTAAATACAAAAGTTCAAAATAAAAATTTCCAGTTGGCTGGGTCTTCAGCTTGACTGCTTCCTTTGTTCATCAATTTGATGGTCAGTCTTTAGACCATATCTATTGAAGATGAACTCTTCCAGCTTCTTCCATTCAGCTTGATTCTTCGACTTTGAAATTCCTCTTTCACCAGCCCAGTGATTAATTTCTTTGATGATTTGGGCCTTGTCAGGAAGGTTTGTTCCAGCTAGAAATGGAGGCTTTAGTTTGTTTGACTTTTGGAGCCTTAATTTGGATGTTGTTGCTCTTGGCATAGAGGGCGATTGACCTTGCCATCATTGGATGTCTCGTGAAGCTCGAGGAAATAGTCCACGAAGCGACACGGATCCATGCGCTTTGAACTGAGTTGAGTAGTAGAATTCTTTGATGAATTCGATTTGCATCTTTCCGGTTTTCATTTATATCGTACGGGTTCTTCTTGCTCAGTGACGTTGGATTTGTTTCTTCTTTGCTTGTACGTAGCTCTGCCTTTTCTTCTTGCTTTTTCGGCGGGCTTGAGAGCAGACTTTCTTCTTAACAATCTTATCCAGTCTTGCATTCTTTTCTTTGCTCGTTGTGGAAGTTACGCGGCCGGTGATAGTCTTTGTATTCTTCGAGGCTTGTGTCCACATGCTTTGGCAAAGGCTTGACCATTTTCTCTCTCCATGTCTCTTTTGACGGCTTTGAGTGAGGTTGGCTTTCTCTTGCCCATCGACTCTTCTTTTGCAAAATCGTCGATTTCCTCCGTATTTCTTTGCACGGGTTCCCATGCGGCTTCCTCTCACTTGTTTTTCCGGCTTCATTCGATCTTCCCCCTTTTGGCATTATCAACAAGGGAGGTAGAGAGGTTGGCAAGCTGATTGCGCGAGCTTGGAGAGAATACCTTCAACATCGGCGATCTTGGTCGAGTTGTCGGTGTGACGAGATTTGGGCATTCTTTGCGCTTCGGCTACGGGCGAGCATCCGGATCTTTATATAAGTTGAAGAGTTGGCGGATGTCGGTACCATTGGAGAGAGTGGTCTTTTTGAGAGCTTCCGGGCTTCGAAATATTTGCAATGTCGTCAACGAGTGGAGCTTGAAGGTTTGAGATGATCTCGGGGACTCTCTTCTCTAGAAGAATTGGTCGATCAATTTGTTGAGAAACAAGAGATTGTTTGAGATCTCTGCGGTGCTTTCCTGCAGATTGAGAGCGAATCTGTGAACGTCGTCAATGGACAGTCCATTGCTCTGGACTTGCGACTCTATAGCTGTGATGCGCAGAAGGGTATCCACATTTGATTTGAGTCTATTCCGAAAAGGATTTCCTCGACTTGTTTGGCAATTTCATCCTTCATTGCATCGAGAGCACAACGGGATCCGTCCGGGTTCCGGATTCGGCTTGGGCGGGTTCTTTGCCTCGATCTCGACCCGGTGAGCGAGTGTCGTCGCAATTGGACTCTGTGGGGCGAGCCTATGCAGTTCGAGTTGATGCAACAAATTTGGTTCTTCAATGATCATTACCTCAATTTCAACGGGTACGAGCTTTTCCTTGGTAATCTCGGTGAGACTTCTTTAGAATTGTCGGCTCCGGAATGTGTCTCCCATCCCATTTGCTATAGAAGCTTGTCGGGCGATTCCCGGACTTCACTGGGTGCGGCTTGGGATGCTGGCGAGACACTTCAATTATTCCTACGATGATATCATCTTGATGCGAAATATGCATCCTCCGGACTTCCAAAGCCAAAAGTGTCTTTGGAGGCGTGTTCATCGGTCTTCGGTTTCTCAAAGGAGAAAGTCTCTATCACTCGTTACGGTACCAAGTTGCCATCTTGGTAGCCGGATAGAACTTGAGATCTCCAACTTTGACAAGGGCGATGGGCGAGTGCGCCGGTGGATGCGAGTTAGAGCACTCTTGATCCTGCAATGCGCAAGTCCTCGTACATGGCTTCCATAAAGGCCGAGCCGGTATAGTTGAGAGAAGGAGAGGTAGTAGAATCCTTCCTCCTGATTACGGTCGTGGAGATTTGAGGAGCGTGTTCAAAGGGGTTCACAATTGGGCATGAAGAAGTATCAACCAATTGTGTGGGAATTTGAGCTTTGGGTGATGGTTGTTTGGGGGGTGAGTGGGATTCGTGGAAGAGGGTTCGGCATGGGTGTCGGTAGTTTGTGAAGGAGCTTCGGCCAGGTTGAATATCTTAACTGCTCTTTTGCGGGAGACGGCTCTTTGGTTGGAGAAATTTGGGTGGAGGGAAGGCTTTGTTTCGGCGGAGGCTGAGAGGAGGTGAGGGCGGGGTGAGCTTCTTGGATTATCCGGCTCGTCCTCCGAATGGATGACAATCCATCATTCAATCCATCTCGGCCGGGATGTTTGATCCGTATTGATCGAAGGCCGACAGGGTTGTGAGAGAATCACCATAGCTTGACTTGGAATGACATTGTTTTCTTTTTCTTCTCGAGTGGATCTCCAGTGGTTTAAGTGGTCACCAAGCCTTGCATCTTTCTTTGTTTCTTCTCACTGGAACTTCGCCTCTGTTCCTTCCACGTTGCTTCTTGCCTTTACTCACGAGCGCTTCTTCGAGAAGATCATTGACTTGATTTATTCTTTGGAAAAGAATCTTCGTTTCGAAACGGTTCGAATCGCCCACTTTCTGTGTGCCCTTTCACTTTGCTTGCTCTATTAAGAAAGAAATTTTGGAGCGAGAGATACGGTGGCTGCGAAGGCGAAAACGTCGTCTGGTGGAGTTGAACTTTATCTTCTCGACTCCTTGACCGATCCGGTTGAGTAAATCAAACCAATTGACGTTTGCGCCTTTGATCATGGCAATCATCGGCTTGAGGTTTTGGAATGCTGATCTCTCCTCGAGATCCAGGTATCCCTAAGATGCATTTTTTAGTAATATCCACAGACCGTACTTTGGCTTGAGCGGGAGCTTTGACATGCTTACTTCCGTACGGCTGCGGGGAGATAAGCATCTCTCTGTGAGAATTCATCTACTTCTTCCCGTATAATCATACGGGATGAATCCTCCTTCTCTAGGTAGGTTGAACACCTTTCGTAGCATCTTATTGAGTTTGATGGTGACGGTTGCTGTATCAAACTTTCCATCTTCGCCTTTGACGCTCAAGTCAAATGAAGATGAGTAGAAGCCATCTTCGTCAATAATGTTGAGGTAGAACAGTGCGGCATCTCTCTTTAGCAGAAGCTTGGGCATGGAGGTTGCCCATGACGGGAGACCGGAGTACGCAACTAGATCCACCATCTCTTTTAACTGCGAAATATGGAGGTTGGAGGTTGACGAATACTCTCGAAATGATAGCTTAGTCATTAGAGCTTCAACCGGTTCATCCACTGCGGTTGATTTCTTGGGCGCCATTTACGCAACTTGGAGAATTTGATTGTGCGAAGAACTTGCGAGAGAATAGATGAAGATTTTGAATCTTTGAAATTTGCGAGAGATAAAGATGAAGGATGAAAGAATGCGTATCTTTTCCATATATATCCAGCTTGCCATATAGGATCAACGGTTGAGATTGAATCAGTTGAAATTCTGATCAACGGCTGGGAGAGATTCACTCATCACGTTTTGCTGACGTGCTTTCGGCGAGTGTATTACAACCGCGCGTGAGGTATTTCAAATGTTTGACGTTCTGCCTCGATCCTGCCGTGCTACAGTACTATGCAGACTTTATAATTAATGCGATGGGAAAGGAAACTTATCAAATAATTTAACTAAGGAATGTCTGTCCGCTTAACATATGAATTCAAAAAAATTGGACTTTATATAGCATATTCCTCAGAGCATTTATTGCATGAATGCGACAGGTCAGCTTGGACACAGTATCCAGCTGATATCACAGCGGTCTTCTCCTTTGCTTGATTGACAGTTCTCCTCAGCTGAGTATTTTGAGATTAGCTTGAATTTCTTTCAGCTGAGTTCCCTTTATCTCTTCGACTGATGTCCAGCTGAGTTTGTTCCCCCTCAGCTGGATGGTTTTTCTTCACCCGGATTGAGCAGTCCAAATAATTCACACATCATCTTGACTTGGATTTCGATTGATTGTGCTTTTGTGTGAATTTTCCCAACAATGGATTCCTTCAGATGTTGAGAAGTCTCTTGGATGCTTTCATGTCGACAGCTGGGTTAGAGAATCATCTTTATTTTTCTATTTGGATCAGTTTCTCTTCGGTGATGACACATTTGTGTTTATTTTGGAGAGTGCATCTGTTTGGGTATTCTACTTGATTTTACTAATTCTTTCCGGCTATGTAGAATTCACCTTGATTTGACGATGAGGTGGCTTTTTCTTCACGTCATCCTACTTTCTTTGATCGAACGGATTTTCTCACCATCGGCTTTCATTTCTTTGATGAGGTCAATTTGTCCCATATCCATTGATTTATCTCTTCTTACTCTAATCTTCTTTTGAGACCAATGTGCTCAATTTGTATGGTAGTGAATCTTGATTTGTATCCAATTTGTCTTTATTTCTGGTAGTCCGATCATTGGGGTTTCGTTATTTTCTTCATCGGTTGATTCAATCAGATGTTTCAGACATCTTAATCAGAGCAATCATCCTCATCTGAGTCGGAGAAAGAGATTTGATCATCATCCGTTTTGCTCGATTCGATCCTTTTATCCTCTCTCCGGGAGGATGACTCCATTGGTTCTCTTTGGGTAGAGTTGCTTGTCGTGATGAACCTTCACGATATTCTTGTACTTTTCCTTGCTTTGTTCAATTTGATTAATGCTTCGTACAAGCAGGCAACTTCTTCGTTCAAATCTTCTTTGCTCATAAATGCGAGCTCTTTGTTGGTCCTTCCAAGCTGAGCTGATTGAGCTTATTTTCTCGGCTTGATCTTCAGCTCTGCTTCATTCATTTGGCTGGATGAATCTCTGCTTGTGATCCCCAGATCAAATTCGTTGGCCTTCAAGATGGAGAACAAATTTTCCGTCTCCATGCTGCCAAGATCGGTTCGCCTTTGGTGAACCACTTTGTGTGTGCACCATTCGAGAGAGAGCTGAAAGAACTTTCAAGTTCTTGTCTCGAGCTGTATATTTTCCGGTTCGGATCGTCTCGATCTCGATGACGAGGTTGGAGAATGCGAGCTCCATTTGATCAATGGACTCATAGGGGGTGCTTGAAATTGTCGAATTTCGACATGCAGCGAGAATTTGTTTTCTTGAATTTCCTCGAGCCTTCACACGCCTTGGCTAAGTGTCCCACATCCCCTTCGTTGTCTCGCGTTGATGATCTTCGAGATAAGCATTCATCACTTTGTTGAGGAGATGACGTTGCGAGCGTGTTGTCCAAACCCGGCTTGTCTTCTTTCTTCGAGTACTCCCTTTTGGGCTTCACAACTTGCCGGAGTACTGGTTTCAGCTCCAGGTAAGGTTTCTGCTTGTCTTTCTGATTTCATGATGATGATGGGTCCGTCAGTGATAACATCCCACATCATGTCGTGATGCGCACTCAGAAAGCTTTTGAGTCGGAACTTCCCGATACGATAATCATCGACGAGAGAATGTCGGAAGATTCACACACAAGGAAGATTCCATGACGAGTATGCAATATAATGATTTTTAAAAGATTTTGAAACTTTGAAGGATGTTCGGTGACCACTATCGGCAAAAGTGACTTGACACGGAAAAAGTGATCTTTTGAACATTTGCTACGATACCAATTGATGGTCCCAAGACGGATACCTTGTAGAGGGGGGGGGGTGAATACACCAAGGTTTAAAAACTTTTCCAATTAAAACTCTATTGAGTGAGCTGGCTGTGTTCGATCCAGCTGGACGGCAGCTTGATCGACACGGTATTGTGTGCGGAATGTGGTGGGATTTTGGAAAGTCCGTCTGTTGTTTCAAATATATTGCAAAGCTTAGTTTCTCTTTTCGGTTAATCGGTTTATGCGGCTTGAAATAATTCTTATGAAGGGTTAGGTTTTGGATGCATAAATAAACATGAAAGAACAAAGCAACTTAACGTGGTTCGGAGAAACTACTTTCCTACGTCCGCGACCGAAGCCTCAGGTAATCCACTAGGATACCAGCGGCTTTTCGCGCGATCGGCAAGAGCGTTGCGGCTTAGTTCCTCAAGCTGGATACAAGTTTACGCGTCTTCGTATCGAAACGTAACCGGACGTTTATCGGAGCACGGCTGAAGCCTAACTTGTAGGTTTACGGGGTACTACGGGAACCAACACTCGAATTACGCGCTTCGAGCAGGCGTACCACTTTACCTAACCTTTTAAGGGGTTTGGGTTTGGGGGTTTTCCAACTATGAACGAGTTCTTACAATGAAGAACTTTGAGTATGATGAACTCGTTCAAACTAGGCTTAAGATGGGAAGGATTATATGCCTAGATACTAGTGGGAGAGAGCTTCAGCAGTCTGAGAATGAATACTAACTCATAAGTATGAAGGCTGCTGGATCTTTGAAGCTTTTCTGAGAGATCACTTGTTCTTTGGTTAGACTTCCTTCAATGAAGTATGTTGATCTCTCTTGAATATATTCTCTCGTCACTCCTCTCTTTCTGATGATGAAGAAGACTTCTATATATAGGGAGAGATTAGAACTAGCCGTTGGAAAGAGCCGTTCTGAATCTTTACCTAACTTCTGACAGGATTGACTTGTCTTCTTCCTTGATTTCCTCGTAAAGCAATCCTAGGTTTGACTTCTAGGTGCTGAGGTGTCGAGTTCCTGATGGTCCAGATCAGATTTGACTTTATCTAAAGTTCACTTCGACTCTGCTGTGTTGGTGACTCTGAGCTGTCTTGAACTCTGCTGGATCATTGACGCTGAGCTGAGTCTTGAACTCTGCTGGGTCTTGACGCTGAGCTGAGTCTTGAACTCTGCTGGGTCTTGACGCTGAGCTGAGTCTTGAACTCTGCTGGGTCTTGACGCTGAGCTGAGTCTTGAACTCTGCTGGGTCTTGACGCTGAGCTGAGTCTTGAACTCTGCTGGGTCTTGACGTAGAGCTGAGTTGTCACACGAGCTGGGTTTTTCCTACAGCTGTGTCTGGAAGAACTTTATCGTCTTGGATCTGGATAACGTTACTTCTCACTCGACTTTGCGTGTACTCGTTGGGTCTTCATTGTCTTCAGCGATTCCACCTGAACTTAGAAATTCTATAAGCTCAAACAGGTGAGCTGGAAAAACACTTGGGTTTGAGCAAACATCTACTCGGTTGGGGTCAGCTGGGTTTTGGTATCACTTCAAAACTCTATTAATTTTCCCAACAGCTTGAGATAAAAGCGAGCTTTTCATTAATAAAGGATATTTTACAATTTTACAAGAGAAATTCAAAAGACAAAATTCCCAGATGGCTGGGTCTTCAACTGAGCTGCTTCCTTTGCTCATCAATCTGATAGTCAGTCTTGAGACCATATCTGTTGAAGATGAATTCTTCCAGTTCCTTCCATTCTGCTTGATTTTTTGATTTGGAAATTCCTCTTTTGCCAGCCCAGTGATGAACTTCTTTGATAATTTGGGCCTTGTCAGGAAGGTTCGTTCCAGCTAGAGATGGAGGCTTCAATTGCTTGACTTTTGGAGCCTTTAGCTGGATGTTGTTTCTCTTGGCGTATAGGGCAATTGATCTTGCCATCATTGGATCTGTCTCATGAAGTTCGAGGAGATAATCCTGGAACGTAGTTTCTGGATCCATGCCTTTGTACTGATTTAAGTAGTAGAATTCTTTGATGAATTCTGATTTGCATCGTTCCCAGTTTTCATTGATATCATCTGGGTTCTTCTTGTCAGTTGAGGCTGTTTGGACTTGATTCTTCCTAGCTTGCCTGTAGCTTTGCCTTTTCTTCTTTTGCTTTTTCTCAGCAGGCTTGAGCGAATCAGCTTTCTTCTTGATAATCTTATCCAGCTCTTGCATTTCTCTTCTTTGCTCGTTGTGGAAGTTACACAGCCAGTGATAGTCCTTGTATTCTTCTGGCTTATGTCCACAAACTTTGGCAAGAGCAACCATCTTCTCTCTCCACGTCTCTTTGACTACTCTGGCTGTCGTAGTTGGCTCTGGCTCTTCGTCATCCAGCTCTTTGGCGAAATCTTCGATTTCCGATTGAAAAGACTGCTCAGGTTCCCCCTTAGCTGCAGCTTCCCTCTCCATTATTTTTCCAGTTTCATTCTTATCTTCCCCCTTTTTGGCATTATCAACAAGGGAGACAAAGAGGTAAATGACTGTTGCTTTGAGCTTGGCGAGAGCGGCTTCAACATCAGCGATCTTGGCTGAGTTGTCAGCTGTGGCAATGTTCAGCTGAGCAGTGCTGTTGTTTCCAGTTCTGAACTGAGCATCCAGATCTTTATATAAGTTGAAGAGTTGGAGGATGTCAGAGCTGTTGGAGAGAGTGGACTTTTTGAGAGCTTCCAGCTGGCTTGAAATATTTACTATGTCGTTGACTAGTGGAGCTTGATGTCTTGTTACAATCTCAGGAACTCTCTTTTCTAGAAGGTGTGATTGATCAATGCTTTGAGAGACAAGAGATTGCTTGAGATCTAGACTTGTACTTTCTTGTAAATCTTGAGCAAATTTATGGACTTCATCAATTGTCCGTTGTTGCTCTCTAACTTGACAGTCTAGAACTGTGAATCGCGTAATGACATCTACTTGAGACTTCAGTCTGTCCTGAAAAAGAATTTCTTCAACCTCTTTATATATTGCTTCCTTCATGGCGGTTGAAAGCTCGACAGCTGAGTCTATTTGAGTTGCAGAATCAACATGACTGGGTTTGTTTGCCTCGAACTCGACCAGCGAGCGAGTGTCATCGGCCTTTGGACTTGGTGGGGCTGCTGACTCTGGTTCAGCTGTTTCATCAGCAGGTTCTTCAATGATTATTACCTCAGCTATGTTAGCTGGTACAGCTTCCTTGGTAATTTCAGCTGTGACTTCTTTGGATATGACAGCTCCAGAAGATATCATCCATCCTGCTGCTGTTAGAAGCTTGTTGGCTGATTCCCAGACTTCAGCTGGGTGCGGCTTGGGGTATTGCTGAGATACTTCAATAATACCTCTGATGAGATCATCTTGATGTAAGTAAGCATCTTCCAGACTTCCAAAGCCAAAAGTGTGCTGGAGGCATGCTTCATCCGTTTTCAATTTCTCGTAGGAGAAGGTCTCGATCAGCTGCTCATTCTGGTACCGCATTGCCATCTTGGTGGCCAGATAGAATTTGAGGTCTCCAACTTTGACGAGGGTGATTGACAGGTACGCCAAGATGGGATACTGAGTTAGAACACTCTTGATCCCTCCGATGCGTAGCTCCTGGTACATAACTTCCATGAAGGCTGAGCCAGAGGAGTTGAGTGATAGAGAAGCAGTAGAGTCACTCTCCTCTGATTCTGTGGGGATTTGATTGATGGAAGAGGGTTCAGTTTGGTTATCAGCTGGCTGTGAAGGAGCTTCAGCCAGTTGAATATCTTTCTGTACGTTTACAGGAGATGAATCTTTTGTTGGAGAGATGGGTGGAGGAGAAGGCTGTTTGGACGGAGAGTTGTAAGGCGGTGAGGGCTGGGGTGAGCTGGGAAGAGTTGTCTGACTCTCTGGATTGTCCAGCTTGTCCTCTGAACTGGATGATGATTCATCATTCAATCCCATATCAGCCAAGATGTTTGATCCGAATTAATTGAAGACTGATACTGGCTGTGGGGAGAGAATCACTATTGCTCGACTAGGAGTTTCTTCAGAAGAATGTCTCGCCTCAAATGGTGGAATGACAGCCGTTTTCTTTTTCTTCTCGAATTTGGACCTTGGTAGTTTGGGAATCGTATCTTTCTTTTTCTCTGCTTCTTCTCAGCTAGAGCATCTGCCTCTGATTCTTCCAGCTGCATCTTGCCTTTGCTCACAGCAGGCTGTTTTCTTAGGAGATCATTGATTTGACTCATTCTCTGGAATAGAATCTTCATTTCTGGAAACGGATCTGATTCAGCCCACTTTACTGTGTATCCTTTCACAGCTTGTTCTATTAAGAACGAAATCTTGGAGCATAGATACAGGGGCTCTGAGGTTGAGTACGTCGTCCTGGTGGAGTCAAACTTGATCTTCTCTGACTCCTTGACTAATCTGTTGAGTAAGAAATCAAACCAATTAACGTTTGTGCCTTTGATCATAGCAATCATCGGCTTGAGCTTTGGAATACTGATCTCTCCTTGAGATCCAGCTATCCCTAAAATGCACTTTTGCGTGATATCCAGCAGCAACCTGTACTTTGGCTTAAGTAGGAGCTTTGACATGCTTGCTCTGTACGGCTTTGGGGAGATAACCATCTCTTTACTGAGGAATTCATCCACTTCTTCACGGCTGTAATCGTCTGGGATGAATCTTCCTTCTCTGGGTAGGTTGAACACCTTTCGTAGCATCTTGTTAAGTTTGATGTTGACGGTTGCTGGGTCAAATTTTCCGTCATCGCCCTTGACAGTCACATCGAATGAAGATGAGTAAAAGTCTTCTTCGTCAATGATGTTGAGATAGAATAGAGTGGCATCTCTCTTCAGTATGAGCTTGGGCATGGAGGTTGCCCACAGTAAGAGACCGGAGTCTATTACGAGATCTACCATCTCTTTGAGTTCAGAAACTTGAAGGTTGGCAGTGGAAAGACAACTTTCAAATGACAACTTTGTTATAAGAACTTCGAACTGGTTCATCCATGCGGTTGATTTCTTGGGTGCCATTTCTGCTGACTGTTGATTTTGATCGAGCGAGGAATTTGCAGAAAATGGACAGACGATTTGAAGATTTGAAATTCGCGGAGATAAAGATGGAAGAATCCTCCGTATCTTTTCCATGTATATCAATTTCCATAAAGGATCATCGGTTGAGATTGAGACAGCTGGTATTCTAATCAACGGCTGGGAGAGATTCACTCATCACGTTCTGACGTGTTTACGGCGAGTGTATTACAACCGCGCGTGAGGCAGTTCAGACGCTTGACATTCTGCCTCGATCCTACCGTGTTTCAGTACTCAGCAGTCTTTATAATTAATGCGATGGGAAAGGAAACTTATCAAACAATTTAACTAAGGAACATATGTCCACTTAAAATAGGAATTCAGAATAATTGGACTTAAATAGTAGATTCCTTAGAGAAATAAATGCATGAGACACAAACCGGTCAGCTTGGACAGAGTATCCAGCTGATATCACGGTGGTCTTCTCTTTTGCTTGATTGAAATATCTTCTCAGTTGAGTTTCTGGAGATTAACTTTATTCTTCCTCAGCTGAGTTCCCTTTCTGCCTTGGGATCCAGCTGAGTTTGTTCCCCTTCAGCTGGATGAACTTTCTTCACTTGAATATTCTGCTGGAATGAATTTGCCCTCAGCTGATATCACAGCTATGTTGATTTCCAGCTTGATTGAGTTCCCTCCTGAATTTGATAGAAGGTGGCTGTCTTTTCTTAGGCTTGGAGTTGTCGAGCAGTTTTCTTCTTTGATAGGACTAAGCTTGGAGAGCTGGCTTGATTATGTACGACCTCTTTGGTACATCCTTGGCTTGGTTCCAGCTGTGTTTGCATTGGCTGGAGTCATTCTTTGATCTGATTCAGCTTTGGCCATCTTCAGCTTCTTGATCAGCTGTGTTTTCTCATCTTCAAGCTCCTGATCATTCTTCTACTTGTGCTCATTCCTTAGCTCCGAATTCTCAGCGTTTAGATTTCAGGGATTTCTAGCAATCTCTTGAAGTCGCTGAGCACTTCTTCAATGAGGTCTCTTTATCATGCAGTCAGTTGTGCCATGACCAGCTGGGTGATCTGCTGCTTCTTCTTTCATCTCTTGAGACCATTTTACTCAGTTGTGTGTCCAGCTGTGTTTGCATTTCACAGCTAGTCCCAGACAGCTAGTTGGGTAATCTCAGTTTCTTCAACAACTGGGGTTGAGAATCCCATGAAGCAGGCATCTTTCAATAAAATGCTTCATCTTCTGAGTCGGAAGAAATACTTGATCTTCTTCTATCTTGCTCGACTTGAGCTCTTTACCTTTTCTTTGGGAGGTCGACTCAGCTGGGGTTCTCTTTGGGTAGAGTTGCTTGTCCTTCACGATCATCTTGTACATTTCCTTGCTGTGTTCCAGCCTATTAATATTCCGTACAAGCATGGCAACTTCTTCGTGCAATTCTTCTTTGCTCATATTTCTGTGCTCCTTGTTGGTCCTTCCAAGCTGAGCTGATTAAGCTGATCTTCTTGATTCTGCACTGAGAGCTGTCTCCTTTGCTTTAGACATCAGCTCTGTTTGAGATATCTGGCTGGATGATTCTCCGTTTGTGATCCCCAGATCAAATTCGTTGGCTCAGGATGGAGAGCAATTTTTCCGTCTCCATGCTGCCAAGATCAGTTCTGCTTTGGTGAACCACTTTGTGTGTACACCATTCTGATGAGAGAGCTGCAAGAACTTTCAAGTTCTTATCTCGAACTGTATATTTTCCAGTTCGGATAATCTCGATCTCGATGACGAGGTTGGAGAATCTGAGCTCCATTTGTTCGATGGACTCACAGGGGAGGGAAGTTGCTTGAAATTGTCGAATTTCTGGCATGCAACTGAGAACTTGTTCTCTTGAATTTCCTCTGAGCCTTCACACAGCTTGGCTAGAGTGTCCTACATTCCCTTAGCTATCTCGCAGTTGATGATCTTGCTGAGATAAGCATCCGTCACTGTTGAGAAGATGACGTTGCGAGCGTAGTTGTCTAATCCAGCTTGTCTTCTTTCTTCTGGAGAGTACTCCCTTTTGGGCTTCACAACTTGCCGAAGTACTGGTTCAGCTCCAGGTGTGGTTTCTGCTTTTCTTTCTGACTTCATGATGACGATGGGTCCGTTAGTGATAACATCCCACATCATGTTGTGTTGTGCGCACAGAAAGCTTTTGAGTCGGAACTTCCAGATCTGTAAATCATCGACAGAGAATGTCGGAAGATTCCTACATAAGAAAGATTCCATGACAGTATGCAATATAATGATTTTAAAAAGATTTTGAAACTTTGAAGGATCTGTTCAGGTGACCACTATCAGCAATGAAATGCTGACTTGACACAGATACAATGATCTTTTGAACCACTGCACTGATACTAATTGTTGGTCCCAAGGCGGATACCTTGGTGTAGAGGGAGGGTGAATACACCAAGGTTTAAAAACTTTTCCAAGTTAAAACTCTTTTGAGAGAGCCTGCTATGTTCGACTCAGCTTGAAGCTTGAGTGACACAACTGACTGTGAGAGTGTGTGTGTGTGTGCGGAAGTTGGTGGGTTTGGAAAGTCCGTCTGTTGCTTCAAATTATATTGCAAAGCTCTGTTTCACTTTTCAGTTAGTCAGTTTATGCAGCTTGAAATGTATGCATGAAAGGTTAGCTAAATGCATAAAACAAAACGATAAAGAACAGAGCAATTTTAACGTGGTTCGGAGTAACACCTCCTACGTCCACGACCAGGTTCACTGGTAATTCACTACCACTTGGTTTCCAAGTACCAAGCAACTTCACAACTCTAACCCGAGCTGTGTTCCAACAGTTTGCGAGCCGTCAAGCCTACACCTTCAGTTTTCGGGTACTGAAGAACCTAACCACTCGAATTACACGCTTCGAGCAAGCGTACCTTTACCTAACCTTTCTGGGTTTGGGTTTGGGTATGGGTTTTCCAACTATGAACGAGTTCTTACAATGAAGAACATGGAGTAAGATGAACTCGTTCAAACTAGGCTTAAGATATTTATTCTGATCTATTCTGCCTAAGACTGAATGTGTGAACAACTAAGAACACAGCTGACTGGCTGGGTGTTCTTGAAAGATATGGCTTTGAAGATCGTTGTTCATCTTTTTGTTTTGCTCTTTTATTTCTTCAGTCGTCTTACCAGTCTCCTCCTTTCTTTAATGGTGAGGAGATATATATAGGTAGAGATTCAAACTAGCCGTTTGAATCTTACCTACTCTCATTGACTTCTGGCCTTTAACCTATGAAGTAGGTCTGCATCCGCAGAAGCTATTCCTTCTCTTGATTTGACTGCGTCAGACAAGATATTCTGATATCAAGATCTTGTTTTGGAGAAGGTCTTCGTCTTCGAGCTGCTAAGCACTTCTGCTGTGTCTTCAGCATCTTCGACTCTGCTGCATCTCGACTCTGAGCTGTGTCTTAGACCTGAGCTGTATCATCATCCTGAGCTGTGTCTTCAACCTGAGCTATGTCATCGACACTAAGCTGGGTCTTTTACACTGAGCTGGGTCTTCGACACTGAGCTGGGTTTCCGTCACTGAGCTGGGTCTTGATACTACTGAGTCTTTGACTCTGCTTGGTCTTGCTCTGCTGAGTCTGTTCTACTGAATACAAAAGTTGGGTCCAGTTTAGCTGTGTCTTCTGCGACTACCTGTAAACTAAGAAACTCTATAAGCTCAAACAGGTGAGCTGAAAAATGCTTAGGCATGTGCAATCATCTACTCGGTTGGGGTCAGCTGGGTTTTGGTATCAAATCAAAACTCTATTAATTTTCCCAACACTTAATAATATTTGCCCACCTAGTTGACAACAAGTGTTCAATATGATCGCAGAAATATGATGTAAATTAGTACTCCCTCTGTCCCAAGATAAGTGGCCACTTTCCTTTTAAGGAAATACACTTCTCTCACAAAAAGTAGTAGGTTCCACCACTTTCTATCTTTTTACCCTTTAAACACCCTCTTCCTTAATATTCGTGCCAAAAAGAATGTGGTCACTTATGGCGGGACGGAGAGAGTACTTGTTTACACTCTAGTTCTGATAACAAGTGTTCTACACGACCACATAAATACGATATATTTATTTATTTACACTCTAGACCACACTAAAGATATTGTAAATAGAGTTTGCAACGGGTCGACTGTATAAATCTAAGGCCAAGTGACCAACCCAGTCTTGCACGGGCCACCGAGCAAGCGAGCCGAACCAACCAAACCCATATGTACCATATACAATATAGAAGTGTTGATAAAGGGGTCAGGTAGAGCCAATCCGAGCCCACAAAGCCTAAAGCTAAGACAAGGGTGATCATGTGTCAGGTCGTATAATCTAAGCTTAAGTGCCCAATCCAGACCTACACGGGCCACATGGTGGAGGGGCCAAACCAGCCCAACTCATTTGTGCATATACATTTTGGAATTAGATTAAAAATTTGAAGTTTGACGATAGATTTGACAATTGTGTCAATGGATTTTGAACCTAAAATCTTTAGCACAATAGGCTAGAGCCACAATCACACTACACCACAAGGACCTTGTATAAACTATCAAAGTCAAATATTATATAATATGACAATAAAAATCTAATGAGCTTATTTGGCCTGGGATTTATGAGCTTTTTTGACCCGAAACCTGAGCAGCACAATGGGCCTACTGGACCGACTTTTAGACCCAATTTTTTAAAGTCTCTATTTTGTGAACCCAACCCGATTCAAATTTAGGGTATTCCGGGCCGGCCCATCAGATCGGGCTAATTTTGTCAGTTCTAATTGTAAATATAGCATGAATTATTGGAGCCTAGTCGTGTTCTAACATAGAAGTCATTTAAAAAGTGCTACAAATGTAAGTCAACTAATTTTGATGTGCAATAAGATATGTCAGATTTTATTGGGCTAAGCCCAATAAGGTCCAATAGAATTATAATGGGCCATAGCCGATCGCTTCAGTCAAGCTCGAGTCCTATATATTTTGAAAGCAAAACTAAGTATTTAGCATAATTGAAGGGATATATACTTCTTAATTGAAGCAAAAGTAAGGAAAGTTCAATAACATTATAAAGAGAACACTTGATAATTAGATTTGATGAACTAAGTATATCTGAATAAGAAACTGAAGAGTGACTAAACTTCTCTATACATAACTCTTTTCAAATAGAACTCATATGTAGGGCGTGTCGTTGCCACGTTCCATACTCATATATTTGATTTCGGATCCCCATAAGAGTATTATGACTAACTTCTGGGTAGCGTTAGGTTTATACTGTTTGTTAGGGTGATTAGGGTGTATATTACACCCTAATATCTCGTTTGGTACAAAGTATGGAGCCCTTTATAAAATTCGGGCATGTATGAGTTATACCTATTGTTGTTATTATGTTATACCATTTATGGAGTGGTATAAATAATACTGCAACTAAATATAAGAATAAATTACTATAATTTCACCCTCTTACTATAATTAATATATTTTACAGAGAATTTAATACACCATACCAAACACAATATTAATTTTTTATATGTATTAAAACATCCCACCTAATTAATTATATCAAGCCTTATCTCATACTTCGTAGCAAACGAGCACATATGTATAAGGCATGACCCTCGTGAATTAACTATTTTACCCCAAGTTGGTTGAGAATATATAGTTATACTATCCATTAAGGGGTTGTTTGGTAGGGGAGATAAGCCCCATATTGTTTACATAACTAGACTAAACTAGTGTTTGGTAGGCTATATTAATAAACTCAGGAGCCCTTGCAATATGAAAGCCCGCTCCTATTTCATTATTTCTCTCAGCTTACCCATCTCTCTTCTCTCGCCGAATTCATTTCCATTTGTTCAACAGTGCTACAGACTAAAATTCTCGAAGACAAAATTGCCCTTGCAAATTCAATCTTAGGCACCCATGCTGTCTCCAATTTCAGATTATCCTCAACTTGAGACTAGGGTAAAGTTCAGAAAGTAGCATGCGCCGATTGAAACTAGAGGTAACACATTGCTCCGATGTTTTTGTTTTCTTTCTCATCCCAACGAGTATTCACGCAGTGGAGTTGATTTGTAGGAACCAGAAGTAACAACAATCAAGAAAAGCCCTAACGTAACTCCACCACATCTCGATCAGTCGCCACCGCCACACCTGCATCTGCCACCACCGCATGCCCCTGCCGACCAATACAGTTCTAGTTGAGGTAGAGAACTACAGCTAATCGCTAGTGTGTCTGTTAAATTCTGCTACAAAATTTGAAAGCGGTAATTTTGTTTTATTGTATTTTATTGTGTATGCTTATCTCTCAAGTAATGCGAGCTTGATTTTTTTGCTTCGATTTCAGTTGAATTTGATGGTTTTGTGTGGTTAGATCTTTAATTTGGCGTGTAATTGAAGTGGGTTATGGGGATTGAATGCGATCTGGGATTTAATGGTGGTGGGATTTAAATGATTTTGAATTGCGGATGCAAGAATGTTGGGATATATATTCTTCTTGATTTGCTAATTTGTTAGTGCTGTAGGAATAAAGTTTTATTAGATGGCGGTAGATTTGGTGATCTGATTGTAGTGATATGATAAATGCCTCTCATCACTGAGATTTGGAATATTACAGAATTTTTTAATTCTTTGCCATTTTAGCATTTAAATAAAGTGGTAAAATGGTAATCGTGGCTTAGTTCATAGGAATTCTGAGATGGCTAGATCATAGAAATGAGAGTGTTTTCATTTTAGATGTCCATCACTTTCTCTTTGTTCGTGGTCTGCGTAATGATAGATGTGCAAAAAATTTAAATTGAACTTATTCTTGGTATTTTTGCATATATTCATGCTTTAGGAAAATGAAAACTTTGGTACGTGCTTTAGAAACATATGTATAAAAATATCAGATTTTATTTAGCCCCTTCATGCTTACTATAACTAATTATTTCGATTTTCTACTAGTGCCTTTAACTATAACTTCACCTCTTATTGGTATGAGCAAGAAGCGACTTATTTACAATTTATATTTGAATGAAACAATTTAGAAAGGAAGTCGGTCTGTGAGTCCAGGTGTATTTTAGAGTTACTTGCCTTGTCAATTCTCAATATTGGTCATTGAGATTCACATGAATTTGGATTGATATTTATATATATATATATATATATATATATTGCCGTTTTTTTGAAACAGAGTTGAATATACTTTGTTCTAATTAGTTAAAGGGTTTTAATTCTAGCTGAAACATATTTTGTGCTGATTTATTAATATAAGGAGCTGAATATACTTTGTTCTAATTAGTTAGAAGGAATCGAATTCTAGCTTAAATATACTTTGTGCTGATTTGTTAATATAAATAGTTGAATATAATTTATTCTAATTACTTAAAGGGTTTTAATTCTAGGTCAAATATACTTTGTGTTGATTTGTTAATATAAGAGCTGAATATACTTTGTTCTAATTAGTTAAAGGGTTTTAATTCTAGCTGAAATATACTTTGTGATGATTTGTTAAAATAGAACAACATCTTAAACAAACAATACGACTTGCATCAGTTAGAGACATGAGATGTTTCCGTAATTTTGTATTTGCTTTATAATGGATGGTAATTATTTTACAAATATTTATTTACAGATTTTTAAATTGTTCTACATCTCAGCTTGTTTAAGTCTAATGAGTAGCAGAATACTCCTAGGATGAATGTTTTTTTTGTAAATTGGGATGTACATGTTGTATGCTTATTCATTGAACATGGTTCTTGTTATCATGTATTTTTCATAGATTTTGGACTTATGTGCTTCATATGCTTACAATTGTGTAGGTTTCTGTTGAAAACTAAAAAATGCCGTGTAATTCTGATAGATATGCATCTTTTTATTTATTCCTAGAGGAGATCTTGCATCAACACATGCTCCAATTTTTTTAAATAATTGACCTCCTAGTTAGGATAACAAAAAAAAAAGAAAACGTAGTTCAATCGTTTAGCCTTACTGTATGATCCAAAGGATCCCTAATCAAGTTAAACACTTACATAGAATGGTTGGAGTAAGTGATACCGATTGCATTGTAAATCTTCGAATGGACTGTAACACTTTCGGTAGATTATGTCTTTTATTGCGACATCTAGGAGGTTTGAGTGATGGAAAATATGTTAGTGTAGAAGAGCAAGTTGCAATGTTCTTAGGGATCCTAGCCCATCACAAAAAAAAAAGAGTTGTTAGATTTGACTATTGGAGGTCTGGCCAAACCATCTCTCACTATGTCCATGTGGTGTTAAAAGCTATTTTAAAGCTCCACGGAATTCTATTGGTCAAACCATAGCCTGTAATGAACGATTGCACTGATCCAAGATGGAAATGGTTCAAGGTACAAGCTAATAACCTTTTCTCATATATAGCAATAGAAACTTGATATGTTCATTTTCCGTAAATCAAGCAAAGTGACTGAACCTTTGAGAATAATGTGCCTTATAATTTTTTTTATTGTGGTTAGGGCTGCCTAGGAGCGTTAGATGACACTTACATTAATGTCATGGTACCCAATGTTGATAAGCCCAGGTATAGGACAAGAAAAGGGTAGATATCTACGAATACTTTAGCGGTTTATGATCGCAATTTGAAGTTTGTTTATGTCCTACCTGGATGGGAAGGATCAACTGTTGATTCAAGGGTACTACATGATGCAGAGGGTGAGCACGGTTCGGTTAACCGACCGTTTGCCACAAAAAAAAACCGACCATACGGTTTTTAAATGGTTTGGTTAACCGCTAAAATATAGAAAATAAAAACCAAAAATCACTATAACTGTTAACCTAAAAATCAGTTCGGTTAACCGTTATTCAACTGTTAACCATGTAGAAAGAAAACTTTCAATTTTTTTATAATTCATAGCATGGAAAATAAAAATCCATATCTTAAAATGTGAATACGAAATATACATTTAAAGAAGTATAAATAATAAATTGAACACTCTCATGTTTTCAAGTCAAAGTAGTAAAATCAAGTTAGTTAATATTATAATTTATAACATATAATTAGTTGGTATGATAATTTTATAACATATAATTAGTAAAATTATAATTTTAAATGAGTTTCGGTTCGGTTCGGTTAACCGTCGGTTTTTATATATAAAAATAAAAACCTAACCGTTATCCTCGGTTTTTTAAAATTAGAAAAATAAACCGAACCGTCGGTTCGGTTAACCATTTTTTCGGGACGGTTTCGGTACGATTTGTCAGTCGATTCGGTTTTTCAGTTTGTTTTGCTCACCCCTAGATGCAGTGAATAGAGTGCACGGATTTAAAGTCCCAAAGGGTACAAATATTAGTTACATTGATTTGTCATCATCCCATTTCATATCTACATGATTTATTGGCTTAGATTTCTTTTTTTTTTTAATATTTAGGGAATTACTATTTGTGTGATAATGGATACGCAAATAGTGAAGGTTTTTTTATCACCATATAAAGGTGTGAGGTACCACTTGAAAGAATAGGGTTCTGCAGCTGCAAGGCCTCAAAACGCTGATGAAATGTTTAACATGAGGCAAACTAAAGCTCGTAATATAATTGAGCGTGCATTTGGCATCATGAAGATGAGATGGAGAATATTTAGGAGTACTACGTATTATCCAGTGAAGGTTCAAAATAGGCTTATAATGGATTGTTTTTTGTTACATAACTTTATTCGCTCTGAGATGGTGGTTGATCCGATAGAACTGCTTTTTGATGCTATGAAAAATGAAAATGAAATTGAGGAACAAGAGGAAGATGTGGAGTTTTTTGATGCAGTGGAATCATCTCCTGAGTGGAATGGAAAGAGGGATGAAATAGCACGGGCAATGTGGTTGGCATGAAGTAAACCACCTCTATTTCTAACTAACGGGCTTCTTTGAATATTGAGTTTTCTGTCATTACGACATGTATTATGTAGCAAAACTCTGTTTGGAAAAAACTCCACTTTGTATTTTTCAAATGACATGATTTCTGATTTATGAATTTCGCTTATCATGCTTAATCAAGGACACATTGTTGCATGTATATAAAGGAGCCAAAACTTACTATATATATTTTCCATATTTCAATTGATTATTGTGTTATTCTATGTTGTCCAAAGTCTATATGAATATATTCCATTCTACTTCCATTATGGCAGGAACATAGATCTTTCTAATGATGAGTTGAAATTGGTTCCCAAATGTCGATGTGGAAGAAGAAAGATTCTTCTAAAGTGTGCTGGAAATGACGCAACGAACGCCGACCTCTATTACTACAAATGTCCGGCAAACATCAAGCATGTCGGGTATTTCTTATGGTGTGACGAGTATCATCAAAAGAAACACGCCGATAGGACTCCCAAGTATGTCTTCAACCAGACATACACTCCAAAAATAAGGAGCTGCACTCATTCGTCAACCAAAACAACACATGAATTTGGGGGGTCTCATGTACCCCCTCCGCGTTTGAGGAGTGACCTTGAAGTGCAAATTGCTTGTATCTTCATGGCGATGGTGTTAATTTTATTTGGAGTTGTTATTGGTAAACTATTTTAGAGAATGTAAACTTCCAAGCTAAAGACTATCTCTATATTTGTGAAGCTCGAACAATTTAAGAGGGCAGGATATCTAAAAATGGGCTTTATTTTTTAACATGTATGTCATGTAAAATGAAAATCATTCGGATTGAAATTTCACCTTGTGTATCATCTGAGAGCCATGTATTTTGGGAGCTGTTGCAATGGTTTAGTTGTTTAGTCTTGAGATTCAATTTAAATGGAAAATTATAACAGTCAAAATTGGCAGAAAATGTAGTCAACCAGAAGGTGTATTTTTTGTGAGAAGTAAATGTTGATTCTGTCTGCATTAATAATATTTGCAACCACCATTTTTTCTGATAAGAGCTATCATCCTGGCAAAAGTCAAAAAAGAGAAATGAAAGATCTCACATATGGCATAAAATATGATTTGCTGGAATGGTTCTTGTGAGAAATAAATGCCAAACAGCTTGCATTTGTGAACTCTGCAGCTTAACTCCATTTCTACTAAGAGCTAACAGTCAAGAAGTGAAATAAACGGGCTTACCAACATATGTCTTTTGCATTTATAGAGCCTACAATATTTCGTCCATATCCTTTCTTCTATAAATCTGGAAATCCACTCATTCACCGATGCTGAGTTCTCATATTACTTCTATTCATTTGCAATTGTACCTCTCGCGCAATGTAGCTGAGCAATATTCCACCGCAACACTACTTCTTTTATAATACCAAATGGACGGCAGAGATGGACGCAAGGTTCTTAAGTACAATCGTTGAATAGAAAAACGAGGGCAAGTGGAAAAATGCCAAGCAATCATTCGATGCATTGCTTACTGCCCAAGGCGTCGTGAATGCAGACTTCGAAAGCCTCTTATCTTGGAACGATGTGACTGAGCAAATTATGTTGTTGGAGTCTCGTTATCACACTTTCAGACATATTCTCAACGTTCCAGAGACTCATTGGGATTGTGGCGATAACTGCATCATTACAGATGACAAAGTCTGGAAGAAAATATTCAAGGTATGTGAATTTTTGTTGTCTCCAATTTTGTCACAATAAGCTTTATTTTATTATTCAGTTCTCGTGAAATAGGGTGCACCCATTTCTTGACATCAAAAAGATCCCACATCCCTCTGTGCCGACAAATTAAAATAGCTTGTTTTTTTCGTAACTGATTATACTATATTTTTTAAGAGTCTGGATGCTGCTAAAGAGTGGGTCATCGGCTCGATTATTGATATTACCTCTCAGCACTATTCTTGAGATTAACTCTGAGCACAGATTAGGTGAAATAATTTACTAGACCTTTACAAATATAATTTGCTGAAATACATCAGTGCAAGAAGTGAAGCCGGTTTCGTGAAGTCTGTTACTTTTCTACATGGAAATTTCGTTCCAAAATATGTAAAACAAAACAAAAGTTTCATATATCGACGTCTAGTTTCAATGTCAGTACTGCATTTATGATGTAAATTCGGATATGGGCATCGACTTTAGTTGTTTGCTACCTTGAGTTTGATTTTTCTTGATTCTTGCTGCATTTCCAAGTATGGTACTTCACAATAACTTCAAGAAAAACATGATTCAACATCTTTATTGGCTGACCTTATTTTCCTTGAGATTAATCTAACCTTATCTTCGGTGCAGAAAAACGTCTTCGCGAAAGCGTACTACTATTATGGGGACCCTGAGTTTAACAAGTTAGCCATAGTATTTGGCCATGCAGAGATCAAGAATGAGATTGACCACACAGTGATCAATATAAGTGATTCTATGCTTCGTATAGAAGAACCCGAGCATGTCACTTTAGTTGTTTCTGATTCTAAAGAAGTGATGTCTCCAATGATAAATGACGTGGAAAAACTCCGCCGAAGGTTGTTCGATGATGATTATCAGGTGTTGGATCGTGAGTCCACCAACAACAAAGAACCTTACTATGTCTTGGATGACGGAGATGGCTGCCCTGAATTTCCATTGACAAATGCTTTTCCACCAACATCTAAGGAGACACGTTTCTCTTCAAAAGAAACAATTAACATCGAGTTCTTGTGCATCGTCAAGCCCAAACAAGTGGTGGAAGAACCCATTCATGTAGGTTGTCTAAGTAAAAAGAGGGAAATCATCAAGGTATTAAACATGCCTTGGTTTATTTCTTATTTGTATGTCTAGTTTAAAAGCTATTATTATAGGGTACTTTGTTAAACAAAACCTGTAGCTGCTGATGCTTATCTTTTTCTGCTCCATATTCAATAACCACTCTCTTAGTATCAATGTTTCTTATGTAATTGTATTTCTTATTTGTTCTCTTTCATGTGCCTTTCTTCAACTATGAGATATTGAATTTCATGTAGTCTGAAATGAGTTTTCTTATAATGGAATGGTTATTGTGCATTTCTTCATGTGTGTTTCGTACTTGTGAGTGTTTATGAAATGCCTTTCTTCATGTGCCTTTCTTTTTATTTTTATTTTGTGCAATCATACAAAGAATGTACGTAGCTGAAAAAAAATGAGACACCCTAAACATTATAGTAAATACAATTGAATAGAATCAAATGAAATAAAATATATATCTACTACAAAAGACAGAAAAAATAGAGAGATTTAACGTTCTTCATAATTATTTCCTGTATTTGTAACTTTGTTTAATACTTGAAACTATAATAAAATTGAGAAAGAAGTATATACTATCTCCACATATTTCAATTGAAATAAATCTTCACAGCACACCTATTAGCTCACAGCTCCCAGAAAAAAATAGAGCATAAAATGGCAGAAACTTGGATGCATTACCAGTAAAACTTAGTGCATAAGAAGAAAACAAAAATGGCTTAAACGTAGAGTCTAGATACAACCAAGTACGAGCCTTAATATTACATAAACGTAGTTACAAAATCAGTTGGAAACGGTTCAAAAACAGTTGCAATAAAATGCCATGAAAGACTAAGTTTTTTTCAGTCATTTACAAAGCCAAAAACAAACTACATAAGCTTAGATTTTAGAAGGCGCTCGACATATTGTGGTCTAGCAGAATTCGGAAGCCCCATAAAGATCTCAAGACGCTCGGTTTTGTCCGCAAGAATCTCACAAACATCAAATTTATCATTAAGAGACAGCCCGGGTATGTCTCTCAATATCTCGAATACATCCTTCTTTGGTTTACCTAGATTAAACTCATATCCGATACGACTAGCAATATTGTCTAGTCTTGCATCTGTATTGCGGCTAATTTGACGAAGCAGCTCAACCACTGTGTGTTTGGTAACAACTTCTATATTATCAACGGCTTTACGTTTCTTCCCCGCGTATTTGGTAACAGCTTCTCCATTTTAACTTTGACGGACACTATTTTTCCCCTGATCATTTTCATAAATCTGGTCTAGGTTGACATGGTAATCACTGTCAATTTTCCCCTGTGCTCGGTTGTCCTCTTGTAACAAGTTATTCACCGCGTCCATAATGTTATCGGCATTATCTCCAGTCGCTCTATCCTTGCCGAATATTTCTTTTCAATCGTCCAACATAGGCCATGACTTATAACGCATGACTTTGGCATTAGCATCACTCTAATAAAAAAGAGATATGTATTTTAAAAACCATAAAATTTGCTCATATAAGAAAAAAATTTCCATTTCACGGGCGTGCGTTTCGACTTAGAAAAACTCTCTGCAAATTTCAGTGTACTTATGTTCGTCATTCTGCCTACTGAGTGTTAGTGACATCACAAACCAACAAGAGTTTTGCAGCAGATTGTAAAATCTGCAAAGCTTTGGAGGATTGGTTGCGAGGGAGCGAATCACGAAAGTAGGTAGTCTTATTTAGATTGATTTTGTATAGGTTAGTCTTGTTCAGATATACTTAGTCTTAGGCAGATTTAATGGTTGTAAAGATTTGTATATCTTACTTAGTAGATTAGTCTAGGATTAGATTTAATCTTCTAAGGCATTCAATCATTGAGCAGACCGTGCTGTGAAAGGTTGAATGTTATTTCGTTTTCTGTATTGTAATCTTTGGTTTCAATATAGTATTTAGCCGTAAGGCACCGGCAGGTTTAATCACCTGCCAAAAAGTATTTCATTATCATCATTACTTATTCCGCTGCATATTAGATCGGATGTTTTTAACATACGATCTAACGTTACTCTTTTGATACAAAATATGAGTTTTTGTAGTAATTCGGGCACCGAATTCTTTTAAGTGGTATCAGAGCCATGACTCGACCCACTGAGTTTTGGTCCTGAGTGCTGCTGATTATTACATGATTGTTTTATTATTTTTTGTTCATTTTGTTTCTCTCAAATGAAGATCAAAGGTGATTCAACGATGAGATCATTGAAGGTAGTTAGCATTCTGATATTTTTTATTCGAAATGAGTCTGGATCTATGAAGATCTTGATTCGAATGAAAAATTATTGTGTTGAATATAATTTTCTTACTCTCATGCAAGTTGTGTTAAAGAAAGTGATTTTACAAACATTGATCCACTCAATGTAGATAATCGTAGAATGACTACGATTATTATGAAGTTCAACACAGTGGTTAAATTATTGTAGAATATTTTTTTAAAAGCTATCTATGATTCAACCAATTTTTGCTGCGCATATTTCCATCGTTTTGTTTCAAAAATGTGTGAAATAATTTCTCTATTTTTTCTGAGGAGTTTGAATCTGTACAATGCTGAAAATATTTTGGCATAAGGTACTATGCAGATGAATGATCGAAGATTGAGAGAATAAGAGAACTAAATCTGAAAGTTTCTGTTGAGTGATGATACTCACACTGAACTAACGGAAAAACAAGTTTTGTTAATGGTTGTATTTTTTTTCAGTATTGATTCAGACGAAGTTTCAGACCATAAAGTGCACAAATACGATGTTGAAGTTGAAGTAGACTACAACAGTGAATATGTTGTTAATATGATCAACATAGTCACGGGGTTACCAACATATTCAACGTTGCCAACATCCTATTCCAACATCCACGACACACTGCCTCTTGAAGAAGTCAAAGTGTTGTATAATCTTATCAACACGTTATGTAAAGTGCAAAGAAGTGATATCATATTTCTTCTTAAGATGAGTCAGAGGCTGAGAAGATCATGTGCTAAGACTGGAAATTATTTTCACAAAAGAAGATCTTGAAGTATGTCAATTAAAGAGCAAAGTTGGAAATGTTAAAAGAATTTTTGCCCATTGAACAAAGGTACATCGAATTTATTTGATTCACTATATTGGTCAAACTAATGAATGTGTTTTGAAATTTAAGTCTGATTTTTCATGTGCTGAATGATTTTCATAATGCTTCTATGCTTGTAAGAGAAGTTTGCTTTTATGTGTTTATGAAGCCGAATAAAATGAAATCACATTAAAGTTAAAGTCTTGAACTGAGACTAGGTCTTATATGTGTTATGATGGTTGTGCTTCTAGACATATTATACCCTATTGTGCTAAGTACCTAAATGTCTTGATTTCCGACATTCCTTCAAAATATTTTTTTTAATAGAACATGTGTTGGTTCACGAAGTAACATGATGTTATTTGTTGAACCTTGCAATGGTGTCTACACTTTTTTTAGACTAACATTGCATGAAACAAGTTCTTTAACAGCAGATATTTAACGCTCATGGCATGCTTTGATGAGTATCTTGCTAACTATGAACCAACTCTTGATGGGAATGTAATATTCTGAGAAAAACGCCAACAATGAATATGTTGGTGAAGGTACAAAAAACGTGTAGAATGATCTACATACAATAAGAATGAAGACTATATTTTTGATTGGTTTTAACCAATGTTGTGGTAACGACATATCTGTCTTATCTATTATACTTGTAAAGTGTTTGACATTTTACACAAGTATGTGTTGTTTGGAAGCAGATCATGTGATATGTATTACAAAACTTTTCTCAAGTGAAGCGGTCAGAGGTTTACGAAGCTCTCATAATCAAGGATGAATATGTGTATGGTGTATGTCAGATTGAAGAAAGTGACTTGCATGTTACAACCGGTGTTACCAACACAACACTATCAGATGAACTACTTTGCATGGACCTCATTGGACCTATTGAAGTAGAGAGTAATGAAAGGTTATGCTGTGTTTTGGTATGTGCTGATAACTAGTATTATCATTTTACTGTGGTGTAATTTATGCGTGAAAAGTCTTACACAGTCTCTCTGTTTAAGAAATGGTTTAAATGACTTATATTTTGAGTGAATATAATGTTGTCAAAATCTGACTGACCGTGGCTGAAAGTTTGAGAATTTTTACATTCTCTGATATTTTATGCAAAGAGGCATTACACAAGAAGTTCAACACTGAAGACTCATCATCAGAATGAACTTGAAAACATCCAGAAACTAAAGCTACCAATACAGGATGAAGTTGCCAACATCGAAAACCTGAATCTGCCAACACAGACTGAAGGTACCAACATGAAAAATTTAATACTGCCAACACACGATGTTGTTGTCAACATAATCTGTCAAGTGACACTCCGTTATATGCTCGACGCATGGAGCCATGTGAGCATATTGTTTGATACTCGAGGATATTGTGTTTGTTGTTATAACATAACATCCTAAGCACTTTCACAATTTTGTATGTGTTTGCTATATCCTGAATATAAATTCTATCAACCAAAAATGGAGAGTGGTCAGTTGTGTGTGTCAGTTGAGCTGTGTCAGCTGTGCTGGAGTCAGCTATGTTGAAGTTGGTGTTGGTTGCTGTGTTGATTTGGTTGTTTGTTCAAGCAATAGTTGCTTGCTATGTTTTGTTCATGCTCTTGTTACTCGATTTGGATGTGTTTGCAACATCCTGTATTTGACAGGGCAGGACTACTTGATTCAAGTAGAAACAAAAGAATGTCTTAGGCGACTCTTCACCATTCGAGTTTTCAAAGTGTACAACCTACGCACAATCATCAAATGAGTCAATCAATAGTGTGTTTGATGACTCATCAAGTCTTGTTGTCGATGATTGTGACGCCCGGGGTAGAAGTACGGAGTGATCACCGGTGCAGAGGCACGGACAAGGAGCGGCTCCAATAAGACTTCAAAGCGGATGGGGCAGGAACGAACCGAAACACACCCGAATGAGAGGGATTCCAAGAATATGTCAGAATGGGACGGCATATTCAAGGAGAGCTTAAAGGAATTGATTGGGCTACTTATACCATCAAGATGCATCTTCTTTTCTGGAGCTCATTGTAGAAGAACTCCAAGGTTAAACGTGCTTGACCTGGAGCAATTTTATGATGGGTGACATCCTGGAAAGTTTTCTCATGAAGCGTGTGAGTGAGGACAAAGCATGCTAGAAAGGACTCGTGATGGTTTGTGGGGCCAGCCGTCAGTCCGGAAGCCGGATCGTTACAGAATGGTATCAGAGCCGAACCTCTCCCAGTACGGTGTGGTTCGGGGACGAACTAAGCGGAAGCTGGTGGACCTGTGACGCCCGGGGTAGAAGTACGGAGTGATCGCCGGTGCAGAGGCACGGACAAGGAGCGGCTCCGATAAGACTTCAAAACGGATGGGGCAGGAACGAACCGAAACACACCCGAATGAGAGGGATTCCAAGAATATGTCGGAATGGGACGGCATATTCAAGGAGAGCTTAAAGGAATTGATTGGGCTACTTATACCATCAAGATGCATCTTCTTTTCTGGAGCTCATTGTGGAAGAACTCCAAGGTTAAGCGTGCTTGACCTGGAGCAATTCTATGATGGGTGACATCCTGGAAAGTTTTCTCAGGAAGCGTGTGAGTGAGGACAAAGCACGCTAGAAAGGACTCGTGATGGTTTGTGGGGCCAGCCGTCAGTCCGGAAGCCGGATCGTTACAGAATGGTATCAGAGCCTAACCTCTCCCAGTACGGTGTGGTTCGGGGATGAACCAAGCGGAAGCTGGTGGGCTAGTGACGCCCGGGACAGAAGTACGGAGTGATCACCGGTGCAGAGGCATGGACAAGGAGCGGCTCCGATAAGACTTCAAAGCGGAGGGGGCAGGAACGAACCGAAACACACCCGAATGAGAGGGATTCCAAGAATATGTCGGAATGGGACAACATATTCAAGGAGAGCTTAAAGGAATTGATTGGGCTACTTATACCATCAAGATGCATCTTCTTTTCTGGAGCTCATTGTGGAAGAACTCCAAGGTTAAGCGTGCTTGACCTGGAGCAATTCTATGATGGGTGACCTCCTGGGAAGTTTTCTCAGGAAGCGTGTGCGTGAGGACAAAGCACGCTAGAAAGGACTCGTGATGGTTTGTGGGGCCAGCCGTCAGTCCGGAAGCCGGATCGTTACAATGATGACAAAGAAGAAGTGTCATGTTGCATGAAAAAGAATCAGAAACTGAACAAGAGTTTGAATTCCATAAAAGAAGAAATGTTATCTCAACATCTGATCTAACATCAGATTCATCTCCAGAAGTAGCATGCACTGAAGTGAAGCAATTCAATGAGAAATTATAAGACTTATTTGGAAGCGCAAAACAGTTTGCAAAAGATGTGTTGAAGAATCTGTAAAAATACATGAAGACTCATTTAGAATTGAGTGGCAGACTCTACTGTTGTCGGAACCTATGCTGGACACGATGTTGGAATCGCTCATATCCAACATAGTAACAAGAGACGACTGAAAGTCTTCTATTATGAATTTCCAGCATACTAGATATCTTGCTCAAAGTGGTGTATGTACTAGGTACCAGTCGAAACCTAAGGAGTCATATTTGAAATGATCAGATGTATCATTCGCTATGTAGCTGGAACTGTTGATCTTGGTATGTGGTATACCAATTATCCAAATTCCAATCTTGTTGGATACAATGATGCAGACTTGACAGAAGATGTTACTGACAAGAAGAATACCAGTTGATGAAATTACTGACATGAAGAGTACTGGTGGAGATGTTACAGAAGAGAGAGTACCGGTGAAAGATGTCACTGTGAAGTTACTGACATGAAAAGTATTAGTTGATGATGTTAATTCAATGTCACTAACATGAAGAGTACTAGTCAAGGATGTTACTTCGTTGGTAACAACATGGTATTTTGGTGAAAGCAAGAAGCAGAACTGTGTTACTAAATAGCTAAATCTGAGTACGTTGCTGCTGAGAAAGGATGTGCATGGATGAAGAAACTGTTGAACGACTTTGACATGGAATGTGATGTACTGTTTATAATGTGTGATAATATGAGTGCAGTATAAATCTCTAAGATTTTGTTCAACACTCGCATATCAAGCACATTTAATATCAGACACTGTTTTTTTCTTAAGAGATCCTATTAAGAATGCTTGTGTGTCTGAAGTGCGTGCTCACAAAGAAGGAAATTGCTAACATCTTGAAGTTGTTGTCATTAACATGAAGAACCTGAATACTGAAAACTATATATGTTGGTTTCTTGTGTCGGAGTCTATGTTAGTTTCTTGACTTATTGATGTTAGTTAATAACTCTGTGTCGATGTTAGTTATTTCAACACACAAATTCTTCAGAATGTGTGCTGAATATTAAGATTGTTTCTTCATGATGAAGTGTTTGCAAGAGTGATAGAAGTGATTGTTCTAACATGATGTGGTGTTGGCTGATGTGTTTGAAACATGAGTTTTAACTGGTTATTTGAAGAATTTTCTAAAATTTTCTAAGACATCTTGTTGAGATTTTATTCAATTTGTTAATCTATTTTTGAATAAATCTCATGAAACTGAATATTTTATGCAAGATATTTTTCAGATTTGATAAATATGAATTTTCAATTCATAATTATCTATAAAGATTTGGATATGGTTCTTTTTAATGATAGAGATCCCAAAGAGTTTGCTAAGTTTTGGACTCTCAAAACTGTAGCTATATCATACCTGTCTTTAGAACCATATATCATATCTCTTTCTATTTCAGAAAATTTCTTGCGTAAATATCAAGTTGTACGACAAAGAAGTGAGGTTTTTAAACTCTTTGAAAACTTTCTCAACAAGCTTTGATACTCCAGAATTTGCAGCCAAGCACATGTCTCTAGAGTGTTGGAACTCTTCAACATTTGTGTTAAGTAGTCAAACATCTTGCTTTCACGTTATCTGACATCAAGTGTCACCTTCTATTTTCCGTAGAAGATGCTACTCTTGTCAAGGATTCTTCTTGATATATACAATTTGAAAAAAGCTTAGTCTGAATTGGAGACCGAACTCACGGAGAATCTGTGAATGCTGCTGAAAAGAAGAAGACTGATGTTGATACTGATGTTGATAACACCAGTCAAAAGTAAAATCTTGTTGGTGAGTTCGTTGGCGAGTCAGCTCAAAGTCTAGACAAGATATATTTTCCATTAAAGAGCATTGACGATATTGAAGAGATCATCAATGTTGATGAACCTAGAGAAGGCAGTCCAGAGAATATTTCTAAGGCTGAAAAAGAAAAGAAAATGTGCTTATCTCGAAGTAACACAAGAAAGCAATCTCTTTCACTGTCCATGCATAACATAAAAAAAAGGCTCTCTTCAGCGACATATGCTCTTTCACCAACATCATCTCATCCTGACAGAAGCTTCGATGACATATCTAACTCGGATTATGGGTTAGTTTTTTGAAGACTCTATGTTGGAAAAATATTCAGTGTAATATTATGTCCCTTCAACATAATGTTACTTCTGATTCTCTTTTATGAGTTGTTCTCCTTTATTGTTGGTCATACTGTTACTAACATTTTAGTTTGACTTAACATGTGTTAAATCTATTTTTTTTTTTCATGAAAGTGTTTGTTTATCTTATGTTAATAACAGATGCAACTAACATTCAGTTTGCACTAATGAGAGTGTTGATTCTGATGTTGTGAACTCTACTAAACCAACATCACATCTAACGTGGTATGATTTGACTGTCCAAGAAAAAGAATGTGCCAATACTACAATTCTGATTGACCAAGGAAATGGATTTGATCCGGTTGAAGCTCTTGAAGAAGTAAGAAGACTCTATGAAGTTCCTGATGAACAATGTGCTGCTCAAAGAAAAGATCTCTTGTTGATGATTGATGAGAATCAAACTCTTAGGATTCGTGTCAAGAAACTAGAAGTTCTCCTCACCAGGAAAGACTATGAGCTTTACATTTTAAAGAAGAAGCAAGAAAATGATCAAACAACTTTTGACAGGCTGAACAAAGGTACTCTTGCTCTCAAACAAGCTCTTTCTTTGGGTCAAACTGATAGACATGGTCTAGGTTTTAATTATGATCTCTCTGAAAACAAGTTCTATGATGAGAATTTTGTGAAAGAGAAGAGTCCAAATCATGCTAATATGGATGTTTGTGACACTAGTATTTCTAACAAAGGAAAATCTAAGGTTTGATGAGATGATATTACTCACATGAGAATGAGTTGGATTGTTCTACTTTGAAATTCGAAATTTCTATTTCTAAAAGAAATTTTTGTTTTATGAAAATATTTTTGATGATTTTTATTCGAATAATGTTATTCGGATATATCTCATAAGTTCTTGACTTTTATTCCTTTTGGTGAAAGATGTTGGGATGTCTTGTTCAATAAATATGGCAGAATATATGATTATTCAACAAGAGCCATCAATTCTTCATTTGAATTGGAAGATGTTGGTCCATATATTATTTTGATTTATGAAGAAGACATGACAATGGTCCTAATCGGTGGAGAAACTGACGACTAAAAGTCCATGTCTGTCGTTTCTCTTCACACATAGAAATACGCCACACTATACAAGGTTGTTTTGCATAGTTGGTGCTCAACAAAAATTCGACAGTGTTGGCTGGAGAGCAAACTGTGTTTCTATAAAAAGTTGGTAACACCCTTACTTTTAAGAGTTTGTTACATTGTTGTGTTATCTAACATTACTCGTGCAGTTTGTAAGACCATTTGAAACCAACATGTTTCCATATCCAAGTCTCATCTACTCATTTCTGAAGAACCAAGAGCTTGTAGAGAGATCCAACGCTAAAATAATTGAAGAACGTGGAGCATTTTCGTGTATGCAACAATCTTGCTAACACTTGAAAGAGTCAAAGATCTCTCCTACCTTTAGTGAAGACGAAAAGTCAAATCTAACTTTAATGAAATGGATGTTGAAGACAAGCTCCTAGATGTTCAAATTGGTGCACTCACATTTGGAGAAAAAATTGAAGAAGATGAGGATGTGAAAGCTTAAGTGAAGAAGACTGAAAGTCTTGAAGTAGAACATGTTTTCAACAACTCAATTTGGTAATGTGATTGACACATGGTTTTTAATATGTAATGATGTATATCTTATTTCGATTATGATGAAGTCATGTTTGTGAATATCACATATCTGACTTTAGTCATTTTTGAATGTTTAATATGTGTTTATGATTAATACATATCTGGACTATTTCCTTTTGATGTGTTTTCACATTATGTGTTTACCTTATATTTATGTTGGTTGAACTATTTTGTTCCAACACAAGTTAACAGGTTGATTATTGACGACTCGAATACAAGCAACTAAAAGGTCTTGACCTTTGAACGATCTTCAATATCATAAGTAGAGGGTTCAATGATCTCTCTAAAATAGTGTTCGAGTACAATTAGTTGATTTAGGGGGAGTTGTCTATATGTTTAGAACGTCTCTGTGTTTGTGTTAGAAGAAGTGTTTCCAACAGTTCCTTCTTAAAAAGTATTCTAAATTTTTGGATAGAAATTTATGTGTTTTGTTGGGAAAATAATAAACATGTTTTGAAGTGATACCAAAACCAAACTGACCCCAACCGAGTAGATGAATGCGCAAACCCTGTGTTGTTTCCAGCTCACTTGTTTAGAGCTATTAGGTTTTCTAAGTACAGGTTCAATACAGTAGAAGACGCAGCTGAGCGGAGCAAAGCTGGACACAGCTAAGCAGACACAGTTGAGGAATTCAGCAGAGCAGACCAAGCAGAGAAGATCAAGCAGAGTCAAAGACCCAGCAGTATCAAGATCCATCTCAGTGACAGAAACCCAGCTCAGTGTCGATGACACAGCTCAGGTTGAAGACACATCTCAGAGTCGAAGATGCTGAAGACACAGCAGAAACGCTTAGCAGCTCGAAGATGAAGACCAACTCCAAGACAAGATCCTGGTGTCAGAAGATTTCATCTGACATGATTCAATCAGAGAAGGAGTAGCTTCTGCAGATGCAGACCTACATCGTAGGCGGAAGGCTAGATGTCAATGAGAGTAGGTGAGATTCAAACGGCTTCCTTTCCAACGGCTAGTTTGAATCTCCACCTATATATATATATATATATCTCCTCCGCCATTGAAGAATGAGAGACGACTGAAGAAATTAAAGAGCCAACAGATAAACGAACAACGATCTTCAAAGCCAAATCTCTCAAGAACACCCAGTCAGTAAGTTGTGTTCTTAGTTGTTCACATATTCAGTCATAGGCAGAAAAGATTAGAATAGAAATATCTTAAGCCTAGTTTGAACGAGTTCATCATACTCCTTGTTCTTCATTGTAAGAACTCGTTCATAGTTGGAAAACCCAAACCTAAACTCTTCTACCCAGAAAAGGTTAGGTAAAGGTACGCTTGCTTGAAGCGCGTAATTCGAGTGTTGGTTCTGTAGTATCTGTAAACTATAGGTTAGGCTTCAGCTATGCCCGTAAACAGTTGGTTACGTTTCGATACAGTACGCGTAAACTTGTATCCAGCTTGAGGAACTAAGCTGCAACGCTTGCTGACTGCGCGAAAAGTCAGTGGTATCCTTAGTGGATTACCAGAAGGTTTCTAGTCGTGGACGTAGGAGTAGTTTCTCCGAATCACGTTAAATAGCTTTGTTCTTTCCTGTTCTATTTATGCATTCAGCTAACTCCTCATAAGCATTCTTTCAAGCTGCATAAACTGACTAATGGAAAAGAGAAACAAAGCTTTGCAATATAATTGAAGTAACAAACGGATTTTTCAAAACCCACCACATTCCACACACAGCCAGCTGTGTCGATCAAGCTGTCTTCCAGCTGAATCGAACCCAGCTAGCTCATGTTGGGAAAATTATAAAGTTTTGATTTAATACCAAAACTCAATTGTTCTCCAACCGAGTAGATGATCGCATCAACCTAAGTAGTGTTTTCCAGCTCGCCTGTTTGAGCTCTAGATTTTCTAAGTTTATAGGTTCAGGAAGCGGAAGACAGCAGGAGCTCAAGACAGCAGAAGATCCAGCTGTGTTTTACAGCAGAAGCTGAAGACAGCAGAAGATCCAGCTGTGTTTACAGCAGGAGTCAACTATCAGCTGAGTTTTCCAGCTGAGCTGAGTTCAAAACGGAGCAGGATCAAGCTGAAGATAAATCGAGCTGAGTTCAAGACACAGCTGGTCCAGCTGTACAGAACAAAGGGAACTAACTCTGAAGACGTCACTTCAAGTCAGTTTACCCAATCCAGCTCTGAATTCAAAAGCCAGCTCCAAAGGCAGAAATCCCGGTGTCAGAGGAAGTCAATATACCTCGACCAATGAGGGATTACCAAATCAGCATCCTACACTTCAGAACCTAGGATGTGACTCTAATGAAGACAGGTGCAGAATTGCCCAACGGCAGATTTGGAATTTAAGAAGAGTAGGTAAGATTCAAACGGCTCCTCCAACGGCTAGTCTTGAATCTCTACCTATATAAACCAGTCTTCAACCTCATAATCAGATACGAAAAACTCCCTACAAGCTTTCATTCTCTGAAATTATCAAGTCTTCAAAAGCTTTAAAGCCGTCCTAAATAGTTAAAAGAACACTTTATCTTAAAGTATTTCTAGTCCAGAAACTGCCAGTTTTTCGTCTGATTCCTAGGCAGAAACCATTGTATATCTTAAGCCTAGATTTTGAACGAGTTCATCTAACTTTAAGTTCTTCATTGTAAGAACTCGTTCATAGTTGGAACCCCAAACCAAACCCCTCTTTACCCAGAAAGGTTAGGTCAAGGTTACGCTTGCTTGAAGTGCGAAATTCAAGTAGTTGTAAAGTTTTTTCAGTACCCGTAAACTGAAAGGTTAGGCTTGACAGTGCCCGCAAACTGTTGGAACACAACTCGGGTTGGAGTTGTGAAGTTGCTTAGTACTTGGAAACCAAGTGGTAGTGGATAACCAGTGAATCTGGTCGTGGACGTAGGAGGTGTTACTCCGAACCACGTAAAATCTCGTGTTCTTTTCTTTCTCGTTATTTTCAGATATTGTACTAATTCCATTTGCATATTGCATCTTTATCAAATCTGCATACTCAGCTGCTCTCCAAAGACAGCTGTGTTTTGACTATAAACTTGCATAACCTGACTAAGTCGAAAACGTAAAGAATATTTTCAAGCTGAGTTTTTCTAAGCAATCGAGCTAAGTTTTCAAACCACCACTTTCCGCATCGCCAGCTGAGTTATTAATCCAGCTGACCTTCCTTAGCTGGATTCATAACTGAGCTCACCAACTCTGTTTTAAACTTGAAAAAGTTCTCAGAAATCTATCTTTGGTGTATTCACCCTCCCTCTACACCAAAGACCCAGCTCAGGGACCATCAGCTCACTCAAAAGAGTTTTAACTTGGAAAAGTTTTTAACCTTGGTGTATTCACCCCTCCTCTACACCAAGGTATCCGTCTTGGGACCAATATGTTTACACATCTATTTTTATTCTTGTTAATTTATTTGTAGTGGACACAAATTATTATTTATCTTGGGTGACGTTTAAATATATTGGATATATTTTATTTTTGAAGGACTTTAAGTTGTGTTTATTCATACCTTAAACTTCTACGCTATGTTAGTTTTAGTATGTTTCTTCTATCATACCTTGTTCTTTATCCATGATGTTCAGCTATCGTTACTAACTCCAGTACAAGTTGTAGATGAAGTGACAGAATCCTCCCGCAGTGGCTCACAACGCGATGAACAACATACTCAACCATTAGTTCGTGAATTGCAAAGTGTTATGTTAGCTTTTTCAAAGCTAATAGAAGAGACAAAGAACCTAGCAACTTCTGTGGACAGGCGCACCAAAACATTTTCAAAAGCTTGCAGCTGAAGCTAACTTCAAGCAGTTCATTCCTTCAACAAAAAAGAGGGAGTATCAGTGTCAGTGTTTGTGTTCTGATGTTTAAGTTCTATTGTCGTTGTTGGTTGCTATCATGTTGGTGTTACTGGATGTTGTCGATATCGCTTGGAATTCATCTATTTCAAGTGTTGAACACTTTATTTTTTTATTGTGTTGAACGCAGTTTTTTTTTGTTGAATGAATGATTTGAATATGTTTTGAACATATTTTGATTTCAATTTTTGGTGTGTATGATCACATCTTAGTTAGGTATGAGACGGAGTTGAAGCACGAAGAATTTCTGCCAAATTTTATTTTCAATCACGTCTTTTTGTTGCTGCTGCGAAGTAACATCGATCTTAACTCTTCTACTTTGTCAATAGGCTAATGGTTGTATTAGAGAGCCAATTGTAGTTGGGTTCGAGGAAGCAACGAAGCAGTATGTTGTTGATATGAATGTTTCTAACATTCTTATTTTGTGTTAGAATGAAATTTTGTTAACATTACTCTTTTAAGTTTCAGGTGGAGTTTTTGTCTCAGTCTCTTTTGAGTTTATGCTTCTTGTCTGTTAGGATACATGTTACTAACATTTCTCTTATAAGTTTCAGGGGGAGTTTCGTCTTTCTCAAGTTTCTTTGGAGCTTATGTTACTAATACTGTACCTATGTGTTTTAGGGGGAGTTATGTTACTTCTTATTTCGTTGTTGAGAGTTATCTAACATCCCTCATGTTATCCTGTACATATGTAAATATGTATATATATATTCGTTTCATGGGGAGCTTTTTATTTCTCTCTGAAACACATTCTTTTATTCTTTATTATTTTATTTGTACATAATTTTTATTTTGGGGAGGGTTTCCGTTTTCCCTCCATTATTCTTTTAATTCTTTATTCTTTCTTTGAAGAGCTTCATTTCACTCTTCAAAGGTTTTTCCGTTATCAAATAAAGTGAAGAGTTTCTTTCGATCTTCACTCTTTAAGTTTCTTTCAAATAAAGTGAAGAGTTTCCTTTCGCTCTTCACACTTTAAATTGATTTCAAATAATGAAATAATGTGAGAGTTTTCTTTTGCTCTCACCTCTATTTTTATGCATTTTGTTTTATGTTTATTTTATTTTGTTTTGCAAAAAAAAAAGTTTTTGTGCAAGAAAAGATAAATATACAATTAAGGGGGAGATTGTTAGGTTTAAGATGTCTCGTGTTACTTTGACTGTTGGTAACATTTGTTACCAACATGCCTGGAGTCAGATTAAACCTTATATTAATTAATTAATTAATTAATTAATTGTATAATATATGCTTTTCTTGTTGTATTCTTTTGCATGTTTTATGTGCAGATTAAGAGCAACAAATAGATGGCTATGATCACAAATGAAGTGGGATTTTCGAGTGGAGATCAAGGGCGTTATTAAACTAGGCATGAAGAGTCATGGGAAATAACTACCTTGTAACCGCCACTATCCACCTTCTATTTAACCAATTGAAATGAGTGGACCGCGGCAATTATGGACATCCAAGTGGTGAGAGGGTGTAGATTAAATTGCTCATCAGATGGAGGACTATAAATACCGCAAGAGATCCATTTTACGGGCGCGTGTTTCAACATAGAAAAACTCTCTGCAAATTTCAGTGCACTGTTGTTCGCCATTTTGCCTACTGAGTGTTAGTGACATCACAAACCAACAAGAGTTCTGCAACAGATTGTGAAATCTGCAAAGCTTTGGAGGATTGGGTTGTGAGGGAGCGAATCACGAAAGTAGGTAGTCTTATTTAGATTGATCTTGTATAGGTTAGTCTTGTTCAGATATACTTAGTCTTAGGCAGATTTAATGGTTGTAAAGATTTGTATATCTTACTTAGTAGATTAGTCTAGGATTAGATTTAATCTTCTAAGGCATTCAATCCTTGAGCAGACCGTGCTGCGAAAGGTTGAATGTTATTTCGTTTTCTGTATTGTAATCTTTGGTTTCAATATAGTTTTAGCCGTAAGGCACCAGTAGGTTTAATCACCTGCCAAAAAGTATTTCATTGTGTTCTTTACTTATTCCGCTGCATGTTAGATCGGATGTTTTTAACATACGATCTAACATTACTCTTTTGATACACAATGTGAGTTTTTGTAGAAATTCGGGCACCGAATTCTTTCAGCATATTATATTAGCTCTAAATTTTCTAAATTCATTAAATGGACCAAACACGTGTTATAATTAGTTACATAGAAATGATAACATATATAGAACACCAAACATACCTTGACAATCTGCTCACATTGCTCCGTGTTACAATCAATCATGTGAGTCCCATTGACATTGAAGCCAACGCCACTTCGAGACAACATTGCAGTAAGCGAATACTAATTCTTTTTCCAAGTACTAAGCTTTGATCAGTTGATATGGGGTATTCCCTTTAGATCTGTTCTGGGAAATTCCTTTTTCATGGCATCTTCTAGCTTATTGAGGTAGCCCGCTTTAAACCCGTTATCGGATTTCCAGCCTTGTGCTAGAAGTTCCTTCAAAGATGCAAGAAGGATCACTTCCTTTTTGGGGGACCAAGTACGTCTTGTGGACTTATCAGCTTTGTTAACCCTACCACGCTCCAAATCGTTGCTAGCTGATTCAATACCTTGCATTAAGACCGTAGTGGTATATATTTGAAGTTGCATAATATATATACATGAGGATAATCATAATCGATACACAAGAAAGACAACAATTAATATTTCATAACTCCATCCTCCCTCTTAATTGACTTATGGCAGTAAAATGACTCTACAAGTGGAGATTTTAAAATTTCATTCTAATTCTAGCATATGGATACGCTTTATATGAAGAAGTTTGTAATGATAGTTTTCCTGAGCAGCTGACTTAATTAAAATTGGATTCATATTTATTTAATCAAATGACACCATCATGATTTTAGATAAAGTGAATTAATGGGTTTAGTAATTGAAAATTAAAAACCGTATATAAATAATACATTTCATTGAACCAAGCTTGAATTTAAATCATCCAATTTTGTAAGAATTAAGACTTATCTGATCAAGTTATCCAAAGCACACTTTGATGCTTTTCTGAAAAATTTATTGCCATCAATGAGTATTCAGGAGTTTTTATATAAGTGATTTCATATTTTTATTGTTAGTTCAGAAATTACATCTTGAATCAAAACTTTGTTTCATGTATACTACCCAGCCCATCATGTGAAATACAGTGTATTTTTCTGCAATAAGGTTCATGTAATCAAATCTCGATCACAACTTTGCAACCAAATTCATTTAGCAACCATAAACAAATCTGAAAAATTATACACAAAAGGGAAAACTACAAACTCCATTGTAAATCATTTGGTAATACCCAATAATTCGATCAATATAATCGACAAACCCTAAAGAAGAAGTACGAGCGCAGATATTGGGCGAGATATAAAAGATAAACCACCTCTCACTAACCTTGTTGTGTCGAACTCATTTCTTGAAGATTAATTGATGTCGCTGGCGGTTCCCAAATTTCCCATGTATTCACCTTCCTTTTCTTCTGCGGCAGTAATGAAATTGTTCTGTCTTTTGTTGCTTGGGCAGTAATGAAATACGGCAGAGGTAATATATATGTTGGGCCTCTTGGTAATTTTTAAATTATGGTAGGGGTAGAATTGGAATTTTTAAAGTTAGTCTTGAGTTTAAAATAGAGTACCAAACAATAAACCTTGATACCTAAAGTTTATATCTTATCTACTAAACACCAAAAGATACAGTAACAATCACCCCTTATTCACTATATTTATCTTGATATTATCTATCTTGCCTTATTTTAACATACCTATCAAACAAGCGTATACATCTACAAATATCAATGTTTTAACATCCGAACCGACCGATTCGATTGCTCGAATTGAGACCGATCTAGGTGGCACTATAAAATTGAAAGTCTTGAAAAATCAAAGTTGAACCGCCGAAACCAGATTTAAATATAAAGTAATTTATTGCATAATTATGTTATTAACGCATCCTTTCGAGTATAAGATTTAATCCCAATTATATTTGCACATCAAACTCACATCTATTTTTCTTCTGTTTGAAACAACGAACATTATTTAACTACTATATATATTGTACAATTTTTCAAACTTCGTAGTACAGTAGAACCCTCCTATAGTAATATCTAGAAGAAAATATTCTTATAGAGAGGTTATTCTTATGTAGAATTTGACTTATATATATTTTTTAATAAATTATTTAAGATTCATTGGTTCTATAATAATAAATTCATGTATATACATCATGCATGTGGTATATTATGTATATATTTAAAAGATTCACTTAAGTATGTATTTAAAATATCAAATTGGAAATGTTTTGGATTCAAGCATGTTGGACAAATTGGAAATGTTTTGGATTCAACAAGAAGGTGTATTGACAAGGTATTACGAACACGCAAGTTAAAAGATGGTGTGGTAACCGAAAAAATTAAATCATTGTCACAAGTAACTTTAGATAAATACTTCATGTCATCTTAAATTTGCTGTAAACAATTCTCTTGATTGATATTTATATATAAATATATTTCAAAATTACATTATTGTCATTTTATTACTATATAGGGGCAATTTTATACATACGAGACCTTAAAAAAACCCGAAATACTACAATGTAGGAGTTATTCCTATTTATATATAATTGGTCCCGAGTTGGGACCGAAACTTTATATCACTATAGGGGGTATTATTATATAGAATATAATTATAGAGAGGTTCTATTGTATATGTAAGAAGCTAAAAGTCGTCATGTGAAACAAAGCATGACTGTAAGATCAAATTTTGAGGCTGATCTTAATTAATACTCCAAGATGTTACCTGTTATAATTTATATGTTACGTACCTATGTATTATATAATAAACTTCCATTATTTATTTACTGCTTATTAATATTTTACATAATTACATATAGCTTGCAAAATACATTAGATCACCACTAGTTTCAAAAGAGAACACAATAACGTATCACAATTTCTGCTGAAAAAATAAATCCCCTAAAACTTCCCTACCACATGTCAGTTCTAAAGTGTTTTTCTTTTTCCATATTATTATATCGAGATATTTTCTATTCCAAATCTATATTAATTGGACACATACATACACATGACACATGTATGTCTGCAGACACACTGTAAAACAACTTATAATATTTTAAATTACGTTAACTGTACAACTAAGAATAATTTACGTTAAGTCTGTAACTCATCTACATATATATTCCCTCCGTCCACGATAAGTATGGTCTTCTTTTCTTTTTCGTCCGTCTACAATAAGTGTGGTATTTCTTTAAATAGAAATGACTTCACTCACAATAAACATGAGTCTCACTCTCTACTCACAATACATCTATCTAACCTACACTCTCATTCTTAAAACCTGTGTCACTCCCTCTGAACCACACTTATCATGGATGGAGGGAGTACATACTAAAAAATTGGCTCATATATATTGTTGATTAATTTCTTTTTTTTTAATTCTAAAATCATATGTAAATGTCATTTCATTTCTTGGTGCATTAATTGCCAAGTGTCATCTATATTAATTGTATTAATTGGCCCGTTATATTTAATTTTACATAAACCGTATACAATTAACCGAGGTATTTTAAAACAAATTCATGATCACAAAGATTTAGGTGACATTGATTCAGTGGCAATTATTCTGAACAAAATGACAATTATTCTGGAAAAAAATAACAATTATACTTTTACCGAGTGACAATTATGATGAAGAAAAATGACAAATTCCAATCCAACTGCACAGTAAGGTCAACCTCACCTCAGTCTACCTCGTTCATGATATATTCATAAATTTTTCAATATCTAATAAATTTCAATCATTTTATTGCAATAGATTATTTTAATTATTTCGTTATATAATGCTTAAAAAACGCTTCCTTATATAATTTGATTATTTAATAACTTCACAATAAATTTATATAATAAATTTTTGCCCTTTTTTTTTATATGTACAACCATTTTCCTTTCTTTTTTTTTTATGTGAGTGCGCCATTTTGTCTTAAACTAATCATATAAACTCATGAACATGATTTTCAGTACTAGTGATTTCTCTTCTTTTAACAATTATTTTCAACTGTTTAAAAAAATAAAATAAAACAATTTTATAATTTTAGATTAACAATTTTGTCAAATCTATACTAATATTAAATAAGAGAGTTATGACTATATTTACCAAAGTTACCATTTTCCCTCCATATTTAACTTAATTGGTTATTTGGTATTAACTTTTGGATCTTCAATATTGGTAAATGATATATCTTGATTAATTACTATTCATTTCAATATTTTGGATTTAATGCAAACTCTCTCAATGTATTTTGGCTATCTATTGAAAAGCATCTATTTTCGGGTCAATATTGAAAAATGGTCATTTCATACTTTTTATGCCAACAATGTTTACTACTACAAAAAGATCAATCATTAAATTAAGTATATGAAATAAGATCTCTAAATTTTTTTTTAAGAAATATGAGAAATAGGTTTCAAAATAAAAGTTGATATAAACAAAAACTGAATAAAATGTTGAATTTATTAACTGGAAATAAACTAACAGGTTGTAGAAATTGTATCTTTAAATTTCAAGTACTTCATCCGTCCCCCAAAAGTGTGGTGCATATTTGATTTATTGTGAGGTATAAAATATTAGTTGAACCACACTAATTTGGACGGAGGGAGTATAATAGTATGTATTAAACATATTTATACAATAATGGGGATTATTTTTAGAAAATAATACTAGGAAAGGGGATCTATACTAATACTAAATAAGAAAGTTGTGGTTATATTTACATAACATGCCCTTTTGCCGTCGTATTCAGCTAATTGGTTGTTAGTGATTGACTTTTAGATTTTTATTAGTAGTATATGTATAATATATTTGAGTTAATTTGAAGTCCTTGAGTTTGCACCTTATTAAACTATTTTTAGGCTTAACTGTTTTTAGGCTTATTTGTTTCAAAAATTCGAATGGGCTTGGTAGGGGTAGGGATGGGCTCGAATGAGTTTGAAAATATTTTGTAGATTTTATGATTAAATAGTGACCATAAATATATTTCTTTTATGAATGATTTTCTAAATTAGTACTCCCTCCGTCCCAATATTCATGGCTCATTTCTTTTGGTTACGAGTATTAAGTAGAAAGAAATTAGGGATGAAAATGTATGTGACCCATATGTTTAGTGTATTTTTTATTCAATATTGTAGTGGACAAAATTTGTCTACCTATAAAGCTCAAAAGTTCTTTACCTAGCCCGCCTAGATTGACACACCGTACATACCGGCCCAATACATAATAAATAATTCATAGAGCTTACGGAGCCCATATCCGGATACAGGGGTGTCAAAGATGATTCAGACACGTCAGCATGACTAAAGGCCACAATTTGTCATGTGGATAAATGACTTGTTGGTCAAGGGATTCTCTTCCCATGAGAATCGGAACTGACTAGAAGGTGGGGCGAGCGGATAAGACGGACGAGTCGGGTGTGGAATAAACCTTAGGCAGGCATGGCCGTCATATATATATATATATATATATATATATATATATATATATATATATATATATATATATATATATATATACGACATGCTAGGTCACAGAGGCTATCCAATTATTGATACTGGAACTCACCACATCCTCCCCAGCCATATCCGCCTCCATCTTCCATCCTTCCTACTACCTCTATCACCAGACTGTCGGACTCATCGGACGTACCGGTCACACCAGCACTTTATGCCTTTTTTATAATCTATCACTCTTATTATCTCCATTGCCACGTCATCGGACGTAATGGGCCGCGCCGGCATTATCTATCCATTTGGCGCTCTATCACACTTATTATCTCTATCAACACATCATCGGACGTATCGGCCGCGCTGGCACTATCTGCCCTTCTGACGCTATCACTCTTACTATCTCTATCGCCACGTCACCGGACGTACCGGTCTCGCCGGTATCACTTGCCCCTCCAACATTCTCATCCGATATACCCTCCACGTCGGCCTCATCTATCGTCCTAATGCTCAAACTCTCTGTTTATTTGTATCACCATCTCCACGACATTCCGGACGTCCAGGACATCCAAGACATCCAAGATCTCATTACTCTTTCACTTCTCTCAATATCACCACTTTCAGGACATTCCGGACATCTAGGATCTCCTATTTCTTTCATTACTCATTTATATTATATTTTTCGCTATATTATTTTAGTTATCCCGAATAACTAACTTGAGCGTCGGAGGTCCTACGGCCGATAGCCCCACCGGTGTTCCGTCGGACTTTTACGTGTGCTACTTGTGACAGGTTGCTTTGTGCCCCGTCATCCATGTTATCTACGTCTTCCGGATAGTAGGATTTATCCCCAACAATTTGGCGCCCACCGTGGGGCCTAGTAACTGAGTCAATCAACAACCGAAGTGTCTTTCTAATACCAATTATGTCTGACGGACGTGACGGATCTGAACACACCACCCCACCTAACATGAATGCTCAGTCGGACATAGGGATGACAATATACCCGCGGATACCCGATACCCGCGGGTACCCGACCCTAATAGGTGAGGATTTGAGGGGTATTTGATATCCATGGATAGCTTCATGGTTAGAAAATACTATCCATTTAGTTCGCGGGTACGGGTATGGATAGTTACTATCCGTACCCGCGAAACCCGTTTACCCATGAAAAATACCCGCGAAATATCCACGAAATACCCGATTATTACCCGACTATTATTTAATATATGTAATATATATTTGGCCCAAATATTATTTAATATAAATATATATATTTGGCCCAAAAAAGCCCAACCCAAACCATAGTCCAAAACCCACCAACTGAGAGTCTGAGACCAATTTATTCAACATAAACACACACATACACCTAAGTTTCTAAATTCTAACCTAATCGGTTATATTGTGTCTGCGCTTCGCCTCTTTCATCAATTTCTCATCAATTGCAGTAGCGTGCGCCTCTCCACAATCGAATCGACCATCGTCACCGCCGGTAATATTCTTCTTTTCTTCTGTGCATCTCTCATTCTTTCTCTCCCACATCTCTCTCTCACGCCTTTCTCTCTCTCTATCTCTCTCTCTCTCGCAGGGCTTTTTACCACCTCCACCGCGTCGCCGCCGCGCTGCTGCCTCCTCTCACCGGTGACGTGGAACGACGCCAGCTACTACCTAACGCGATTGTTTTGGTAAGGGCTCCAATGAAATATGCCGGCCCTCAAAATGCTAAACCCTAAACCTAAATCGAGGAGGGATATAGCCTATAAATATCTCATCATTTTTATTGCTACAGATCTATGTTCATCATTATTTCTGCAACTTGTCGGCCTAATTTTTATTTTTTATTTTCTTCAATAATTTCTCAGTATTTTCCATTTTCTGGATTTGATTATTAAGAGGCGATGAAGATAGAAACATTTCTCGATGCTGAGATATGGACAATTTTTGTATATTATGCTGAATTTTATGCGTGTCTGAGCTGCTGCAAATTTTCATTTTTGTTTCTATTTTTTCTCTCTTTTCTTCGATTTGGAAGGTGGATTTAGCGATGATTATAAGTAATTCCTTGGAATTTTTATTTCTCATGTTTTTGCTCTTTTTTATTTTGTTGCAATTGTTGAATCGCTTAAGAAAGTTTGGTTAATATTTTCGGTTGGCTTTCATTTTTCATACAATTGGTAAAGTTGGGTGCTTAGTTAAGCTGTTCTCATTTCAAGTATAATAGTATCAAGTTTGGGATGACTATTGTAATCATTGGTGCATGATCCGCTCCGAAAGTGCATACTTGTTTAGTGTGTTGTTGTTTGTTGCCAATTGCCATACGTTTTCTTCTTTTGTATGCTATCTTCTTCCTAGTTATTCTAGTTGCTGCTCGTAAACAGAGTTCTGGAAAATCAAGGATAGCTCCTAAAACGGCTCAGACCGAGCCTGTGAAGATCTTACTTAAGGACTGCTTAACGTGCAGGTAAATACAATGCAAGTATAATTTAGTTTTCAGGATGATTATGTTTGTTTTTTATGACTACTTGTGCTATAAATATAATCTCTTAGGGCCTCCTCTGCACTTGTGTGTGTGTGTGAGTAAGTGCAGTGCAGGGGAAGAACAAGGGAGGAGAGAAAATCGAAAAACATACTGGAACGCTAATGTTCATGATTCTCATGCAGTGGATGCATAACTTCTGCAGAGACGGTTATGCTTGAGAAGCAGAGTTTAGATGAGTTGGTACATCTTAATTGTTGAATTCTATATATTTCTAATTTATTGTTTTGTTGAGTTGTGCAGACACCTTTGTGCTCCAATTTTCTTGGTATGAGCAAACAAGAGCTGAAAGCTGTCCAACAAAGTGTCTAAAAAGCACCAGCTGCAGGGGTAATTTTTATGTAATGTTCAATTTCTAATGTAAATAATTGTTTGTTTCATAGGTCATGGAAAGAATGGAAGTTTTTGGACATGTCTTGAAGACGAAGAAGAAGAAGAAGAGTTGAAGGAAGATTGCTCTATTTCAACCGTTGAGTTGGAATAATGTAACTTTATTATTTTTAAATTTGAACTTTGAATTTTAGTTGATTTATTTGTATATCGAGTATGGATTTGAACTTTATGTTTTATAGACTTTGAGGATACCGTTGGTTAATTTTTTATTTGTATTAAATTGTCGTTTATTTGATTAAATTCCGATTCGCAGGTGGTGGGTTGGTGGATACCCGTGGGTGGCGGGTTGGCAGATACCAGCGGGTGGCGGGTAGATGGATACCCGCGGGTGGTGGGTTGGCGGATACCCGACGGGTGACGGGTATCCGCGGGTGGCGGGTATGGGCAGAGAAAATTACCCATCACGGGTGGCGGGTCGGGTGGCGGGTACGGGTTTTCTCGCGGGTACGGGCATGGATATCCACTATCCGTGCCCGTCGTACCTGATTTCCATCCCTAGTCGGACATGGCAGCCCAGATTGCCGCTCTCACTGAGCAAATGAATCAAGAGCGAGAAAGATGTAAAAAGCTGGAAAAGAAGAATGCCAACTTCTATGTTCGTCTCGAGGCGTTGGAGCCAATCGAGACCGTCTACTCTCCCCGCTTCCGTGTCCAAGTGTCTTCCATGCAGCCTCTGGGAAACACTCCAATCGCGCACGATGATGGATCTGACCCTCTTGTGACAGATCCGTCGTCTTCGGTAAGGAATCGTAATATTGCCAATAACCTAACTGATCCGGGTTACTCTCTCTTGAATGCAGGTAACATCATTCCATCTACCACCCTAGAGCAAGAGTAACTGCTAGGACAAGTCACTCTGGATGTCAGAACCGGACGGACCACCCAGCCAGACGGAATAAACACTTCCGGAAGATAACATGCCCGATCCATTTTGACCACTCCCGGTATAGCAATGAGTAACACCATCATCGGATGCACACAACTAACTCTACCGGTACCCAACTAGACGGTCCTACCGGCTAATGTAAAACAACAGACGATCGGAACCAGTCAGAGGGATATTATCCAGGATCAACTGTTTGCCAACGAACTTACCCAGTCAGTCGTCACCGGCCGGTACACATTCAGAGATGAGGACTTGGTCCGAAAACTGGCCGAAATGGAGGCCTTGATCCAACGTATCCCCGGTGTCCCAGCACTGATTCACAAAAGTTTAAAGAATTACTATGCCGACTCACCTTTTGTAGATGAAATTGTCTTAGTAGAGATGCCCGTCAAGTTCAGCTTTCCTAGCATGTAGATGTTCGATGGCATGATGGATCCGACCGATCACATTGCTCAGTACAAGCAAAGGATGTTCACTGCCTCAATTCCACGTGAACTAAGGTAGGCTTGCATGTGTAAGGGGTTCGGTTCTAGTATGATAGGACCGGCCCTCCAGTGGTACACGAACCTTCCAAACTATTCTATTTCAAGTTTTGCTCAATTAACAGATATGTTTGTGTAGCAGTATGCCAGTAGCAGGAAGTTGGAAAAGATCTCGGAGGACCTGTAAGAGATAGTGCAGCGAAAGAAAGAATCCCTCCGGAACTATGTGGACGCTTCAACAAGGAAAAAGTGTGAATCCTCAACTACGACCCACAGACCGCCATCACGGCCTTTCGCAAAGGGCTTCTCCCAAATTCCGACCTTTATAAAGAGCTAACCAAGTACCCGTGCAAGACTATGGAGGACGTGCTTGTTAAGGCATGGGTACAGATAAAATGGGAGGAAGACCAACACAATCACCGTCTATCATCCCCTCACATGAGCTCCAAAAGGGACGCTAGAGTGGAAAGAAGGTCCAACAATAGGCATTCCGAGCCTACTTGCCACATTACAGACATGCACACTGGAAGAGGGATTACCGCCAGACCTCGGAGACCCGGTCGCATGAGATGGAAAAAAGAAGGAAAGCCCTCCAACAAGATTAGGGGGATAAAACCCTGATAACAAGTCCAACTTCGCCAATCCAATGAGTAAATTTACATGCTTACTGTGGATTATAATAAGTCCTACGGGACTCACACTTTCAGCCATACTAGTTCTGACGGTCTCTTGCAGGACAATTTCAGAACTACATACGGGCTTGATCGTCTAATGGAGTATGTAGGCAGCTCTCCGGAGCACAGCCCTCCAATAACTTAATCTCATTGTCCTACCAAGAACGGGGGACAAGCAAAAACAAAAAATGACTAAGTGTCTGTTGGGAAAATTATAAGGTTTCGATTTGATACCAAAACCCAACTGATTCTCCAACCGAATAGATGATCGCGTCAACCTAAATAGTATTTTCCAGCTCGCTTGTTTGAGCCTTAGCTGTTCTAGGATTACAGGTTAAGGAAGCGGAAGACAATGATCGACAGTGTGTCTACAGCAGGGGAGTCACTAGCGGAAGACGAGCCGACCGTGTTCACGGTGAGTCACTAGCAAAAGAAAGAGATCAACCTTCACTGAGTGATCCAATGAGCTCGATCAAGCTGAAGAGAATTCGAATGAGTTCAAAACACAAATGTCCAGGTACAGTAACAAAGGAACTATCTCGAAGACTCCACTTCAAGACGGTCGACTGCGAATTCAAAAGCCGGCTCTAAAGGCGAAGATCCCGGAATCGAGAGGAAGTCAACCTACCTCGACCAATGAGGGATTGCCGGATCGCATATCCTAGACTTCAGAACCTAGGATGTGACACAAATGAAGACAGGTGCAGATATGCCCAACGGCAGATCTTGTATTTAAGAAGAGTAGGTAAGATTCAAACGGCTCCTCCAACGGCTAGTCTTGAATCTCTACCTATATAAACCCGTCTTCAACCTCAGGATTAGATACGAAAAACTCTCTACCAGCTTTCATTATCTGAAATCATCATTCTTTCAAAAGTTCTCAAGCAGTTCTACATAGATCAAAGAACACTTTATCTTAAAGTGTTTCTAGTTAAGAAACTGCTTAGTTTTTCGTCTGTTCCCTAGGCCAAACTCATTGTATATCTTAAGCCTAGATTTCGAACGAGTTTATCATACTACGAAGTTCTTAATTGTAAGAACTCGTTCATAGTTGGAACCCCATACCCAAACCCAAACCTGTAAAGGTTAGGTAAAGGTACGCTTGCTCGAAGCGTGTAATTCGAGTGGCCAGTTCTTCAAGCACCCGAAATCGAAGGTAGATAGCTTGACAAGTGCCTCGCAAACCGTTGGAACATAGCTCGGGTTAGAGTTGTGAAGTTGCTTTGGTACTTGGAAACCAAGTGGTAGTGGATTACCAAGTGAACCTCGGTCGTGACGTAGGAGGCGGTTACTCCGAACCACGTAAAAACTCGCGTGCTTCTTACTCTATCTCTTTACTATTGCTTTATATTCACCGTGTACTAACTCCTTCATATCAATTGCATATTTGTTCAAAATCGCACAACATACTGCTCTCCAAAGATACCGTGTCTCTCTAAAAGTTGCACAACTCGACTAAGTTGAAAACGTTAAGTTAATCTTTTCAAACCGAGTTTTTCTAAGTAATCGAGCTAAGTTTTCGTACCACCACTTTCCGCACTGCTACTGAGTTATTTACCCAAATTTCGACCCTCCCTACCGGATCAATAACCGAGCTCACCAACTCGTGTTTTAACTTGAAAAAGTTTCGAAAATCTACTTGGTGTATTCACCCCCTCTACACCAAGTACCCACTTTCGGGACCATCAATTGGTATCGAGCAAAGGGTTCAAAAGACCACCGTTTCGTATCAAGAGATCTCTTGACACTCGTGTCAAGTGGTCAATCGAACATCCGTTTTTCGAAAAACTCATCTTATTACATACCGCACATGTCTACGGATTCTTATCTTAACAGGAATCTCCCCACCTTCTCGGTAGACGACTATGCAATCCGGAAATTCAGATTGAAATGCTTCCTTTGTGCACATCACGACATGATATGGGACGTCATCACAGACGGACCCATCCTTATCTATAAACAAGGAAATGAACTCGTACCTGCTCATGATGGAGGACAACAAGAATACCGGCCAATTCTCAAGCCAAAGAAGGATTACTCGTCAGAAGAACGAAAGCAAGCTGGTCTGATGCTCTTCGCAGAGAAACACCATCTCATCAACGCCTCAAACGCCTACCCGAGTAAGATCATCAAGTGCGAGACATCCAAAGAGACGTTTTTGGGAAATACTTGCCAAGCTATGTGAAGGATCCAAGAAATCAAAGAAAACAAATTCACAATAGCTTGCCAAAAATTCGACAACTTCAAGCAAATAGTTAACGAGTCCATCGAAGCGATGGGAGCTAAGGTTCTCAAACATAGTCATTGAGATAGAGATAACTGGGACCGAAGTATACCCAATAAAAGAATCTAAAGGTTCTTTCAAACTCTTTTCACTCGAATGGAACACTTACAAGGTAGTTCACCAAAGTCGAAGTGACTTGGGTGATCTATCTACGTAAAGGTTGTTCTCACTCTTAAAAGCCAACGAATACAACTTGAAGATCACTCGAAGAATCTTCAAGGCAGAATGACGGAGAACTCACCCTACCTCCAAAAGAAATAGCTTTCGAGCCAACTCTGAAAAGTCACTCATGTCAAGTCACCGAGTCCTCCAAGATGAAGAAGGACAAAAAGGATATGAGCAAAGAAGAAGTTATCAAGAAATTGCCATGATGGTGAAAAATTATAATGACTCAACACCAAAGAAGCAAATACAAGAAGTTCTTAGACTTACAGAGATAGCATACGAAATAGCTCGATGAGAAGTCACTGGATTAACGAACAACCCAAGGTTGCTTCAATCCGCAAGCGAACTGTGACACTACCGACAAGATTGTCCAAAGTTGTCCAAGAAAGACAAAGACCAATTAAAAGCTAAGAAGCAGACAAAAGGAGAAGAGCTTATATCGCCGACGAAGAATCAAGTGTGCAAGAAAATGGATGACATGCCATTTTCGTACCCTAAGAAGGTTTCTCCGATGGCCCATGATGAACCTGATTGGGATACATGCTTCATGGGATAAACAGACGGCATCGATGAAGATGAGGTAACGTTTCGAACTCTAAATCTATCTAATATCTCACCATCACACGATCACTCTACATAGGACTCAGAATCTGGACTACCTGATTGGAGTCTAGTAGAGAAAGTAATGAACGATTCCAAGGAGCTTCAAGAGATCCTTGACGTCATTATGCGCGAGAATGCCGAGCCGAAGCGCTGAACCGGAAAAGACAAAAGTATCGACACACTGATACAACTCGCCCAACAGGAAGTCGTTTCACTAAAAGACAAAATAGTGAAACAAGATCAAATTCGATGAAGAAATTCAACACTCGAGAAGAAATAATGATAAGATGAAAAGGTCACAACTGAATGGAAAGGAAGTCACCGAGATCATCGAGTCGAAAAGACCAAGAGGTACTATCTAAAAAGATAGTAGCTCTCATCAAAGCCACGTCAACAATGGACGAGATCATTAGTGCTCGCCATTCAACAAAGACTCAAAGCGGGATCGGGATACAACGAATCAAAGGATGCCTCAAACATTGCCTCCATAAGTGGAACAAAGGTTATGTTTGCACGTGCAAATGAACCTTCAATCCCAAAGAAATGGCCTCAAGATCAACAAATGAGGACACAAAGAAAGGCCGAGAAGAACAATGTGAAACATTCTCAAGCTCCGCCGAGGACATTAAGCAGACGTCAAGAAGAACAAATTTCGTGAAACGCCTCAAACTCCGTCGAGAATACGCAGACATCAAGAAGGTCACCGCGCGACAACCTCAAGCCCAACTCGACAAAGAACGTGCTCAACCTCAACGAAGACCACAGGCCGGATTTTACGATACCAAATGACAAGATCAAGACGTTGATCGATATCAACCAAGATATCGTAGATACTCAAATTGATACCACTCATACGAGTATCACCGGATAATCATTTCCACCACAAGATCACATGAAACAAACAGAGACTAAGGAACGTCTCGCAGGCACATACTGAAACCAAAAGAAATCCGACAACAAAACAAGAAGACACGAAGATCAAGACCCCGCCAAAGAACAACAAGAACACAAAGAATCCGTATATCGACTCGGTGGGAGAATTATCGCATCAAATGACCCAATTCGAGTCATCAAGCGTATCCGGTCGTCAAAGGATCTATGTCTAACCAGGACCCAATTAAACCGGGTACTTCGAATTTTAACTTTTTGTTTAGGTTGCGAATCGACGCATCTCCGGCGAGTCGACGAGAACGCTTGGTACTTGGACAAGGATGTTCCAAGCACATGACGCACCTAAAGCATCTACTCGAGTATATCAGCGTACAGTCCACAAGTAACATTTGGTGACAACTCCAAAGGCCAACTAAAGGTTATGATACATTTAAAACTAGAAATGTTATAATCCCAAATGTTTCTTATGTACAAGGATTGCAACATAACTTGCTTTCCATTAGCCAATTGCGACAACGGTTTTTCCGTCAAGTTTGATGCACGGGGATGCATGAAGACAGGAAACCAAGCAGATACTCTTAAGAGGAAAAGAGAAGGAAATATGTACTTCGCCGATCGAAACAAGAAATTTCTCCGAGACTTGTCTTGTATCAAAAGAAGAATGAAGTCACCGTACGTGGCACAATTTGAATCATCTCAACTTCAAGACAATCAACAACCGGCTAGGAACCGGCTCGCTAATGGAATTCCAGATCAAGTATATGACAAAAGTCATATGTGCAGCGTGGTCAACAAGGAAAGCAAACAAGAATTTCATTCTCTCTCAAGCTACCAATCGATCGAGTTCTTCAACTTCTTCACATGGATCTTTTTGGTCTAGTTACTCCAAACAAGCTTCAATGGCGTAAAATATACTCCGGTCGTTGTGGATGATTTCTCAAGATTCACATGGGTATCATTCTTGTACCGAAGAGCGAAACGAGAACTAAGCTACCTATCCTCGGAAAGATTATCAACATGTATGAAAGTGCAAGATAATGGCAATAAGATCGTATCGTGAACCGAGTTTCTAAATGAAACTATTTATGATTTTTGCGAGAAGAACGGAGTTCAACACCAAACATCTCAGCCGCACACCTCAGTTGCACGGCGTAGCAGAAGAAGAATAGACTCTCAAGGAAGTTACTACCTCAATGCGTAGCTTTCGCCATTCCAAAGAAGTTCGGTCAAGCAATCAACACAGCCGTTTCACTCGTAATCGCTCCCTACTCACATCAAGGCAAAGGAAAGACACCATACGAGCTATGGAACAATGTAATACCATACATTGGATATTTCAAGGTATTCGGATCCAAATGTCACATTCTCAATAAATTCGAAGACATTACCAAGACGTTCGACGAAAAGACAGCATCGAGGAGTATTCCTTGGTTACTCCGCCGTGAAAAAAGATACGCAGCTTTCACGAAGAACTCAAATAGTCGAAGTAACTCCACATGTTACCTTTGACGAATCCTCCTTCGAATATAGAGATTCTATCAAACGAAGAAGTCAATGAGAATTTTCAAGATTGATTCAGACAAGGGCTCAAGAGAATGAATCGAATCCGGCCGAACCATTAATTTGGGACAACGAGCTGTGAGATAAATTCAAATCAACTAAGCTCCACCAAACTGAAATCGGTAAGAAGCTTTCAACGCCAAATCAAGTTTTTAACATCATGTCACACCCCAATTTCCAAAAACGAATGATCGTGGAATGACCGGTTAAAAAGAGCTGCACTTTAACATTATTTAAAGACAAGAATTCATATAAGAAGACCGTCAAGTTCAACCGTAATGTTACAACTCAAAAGTCTACAGGATCGAAGTTCTAGTTCGTATCCGAAAACACAAAGGCTGACATAAATTACATGTATCAAAAGCGATCAAGTCTATGATTCTCAAGATAGAAAATTTAGAAGTCGACATAGTCAACTAATCTCAAAAAGTTTAAACTGTATAAACAATTCCAAATGCTAAGTCCTAGCCTCAGTTTCACCTGCCCGCTCATGCTCCACGACCTGAGAACATTTGGGCTGAGCACTAATGTACTCAGTGGGCATCGCATTTCATAAAGTATTTTATGAAATCATAAACATAACATATCCATAATGTACAACGACACTTAGAAGGTCTCAAATGTAGCCACTTCTAAGCTCACTAAAACATTTTCTTATACTTCGCGCGCGCCGATATTTGTGACGTTTGTGTTACTCTCATTAACCGGCGAACTCGAGCCGAAGCTCGAGAATTCGCTAAACCGTGTCAAGCACACAATGTCGGATCGGCCATTGCAATACATGACTCTGGGGTGTACACAACACTCATCAAATGTGTTAGATTATCCGAGTGCCTCGATCGATGAAACAAGAGCTTTAAACACATAGAGCCCACATAAAACATTTCATCATGGATAGCATTTTCATTTCTTAAATAGCAGAGCTTAATAACTCAAACATAAACTTTGAAAAGTATAGCCCACCTGATAAATGAATGATGAAACCTGCTTTGGATCTCAAAGAATTTGCTCACTGCTCTCCTTCCACGGGGCCTACAAAACGGACCTTAACTTAGACTTGGTTTCCAAACCTAAGGCTTAAACAAGACATAGTTATACTAAGCTTCAATTTTAACTAATTCCGGATTTTTAAACTCGTTAGTTTCCATTTAAGAATTCTACATTTGGCCTCGAGCACCATCATACCTTAGCTCGACACTAAGTAAACTTTATTTGGAAGTTGTATTCAAATACATAGACAAGTTCTTTATGAACTCAACTCATTTATAACTTTACTAATTTCAACTTCTTTTTCCTTCTTATGAAATGCACCCACAATGTCATAAATACATATAATCCCATGTCATTTCTTTCTTTCTCATCTAACAATACATAATCGTGACACGAATTTACATTATTCTTTCTTTTTATATTAATTGACAGCAAACACATCAACGTATATGCAAAACTTATAATCTCTTCTCTTCTCTTATACTCAAGCTTGCGAGCATCACATATACATATACATATATACAACTTATGATGTTCATCTTCTTGCAATTCTTATCATACACTTCAAGAATTCTAATTTAAACATCAATATCTTTGAAAATCAAAAGTATAGAATATCTCCAAATTTGAAAGTTACGTTGGCAGTGAAATCCTAAATTTCAGATTCAGTGGTAGCTAAAAATTGACATATTAGGCTTCACAAACTATCAAAAATACTTCAACATCAACCCATCATAATTACAGCTATAAGTCTTATCTTAATCAACGCAAATATGTATATATGCATAAATTTCTGCACAAACTTTAAGCTAAGTGTTTTCTTTCTTCTGCACATTTAGTCAAACAGTTGATGGACGTGTTCCTAGAGTCAGTTTTCCTTTTATTTATCTAGTTTTTTGACAGCCTTAGAGCATATATATACATATATGCACACCTTTATAATCTCATATTTACTCACCGTTTCCAAATTTAATGAACTTCTAAATTATCAAGAAAGACTTTATCATCAAAAATCCTCAAAATTACACAAGTATAATCTAATAAATTTCAAAAATATCATGCTTGTTGCTCTCTCCCTAATTTTTGAAATTCAGAAAGAAGTATACATGTTTAACCATACGATATCATAAAGAACACTCGTGTAATCTCTACAAAATTCTAAAGTGAAATTCTTATCTTATTTATCTTAAATCCGATAAAATTGAAATCAGAAGGTAAGGTAATTTTTTCCAAACCTTGTAATTTTCCTTCTTCTTCCTTTCTTCTACCACCAGTTGAGCCTCTCATTTTCCTTCTTCTTGGTCAAGCTCTCAATCCTTCTCTCCCTCTGCCTGATTTCTCTCTTTTCTTTCTGCTCTCCATATCTCTCTCTGTTTTTTTTTCCTTTCGATTTCTCTCATCTTCTCTCTTTCCCATGTTCCTTCTTTTTGTGACTATTGCTTTTCTGTTCTGCTTTCTATTTTTCCAATTCTAAACGACAGCTAAGAGAGAAAAGATATCTATTATTTTGTTATTTACGGGTGATGACTGGTAAAGGAAACTAGGATGAGGTGGAGGATTTTGAAGACATAGCTTTGCTTGAATATATCCAAAATTATAAAGCTATACCAATATTAATATTATTCTCATTTCTTTAATCAAAACAACACGCACACAAGTAAATACAAAATACATATTATATATATATATTTCTTTTGTTCAAGTAATAGCCGACACCCCTTACACACATATATCTATAAGGTTTATTATAACTTCTGACCATCTGTGTTTATTTATCTCATATAAACATACTTTAAACAAATTAACCCAATCACTTTTCAATACCTTTTATAAATTCATAAACTTTTTGTTGGAATTGATAGAATTTTTCTCCGGATAGAAACCAACTCAATTGTAATTCTAGAGGAGTTCACTTATTCCTTATTTAACTATGGAGGAACCGGGATATTACACATCATCAGCTGGGAATCCAAACACAGCTGAGTCTCCAGCTCCATCTCCAGCTGAGCCTCTTCAGAAGTCACCTCAAAATCCAAATCAAGGAGAATCAATCTCTCAAGACTTAACTCCAGAGCAACTCCAAGACAGACGAAATTTAGCCACTTCAAGCATCAATCAACTGGAAGAAGAAATTCGTAAGAGGAGAAGATGGATTGAAGATCATCCATCATCAGCAATCATTGGAGAACCATCTGACCAAGTCAAAACCAAGCTCGGTACTCAAGCTTCATCGGATCATCAAGAAGAACCGACATGCCTCAACTCTCGAGAGCTGCGAACCGACGGCCTATGACGAAGACACAGTTCTAATGGCGTGTTACGTAGCTCGGCTACCGTAGCCTCAATCAATTCTCGAAGCTTTGAAGAGCGTGCCTTGGACAAATGCCATGCAAGAAGAGCCGAACGAATTCCTCGAAATCGTGTCCGGGAATTAATCGACGTACCTCGAAGTCAAAGTCATAGGACTCAAATGGATATTCAAGAACAAGATGGATACAGGGAGTCGTCATCGAAACAAAGCTCGACTCGTTGCCAAGGGCTACACTCGGCGGGGAAGGAATTGACTTCGAAGAATCTTTTGCTCCAGTAGCACGATTGGAAGCAATCAGACTATTTCTCGCCTTTGCAGTACATCACAAATTCAAGGTCTATCAAATGGATGTGAAGTGTGCATTCTTAAATGGAGAAATCAAAGAAGATGTCTACGTTGAACAACCTCCAGGATTCGAAGTAGAAGGAAATAAAGTCTACAAACTAAAGAAGGCTCTTTATGGATTAAAGCAAGCACCTCGAGCTTGGTATGACACTCTGTCAAATTTTCTCATATCCAAATGATTCAAGAAGAGCTCCGTAGACAGAACTCCTTCACCATCAAGTCAGGAGAAGATATCCTAGTTGTTCAAATCTACGTAGACGACATCATCTTTGGATCAAGATCAAGCTTCTTATGCCAAAGATTTGGAGAGATAATGTCCGAGAAGTTCCAAATGTCCATGATGGGAGAAATGATTTTCTTCCTAGGACTTCAAGTCAAGCAATCTTCAGAAGGGATCTTCATAAATCAATCCAAATACGTGAAAGATTTGATCGCCAAGTATGGAGTTCAATCCAGCAGAACTGTAAAGATTCCAATGAACACCAACTGGAAGATTGAACCAGGAAATGAAGGGAAGTCAGTTGATTCCAAAGAAATACTGAGGGATAATAGGATCCTGCCTTTGTATCTAACAAAGAAGTCGTCCAGACATCTCTTTCGCATGGAGTGTGTGCCGGATTTCAAGTTGATCCAAAGGAAGCACACATGCAAGTGTACCAAGAACATTCTCAAATATCTCAAAGGAACTCGAATGTTCATGGTACCCAGTGAAGACAATCTACGGTGTGGATACTCGTATTCGGACTGGCGGAGATCGATTGGACGAAAATCAACTTCGTGAACTTGTCAGTTCTTAGGAAGTAAGTTGATTTCATGGTTTTCAAAGAAACAAACGTGCGTCGCAACTTTCACGACGAAGCGAGAATATATGGCTACTTGGAAGCTGCTGCTCGCAAATTCTCTGGCTGAAACATCAGCTGGATGACTATGAAGTAAAAACTGGACAGGTTCCAATTTTCTGTGATAGCTCTAGTGCGATTGCCATTTCAGAGAATCCAGTACTTCACACAAGATGCAAGCATGTAGACGTACGACATCATTTCATCAGAGATCACGTAGAAAAGAAGGATGTGATTGTTGAGAAAATTCACACAGACATACAGTGGGCTGATATTCTCACAAACCGCCGATAGAAGCAAGATTCAAAATGTGCGGATTACTTGGACTTCTCAACCCAGACGATGCTTCACCTAACCGAATGGAAGATGACCCAATGAATCCAAGCAGACTCCAGTGAATGGAAGCAGAGACCAATTGAATGGAACAGACCAATGAACGGAAGCAGACCAGTGAACGAACGAGACCTAAATACAAGCAAATAACCGAAATTCAGAATCAATGTCACTGATATCAGCTGAGAAAGAATTCAGCTAAACCAGATGCTGAAAGGAAAGGATTATTCAAATGAGGAATCCACTGGAACCACGATGACCCAAAGACACCCACTCAACCGAGGTATCAGCTGACTACAATGATCACCGAGAGGTTTGCAACAACATTAATTACTCCTACTCAACTGTTTGTCAACTCACATCTTGTCATTTCTAATCAATCTTAATTAAAAGTCTGCAAAGAATTGAATAATGGGAGTTTCGAGGCAAAAGTCAAAACGCCTCAACCGTTCTCTCTCGCGCATTAACTCACATCCTCTAATCAAAGAAATTGACATGACGCGAGAATCACTCCCAGTCGTAGATCTTCTTATCAATAGACAAATCTTGATCGTCCATTCATCAAGAAAACTCTTTAAATATGCTAGAAGATATACGCATCAACCCTAGAAAGTTTTTCAGCCCTCTTTCTTATTTCCATCAATTGGTATTGTTTGTTTCTACTAACAAAAGATGCAGAAGAAGAACATGGAATCCAGAAAGATATCTCCCGAAGCCGATCAAACTTGAAGAATCTGTCAAAGCTTCAAGATAAGAGTTGCTTAACTCTCAGGAACCTCAAAGAAGACGGAAGTCCAGAAGAATGCGAAGCCCATCGACGTAACTAGGCCGCAGAAGAGACCGCAAAGCTCAAGAACGTCATCCACCAGAAGGTGCGAAAACTTTCCGGGAATGACAAAGGAAAAGACCTCCTCGGCCAATCCGTTTCTCTCAACTTAATAAAAAAAAAAGAGAACGGGACACACAACTCCCCGGGATGCAAAATCAACGTCACCGTACCCGGACCGGATGTTGATAAAACCGGAGTATTCAAGAGCGGCCATGTCAAAGCTCTTGCTCCGCCACAGAGGGTACAAAAAGATGCAGGAGACAAAGCAAGATGCATCTAACTCCGTCCCACGGGAATCGGAGACAACTTGAGTGAGACAAAATATATCAAGCACCGTCTTCAAACCGAAGACTCAAGTCAAAGGTGCTCACCACACAGAGAAGCTACCGACATTATGAGAGAATTCGTAATCACTCTCCGAGGAGAGAAGGCCCACAAGCGGTCGTTTCTTTCGGTGGAAGAAAAGCTCACATCCCCGCGTGAACATAATCATCACCAACACCGCAACGGAGTATTCCACCGAACAACCAAGCTTAAACCCCAAGACAGATGGGATACTTCAACCGCCTTCTCCTCGCCTTCACCTCCACAGGGACACCTTCTTCGAGATCTTTCAATAAAAGATGCTCAAGTCCCCGCACCAAGCTCAAATGAGAAACATCACCCACCAACGATCACTGCAATTGGATGATGATGATATGAGCTGAATACAAGTCCTCAAGTGCCGAATCGACTTTCTCATTCAATCTAAGAAGTCCGAAGAAGCAAAATTGCAAGGAATAAAGTTATGCCCGACTCGTAAGATGCTATCTCCCGTGCTAACTCATCCCTCCAAGCACTCACCGGACCGCCCCAGCCCGAATCAGCCAAGAACGCCGTGTCCGCAATCACACCGAGGCTAATGCAACAAGAAGAAGAGCGCCTAACACAACGGTGAGCCACTTAGACTCTAAACCTCGCCGCTCGTAGCCGAAAACCACGATTTCGCCAAACTAAAACATCGCAACAGTACCGATGGTGTATATCTCCCACCCCGTTTTGATCATGCCAAAAGGGGAAGTAAGGGAGAAGAGAGACAAGTCAATGAAGAGGCAACCGTTGAGCTAAAGGAACCACTGAATCGAATCACCGAAGAAGAGACGAGTCAAAAGAAAGAAACAACGGATGCAGAGAGAAGACCCTACCAACTCGGGATCGAAGATCGAAGGATTGAAGATCGAAGATTTGAAGATTTTTTTCCTTCTTTCTTTTTCCCGTGTTATAATGTATTTTCTTACATTAATAAAACACAAGTTTTTCTGCGTCATAAGTTGTCTCGCTTAGGTTTTGGCATCATCAAAATGGGGGAAATTGTTGGGAAAATTATAAGGTTTCGATTTGATACCAAAACCCAACCGATTCTCCAACCGAATAGATGATCGCGTCAACCTAAATAGTGTTTTCCGGCTCGCTGTTTGAGCCTTAGATGTTCTAGGATTACGGGTTAAGGAAGCGGAAGACAAGAAATCGACCGTGTCTACAAGCAGAGTCACTAGCGGAAGACAAGGCCGACCTACCGTGTTCACAATGAGTCGCCTAGCAAAAGAAAGAAGGCGTCAACCTTCGGTGAGTGATCCAAACAGAGCTCGATCAAGCCGAAGAGAATTCGAGCCGAGTTCAAACACAAATTGTCCAACAGAACAAAGGAACTATCTCCGAAGACTCCACTTCAAGAGTCCCACCGAATTCAAAAGCCAGCTCTAAAGGCGAAGATCCCGGAATCGAGGAAGTCAACCTACCTCGACCAATGAGGGATTGCCGCATCGCATCCTAGACTTCAGAACCTAGGATGTGACACAAATGAAGACAGGTGCAGATATGCCCAACGGCAGATCTTGTATTTAAGAAGAGTAGGTAAGATTCAAATGGCTCCTCCAACGGCTAGTCTTGAATCTCTACCTATATAAACCTGTCTTCAACCTCAGGATCAGATACGAAAAACTCTCTACAAGCTTTCATTATCTGAAATCATCATTCTTTCAAAAGCTCTCAAGCAGTTCTACATAGATCAAAGAACACTTTATCTTAAAGTGTTTCTAGTTAAGAAACTGCTTAGTTTTTCGTCTGTTCCCTAGGCCAAACTCATTGTATATCTTAAGCCTAGATTTCGAACGAGTTTATCATACTCTGAAGTTCTTAATTGTAAGAACTCGTTCATAGTTGGAACCCCATATCCAAACCCAAACCCAGAAAGGTTAGGTAAAGGTACGCTTGCTCGAAGCGCGTAATTCGAGTGGTTAGGTTCTTCAGTACCCGGAAACTGAAGGTGTATAGGCTTGACAGTGCCCGCAAACTGTTGGAACACAGCTCGGGTTAGAGTTGTGAAGTTGCTTGGTACTTGGAAACCAAGTGGTAGTGGATTACCAGTGAACCTGGTCGTGGACGTAGGAGGTGTTACTCCGAACCACGTAAAAACTCGCGTGCTTTTTACTCTATCTCTTTACTATTGCTTTATATTCAGCTGTGTACTAACTCCTTCATATCATTGCATATTTGTTCAAAACTGCACAACACAGCTGCTCTCCAAAGACAGCTGTGTCTCTCTAAAAGTTGCACAACCTGACTAAGTTGAAAACGTTAAGTTAATCTTTTCAAACTGAGTTTTTCTAAGTAACTGAGCTAAGTTTTCAAACCACCACTTTCCGCACCGCCAGCTGAGTTATTTACCCAGCTGGATCAATAACTGAGCTCACCAACTCTGTGTTTTAACTTGAAAAAGTTTCGAAAAATCTACTTGCTGTATTCACCCCCCCTCTACACCAAGTACCCAGCTCAGGGACCATCAGTGTCAATTATACAAATAGTTCACACCGGACATGCTGGATAAGCTGACATAAACAAGTCCAGCAAAATAAAGCAAAATATGACTAAGTGTCAATAAACTAAAGGGTCCATCCCGAACGCGCCAGACAAGCTGTAATATGCAAGTCCAACAGTGTAATAAAAATGACTAAGTGTCAATATGCACCGGACACGCCAGAAAAGCTGAAATATGCAAGTTTGCAGCGTAATAAAAATAAGACTAAGTATCAGTAAGGCCTAAAGGTCTTTCCGGACGTGATTGACTAAATATGCAAGTTCAGCAATATTATAAACGACTAAATGTCTGCAAGACCTAAAGGTCATCCCGGACATGTTGGACGAGCTGAAATATACAACTTCGACATCACATGAGTACGTGTTAGCAAAATAAAGAATGAAACTCGGACACGCTGGACAAAGCTGAAACATGTAAGTCTAACAAGATAAAGAAAAATAAGACCAAGTGTCGGCTAAGGGCTTACCTCAGATACGTCACACAAGTTGAAAAAATAAATTACAAAGCATAATATGTGTGTACGCACACCCAGATAAATACATTTGTCGGACATGGCTGACATATGACTAGCATTTTAACTTTTTCTTCATCAGACATGAGGGACATGCCTGGCATATCACCCTCATTTTCACCCAAACATTGGAAGTTTCACAATAGGCTAAATGACATAATGAAACTAAATTCAGTTATGGGCTGAGAACTACTCTTGTTGGATCTCAGAGCTCAACTTAAATTCACTAACACAAGGCGTATCGAATATAGTTTGATGAGTTAAACTTTACATCGTCATATAATGATCATTATCAAGTGGATTATCGGACAGTCCGACTAATGTCAAATAGGAACCTGACCGACGTCATCGAGCCTATCAAGTACAATCTGATCGGTCTAACTATCTACCTCCATGAGATGATGATCACTATAAAGGTCCCCATACCTATAGGACATAGTCCGACGTGTCTACCTAATGGGCACCGCTTCATTTTTCATTATCCAAGCATTTCGCAAATCTGGCATGTCCAGCTAGTCCACCTAGTCCGCTTGTGAATGTCATTTAGAGTGTCTTATTGTTCATCACCCAAGTATTTGGCTAGTCTGGCATGTCCAACTAGTCCAACCAGTCCGCCAGTGGGTACCGCTTCAAATGCTCTATTCTTGATCGCCTAAACATCTGGCTACTCCAGCATGTCAGGTCAATCAGCTAGTAAATATCGCTTGGCATGCTCCATTCTTAGTCGACCAATCATCGGACTAGTTCGCTACGTTCACCGAGTATATGCTAATTGACATTCCAATCTCCAGTCACTTAAATGACCAATTAGTCTAACTTGTATCAGACACGGTGATCAATCTACGGACGTGTCCGACAAGGCCGGACCTCACATCGACGATTGATGACATATGAATCGCCCCTACGTCCATTGTTATCATTGTCCGTCATCTGACACTCATCCGCATAGCCAGCAAAACAACGTACATTCAGTAACATAACTTTCTCATATACTGTCGTTATAGTCAGCATCGTCAAACACGCCGAGTACGCTGGCGATATCTTTATTAGTTGCAAAATGAACACAACTCGCTACAACCAAGCAACATCTGCCAACAATAACTTATCCGACTGACAAACTCTCTAGCTAAAATTATTTTAACTAAAGAGTGTGGGGCAAACTGTAGTGGACAAAATTCGTCTACCTATAAAGTCCAAAAGTTCTTTACCTAGCCCGCCTAGTTTGACACACCAGACATACCGGTCTAATACGTAATAAATAATTCATAGAGCTTACGGAGCCCATATCCAAATACAGGGGTGTCAAAGATGATTCAAACACGTCAGCATGACTAACAACCACGATTTGTCATGTGGATAAATGACTTGGTCAAGGGATTCTCTTCCCATGAGAATCGGAACTGACTAGAAGGTGGGGGGAGCGGATATATATATATATATACGAAATGCTAGGTCATGGAGGCTATCCAATTATTGATACTGGAACTCACCACATCCTCCCAAGCCATATCCGCCTCCATCTTCCATCCCTCCTACTTCATCTATCACCAGATTGTCGGACTCATCGGACGTACCAGTCACACCAGCACTTTATGTCCTTTTGATACTCTATCACTCTTATTATCTCCATTGCCACGTCATCGGACGTAACGGCCATGCCGGCACTATCTATCCTTTTGGCGCTCTATCACACTTATTATCTCTATCGACACGTCATCGGACGTATCGGCCGCGCAGGCACTATCTGCCCTTCTGACGCTCTATCACTCTTACTATCTCCATCGCCACATCATCGGACGTACCGGTCTCACCGACATCACTTGCCCCTCCAACATTCTCATCCGATATATCATCCACGTCGGCCTCATCTGCCGGCCTAACGTTCAAACTCTCTGTTCATTTGTATCATCATCTCTACGACATTCCGGACGTCCAGGACATCCAAGACATCCAAGATCTCATCGTTTACCTCTCTCTATGTCACCACTCCCAGGACATTCCGGACATTCAGGATCTCTTATTCCTTTCATTACTCATTTATATTATATTTTTGCTATATTATTTTAGTTATCCCGAATAACTAACTTGAGCGTCGGAGGTGCTACGGCCAACACCCCATCGGTGTTCTGTCGGACTCTTACGTTGCTACTTGTGACAGGTTGCTTTGTGCCCCGTCATCCACGTCTTCCGGATAGTAGGATTTATCTCCTACAAATATTTAATCATTTAGTCAATAAAGTATTTTTTAAGTCAATAAAGTGCTTTGATTAGTTACTAAGTAAGCTCTAAATTAGCCCAAAAAGGAAACATGTCATGTTACATAGGACGACCCAAAAAGGAATATAGGCCATAAATATTGGGACAGAGGGAGTATTTTAATTTAATAAAAACATTTGATGCATCTTATTCATATTAGTTCGTAGATTTATTGAATTATGTATTTTGTTAATGAAGATTTATTGAAAATGACGTATTATAGAAAATGGGTTGAAATTCTTATGATGGTTTATTTTTAATTCTAATGACATTTTGAAATTGATTTTAATCGTAATTGCATCTTCTAAAGTATAAAAAATTGTGGTTTAGAGAAGTTTAGAAGGTAGGTTATGCTAAATCTTAAAAAAATCTCTTATTTATTAATATAATGCTTTTAATTATCTTATATTTGTCTAAGTGCATTTCATTTTTTTTATTAGAATGTATTTTTTATTTTTGGTTGAAATAATTTAAATTAGCATTTTCTTTTTAAGAAAGTGTAAATTAATGATGCATTTGTATTCATTCATAATTTTTATCTATATTTTTTAATTTGTTATTATTTCAAATATGTATACGGGTTAAATGACTATTTTGTATTTGTATTATTCCTGAAAATGTCATCATTTTTGTACTGAAAATCTAATATATAAAAATTATTATTATTGTCAATTGTATAATTAATTAATACATTTTGCACCTTATTCTTGTAATTTGATAATTTTTATATATATATAGGTGTTGGAAAATTATAAGGTTTTGATTTGATACCATAACCCAACTGATTCTCCAACCGAATAGATGATCGCTTCAACCTAAGTAGTGTTTTCCAGCTCGCCTGTTTGAGCTTTAGATTTTCTAGGTTTACAGGTTAAGGAAGCGGAAGACAACAGTCGATCCAGCTGTGTCAGTCGACCCAGCTGTGTCTACAGCAGGAGTCCGCTAAGCGGAAGACAGCAGGCGTCAACCTTCAGCTGAGTCCTCCAGCAGAGCATGGTCAAGCTTAGTTCAAAACACAGCCGGTCCAGCTGTACAGAACAAAGGGAACTAACTCTGAAGACATCACTTCAAGTCAGTTTGCCCAATCCAGCTCTGAATTCAAAAGCCAACTCCAAAGCCAGAAGATCCCGGCGTCAGAGGAAGTCAACATGCCTCAACCAATGAGGGATTGCCGAATCAGCATCCTAGACTTCAGGACCTAGGATGTGACACGAATGAAGACAGGTGCAGATTCGCCCAACGGCAGATCTCGAATTTAAGAAGAGTAGGTAAGATTCAAACGGCTCCTCCAACGGCTAGTCTTGAATCTCTACCTATATAAACCCGTCTTCAACCTCAGGATCAAACACGAAAAACTCTCTACAAGCTTTCATTCTCTAAAATCATCAATCTTTCAAAAGCTCTCTCAAGCAGTTCTACATAGTTCAAAGAACACTTTATCTTAAAGTGTTTCTAGTTCAGAAACTGCTTAGTTTTTCGTCTGATCCCTAGGCCAAAATCTTTGTATATCTTAAGCCTAGATTTCGAACGAGTTCATCATACTCTAAAGTTCTTAATTGTAAGAACTCGTTCACAGTTGGAATCCCAAACCAAACCCCTCTTTACCCAGAAAGGTTAGGTCAAGGTTACGCTTGCTTGAAGCGGGAAATTCAAGTGTGTAAGGTTTTTTCAGTACCCATAAACTGAAAGGTTAGGCTTGACAGTGCCCGTAAACTGTTGGAACACAGCTCGGGTTAGAGTTGTGAAGTTGCTTGGTACTTGGAAACCAAGTGGTAGTGAATTACCAGTGAACCTGGTCGTGGACGTAGGAGGTGTTACTCCGAACCACGTAAAAACTCGTGTGCTTTTTACTTTCCTTTTAAATTCAGTTTTGTACTAACTCTTTCATTACATTGCATATTTGATCAAAACTGCATACGCAGCTGCTCTCCAAAGACAGTTGTGTCTCTCAGAAAGTTGTACAACTTGACTAAGCTGAAAACATAAAGTTAATCTTTTCAAGCTGAATTTTTCTAAGTAACCGAGCTAAGTTTTGAAACCACCACATTCCGCACCGCCAGCTGAGTTATTTACCCAGTTGACCCTCCTCAGCTGGATCAATAACTGAGCTTACCAACTCTGTTATTTAACTTGAAAAAGTTTTCAGAAATCTATTTGGTGTATTCACCCCCCCTCTACACCAAATACCTAGCTCAGGGACCATCAATTGGTATCAGAGCAGTGGTTCAACAGACCACCGTTTTTGTATCAAGAGATCTCTCTTGACAATCTGTCAGTGGTCATCTGATCAGATCCTCTTTGTGAAAAACTCATAATATTATATACTACATATTTCTATGGATTCTTATCTTAACAGGAATCTTCCCACCTTCTCGGTAGACGATTATGCAATATGGAAGTTCAGACTGAAGAGCTTTCTCCGTGCGCATCACGATATGATGTGGGACGTCATATCAGACGGACCCATCATCATCTACAAACCAGGGAACGAGCTTGTCCCAACTCAAGATGGCGAACGACCAAGATATCGCTCATTCCCAAGCCAAAGGGTGAACACACCTCAGAAGAAAGGAAGCAGGCTGGACTAGACAGCTTCGTGAGGAACACCATATCCTCAACGGTCTCCAACGCCTACCTCAAAGAAATCATCAATCGCGAAACAAAGAAAGGAGATGTGGAAAACCCTAGCAAAGCTATGCGAAGGGTCGGAGGAGATTAAGGAAAATAAATTCACGATTGCATGCTAGAAGTTTGATAACTTCAAGCAGCTGGTCAACGAGTCCATCGAAGGGATAGAACTCAAATTCTCCAATATAGTGGTGGAAATAGAAACCATCAGAACTGGGAAATACACCCAACGAGAAAAGAATCTAAAAGTTCTTTCAGCGCTCACAGCTGAATGGAACACCTATAAGGTGGTACACCAAAGTCGAAGTGACTTAGGTGATCTTTCAACAGAAAGATTATACTCCCTGCTCAAAGCCAACGAATATAACTTAAAGATTACCATGAAAGAATCTTCAAGCAATTAGAATGATGGAGAGCTGACACCTGCAACAAAGGAGATTGCGTTCAGAGCCAACTCTGAAAATTCCGCATACATACAGTCAGCTGAGTCATCGAAGAAGGATAAGAAGGACATGAGCAAGGAAGAGCTACTTGAAGAAATAGCTATGCTGGTCAAAAACTACAACAGACTCAACACCAGCAAGGGCAAATACAAGAAGTTTGCAAGAACTTACAGAGACAAGTACGCAGCAGCTGATGAGAAGTCAGCTGATAAACGAACAGAAGAAGGTTGCTTCAACTGCAAGGAACCAGGACACTACCGGCTAGATTGTCCAAAGCTGTCCAAGAAAGACAAAGACCAACTGAAAGCTAAGGCAGCTGACAGAAGGAGAGTTTACATCGCCGATGAGGAATCAGAGTGCAACAAAATGGATGACAACATGCCATTTTCAGACTCGGAAGAAGAAGCACTGATGGCCCATGATGAACCTGATTGGGATACATGCTTCATGGGACAAACCGACGGCATCGATGACGATGAGATAATGTCTCGAACTCAAAATCAATCTAACCTCGCACCATCATACGAACACTCTACACAGGTTTCAGAATCAGTGCTACCTAATTGGAGTCTAGTAGAGAAAGTAATGAACGATTCCAAGGAACTTCAAGAGATCCTTGACGTCATTATGTGTGAGAATGCCGAGCTGAAAGCGGAACTGGAAAAGACAAAGGTATCAGAAATAGCTGATACAACACAGCTCCAACAGGAAGTTGTTTCACTAAAAGATAAAATAGTGAAACAAGATCAGCTGATGAAGGAACTCTACTATGAGAAGAAACAGCTGATGGAAGATTTGGAAAAGGTCACAGCTGAATCGGAAGAGAAGTCAGCTGAGATCATTGAGCTGAAGAGCACCGAAGAGGTACTATCTAAGAAGATAGCAGCTCTCATCAAAGCCACTTCAACAATGGATGAGATCATTAGTGCTCAACGTCCAGCAGCACTCAAAGCGGGACTGGGATACAATGAAACAAAGGACGCCTCAAACATTGCCTCCACAAGTAGAACAAAGGTAATGTTTGTACAGGCAAAAGAACATCCAACCCCAGCAAATCAGCATCAACCATTGAGAACACAGCAGGCGTCAGGAAGACTAGCTGTGAAACATTCTCAAGCTCCGTCAAGAACACAGCAGGCATCAAGAAGGCCAGCTGTGCGACAACCTCAAGCCCAACTCAGACAGCAACGTGCTCAACCTCAACAAAGACAACAGGCTGGATTTTACAGATACCAAGAATAAAGAATAAAGAATAAAGACGTTGAACGATATCAACCGAGATATCAGAGATACCCAGCTGGATATCACTCATATGAGTACCAGCTGGATAATCATTTCCAGCCACAGCATCACATGAGACAGCAGAGACAAATGAACGTCTCAGCTAGGCACACAGCTGGAAACTAAAAGAAATCAAGACATCAAGACAAGAAGACACTGAGATCAAGACCCCGCCAGCAACAACCGAAGAACACAAAGAATGTGTATATCGACTCAGCTGGAAGAATTATCAGATCATATGATCCAATTCGAGTCATCAAGTAGATCTGGGTCGTCAAAGGATCTCTGTCTAACCCTCAAGGACCCAATTAAAACTGAGTACCTAAATTTTGATATTTTTCTAGGTTGTAAGGAGTCGACGCATCACTGAGGAGTCGATGAGAACGCTATGGTACTTGGACAGTGGATGTTCCAAGCACATGACACACTTAAAGCATCTACTTCAGGAGTATATCGAGCGACCAGGCCCACAAGTAACATTTGGTGACAACTCAAAAGGCCTAACCAAAGGTTATGGTACATTTAAAACTAAAAATGTTATAATCCCAAATGTTTCTTATGTACAAGGATTGCAACACAACTTGCTTTCCATTAGCCAATTCTGCGACAACGGTTTTTCTGTCAAGTTTGATGCACAGTGAAGAATAGGGAAACCAAGCAGATACTCCTAAGAGGGAAAAGAGAAGGAAATATGTATTTTGCTGACTGGAACAGCAGCCCTCCGGAGACTTGTCTTGTATCGTAAAGCAAAGATCAAGTCACCGTGTGGTACGTATAGCCGAATCATCTCAACTTCAAGACAATCAACAACCGACTAGGATCCAAATTTCGCTAATGGAATTCCAGATCAAGTATATGACAAAAGTCATATGTGCAGCACGTGTCAACAAGGAAAGCAGACAAGAATTTCATTCTCTCTCAAGCCAGTTCAGTCAACTGATCGAGTACTTCAACTCCTTCACATGGATATTTTTGGTCCAGTTACTCCAGCAAGCTTCAATGGCAGAAAATATACTCTGGTCGTAGTGGATGATTTCTCAAGATTCACATGGGTATCATTCATGTACCAGAAGAGCGAAACTAGGACTAAGTTGTCTATCCTGCTGGAAAGATTATCAACACAGAAGGAGTGCAAGATAATGTCAATAAGATCAGATCGAGGAACGGAGTTTCTGAATGAAACTATTTATGATTACTGCGAGAAGAACGGAGTTCAACATCAAACATCTGTAGCACGCACACCTCAGCAGAATGGTGTAGTAGAGAGAAGGAACAGAACACTCAAAGAAGCAGCTACCTCAATGCTAGCCAGCTCTGCCATTCCAAAGAAGTTCTGGGCTGAAGCAATCAACACAGCATGCTTCACTCAGAATCGCTCCCTACTCACATCAAGGCAAGGAAAGACACCGTATGAGCTATGGAACAACAGAATACCATACATTGGATATTTCAAGGTATTCGGATCCAAATGTCATATCCTAAACCATGGAAAGACACAGCTCAAGACGTTCGACGAGAAGACTGACCGAGGAGTATTCCTTGGTTATTCTGCTGTGAGTAAAGCATACAGAGTCTTCAACAGAAGAACTCAAATAGTCGAAGTAACTCCACATGTTACCTTTGACGAAACATCTTTCGAATATAGAGACTCTATCAAACGAAGAAATGAAGGAGAATCTTCAAGACAGATTCAGACAAGAGCTCAAGAAAATCGAATCAGGAATCTGGCCGAACCACTAATTTGGGATGATGAGCCAGAGGAGAAACTTCAAATCAACCAGGAAGCTCCACCAGCTGGAAATCGAGAAGAACCTTCAACGCCAAATCAAGGGGGAACGCCATCAGCTGGAAATCCAGACACAGCTGAATCCCCAGCTCCATCTCCAGCAGAGCCTCTACAGAAGTCACCTCAAAATCTAAATCAAGGAGAATCAATCTCTCAAGACTTAACTCCTGAGCAACTCCAAAACAGACGAAATTTAGCCACTTCAAGCATCAATCAATTGGAAGAAGAAATTCGTAAAAGGAGAAGATGGATTGAAGATCATCCATCATCAGCAATTATTGGAGAACCATCTGACCAAGTCAAAACCAGAAGCTCAGCTGCTCAAGCTTCATCGGATCATCAAGAAGCAGCTGACACAGCTCAACTCTCAGTAGAGCTAGAACTGACGGTCTATGATGAAGATACAGCTCTAATGGCGTGTTACGTAGCTCAAGTGCCAGAGCCTCAATAAATTCTCGAAGCTTTGAAGAGCGTGCCTTGGACTAACGCCATGCAAGAAGAGCTGAACAATTTCCTTAGAAATTGTGTCTGGGAATTGGTCGACAGACCTGAAGAAGTCAAAGTCATAGGACTCAAATGGATATTCAAGAACAAATTGGATACCCTGGGAGTCATCATCAGAAACAAAGCTCGACTGGTTGCCAGGGATACACTCAGCAAGAAGGAATTGACTTCGAAGAATCATTTTCTTCAGTAGCGCGATTGGAAGCAATCAGACTTTTTCTCGTCTATGCAGCACATCACAATTCAAGGTCTATCAAATGGATGTGAAGTGTGCATTCTTAAATGAAGAAATCAAAGAAGATGCCTACGTTGAACAACCTCCAGGATTTGAAGTAGAAGGAAATAAAGTCTACAATCTAAAGAAGGCGCTTTATGGATTGAAGCAAGCACCTCGAGCTTGGTATGACACTCTGTCAAATTTCCTTGTATCCAAAGGATTCAAGAAGGGCTCAGTAGACAGAACCCTCTTCACCATCCAGTTAGGAGAAGACATCCTGGTTGTTCAAATTTATGTAGACGACATCATCTTTGGATCAAGATCAAACTTCTTATGCCAAAGATTTGGAGAGATTATGTCAGAGCAGTTCCAAATGTCCATGATGGGAGAAATGAGTTTCTTCCTAGGACTTCAAGTCAAGCAATCAACATAAGAGATTTTCATAAATCAATCCAAATACGCCAAGTATGGAGTTCAATCCAGCATAACTGTAAAGATTCCGATGAACACCAACTGGAAAATTGAACCAGGAACTGAAGGAAAGTCAGTTGATTCCAGCAAATACAGAGGGATAATCGGTTCCCTGCTGTATCTAACAGCAAGTCATCCAGACATCTCATTCGCAGTCGGAGTATGTGCCAGATTTCAAGTTGATCCAAAGGAAGCACACATGCAAGCAGCCAAGAACATTCTCAAATATCTCAAAGGAACTCAGAATGTTGGGCTGTGGTACCCAGCTGAAGACAATCTACAACTGACTGGATATTCAGACTCAGACTTCGCTGGAGATCGGTTGGACAGAAAATCAACTTCAGGAACTTGTCAGTTCTTAGGAAGTAAGTTGATTTCATGGTTTTCAAAGAAGCAAACGTGCGTCGTAACCTCCACAACAGAAGCAGAATATATGGGCTGCTGGAAGCTGCTGCTCACAAATTCTCTGGCTAAAACATCAGCTGGATGACTATGAAGTGAAAACTGGACAAGTTCCAATTTTCTGTGATAGCTCAAGTGCGATTGCTATTTCAGAGAATCCAGTACTTCACACAAGATGCAAGCATGTAGACGTACGCCATCATTTCATCAGAGATCACGTGGAAAAGAAGGATGTGATTGTTGAGAAAATTCACACAGACATACAGCGGGCTGATATACTCACAAAGCCGCTGATAGAAGCAAGATTCAAAATGTTGTGCGGATTACTTGGATTACTCAACCCAGACGATGCTTCACCCAGCTGAATGGAAGCAGACCCAACTGAGTGGGAGCAGACTCAGCTGAATGAAAGCATACCCAGCTGAGTGGAAGCAGACCCAGCTGAATGGAAGCAGACCCAACTGAGTGGAAGCAGACCCAGCTGAGTGGAAGCAGACCCAGCTGAATGGAAGCAGACAGCTGGAATTCAGAATCAACGTAATAGGTATCAGCTGAGAAAGAATCCAGCTAAACCAGATGCTGAAATTGAAGGACTATATTCAACTGAGGGGGAACCAGCTGGAACCACGATCACCCAGCACACCCACTCAACCGAGGTATCAGCTGACTACAATGATCAGCTGAGAGGTTTGCAACAACATTAACTACTCCTACCCAATCTGTTTTCAGTCAAATCATATCTTGTCATGTCTAATCAAATTTATTTAAAAGTCTGAAAAGAACTGAATCATGGGAGTTTCGAGGTAAAAGTCAAAGTGCCCCAACCGTCCTCTCTCACGCATTAACTCGCAATTTCTAAATAAGAAATTGACACAACGCGAGAATCTCTTCCAGTCGTAGATCTTCGTATCAATCGACAAATATTGATCGTCCATTCATCAAGAAAGCTATATAAATATGCTAGAAGAGATTCGTAAAAACCCTAAAAAGTCTTTTGGCATTCTTTTTCATTTCCATCAATTGGTATTATTTGTTTCCACTAACAAAAGTTGCAGAAGAAGAACATGGAATCTAGAAAGATATCTCCCGAAGCCGATCAAACTTGAAGAATCTGTCAAAGCTTCAAGATAAGAGTTGCTTAACTCTCAGGAACCTCAAGAAGACGAAGTTCCAGGAGAAGGTAAAGCCCATCGACAGATCCAGTCCAACGCAGTGAGAGACTGTAAAGCTCAAGAACGTCACTCACCAGGAAGGTGCAGAAAACTTCCTGGGAATGACAAAGGAAAAAAGACCTCCTCCGCCCCACTGTTTCTCTCAAAATAAAAGAGAGAACGGGACATACAACTCCCTGGGATGCAAAAATCAACGTCAACACACCTGGACCAGATGTTGATAAAGCCGGAGTCTTCAAGAACAGTCGTGTCAAAGCTCTTGCTCCACCACAGGAGGCACAGAAAAAGATGCAGGAGACAAAGCAGCATGCATCTATTTCCGTCCCAGCTGGGAATCGGAAACAACTTGAGGAGACAAAACATGCTGAAGCACCGTCTTCAAACAGAAGACTCAAGTCAAAGGTGCTCAGTCAGTCAGCCGAGAAGTCAGCTGACATTATGAGAGAATTCGTAACGACTCTCCGAGGAGCAGAAGGCCCACAAGCGGTGGTTTCTCACGATGGAGAAGAAGTTCATGGGCCAGCGTGAACATCGTCATCATCAACGCCACAACGACGTATTCCAACTGATCAACCAAGCTTAAACCCCAAGACAGATGGAATACTTCAACCGCCTTCTCCTCAATTTCCTTCAGCTCAACAGGGATACTAGCTTCAAGATCTTCCGATGAAAGATGCTCAAGCCCCTGCACCAAGATCAAATGAAAGACATCACCCAGACAATGATCACCTGCAGCTGGATGATGATGATATGAGCTGAACCCAATACCCACCACTTCGAAGTGGAAAGGGGAATACTCAAGTCCCTCAAGTGCTGAATCAGACTTTCTCATTCAATCTAAGAAGTCTGAAGAAGCAAAATTGCAAGGAATGAAGTTGTGCCCTACTCAGAATATGTTATCTCCAGTGCCAACTCATCCCTCCAAGCACTCAGCTGGACCGCCCCAACTGAATCAGGCCAAGGACGCTGTGTCTGCAATCACAGCTGAGGCTAATGCTACTGAAGAAGAGCCAGCTAATACAACAACTGAGCCACCTAGACTCCAAACCTCGCTGCTCAGAGCTGAAGACCACAGTTTCGCCAAACTAAATTTTTGTACTGAAAATCTAATATATATAAACATTATTATTATTGTCAATTGTATAATTAATTAATACATTTTGCACCTTATTCTTGTAATTTGATAATTTATATATATATATATATATATATATATAGGTGTTGGGAAAATTATAAGGTTTTGATTTGATACCATAACCCAACTGATTCTCCAACCGAATAGATGATCGCTTCAACCTAAGTAGTGTTTTCCAGCTCGCCTGTTTGAGCTTTAGATTTTCTAGGTTTACAGGTTAAGGAAGCGGAAGACAACAGTCGATCCAGCTGTGTCTACAGCAGGAGTCAGCTAAGCGGAAGACAGCAGGCGTCAACCTTCAGCTGAGTCCTCCAGCAGAGCATGATCAAGCTGAAGAGAATTCGAGCTGAGTTCAAAACACAGCCGGTCCAGCTGTACAAAATAAAGGGAACTAACTCTGAAGACATCACTTCAAGTCAGTTTGCCCAATCCAGCTCTGAATTCAAAAGCCAACTCCAAAGGCAGAAGATCCCGGCGTCAGAGGAAGTCAACATGCCTCGACCAATGAGGGATTGCCGAATCAGCATCCTAGACTTCAGGACCTAGGATGTGACACGAATGAAGACAGGTGCAGATTCGCCCAACGGCAGATCTCGAATTTAAGAAGAGTAGGTAAGATTCAAACGGCTCCTCCAACGGCTAGTCTTGAATCTCTACCTATATAAACCCGTCTTCAACCTCAGGATCAAACACGAAAAACTCTCTACAAACTTTCATTCTCTGAAATCATCAATCTTTCAAAAGCTCTCTCAAGCAGTTCTACATAGTTCAAAGAACACTTTATCTTAAAGTGTTTCTAGTTCAGAAACTGCTTAGTTTTTCGTCTGATCCCTAGACCAAAATCTTTGTATATCTTAAGCCTAGATTTCGAACGAGTTCATCATACTCTAAAGTTCTTAATTGTAAGAACTCGTTCACAGTTGGAACCCCAAACCAAACCTCTCTTTACCCAGAAAGGTTAGGTCAAGGTTACGCTTGCTTGAAGCGGGAAATTCAAGTGTGTAAGGTTTTTTCAGTACCCGTAAACTAAAAGGTTAGGCTTGACAGTGCCCGTAAACTATTGGAACACAGCTCGGGTTAGAGTTGTGAAATTGCTTGGTACTTGGAAACCAAGTGGTAGTGAATTACCAGTGAACCTGGTCGTGGACGTAGGAGGTGTTACTCCGAACCACGTAAAAACTCGTGTGCTTTTTACTTTCCTTTTAAATTCAGTTTTGTACTAACTCTTTCATTACATTGCATATTTGATCAAAACTGCATACGCAGCTGCTCTCCAAAGACAGCTGTGTCTCTCAGAAAGTTGCACAACTTGACTAAGCTGAAAACATAAAGTTAATCTTTTCAAGCTGAGTTTTTCTAAGTAACCAAGCTAAGTTTTGAAACCACCACATTCCGCACCGCCAGCTGAGTTATTTACCCAGATGACCCTCCTCAGCTGGATCAATAACTGAGCTCACCAACTCTGTTATTTAACTTGAAAAAGTTTTCAGAAATCTATTTGGTGTATTCACCCCCCCTCTACACCAAATACCTAGCTCAGGGACCATCAATAGGCAAATTATGAAATAGCTAATATGGAGAAGAAAAAATAATATATGGTCATCAACTTGTATAGTATAAATTTTGGACATGGTTGTCCTTAATGAGCAGTGCACGGGTCGGGTCAGTTCGTGGGTGGGTCGGGGTCAGTTCATAGGCGGATTTGGAACATTGGAACAAATAAGTCCCGTTCGTTCCAGTTGTACCAATTGCGAAAAATTCTATATTTTAGCAATTTTTATTACTCCATTCGTCCACAATAAATTTGCCACATTATGGATTACACGGGTTTTAATAATTTATTGGTTGATTGAATTGTGAATGGAATAAGGGTACCACTTTTATATAGTTTTAAATTGTGTTGTGAGTGGAAAAGTAAGTGAGGTGTATGGGTCTATTACTATAAATGGATGTGGCAAATTTTGTGTGGACGGACCAAAAAGAAAATTGTGGCAAATTTATCGTGGACGGAGAGAGTATAATTTATAATTTTTTATTAAATAATATTTAGGTTGATTTTGTGATGATATTTTTTATGATAATGAATTTTATTATTTTTATTTTTTGGTACAATTGGGAGGAATGGTCTAATTAGTTCAAATTGTTCCAAAATATTGGTACAATTGGAATGAATAGAATCCATTTGTACTGATTGTACCAAATCGCAAACAACAAACTCAGGAACACGCAACGTAAATAACTTCGGCGAACGACAGTGAGGCTTCACCACCACCACCACCAACAGAGTCGCAATATCAAGGCGACCTTAACTGTGGCGTCAGAAATAAAAAACAACTGGCGACGACGTCGGAAAACGGGAATAACAACCAGGCGACGAAAGACCCTAGAAATTGAATCACGGTCCGATTTTTCCCAAAATCCGAGCGATTTGAACGAAATTAGAGATGTAATTGATCGGAATTAACTTCCTAAGGCGATGAATGGAACATAAAAACAATTAAATCACTGGAAAATGGAGCATCGATTGATGGAAGAAAAAAGATAGCAGCAGAAAATTTGCTGATGCAAGTTGGCACAAACGACTCCCATTTGTACCAGATGTACCAAATTGACCCGAATCCGCCCGCGCCTTGACCCACGACCCGCGCCATCATTAAGGGTATTTGTGTCCAAAATTGCAATTGTTGGCCATAATTTATATTTTACAAGTTGACGGTCATATATTACTTTTTCTTCCCATATTCGCTATTTTATATAATAAACTCATTTATATATTATATATTTTTATAATATATTTTACCGTGTAACGCACGGGTGCAATACTAGTTCTGTAAAAATATACGATCAAAGATACACTACTCTTGTTTCATACTTGTGCACGCACACACGCGGCTGTTTTTTTTTTCTTTCTTTTTTATAATATTTTTGGAGAGGAAGTCTCGTTTTAGTTGCCATTAACAATTGGTAGTCGTCATCAGTTCCGGTTACCAGTCGGAAAAATCTCTTTCCATTTCATATCTTGCCCAAAAAGAAAGTAAACAAAGACTTCCTACACTCGTTTCGCTTATATATATATATACATATCTTATTTATATTTATTTCCCCAATCTATCTCTCTCTCATATTTGCTAATTTCATTCTCCCTTTCATACATAGGCGAGGGATTTCGTTTCTTCCTCTTTCTGCAATCCAATTCTCTAACACTATGCACCTCTACAACGCATGGCTGCCGCCGCCTGTGGCGGAGGATACGAAGCGCGAGAAGGAGGCATTCGCCGGAGTTGTCAAGTCCGTCAAGGACTCTTACAATCCCGACGATTCCGAATCGGTTTACTCTACTCTTAAATGGGTCTCCGTCATTGACCTGTTAAGTCCTTTTCTACTCTTAATTCTTTGATTTTGTTTATCTTGAATTCGTTTTGTAGTTCAACTTTTTCATGTTCGAGCATTGTTTCCGTAAAGTTGTAATTTTTAGCTTGGTTTTTTGTAGGACGGATTCTTCCCTTTTTGTTTTGCTTATTCTTCGACTGCGTGATTCATTTTTTTTTAACTTTTTTAACAAAGTGTTGATGGAGTTATTTTATTTGATCCTCTCTATTGATTTTCCGTATGAGTGGGACCAGTGGCATATTATTCCACTTCGTCCCACGAACTAATTTAAGAATTATATCCGTTATTTAATATTTACCAATATGATATCTATCTACTACTTCAAATAAAAAAAAATGTTATCAAAAGAAGATTGTACCTTGCAAGTTGGTTACATGATTTAGTTTATCCGGCACCTCTAGCATTGCTAATCGCATGAATTGCTGGTTTAAGGTGTTGAGGGATCATGGATTGTGTACTTTGAATTTAATTTTTTAAATGGTTACACCAAATCAAACAAAATTTGCATATAATTTAACTGAGATTTTTTGTTGAAATAGGCCTGGCATTAAGTTGGAGCTGTAAAGTATTGTGTTTGGTTTAGAGAGACCATTATGAATCGAAGTCATTCGTTCATTTTTTGCCACCTGCTGGATTCCAGTTATGATTTTGATTGTAATTCCAAGTTTTTGCATTTTGGGGAAATAGTTGGGTGATGTAAATCCCATGTATATCTGCAGCCAAGGTTGTTCTCTTGCTTTGACATTTTAATTGTTGTAGAAAAGAGTTATTAGCAAATGAAATGTGCTGGTAAAAAAAAATGATAGTAATAAAAAGAAGATACTAGTAACTTTCATTTATCTCTTCACTGCGTCCTCCTCAACTTAATATTTATTGTAATCTATATACACGCGTTTGCATATGTATCTATATATATTTATGTATTTATACAACTCTCTAATCGAAACTAATACTAAAAGCCATTCTAATTGAGTACTTGTTAGAACTAGGAGCTGCCGTAAAATCTGCCAATTAATGCTTTGTTATACCTTTTGAACACCGTGCAACATTTAGATAATTCAGAAGACCAACAGGTGTGCTTAAACAATTCCTTCTTGTTTGGATGTAACAGTCAAGGACTGGGTGCTATTTCTGGTGCAAGAAGAAGTTGTTGCATGTCTCTTTTCAGGAATGCTCAGATAGTTAAAGTGATTCACAATTTATTATTGTTTCAAAAGTTAGATATTAAGTTTCTGCACTTCTGATTTTGAAGAACCGCCTCCCCTCCATCTCATTTTCTAAATATCAATATATTGTCTTGTATTACAACTAATGTCTATTGCACATATTTTAAGTTATCATAAGTATCCTAAACTTCTTCCGTTTATGTACAATCTTTGATGCAATTGGTGTGTCGTTCTCTGACTACATGCCTATTGGTTTCAATCTCTTCTTGTTTAATGGTCTCCGACCATTTGTACATTGCTTTTCATTAACAATAACATGTAACTGCTTTCTCTTAGCAGTGCGACAACTGTTAGTCACCTTGGCTTTTATCTTGCTTTGCGATATAGTTTGAACACTATCAGTGTGGTTGAAATTTAGTGTTAAATGGTACAGTCAATTAAATATGGAGTTTATGATAATATCATTGGCTCATCATGCTCTTTCCTTTGATGCTTTTCCTTAGCACCCAATGTGTCAATAACAAGTAGTTTGTATTACTGATATGTAGTTGGCATGGGTTTTTAATTGATTATTCTTCATCTTTTATCGAGCAGTTTTGTTAAGGCCAAAAGTGACTTATCGGTTGAAGATGTATCTGCCATTGTTGAAGTTGGATTACAACTGTTTCAAATTTCCGAAAACAAGCTATATGCACAGGTTCATATCTAGTTTGTCCTGTTCATGTTGAAGTTGCCTATTCTTCATATGCTCTAAATTCTTCTATTGTGTGTTTAAATTAGGTTAGATGGGGAAACATTCTAGTGAAATTGTTGAACAAGTACAGGAAAAAGTTATCCTTAAAAGTTCAGTGGAGGCCTCTATATGATATTTTAATCCACACACACTTTACAAGGTAAGGTCCATAATCCTGACTTTTCTTATTTCTTAATATCTTGTGCTTTTCCTTCTGAATAATTCTGTGACATGATTGTCAGTGGGCTAAAATATATGACACAAAGTGGGCCAGGGGTTTCCCTGTACGTAATTTTGAGCTTGACATGTAGTTAGGAGCTTTCCAAGACAATATGGTTTTTGCCTTGTTATGTGGACTCAGGTTTGGTGTTAGTAATGGTCATGAGCATGCCCTCAGGTGCTGAGCTTTTTAGCTTCCATATGGCTACGTTTTTCTGAGGTGTAGTTGAATAAAGATCACAGAGCTGCAGCAGTCGGGGGTATTTTTTGCATATATTTGGTGCAGTTACTAGTGTGAAAAATTTCAAATTGCAGGGCATTAGTTCTTGTTCGTCTCCTCTATATAAGGACATTCTTATCACTAGATATTAATTTCTGATCCAGGAATACTGGCCCTGAAGGATGGAGAGTCAGACAACGACATTTTGAAACAGTTACTTCCCTCATTCGATCTTGCCGAAGATTCTTTCCTCCAGGTTCCGCCTTTGAGATATGGTCTGAATTCAGGTGTCTTTCTCTCATTCACTAAGTTTTGTTATTGGGCGCTCTTCTACTGTACTAGTCAGTTAGATTTATTAAATCTCGTGGACTACAATCTTGGAGGAAAGTTGTGTTCTTCTTTTTCACTCAAATAGTAGCAGGAAAGCGACTTTTATATTGATTTTTAGTTGCTGTTTTCTTTCTTCTAATTGAGTTTAAGTTTAATGCTTGAATTGTAATTGTGACCACAAAATATTTTCTATGTCCTTGCAACGGTTAGTATGACTCCCAATGATGCGTCTCTCGAAGATTTTCAGTTTTATATGTTCCTTTGAGGAAAGGATAATAATATTTTGCTTTTGTAAGATTGTTTCTTATGGATCATTGTGCAAGCACAAACTAATAAAATGGTAGCATTGTAAACAAATTAGCTTGTGGATGTTGGGATCACAATTTTGGACCTTTTTCTGGTGGTTTTCTTTCATCTGTTTTGAATCTTCTGATTTTTTACTTTTAGTAACTGTGCTAAGATTGTTACTTTCACAATTCACATGCAAATTTGTATTGTAAAATGGTTTTGTAAAGAAATTGCAAATACTCTTCTTTTCTGAATCAGCCAATTCGCAACGAGTATACATCAATATGATTTCCTCATGGGAACTGATCTTGTTTCCAGCCTTTTATGGCCGTTACATAAAATATTAATTTAATTTTTATCATTCCTCAATGAAATCAATTTACAGATCTCTAATGGAGAACCCATGGCATAATGCTTCTTTTGAGGGTGCTGGTTTTGTCCGACTTTTCCTGCCTACTAACTCTGAAAATCAGGATTTCTTTCAAGAGTAAGGAGTGCCAGTGTTTTCTGTGATATAGTTATCTGATAAATTTGATATCATTTCAATGGTACATTTCATTTCTTTCATCTTTGTTGCAGCGAATGGATTAGAACATGTTTAGGTCATTGGAGTTCAATACCAAATTGTCAATTCTGGAATAGCCAATGGGCCTCTGTCACTGCTCGAGTAATAAAAAGCTATAATTTCATCGACTGGGAAAGTTTCCTCCCAGATCTATTTAATATTTACTTGAACATGTTTGAGGTAAGCCTATGCTTCTTTACATGTTCTAGCTGTTGGTTACACTGTAATTTCTATCATTCAAGGTTGCTATCTTTCCAGGCTGAGAATATGCAGTACCATTTTGGAGAATTTTGCAGTAACATGTTTACGTTACAGGAATTTCTGTTATTAAGTGAATATGGGATGTTTGTGCAGGTTCCTGTGGCTAATGGGAGTGGATCGTATCCATTTTCTATAGATGTTCCAAGAAACACAAGATTTTTGTTTGCAAATCGGTCTGTAACACCATCAAAGGCCATTGCTAAATCTATAGTAAGTTTTCTATGAATCTGCCTAGTAGTTGATCCAATACTCAAACCATGGTTGGACTTCATCTCAATGCCAATGCAGGTGTATTTATTGAAACCTGGTGGCTCAGCCCAAGGGCACTTTGCGAAATTGGCCAATCTCTTAGAGCAGTTTGTTTTCTATTATTCTTTCTCTCTCCGACCATTTCCTTTTTTCTGATGTCTTCATTTTTATTGCCATCGAACTGATTATTTTGTTATTTTTCAGATATTACCATCCTTCAAATGGTGGGCGCTGGACTTACTCATTGGAGCGCTTATTGTTCCACTTGGTGAATACCTTCCAGAAGCGCTTGCAACATGAACAACTGTAAGAAATTTGTAGAAATGAGTCAAATGACTAAATAAAACCTCTGTTGATATAATTTCTGAAAATATTCTATTTCAGGTGCAAGGATGCCAGCGGACAATCTGGATTATTCCTGATGCAGTCCGATAGGGTTTCTTTTGTGAATACCATATTGAAATTAATTGATCGTGGCCAATATAGTAAAAACGAACAGCTCTCTGAAACAGTAGCCACTGCAACTTCTATCTTGTCATATGTTGAGCCATCTTTGGTTCTACCTTTTCTGGCTTCGAGGTTCCACATGGCTTTGGAAACTGTAAGTTTCTTTTGTGAGAGAATTTCTAGCTCTGTTACTTATCACTAATTTTTCTTGTTATTTACTTGATGGTGTGACTATCAGATGACAGCTACGCATCAGTTGAAGAGTGCCGTGACATCTGTAGCATTTGCTGGAAGATCACTGTTTTTTACCTCGTTAGCAGCCTTGCCTATGGACTTAACTAGTGTCAATGGATCTGATTCATTTGCTGATCTGCTGATGATTTCATTATCTAATGCTTTACTTGGTATGGATGCCAATGATCCTCCCAAAACCTTGGCCACCATGCAACTGCTTGGTTCTATATTCTCTAGTGTGAGGCTCTTTAATCCAGATATCTACTTCAATAGTTCAATTATGCGTGATACTTTATTATTCATCTTTTAATCTTTCATTTGCAGATGTCTACGGTGGACGATGATATAAATGAAGGGTCGCTGTTCCCGTCATTTCGCTTCTCGGAGTGGCTTGATGAGTTCTTGTGTCGACTATTTTCTTTACTACGACACTTGGAGCCTAGTAGTGTTCTGTAAGCTGATACCAGATATTTTGCCTTCTCTCTCTTATAAGCACAGTTCAGAATAGTTCATTTTCATTGTTTGTTAACACTGTATGATGGTTTCTCTTTTTTTCGTGAACCTTGGACTAAGTAGTCAGTGTTACTGCAGGAATGAAGGTACTAACTCACCATCAACTTCAGGGACTTTCCTGGTGGAGGATGGGCCATACTACTTCTGTATGCTGGAAATATTGCTTGGGAGGCTCTCAGCTTCACTCTACAAGCAGGTGGTTGATCTATAAAGGAACCTATAAATTTATTTTCAGTGTATTAAATTTGTTTTGGGAAGATGTTCTAAACTTGTATTATCTTGATAGGCTCTCAAAAAAATTTCCAAGTTTGTCACGACAAGTATTCTTCCTGGAGCTATAGCAGAAGTCGGACTACTTTGTTGTGCTTGTGTTCATTCAAATCCACAAGATGCAGTTGTTCAACTTATTGGACCAATTTTGGAGTCAGTTACCTCTTCTTTGAGAGCGACACCCAAAACAGGCTACGGAAATAGATCAAATTCTAATGCGTCATCCTCAAGAAAGGTTCTTATCCTAAAAATATTCTTGTTGGATTTAAGTTCTGCTGGATTTTTTTTTTATTTTTTTTATTTATAGTTGTTTTTTGTCTAGGAAAAATCTATACTATCACCAGCTCTTGAAACTGCTATTGAGTATCAGTTGAAAGTACTCTCGGTGGCAATCAGTTATGGAGGTCCAGCACTTTTGTGCTACAGGGAGCAATTTAAAGAAATCCTTGGTTCTGCCTTTGATTCGACATCTTGGAAGGTTTATTTTCTGCCTCAATTGACTGGATTGTACATTTACTGATGTCACACTCTTGCTCATATGCTCATCCAATTACCTGGTTGTGTCACGCCACACAACACAAGTGTTATGTTCCATAATAGTCAAATATTCCATAATAGAAATGAAAGCGTCAAATGGCATAACCATGAGCTCAGGATTAGAAAAATCTGAGATACGGGATTATACTTGGGTAGGTCTACAACAAGCTATCCCAACTATCCTTGACGAGTGCCATTTGTCAGACTATGTTCTCAGTTGCTATCATTGTCAGTACTCTCTCCTCTGTAGATCCTTCCTCTGGTGGAAGATTAGAATGTGGACTATTTTCAGTGAAAATGTACATTTATGCATCACTAATTTATTTAAAAGATTTGGAATTGATATTCAAAGTCATAGTGTAGCGGTAGGACAAAATATAACTTTGTGCAGCATAGAAGATTGTTTGGGCAGTGTTTGGGTGGGTGTCATATGCGTCCTCAAATGCTCAGATTTGTTGGATCTTCATTAGAAATGATACTGGAAAATAATTTTAACTCAATTTATTGAATGGAGCAATTAGAATATGAGTAATTAGAAGTTATGCATTGGATCTGTGTTGAGTTCAACACAATTATATGCACATCTTTATATTGAAGCCAAATCTAGATAAGTTGTTCCTTCAAGATTTAAATGCTGAGTATTATATTGCAGGTTAATGGAGCTGGGGACCATGTTCTTCGTTCTCTTTTAGGAAGCCTTGTTCACTATTATCCCATTGATCAGTACAAGTATGCCTAATTCTTTTACTTGATTTTTTATACAACTAGTTCACATTCGTCTCACAGTTTCAACACATGTATGTATATTGACATGCATTCGCTCATCCTTCCCCTTGACACGTGGCTAAATATCATGTCATCTTAGGTGTATTACTCATCATCCTTTCGCTGCTTCCCTAGAGGAATGGGTTGACACGAAAGAATTTTCACTAGATAAGCCAGTGATGGGACCGAAGTGGCATGTCCCCACGGAGGATGAAATAAATTTCGCAAATGAGCTTTTAAGGCTGCACTTTGACTCTGCTCTAGATGACCTGCTGATGATATGCCAATCTAAAATCCATTCTGATCCAGGTATACGTGGATGCAGTTCTCTTATATGAACTTCAAGCATTCCCTCTACCCCGGCCCCGTGGTATGCATTCATATTATGTAAAACAATTTGTGATTGCTGAATGGGAAAATATTAATTTCAGTCTAAATTTCAAAACTATCATTGGGGGTTGATTAATTTCAGAGATACCTATAGTATTGGGAAATTAGAAATTAGAAATACCCCTTGAGGGATTACGAATATCCCCTTATGATATGTTTATGTGTTACAACTACCTTCCTACATATATTTTGAAATATAAACAAATGGGTATTTTCAATTTACAAAATCAGTTTGTATTTCTGTAAATAGATCAGACCCTGGGGGTAGTTGTTTTACCACACCATTTTAGAAATTATATTGAAGAACTAAAAGAGATAGATTTCAAACCATGCTTATATTGGTGTACATGAATTGTCTACCTAAAGTTCTATGTATTTGTGTAACTTGGTTCATTGTCTGACATATCAATGATAGGTTATCTTGATAACTTTGGTTTTTTATATTTATTACCTTAAAAACAGACATGTTGCATGAGGGCTTTTATTTGTTCTATTCCAAGATTGTTTACTTTATACTGACTTATTTGTACTTTTAATGCCCAGGAGACGAGAAAGATCACTTAAAAGTGACTCTCCTACGTGTTGACTCTTCATTACAAGGTGTTTTATCATGTTTACCTGATTTCAGGCCGTCCTCTGAGAATGGGATGGTTAGAGAAGCAGGCGATTCTCCTTTTCTGATTGCTGGGGCAACAGGCTCATGTGTTGGCAGCACAGAATTACGGCAAAAGGCTGCTAATGTCATCCATGAAACCTGCGGGTATATTTTCCTCTTCTGTTTATCTCTCGGAAAACATGTCAAATGGTAGCCATTTAAACCCATACTATCATAATATTGCAGATATTTGTTGAAGGAGAAGTCTGATGATAGCATTTTGTTGCTACTTCTCATTCGTATAATGGATATAGTAGGAAATCATGGTGAGAATGATACCTTGTAAGGGACGATGCTCTTTTGTTTGGTAGTTGATATCATAATAATTCTTTTCAATGATCCTGCAGGAAGTGCGGAATATGAAGAGTGGTCTAATCATAGGCAGGCCTGGAAACTGGAATCTACTGCTATAATAGAGCCTCCGATTAATTTTATCGTATCATCTCATTCAAAAGGAAAACGAAGGTTGGTTCATACTATGATTTCTGTATTTCGATATATTATACTTAAGTTACTTTGAGGATGCTGAAGGTGTTCTATTGTAGGCCTAGGTGGGCCCTAATAGACAAAGCTTACATGCATAATACTTGGAGATCATCACAGTCATCATATCATTTGTTTCGTACGAGCGGGAACACGTTACCATCAGAACATGTGACACTTTTAATGGACGATCTTCTTGAACTCTCTTTGCATAGTTATGAAACCGTACGAAGGTGAGTTCTGCAACTCTTTTCAATTTCTGTAACTTTATACGACGGTGCTATGGCCTGTGATGCCTGTCTAGAAGATGCTATGGCCTATGCTGCATGGTTAGCAAATACATATGATATCTATATTCTATAATAAATAATATGGCCTCAAAATGCTGTTCTCCCCTTCTTGTGGTAAGATTGCTTATATATATGTATTTATCCCCAGACTTGCTGCAAAATGTATCCTGAAGATGATGAAAAGATGGCCGTCAACAATTTCTAAGTGTGTGCTGTCTCTTGCTGAAAATCTTAAAAAGCCATGTGTGCCTGAAAATGCAGTCTTGGGTTCTTGCGTTGTACTTTCATCCCAAACTGTTCTTAAGTGTTTGACAACGGTATCACTTAGAAAAATTTGCTCGACTTAAATACTGTGAAATGAGTTATGGGAGTTCTGCTGACACTCTTTATGGCTTCCTTACTCCAGGACAGGAAGGCTCTCTCGTCATTCCTTATTGGAATCTTATACAGGTAATGTTTCTTTTCAGAAAATTGTTTTTTCTCCCCAGATGTTTTGCTGATAGTAAATGTGGCTTATTTTCCTTTTTCTTTTTTAATCTTGAAGCTCCCATAATGAATCCCAAAAGGCTCAGAAAGCAATTACTGAGGTTAGCTAGACGATTCAGTGGTTACATTTCTCCTTTTACCATTAACTTATGTCAATTTTTTATGAAACCTCCTGGATATTCTATAATAGTTTTGAAGTATCAGAATATAAACATATGATATGACTGCAGCTTTTTGTCAAGTATAATATCCATTTTGCGGGATTGTCAAGAAGCATTTTTCGCGGACCAGCCAATCATGCTGATGGGACTGAATTTGCTGATTTGGTTACTGAAATTGGTTCTATGAGTTTTGATAGCACCAATTTACATTGGCGGTACGGGGACTTCTACTGCTTTTTGTAGAATTAATAATGCTTCTCTCTTTATTAAATAATTTGTAATGATATCCATGTTGATGCTCAGCCTCTGGATCATAAAGAACGTAAAATTAGACGGTTAGACCTCACTCAGAGGTGCATTGCTGTTTTTAGCTCTAGTGCACCTGCGGAGGCATTATGTACATGCTTGTAGATCAACCTAACTTTTGGCCTCTTTTTTAGGTATAATTTAATGGCTAATAGAATTCTGCTGTTGCTGGCTACAGCATCCAGAAATGATCCAAATGTATCCACAAAGGTTATCAGTGAAATTGCTGGTATGTCATTAAACCCTGCTTGAAAAGCTGTTGTCTTTGCACACATTAAAATAGATGTAATTTTTTTTAATAATTTTATGCTATTTAATAAAATTTCTGTCTGTTATGCAAATACCAATTTACTTGAGCAATTCGCAATTTTTTTCGCGGTTAAGAATTTTTTAAATTTCAGGTCACTTTTTGAAGAATTTGAAGAGTCAACTTCCACAGACTAGAATTCTAGCAATCTCCGCACTAAACACTCTTCTAAAAGAGTCACCTTACAAGTTGTCAGCAGATAACAGTACCCATGACGGCGAATATGAAGAGCCCAAGTCATCTATTGAAAAAGCTTTAACTAGCGTTTTTCAGGAAGAAGGCTTTTTCAGGGAGACTTTGAGTAGTCTGTCTCATGTTCATATTATCAGCGATGTCGATACTGCATCTTCCAGAGGACATGGAAATTCCTCATTGCAGACGTTTGCAGACAAATCAATAACTCGTTTCTATTTTGAGTTTTCTGCCTCATGGCCTCGTACTCCAAGTTGGATATCTTTATTTGGAAGTGATACGTTTTACTCAAATTTTGCCCGGATCTTTAAAAGGCTAATTCAAGAATGTGGTGTGCCTGTTTTGCTGGCTCTGAGAAGTGCACTAGAGGAGTTTGTGGATGCTAAGGAGAGGTCAAAGCAATGTGTTGCAGCTGAAGCATTAGCTGGAGTGCTGCATTCTGATGTCCATGGGGTTTCAGAAGCATGGGATAGCTGGATGGCTGTCCAATTGCAGAATATCATTCATGCGCCCTCAGTGGAATCTATTCCAGAATGGGCTGCAAGTATACGTTATGCTGTCACCGGGAAGGGAAAATCTGGGACTAGGGCTCCTCTTCTGAGAGAGAGAATAATTGATTGCCTGATGAAACCTTTACCGGAAGCAGTGACTACATCTGTAGTTGCCAAACGCTATACTTTTCTTTCAGCTGCCCTCATAGAAGTATCTCCTCCAAAAATGTCTGAAATAGAATTGATGTTTCATCATAATCTTCTGAAAGAATTATTGAGCAACATGAGTCACTCGTCTGCACAGGTAAATGACTTAATTTCCCTCAGCATGCTGTAAAGAAGTATGTTTTCTTGCATTATTTGCCTTTCAATTTCCATCGTGTCTTTTATTCTTGGGCCAGTTGCTTAGGGTTCTAATCAGGAGTTACATGCTCTCTGAATTTGTTATATATGAGATCAGTTTCCTTACTAAGTGGAACAGTTCTTCTATCAATCTTTTCTCAGATTTCAATGTGTCCATTTACGTGATACCAAAATATAGATTAGTGTTGAAAACCTGTTGTTTACGCCCCCCCCCCCCCTACTGTTTCTCAACACCCTTCCTCAGTGGGATTCTTTCTCATATTCTTTTTCTGGGTCGGGGTGAACAAGGTTTGCCATCTTTATAATCTGTGCTGGATTTAATTACTCAAAACAGGGATTTTATTTGACTGACCTCATGTGGAAGGTGCATTTGATGCTTTCTTTGTGCTTTGAAAAAGCTTGCTATATATAAATAAGTTTACATGAGATATTTGGATACTGTTTTTCTCTAGGTAATGGACAAGCCCTAGGTTGGTTCGGAAACAGTCTTTTTCTCTACATTTGTAGTTTTTACCTTCCCATCTAGCCAACTTTCCAAAGTCTTTTATTGCATTAGTTATTACCTTCTGTATATAGAGGCTTTTTCTGTTCTCTGTATTCTTTGTATAACTCAATGTCTCTCCTTCCCTCCTTGTAAATGACATTCATCATGTTCTGCAATTATCTCCTACTTACAGAGTGACATGTATGAAACTGTTGGCATCCTCCTTGGCTGCTAAAAATCAAGGAAGTTTGAACTTTAGCGGATTGTTTCTTGTTGGAGTACTTCTGCCAGAAATTGGGTATCTTAATACTTTTCTAAGCAGATTTTGAAATAATCATTATGGGTTGTGTGTACTTTCAGTTTCTTCTGGGATAAGTGCATCATTTTTTGGTGGCTGTTTATTGACTTGTTACTGAATGGAAATTTTTACTGTAATTTGAGCTTTGTAAAGTATTGACCACTTCATGACAGGTTTCCGGGTGTAATCCATCATATTAATGACTATTTTTTGAACAGGTGAGAGAAGCAATTGGTGTTACGCTATCTGTATTATGCTCAAACCTTCGACTTTGTGCGACCTATGGCAGTGATCAATTGCAAGAATCGGGAGCCAGCACTTCAGATAAAAGCGCTGCAGGAGGCTGGGATCAACATATGGTGAAACGGGCTTCTGAATTGGTGACTAAGATACAGAGTGTTAGTGCATCCGAAAGTTTAGAATTTCCAACAGAGCCATCATTAGAAAATGGGATGTCAAGTGAACATTCTAAAGACGATATCAGATGGATGGAAACGGTATCTTTTTGTCTACATACTTATCTTATTCTTGGCTTCAGTATATCCTTCCATTTTTCACATGTGCATTATGTGAGCAATTGATTCCTACTTTCTCAACGTGCAGTTATTTCATTTTATAATATCCTCTTTGAAGTCTGGAAGGTCTTCAGCTTTGTTGGATGTTATTGTGGAACTTCTGTATCCAGTGATATCTTTACAGGTAATTGTACGTGAATTTCACGCTTTTATTGTTCTTTCTGGGTCCACTTAGATACCCCAACGGTGAATTGTTTGAACACAAAATGCACTTTCATTTGCTATTCATGGCAGTCATGTTCATATATCAATTATTGTAAAACCTTTTTTCACAAGATAAAGATATGGCCCATGACTTGGCGCAGTACTGTTGGCTTTAGGCTGAAATAAAAAACTTGCGGGATAAAACAAGCAGCTAGAAAATTATATATTTTTTAGGCTATACTTCATTATACAGCCTTGAAGAGGATGATGTATGTTCATTCCTTATGAAGAATTTCCCCTTTTAACGGATAGTTTGAGGCAGTTCTCTGATTTTTTTAATAAATAATAACATACGCAAGGTGCTCGGCCACTAGAACTTTATCGTATATCCAAATTTAATATTCTCAAAACTGAATTATGTTGATTTAGACCAACGCTTTTTTTTTTTTTGGGGTCCTGGATCTGATCAGAAAGAATTAATTCAACTTTGAGTGGTTTAACTGGCATGGTATTCATCTTCAGATGCATAATAATCTCTCCTGTAATAGCATAATTTTATGACTATTACATTGCCGATACAATTTATGTAATCTATTATATGCCTGCCACTACAAGAATCAAACACTTTGATGTTTTAGGATGAAAATTAGTTGTTTCTTCCATATTGAGTGTGGCTAAATTACTTCTATCATGTTCTTTGTTGTAGGATGGAAATTAGTTGATTCTTACATATTGAGTGTGGCTAATTACTTTTATCATGCTCTTCACACTCAATGTTGTAGGTATAACCTTATGTATTACTATTTATCTTTGAAGGAAACATCAAATAAAGACCTGTCAAATCTGGCCAAGGCGGCTTTCGAATTGCTAAAATGGCGGGTGTCTGGGGAGCCTCATTTACGGAAAGCTGTGCCTGTTATTTTTTCTTTGGCGAATGATCCAAATTGGAGAACTAGATCTGCAACTTTAACCTTCTTGAGAAGTTTCATGTACAGGTATGCTAGTTGATCTTTGGTTGGTTGTATTTCTAGTGCCCTTCATTATGTAGTATTATCTTTTGATGTTTTTGTTCCCATCATCTGTGATGTTCGACATTTTTCCTTCAACATTGTTGCCTTTAGTCAATTTTTTTAAGCATATAGGATAAAGGTCCCCATGCGCCCAAAATTCTACATACTTGATCTTTGCAGTATATATAAAGCAAGTAATGCTCTGCACTGCTCTTACTATCTCAGTCATGTAGGATATCTCGTTCTTAATATCATTAGCAGTTTTTCTTTTGGAAATTGGGACTCTCTTAGCTCATCTTTTGGCTCTTGGTCATGCTAGTCCAACAGTATGCCTAATAGTGCTTTACCATCTTCCTGCAGGCATTCTTTTGTTCTCTCAGACATGGATAAAAAACAAATCTGGCAAGCTGTGGAGAAGCTCCTAACGGACAGTCAACTAGAGGCAAGTGCCCCCCCCCCCCCACCCCCCACCCGGCCAACGCAAATGAAGCTCTCTGTACCAACACAGTGCTTTCAGCTGCCCAATGATATAAACTCTATCGCATTCTATGTTACTTTACTAAATATTTATGCTATTTTTCTTTATCTTGGACCAGTGTTCTTTTCATCATTTAGACCTGATAATGTTATAGAGTTTATAGAATAGCAATACAAAAAAAATTAAATAATTAAATTTATACCGATATTGTTATGATATTAGATATATTATTATGATATTACATATTGAATTTGTGAAAAATAAAAAGATTCTTGGGAGACAAAAAATAGCAGATAGAATCCATTTGTTTAGCATTAGCCATAAGGGATATAAGATGGTTTCTGAAAAATTTAATTCATCACAATTTTTTCATTCAGGTAAGAGAGCACGCTGCTGCTGTTTTAGCAGGGTTGATGAAAGGTGGTGATGTAGACTTAGTTGAAGATTTTCGCCGAAGAGCTTATGAGCAAGCTAGTGCCGTACTGAAGAAAAGGAAGCACAGGTAAATTCATGATTCTCATGTATCTTCTCTTTTCCTTAATATACTGTATTTACTTTGTAATAGGCCATGTCCAGTAACTTGTGCTCAGTTACTTCTAATGAAGTTGCATTATAATAATCATGCTGTCATAACCTGCAATAGGCTGCAGCAACTGAGAGGCTGAGTCTATTCCATTTCCTTTTTATGGATGTGTGGTTTATTCCTTTCCTATTTGAAAGTTGTATATATACATGAACCTGTTGATAACCTCTTTGATTTGAGCACAGCTGGTCGTCAGCTTGAGCAATTTTCTTTAACTCTTTCATATATATCTTTTTAGGTTTTATATCCACATGAACATATTGCTAACAGAAAGGGTCTAAACTGCTTCAAGCAGTTTTCAGAACTGAACTCTCGTGTAGGATTTCCCTTCTAGTCATTAGTTTGTATTAATTATGGTGACTTACTGAACATTTGGCATGTCATCTCTGCGTTGGCTCATCTTTATAAAAGTCGAGTCGTTGTTTCACTCGCCTTTTAACGGGCTATTTTGTACTCTATCCCTTATTTTATCTTTTATCCTTACGAAATATCAGATCAAATAGAATGTTTAGAAAGGATATAATGAAATTCTTTACATTGGCTGTTTCCACAAAACAGAGGAATGGTCCATTTTATTTATTTGACTGATGAGACGTGGTCAGTGAGAATTAATTATTGGAGACAGACAGACCGGTAAAACAGCAGTAGCCACAGATACGGCTGGTACCATTTCAATGTGTTTCGATTCTTCGAACAAGAGTGAATTTGGCCATTCGTGATCGAAACAACCTAGGAAAGATTGTCCGCCTACATAACCTGCTTCCCCTCTCCTTATGTCATGGTACCCCTTCTGTTGCCCTACCTCTCTAAAGATTCTTTTAGCCATGTGTTAGCCTCAATATCTGACTGATTCTTGAGGTTGAGAATTTCACTCATAATGTCAATTCGACAAAAACTTTGTTCAGATAATCTACTCTGAAATGTCTTCCTCCACAACCTTGTTCCAATATGCTCGAGTTGATTATCATTATAATGATATTGATCAATGCTGTATGGACAGTGCTCTACGATAGTGATCATCGGAAATAATGTTGTTGAAACAATCAGGCCATCTTTTTTTATTGAGATGTCTTCTGCTCTATTAATATATTCTGTATATGAAATTATATTCTGGAAATTATATTCTGGTGTAACTTAACATTTTGCTATTTCAGGAGCACGGTTTCTGCATTGCCCATTGCATCTGTACATGGTTCAATACTTGCTTTGGCAGCATGTGTATTATCAGTTCCTTATGATATTCCCAGGTGAGTTCAACTTCTGAACTGTAAAATCTTTCTAAAGATTCTATATTTGGAACTAGTTTATATTGAATTTGAATTGTTGTGGCTACAAGTTAAGGGTCAGCAGTACCCACCAAATTAAGATGTTTTGGTATATCCTTCTTTTGTAGTAACAATAACATTAGGAATTTAGATTTAACCTAAATGGATATCATTAGAATTTAGAAGTATCTGGTAGTTGAAGGAGGTTTATGTGTCCCTCTGGAAAGATAAATATGGGCATGATAAAAAAACTTCTGAATTATAAATTGACAACTTTTCCAAGATTTTGATATTTACGTCGTTTCCCAATATCTGTTCTAGTTTAATGGTTAATCTCGTTAATGATCCTTGAGGTAAAAAAATGAAATTAGTTAATATTTCATGAGAACCTTTCAAACTAGATGCGTGTATCAAGCAAAATATCCAAAATATGTGAGATTTTTTGACAAATTTTGTTTGAAGATTGGATTCTTATATTTTGTTGTCAGGGCCACACCAAAATCAAACAAACCAACAACCACAACAGCTTGTCCAATCATGGTTTTGGTTGTTTCTTGGATGGTTATGGTCTTAAGATTCTAATAATTGGAACTTTTGTTTGGTTTTTGATTTATAAGATATAAACCCAGTATGCCTTTACTGCAAACCGTTTAAAATTTAAATTTTTGATTTTTTTCAATCATGTTCTTTTTCTGTAATTTTTATTTCATTTATTTCATACTAATCTAGATAAGCTTAGGGTAGGATAGTTTTACTCTCACTTGGTTTTGGTAAAATCTGAAAGGTCTAAAAAGCTCTATCTTGAATAATATTAGCTCAAGACACATGCAATCTTTATTTTCACCTAATATGTACTTAAAACTGTTTCCATTTCTCCCGAGTACCATATTTTTGTTCTCTCTCTCTCTCTCTCTCTACATGTAAATTAGTAGGACTTTTGCTAATACATATAGTCTGTTCATATGTTTTCCAGTTGGTTGCCGGAGCATGTTACTCTGCTGGCCCGTTTTGTATCAGAGCCATCACCTCTGAAATCTACTGTTACGAAAGCCGTTGCTGAATTCCGTCGCACCCATGCAGACACCTGGAATGTACATAAAGATTCATTCACTGAAGAGCAACTAGAGGTGTACATCCATTACCATTATATTATCCCTTTTTATGTCAAATGGTTTTCTAATCGACAAGTTTATTATCATTTCTTGCAGGTCCTGGCTGATACATCTTCTTCATCTTCATATTTTGCTTGATTTATAGTGTGTTCCAAACAACCTCACTTCTCCAATGACAATAGAAAAGAATAACACTTTAAAGGTTATTTGTATTTATAAATCCTTAATGTTATAAATTTTATTATATTTATAATGTGTATTGGGTATATACTCACTATTTTCTAGATATAAATACGTTATTTTGTAATCTAGGAGTGGTTTGATACTTTATCTGGAATAAAGCCTTTTGCTCTTGCGACTCATTTCTGCATCTATTTATCATGTGAAATGACCTGCCCATTTCAAAGCTTGATATTATTCATGAGAAATCATATCAATGCCATTTCTATATCTGCGCATTAGGAAAAATGAAGTGCAAATACTATATATTGGCTATTGCTACAACAATTAGCCGATTTTGTAATAATGTCAATTTGAAACTTGACAAATTTATACGTAATGTTTCAACATTGTTGCAATAATGTTGTGACCTTTTAATCTAGGATATCTTATAGTTTATGTTTGGGCGATTTGATCGTGGAAACGGTTGTCCACTGGTGGCCCATATTGTATCGGTTGCAAGGAACTGACACTCAAACCATACTCGTCACACAGAAAGCTTTGCAGCTATCAGCCCTTGTACCGATCCAAGAAAGGCGAACACCATCACGATCAAGATAAGAGAGCTGTAGAGTCGAAGAACGAGAGACTTTGTTGTGAAAGGCCCTATATTTTTCTGCACCAAGTACATCTCCACCGGAAAGTATACAACCACAGGCCAAAACACAACTGATCCGGCTACTCCCACAACTTGGTTGAAGTAGGGAAACAGAATTGCAAAACCTGTGACGATTCCCACGTAAACGATTCGGAAACACAGCCTCGAAAGATTCAGCCTCAGAGATGGTATTTCTTTGACTTCACCATTCAAGAATTTACTGACGAACCATCCCTCAACACTTGCGTAGAGAGGCTGAGTGAACACCTGATAACATGTGTATGAAAGGAGAGAATGGAGCATCACTATCAAAGGAGAAAGACGAGACTACGAGCATGCAAGAGGAGTACCTGATACCCTCCTATAAGATGAACAACAACGCATGCATTAGCAAAGTCGATGAGCCAATATGGCTCATAGAATCCGAATCCAGTCAAGAGGTTTCCGGGAGTTGAATTCCCAAAAGCTGCATAACCGAGTCCTCCACAGGACAAGTAGAAGAAAGTTGTAATGCAGACTGCGATTACTGATGCCTTCTTCATGATGACCTTCTCGGGTGGACTCGACTTCAGGGTATCCTACAAATACAGTGAAACTTAGCTTTAACATGTTAGCTAGAGAATTGCCACTCTCTCATAGTTGTGTGTGAATTTCTGATCAAGAATTGCAAATTTTGAAGGTGAAAAGGTAAAAGTAAAAGTAATTAACTCCCTCACCATTATCTCTAAAAAGATAACAGAAAAAGGGAAAGCAAAGGCCATGTCTCCAAGAGCTTGAGCAATTGACCATGCTTTATCAGCGGAATTAGAAGCAGGAACTCCTCCAATGCCCCCTTTTATTTCTCCATTTTCTGTAAGTTGAGGTTAGGGGTCAGGAAATTCGAGCTACTGTGTATCTTGTTTCAGTTAGTTGTTCCAAATTAATCAATCGAGCACCTATAACTTTGGCCAGGCCAAGTGCTGATCCGATAGTAGCATAAGCAAATGACATGGTTGCCGCAATTGCAGAGAGCCACTTGATATTCCGGAAATCAGGTATCTGCGAAACTATTACTTGAATAATCCCAAATATGATGATATAATAAGTAGTTCCATATTCACAAGCAGCTTCATGGCCTTCACTATGGTAACAATTCGACATTTGAATTGCTCTGCATGATTCGAAAGGATCGTTGATTAAAAGCACAACACGTTCCAAGAAGGAGACAGCCGAGGACAGCAAGATATGTTATATGCATATATGACCTCTGAACACATGTTACCATATACAGATGCAGATGAGTTTAACTGATTCATTGTGCAGCATTGCTCTATATATATATTGTCCTCCTCAAAACCACATCTTCAATTCATTTTTTTCCCATAAAAGCTCGACCGTTTATAATTGCAATTTCCTCTTGATTAACTTGAGATATATAGGACTCAATTTACACATAATCACCAAAAAGTAGTTGAGTGAAGTCAGTTTGATTTTGTAAGGCTAGGAATATATATAAATAGCAAATGGCAATTGTAGAGTTAGTTAGACATATATATACCTCATGCTGATGGAGGCTGTTATTGTGTAGACAACTCCAACTTTGATGAAATTAATCTGTACAATAATTCCACACACCAACGCGCTCTTCTTCCCTGAGAATTACTATATCATGCATTTAGTCTAGATGGATGGTTGTATATAAATAGAAGAGAGAGAGAGAGAGAGAGAGAGAGAGAGGTTAAGGTAATAAGGTTGTGAGTGAATTGTGACCTAGGATGCTCCGAACAGCTTCCAAGTAGGAGGCATTTCTGCGGAGGCCGGAGTCGGCATCAACAAATTTGTAGCAATCGCAGAGAAGGAAGGCAGAAGTGAGAGTAACTGAAGCAAAAATGAACATGGTGAGTGGAGCAGCAATCCATCCAAGCTGAGACACGCTCCATGACAGCGACAGCACGCCGGAACCGATCACCGCCGTTATTATATGCGACAGTGCTGTCCATATCGTCCCTGCATCCATCACAATTCACAATTCACAAACTATAATTCTTCTGCCCAAATTTCAGAAATATATATATATATATATATATATATATATAGTCAATTTCCTATCTATCTTGCATTATGAGCGTCATATCGTATACTAATTAATAAACCACAAAGAAAATTGGAACAAATTTAAGTGGAATTGCAAGCTAAAAAGAGGGCTATTCTGTTTGCCATCCGAGGTTGTAATAGCAATTAAGCAGATAATTAAATTTAGTCGCCCTAAGTTAATCAAATCCATGATTTCTTCTTCCTAAAGCTTATATTGAATCTTAACAGTGGCAACATAACAAACAACAATAGAAAAGTTTAATTAATTGGAAGAAGAAGGAAAAGGAAAATTGGAACTCGCCTGTCTTGTGGTCATGCTTGATGACGGTATAAGATGAAGATGGAGAAGATGAAGAAGAAATGGAGTGGGAGTGGGATAAGAAATTGGAGAATTGATCATTCTCACCAATTTCCATTGGCATGACAAAGAACACAAGTAAGAAGAGAATCAACTGTGAAATTTCATGCGAAAGGAAGGAATGAATATCCAACCAGATTCAGACAAGTACGATGCACGTCATTTACAAATCTTATTAAAATATTTTTTTTAAAGAGAAAATGACACGTTTCTAAAATACTACTACACACTATCAATGCTGACGACAAACTCATAAAATATACTCCTTCTATCCACAATAAATTTGTCACATTGTGGATGACACGGGTTTTAATAATTTGTTGATTGATTGTATTGTGAGTGGAATAAGGGTCCCACTTTTATATAGTTTTAAATTGTGTTGTGAGTGAAAAAGTAAGTGAGGTGTGTGGGGTCTATTACTATAAATGGATGTGGCAAATTTTTTGTGGACGGACCAAAAAGAAAATTGTGTCAAATTTATCGTGGACGGAGGGAGTAATTGTGTGCATAATAAATCACATTATTTAACTTTTTTGGCAGAGTGAAGATTAGTCTAAGGGGTTTCAATTTTCAGTTTAAAATAATTTGTGTGCAATTTATGTAACTGTATAATTTATTAGATATATATTAAAATATTACTCCTTGGTTCCCATTCATGTAGTTTAACTAATATTTTATATTTCACAAAAAATTAAATATGCATCACATTTTTAGGGGACGAATGGAGTATATTATATCTTCAGTATGTAAGCAATGAGGTTTATGATTCAAACTCCACTGCTTCCCTTCTCCAAGTAAAAAAACGAAAAAAAAAAAATGTAAATAATTCATTACAACCTTACTTATATAAACATAGTCTTGTTTTACAAATTTTGGTTTCTCTATTATGCCCATATTATAATATTAATTTATGGATAATAGTGTAATATAGTATACTACTCCCTCTATCCCCGAAAATTGTGATTATTTTGTTATTTTTGGCCGTTCCTTATAATTGTGGTATTTCCATAAATGGAAATGACCCCACTATCTTTCTAATATTTTATGCCTCACAAAAAATTAAATATATAGCCTCTTTCCCCACTCAACAAACATTTACTTACATTTTCTTAAAAAGCGTGTCGCACTCTCTGCACCACAGTAATCCAGGATGGAGGGAGTATTATATTTGTAAAATATATAATATTTCATTCATAATTAGATTTGCTTGATTGAATTTTTGCCTATGTTATGCTCCTATTATATTATATTAATTTAAAGTTAATAGTGTAATATAATATATTATATTTATAAAATATACTCCCTCCGTTCCAGGTTAGTGTGGTTCAATTAATATTTTATACCTTACAACAAATCAAACTAGCTTGTAGCCCGTCGAAAATCGACGAGAATTCATTATTTAACTAAATTATTAGATGCAATATGATAAACAATTATAGAAAATTTTTTCAAAATCAATATCTTTAGTTTCTAATTAAATTCAAGAAAATCGTTGGTTTCTTTTGTTATTTAACCGAAAGTAGCATCCAATCACTCCAAGTCGTTGGTTGTGGTAAAGGATATCGATGAACTATTTGTCGTTATTCAAATACTCTCTCATCCGTCCCATATAAAGTGATACGTTTTTCATTTTGATGTGTCCCATATAAGATGACAATTGACACATACCGAAAATAGAAATAATTAGTAGTATCTCATATAAAGTTGTGGATCCTACAACTTTAACCACTTTATACTTTTCTCTTTAATACATGTGTCCAAAATTAATGTGTCACCTTATATGAGACAGAGAGAGTACATCTTAGCATGTATAAATAATTCAGTTGTATTATACAATTAGTGAAATCTATAAAAAAAATCCATGCGAAGTTCCTTGTTATTTAAGATTTTTGAAAAATGGAAATTGTAAATGAACCCAGTTAAAATTTTAATAAATAAGTAATTAAATATAAAATCCAACACATATTTTTTGTGTATTCCGTTTGTTTCAATTTTACGTCTCAAAATTATAATCTTCCATCTTTTATTGAAAAGAAATATTATAATAAAATATTTTTCTCTTAAAATAACATATTTTGAAATTAATTAAATTTTATTTTTTATTTAGAAAATCTTTAGTTTATATTATCAGTTCTTTCTCTCTATATATATTTTTAAATATTGATTGACGAAGAAGCTCATTAGAATTTATATATTCATACATGTCGCAAATAAATTTAAAAATTAATTTTACTATTCGTTCCTGTTTCAAACTTGTATAGTAATACTCGTTCATTATACAGACTCGTTTAAATTTATAAAACTATCTAAATTTTTAAATATAAGTTCATACAATAATTGATTATCTATCTTGATATTTATTGTTAGAAAATATAATAAAATTATTTAATTAGCAAACTTAATAATTGGCAGAATTAATTTTTCCAATAAAAATATAACTATTTATTTGGTCAACTCAATGATAATTGATCAAATTAAACCGGTGTTGCGAAATGAATTCTAAGTATTTATTTAGATTCTTGAATGGATGGAGTCCCATTGAAAAATGGTGTGGGAAAAATAAACAACATTATTCTAAATGAATGTGATTGTTTTAGAGTATAATATTATTTAAAATAAATATTTTCTAATCTCCTTTGAGTAGCAGCACTATTCTAAATAAATTAAGTTATTTTATATAAATAGCAATGTTTTGAGTTTATATTCACCTTTAAGTGATCAAATTAAATGAAATAGTTTGGAAATAGGATTTTGTATAGATAAATAAATGTAATTAATTAAGGAGAATCGGCCTAAGGTACCCCAATTCAAATCTTAAATTTTCAAATTGCAATTCATATTGAGCTAGACTTGGGAATTCTCCCAAATTGTATGTTTGGTGGTTACAATAATAAATAATATTTAATAATATATTACTAATATTAAGAATTATTTGGCCAATAGTCAGTTATTATATAGAAAATTATTTATTTGGTCAAAACGGTCAAAGTAGTTAAATTTTACAATAAAATTAAAATTATTTATTTGGTCAATTAATTGCGACATAGAAAAATACACATTGATTTTGATTTTTGAGTATTTATATAGATTTTCCAAGAGTGTAGCTTTATTACAATAATTATTATGTGTCTTAATATTTATTGTTAGAAAATATAATAAAATTATTTAATTGATAAACTTAATAATTGATCGAATTAAATCGACTATTTATTTATCTTGTAGTTGTATTTATATAATGATTATCAATATATGTTAATAAAATTTAAGGATGGAAATATAAGAATAATTTCAAGATTTAATCGCAGACTTTAATTTTATGGAACTCTATACCATATATATAGGTTATATAGAATATAAAATATGATAAATATTGATTTTAATTCAGGAAATTGGAGAATTTAGAAAAATAAGAATGGAGGGATTAGAGGGGTGCCACATAGGAGAGAGGGCCCCGAATCCGTTTTCCTTTATATAATAGATATGCACCACACTTTTGAGGGACGGAGGGATCCGGAGTAATATTTTATCAATAATTAAATTTGCTTGATTAAATTTCTTGTATATACTTAAATTAGAAATTTGCACATATTTTGCTCAACAAAGCACACACATCTTACTAGTACATATTAAATTAATTAATAATACCATGCACCCGAAATTTCTATAAAAAAGATAATTGTAGCACGGGCTCGTTAGGTTGGCAATGAAGTAATGTTATCTGGAAATATGATAATTCTTTTTTAGGGAAAATTGATAACTTTTATTCACGATCACAAATGCATGGGGCGAAGTTCATCCCAAACCAGAGAATTTTAGCTAACCTTTGAGCCACAACATTGATATAAACGTCGCATATATCCACATTTTTAACAAGAAGATGACAAGCAATTATATATTCCAAAGACAACTATTCAGAGATTGTTGAACTTTGATGAGCCCATATTTTGTGCTCATTTTGTGTATTGTTTATAGGTTAGATCGAGTCTTTTTCATATCTTTTTGGTCGTAGTCGTGTCTGGGAGGACACAATTTGCATTCAGGGTGTTCAGGGCAAAACAGGTGGAACTTTGGGTAAAACAGGCTGCATTACGCAAAAGAGGCACAAGTACAGATAAGAGGCAAACTGAGGCATACATTGAAGCTCTTGAGCGAAGGTGTTGTAGCCCAACTGAGTACCGTGCGGGATCCAGACCTATGTGGAATACTAAGGGCACAACCGTGCATACTTTGGGCAAAGGAAGACATGCTTTGGGCAAAGGACGGAGCGCGAGATTTATCCGGATCTGGAGATAAGGATGGAATTATTTCCTACCTTATCCAGAAGATATGTGCCAGATTTGTATCTTTGAAGATAAGGAAAGAGATCCCTATCAATTTCGATCTCTACAAGGAAGGTGGCTAACCCTAATTTCCATGGGCCGGACCGTCCACGAAGGCCGCGAAGCTCATCTATATAAGAAGGAGGGGTGCACGAAATTTGCAGCTTGATTATTCTGTTTCTATTTTGATTTTCGAGTGGTGTGAGGAAAAACAAGCCCTACGGGCAAACCTTTTTACTTTTTTGAGCATGTTTTGTTTGGCCGCTTTGGCCATAGCTTTCTGTTGGATACTTTAAGCAATTCATGTCAATTCCAAGTAATGTTTTCGTTTATCTCTTCTATTGTTATTGTTATTTCAATTATGTCTAGCTAAATCATCAAGGTCCTGGATAGGGTGAGATGATTTGAACATGAATGCTTAAATACTCGTGAGGTCTTCTCTGGGCGTATCAATCTGCATGCATATGTTCCCGAAACACTAGGTTTGATTCCAAAATGGTCTTGTCAAATTTGAGTAGTTAATAGGCCGTTAACAACTTGGATAAAATAAGATCTCTAATAATTTCGGACTAAATATTTAAATGCCCTCTTGCATCCGAAAGTATAACGAGTGTGGGCGAGTGGTCGTATGTCTTTGCGCATGCTTTTGGCCATATCGGGTCTGTCTAAATCGAAATGCTGTCTGGGCAAAGGTCCTGTCGAAACGCCATCGTAGGATAGTTGGGCAGATTAGATAATAGGTAATCGTCATAGACTTTACTTATTTTACACTGAAAGGATAGATTGGCTCTGGGCAGAGGAGCACGTGACCCCGTGACAATGGGGGCGACTTTGTTTAAGAGCTATAACCGATTGATGTGTGCATGTGGGGGAATTATTTAGACCTATGATCGAGCTTAAATTCATGTTTGATGATTCGAATCTTATCCGGGCTTTGCCCTTTATTATTTTACCAGATCTACTTTTAGTTTTCAGTATTATTTTATATAGCACTGTGCCCAGATCGAAGACTGTTCCGACCAAACACCTTTTTAGCGACACCGGTGACGAAGAGAAGGTTACAATCAACTCCCTTGGGTTCGACCCTATACTTGCCGCTTGCTAAGCCTGCTGTGGGCGTAGGAAATTACAAATTCATTTTGCGTGGCTAAACGACGGCCACGTCAAACTTCTGTCATATAAATATGCTTAGAATTTTGTTTATTACAAAATTAACCTAATATAAAAAATCAACTATTCAGAGATTCATAATTCAAAGCAATCAAATGAAATTCAAAATACAATAGCACTTTCTTTTTTGCTATACAAATAGCACTCATGGTTACTCTCATATTAGTTAATGAACTTTGGGCAAATAAGTGTAATTCAATTCTCCCAATTAAGTATGAAATTGCTTGCACAATTTAGCTCAAGCAAAATTTAGCTTTAGATGGTTGAGATTCTCTCAAAAATAAATCTGTTTTTTGTTTTAATGTCAATTGTCAAATCCTATTAGTATAATGGACCAGAGTTGCTAGCTAAAACGAGCAGCCAAGATTCCTTGAATGGATCCAGCAAAAATATACATATTTACCAAAAAGCAAATTACACTAAAACTTCTAAGAGTTGTCCACATTTTGGACCAAGGAGTGATGTTATTCTGCCTAAGCAACATTTCCACAGGAAAATATATGGACAAGGGCCAAAAATTGATGGTTCCTAGCACTCCCAATACCTGGTTGAAGTAAGGAAAAATCATGGCTACTCCCGTCGTCGATGCAACGTACGTCGTTCGGAAGATTAGTCTCTGCAGATTTATACTCAAAGATGGCAGTAATGGGAGCTTGACAGTATAGTTTGTGATGAGAAATGAGCTTCTTGGAAACTGATCTGCCATCCATTTATCCACCATTGCAAACAATGGTTGAGAATACACCTGATATCCTCCGATTAAGTGGAGAACTACGCAGGCATTGGCAAAGTCGATCAGCCAGTGGGGCCCGAAGTCCCCGAACCCCGTCAGGAGATCCCCAGGTGTCTCATCTCCAAAGGCTGCATAGCCAAGCCCTCCACAGCTCAGATAAAAGAATGTTGTGATACAGATTGAAACAACTGATGCCTTCTTCATGGTCTCTCTCTCTGATGGAGGGGATTTCAGAGTATCCTTGTAACATTTTTTGCAAGTTTTAGTCATTTTACACATGAATTTTTGTTTTTTAATGTTAAAGATAGGTACCTGTATTTCAAGTACGATCATGGTGTATGGATAGGCAAAGGCAACATCGCCAACTGCTTGAGAAACTCGCCAAACTTTCTGCATTGCAGTGGACGTCGAAACTCCACCTACACTACCTTGGATCACCTTATTTCCTGACATATATAATGTAATCTGTTTTTGGTCTCAGAAGTTTCTGGTGGCTCGCAAATATTGGCTACTATGGTATAAGACACTCAACATATCAAGAACTACCTATGACTTTGGCTGCTCCAAGCCCCAATCCGATTGAGGAATACGTAAAAGACATGATTGCAGCAGCTATAGAAACCCACTCCATACTATGGAAATCAGGAATCTGTGACATGAAGATTTGAACTACTCCAAATAACAGCATGTACCTTGCATTTCCTGATTCACAAGGTCCATCATATCCATTCTCCTTGTCACAGTTTGATCTCTGTATAGCTCTGTACATCATAAATGGGGAGATTAAGAGTTGGAAATACATTATCCAGACATCTATAACATGTGTTGAATAGATAATTGTGTTAGGTGGGGAACTTCACTTTCCATATCTATATCTTCAACATTTGAGCTCAATTTGGGGTTCATATTTTAACAGCCTTTCTGGTTCAATTTCAATTGAGGATGCAAATAAACATATAAAACACATATTGCAAGTATATGGTAATTCAGTCAAAGATAATATCAGTAATGAAGGCAAATGCAGTTTATCTGGTAACGGAAAGAACAACACAACACCTCAAGCAGATAGCAGTTGTAATAGTATACGCAATTCCTGTTCCATATAGATTCATCTGTATTAGCAGTCCACATATCCGAGCATTCGTCTTTCCTGTAATACAAATACTGTCATCATCTTATACACTCATACGGTTCAATAAGTATAACAACTTGAGCTCAACTCATAATCATGCACACAAAACATTAACTCGAAGAACACAGCCTAAGCTTCGGACAAGTGATTTTCAACCAAATAATGTGGCTGCCTTTGATGTAACAAAGCAGTTCTTATACCAACTCCTGATTTTACATTATTATTGTTAACTACATATAACTCTTTTGAGTTGCATTCTTCTCCCTCTTTACATCAATCATGATTTCAGAAGACCGGGAAATAGGTATTGCAGCAGATAAAGTTGTTCCTTTTTGTATTGTCCTTTATTTTTTCCTTCAACTCGATCTGAAATTCTCATAATCCCCCAATTTTAAACATATCAAAAATCTTTTGTATTCACAAAATATAAGCTGAGAGACCAGACCGTTCCTTCCGCGACTTAATCCTCTAATTATGACAGCAATTAATCAAAGCAATTCTGAGATTTCGAAAAGAAATACCTAAATTACATTGAACAGCAGCAATATAAGATGTGTTCCTGATAGGGCCGTAGTCAGGATCGGGAGATCTGTAGCAGTTGCAGATGAGGAAGGAAGAAAATAAGGTAAGGGCGGCGAAGAGCAGCATTAAAAGAGGGCCCCAAATCCAGCCCAACTGCGCCATGCTCCATGCCAGAGACAGAACGCCGGACCCTATCACTCCGGTGATGATATGCGCCGCCGCGGTCCATGTATTCCCTTCACAATACCAACTTAATTTTCATGAATGCAATAAAAAAAAATCGGAATGAGGAGAGAACAAAGAGCATTGCGATGAAGAGATGGCAAAAAAAAACCAGTTCTTTTTGCGGAAGAGTTGACTGTTTCGTCGGATTGGAAGAAGTCGTCATCCACAGGCGGCGATGGCGCTCCTAGTTGCAGTAAGGGGATTGGCTCTTCGTTCTTTTCATGATCTGTTGCTACCATCATTTTCCGGATTGGATTCACAAAAGTTTGTTAGAATTCAACTGAGGTAAGTCAAACATATTGGCGCTCGATTCGGGCGGAGCTGCTTCTCTTTCTCTCTCTTGATAGTTTAGTTTGAGCCACGCTGGGAAGTTCCAAGGTGGCCCAAATGTAATGAATGGACGCATTGATCGTCCATGTCAACCCCTTTATTTTTCATAAATAAATCATTATTTGAATATTTTAATTTTCAAAAATCTTAACCATTCTAGTTAACTTAATCATGTGGATCCAAATTGATCAAAAAGTAAAAAAAAGTGCCGGTTAGTGCAATAATGATCAAAAGATTCTGCAAATCTTTTATGGGAACCACACTTCCATGGCCAAATTTTATAATTCACTGAAAATCCATTATATTGTATTGATATCGATTGAATTTTACAATGGCATCGATCTTGTTGGCTCGTACACTCGACGATCTATCTACTAGTACCAATGGCCGGTTTGTTTATAAAGATTTCTAATTTATATTGACACAGTCATTGTTATAGTATATATAACCTTTAGTCTGTGAAACGGATTATTTTTGTTCAGTTCCATATTTTTTCTTCATTTTTTCTAGGGTGATAAACGGCACCGGTAAGTCGATTTCTATCTAACCGTCCCGCTTACCTCCTGTTAGCGGCGCACCAACAACGGTTGCCAGTGGATAGCGGGTTGGTAGACGGTGGCAGAATTTTGGGCAAAATAAATATTTACTTACTTTTAAGTCTTTAATTCTAGCCCTTAACCTTTCTCTCTCTCTCTCTAAATCTGAAGTCTGCTGCCCCGACTTGAGCTGTGGCAGAGTTGTCTCCCGTCAGTTATCGCTTCGGCTGCGCCCATCACCCGTTGTCGCTGTCCGCCGATCCTGCCGCCCTAGGTAAGTTATCTTTATTCTTCTCCCTTCTCTCAATAGTGAATAGTCTACTATTGAAAACATGAATTTAAATTAGGATTAGAATTTAGACCAATTGAAAATTTCAAATTAGGGAAGGGTTATTGTTTGGCGTTTGGAAAATGTTGATTAATTGGGCAGAAGTTATCTGAAAAATTAGGGTAGTAAATTGTGATGAATTAATAATTATGGATGGCTAGTTTGTTTTGGTGTGTTTGTTGGCTTCATTATAGAGTTTTAGAATTATGTTTTGTTGTGATTCATAGGTTACAGATTGAATATCATCATTTCCCACACCTACATTTTTCAACCCCTGATCCGGTTAGTTCTTCTTGATCACCATGGTTGACATGATACCTTAATGTAGTTGAGCAAAATCTTGAGCCAAGAGATTAGAGAAACTTCTCGATACGCCTACAAGAATCTACTACAAGTATGAAGGTGGAAGCCTGCTGGTTTGCATAAACCAAACAAGGTTGTTCCACAGGTTTTGTGTAATGCACATGAAGGTGTGAAGAAAGTTGTTACTGAAACTGGTGACGGCCAATGAGAGAGCTCGTTGGCTTTCGCCTGCAACTTTTTTGGTCTTAACTTTGAAGTAATGAACTTCCGTTTTTGTGCCAATTGTTTGTTTGATACTTGTTTATACTAGTACTTTAAAATTTGTGATGGATAGTGATATTGGTTGTTGATAAGTTTTTAGTGTTTTGATATTCTTCACAAGTGTGGATTTATGTTTGTTTTGGGCTTGAAGGTAGGGCAAGTACGCACTTCTTATGATCGAAAATTGTATTCTATTTTTTGTGTAGGGCAAGTACGCACTTCTTATGATCGAAAATTGTATTCTATTTTTTGTGTAGGGCAAGTACGCACTTCTTATGATCGAAAATTGTATTCTATTTTTTGTGTCAATTGTTAGTTTGGTAGTTGGTTATTCTAGACATCTAGTAGAGGGCGTCTTAGATTGACAATACATATGATTGATTATTTATAGGATTAGATGATAATGTATGTGGTGGATTAATTTATTTTTTTGTGTACAATTTTAAGTTGTCGTAAATTCGTAATGGTGGGTTCTGACCATGTTGCAAGCTTTGATTGTTTGATATTCTTGCTAATTTCTAAATGTGGATATATGATTGTTTTGGGGCTGTAGGTATGGCTAATATGCGCTTCTTATGATCAGAAGCCATATCGCATACTGATGATGCAAACGTGGCGGGCGAAGATGCACCCTTCGCCTTCTAGTGTGACTGAGGCTGGCCGGAGACTACTTGAGAAAGACCGTGGATGTTACTACTTCAAATGCCGATACAAAGTATTGCCTAGGGAGTGTTCTCAACCATGTTCTGCTGCATCAAACTGTTATCGGTGATGAATGTGCATAAAACAAATGGAGGCTATACGCTAGACTCCTGATGTGATCATCAGATGTAATAGCGGTGGTTCCAATTTTGGGACTTGTTTCCCCATTTATCCGAGAGAAAGTGGTCATATAAATCCAATTATCCGAGCAGTTGAGCCAGCCCCGTGCCCTTCGCTCATCAAATGGGCATATGCTTACGATAAAAGTGGAGATGACAACGATATTGATGAAGTGCATTTGTTATTGGTTCATCATATTATCAATTTTAAGCTATTGTTGTTTAATAAAAATTCTCCCTTATCGAGACTAGTTAGTGGTTTGTAAGCATTGACATGCTTTGTTCAAAATTACGCTAAACTGTTTAATTAAAATTTGCTTCAGCAACTTGCAATGTTAGTTCGTTTGAGAATTGTAATTTTTCATTTTAATATATTAAAAGTAATATATATGTGTTATTATATCAAGTCTTCTCTCGATTATGTAACTGAGTCTTTATATATTTGAGTAGAGTGTGTTCAAATAGTATTTAATTATTTTGACATACCCTTATCAAGAAACACGTAGTTTTGTTTCAATTTAGGCGACGTGTCGTAACTAACCATGCAATTGTGTACTTGTGTCTCAAGAAATGTTTCTTCAATCCAGAATCACTTTGAAGTTATGAACCTTTCACTCGAGATCTAAGGATTCAGACTCAAGAAATTTAGATTGTTTAACTTGACCTCTAATTATAATTAACTAAGGCACAATTAAAATCAATTATAATTGGCCATTGTAAATTTGTCATTTTTTAATTGGGGCCATCACCTTCTAGGTAGTTAGCAACCATTTATACCGGCCGATGGTCATTATCATCCCATTTACATTGGCTCATACATCTTTTAATTATTTTGACATACATTAATTAGGAAACACGTAATTATGTTTTAATTTAGGCGACACGTTGTACCTAACCATGCAATTGTGTACTTGCGTCTCATGAAGTACTTCTTCAATCAATAATCACTTTGAAGTTATGAACCTTTCACTCGAGATATAGGGATTCGGTCTCAAGATATTTAGATTGTTTAACTCGACCTCTAATTATAATTAACTGGGCACAATTAGAGGCAATTATAATTGGCCGTTGTAATTTTGTCATTTTGTACCATCACCACCGAGGTAGTTAACAACCATTTACACCGGCCGATGGTCATTAACATCCCATTTACATTGGCGTGTGCATATTTTAATTATTTTGACATACACTAATCAGAAAACACGTAATTCTGTTTTAATTTAGGCGATACGTTGTACCTAACCATGCAATTGTGTACTTGCGTCTCATGAAGTACTTCTTCAATCAAGAATCACTTTGAAGTTATGAACCTTTCACTCGAGATCTAGGGATTCGGTCTCAAGATATTTAGATTGTTTAACTCGACCTCTAATTATAATTAACTGGGCACAATTACAGGCAATTATAATGGACCGTTGTAATTTTATCATTTTTTAATTGGGGCAATCACCTCCTAGGTAGTTAACAACCATTTACACCGGCCGATGGTCATTAACATCCCATTTACATTGGCGCGTGCATATTTTAATTATTTTGACATACACTAATCAGGAAACACATAATTCTGTTTTAATTTAGGCGACACATTGTACCTAACCATGCAATTGTGTACTTGCGTCTCATGATGTACTTCTTCAATCAAGAATCACTTTGAAGTTATGAACCTTTCATTCGAGATCTAGGGATTTCGTCTCAAGATATTTAGATTGTTTAACTCGACCTCTATTTATAATTAACTGGGCACAATTAGAGACAATTATAATTGGCCGTTGTAATTTTGTCATTTTTTAATTGGGACCGTCACCTCCTAGGTAGTCAGCAAGCATTTACACAAGCCGATGGTCATTATCATCCCATTTACATTGGCCTGTGCAACTTTTAATTATTTTGATATTCACTAATCAGGAAACACATAATTCTGTTTTAATTTAGGCGACACGTTGTACCTAACCATGCAATTGTGTACTTACATCTCAAGAAGTACTTCTTCAATCAAGAATCACTTTGAAATTATAAACTTTTCACTCGAGATCTAGGGATTCCGTCTCAAGACATTTAGATTTGTTTAACTCGACCTCTAATTATAATTAACTGGTTCACAATGAGAGGCAATTATAATTGGTCGTTGCAATTTTGTCATTTTTTAATTGGGGCCATCAACTCCTAGGTAGTTAGCAACCATTAACACCGGCCGATGGTCATTATCATCTCATTTACATTGGCCCGTGCATCTTTTAATTATTTTGACATCTACTAATCAGGAAACACATAATTCTGTTTTAATTTAAGCGACACGTTGTAACTAACCATGCAATTGTGTACTTGCATCTCAAGAAGTACTTTTTCAATCAAGAATCACTTTGAAGTTATAAACCTTTCACTCGAGATCTAGGGATTCGGTCTCAAGACATTTAGATTGTTTAACTCGACCTCTAATTATAATTAACTGGACACAATTAGAGGCAATTATAATTGGCCGTTGTAATTTTGTCATATTTTAATTGGGACCATCACCACCTAGGTAGTTAACAACCATTTATACTGGCCGATGGTCATTAACATCCCATTTACATTGGCGCGTGCATATTTTAATAATTTTGACATACACTAATCAGTAAACACGAAATTTTGTTTTAATTTAGGGGAAACATTGTACCTAACCATGCAATTGTGTACTTGCGTCTCATGAAGTACTTCTTCAATCAAGAATCACTTTGAAGTTATGAACCTTTCACTCGAGATCTAGGGATTCGGTCTCAAGATATTTAGATTGTTTAACTCGACCACTAATTATAACTAATTGGGCATAATTAGAGGCAATTATAATGGACCGTTGTAATTTTATTATTTTTTAATTGGGGCCATCACCTCCTATCTAGGTAGTTAACAACCATTTACACCGGCCGATGGTCATTAACATCCCATTTACATTGGCGCGCGCATATTTTAATTATTTTGACATACACTAATCAAGAAACACGTAATTCTGTTTTAATTTAGGCGACACATTGTACCTAACCATGCAATTATGTACTTGCGTCTCATAAAGTACTTCTTCAATCAAGAATCACTTTGAAGTTATGAACCTTTCATTCGAAATCTAGGGATTCGGTCTCAAGACATTTAGATTGTTTAACTCGACCTCTAATTATAATTAACTTGGGCACAATTAGAGGTAATTATAATTTGCCGTTGTAATTTTGTCATTTTTAAATTGGGGCCATCACCTCCTAGGTAGTTAACAACCATTTACATCGGCCGATGGTCATTAACATCCCATTTATATTGGCGCGTGCATCTTTTAATTATTTTGATATCCACTAATCAGGAAACACATAATTCTGTTTTAATTTAGGCGACACGTTATACCTAACCATGCAATTGTGTACTTACATCTCAAGAAGTACTTCTTCAATCAAGAGTCACTTTGAAATTATAAACTTTTCACTCGAGATCTAGGGATTCTGTCTCAAGACATTTAGATTTGTTTAACTCGACCTCTGATTATAATTAACTGGGGCACATTTAGAGGCAATTATAATTGGCCGTTGCAATTTTATCATTTTTTAATTGGGGCCATCAACTCCTAGGTAGTTAGCAACCATTTACACCGGCCGATGGTCATTATCATCTCATTTACATTGGCCCGTGCATCTTTTAATTATTTTGACATCTACTAATCAGGAAACACATAATTCTATTTTAATTTAGGCGACACGTTGTAACTAACCATGCAATTGTGTACTTGCATCTCAAGAAGTACTTCTTCAATCAAAAATCACTTTGAAGTTATAAACCTTTCACTCGAGATCTAGGGATTCGGTCTCAAGACATTTAGATTGTTTAACTCGACCTCTAATTATAATTAACTGGGCACAATTAGAGGCAATTATAATTGGTCGTTGTAATTTTATCATATTTTAATTGGGACCATCACCACCTAGGTAGTTAACAACCATTTACACTGGACGATGGTCATTAACATCCCATTTACATTGGCGCGTGCTTATTTAATAATTTTGACATACACTAATCAGTAAACTCGAAATTTTGTTTTAATTTAGGGGACACGTTGTACCTAACCATGCAATTGTGTACTTGCGTCTCATGAAGTACTTCTTCAATCTAAAATCACTTTGAAGTTATGAACCTTTCACTCGAGATCTAGGGATTCGGTCTCAAGATATTTAGATTGTTTAACTCGACCTCTAATTATAACTAACTGGGCACAATTAGAGGCAATTATAATTGGCCGTTGTAATTTTATCATTTTTTAATTGGGGCCATCACCATCTAGGTAGTTAACAACCATTTACACCGGTCGATGGTCATTAACATCCCATTTACATTGGCGCGTGCATATTTTAATTATTTTCACATACATTAATTAGGAAACACGTAGTTCTATTTTAATTTAGGCGACACGTTGTACCTAACCAAGCAATTGTGTACTTGCATCTCAAGAAGTACTTTTTCAATCAAGAAGTACTTCTTCAATCAAGAATTACTTTGAAGTTATAAACCTTCCACTCGAAATCTAGGGATTTGATCTCAAGACATTTAGATTGTTTAACTCGACCTCTAATTATAATTAACTTGGGCACAATTAGAGGTAATTATAATTGGCCGTTGTAATTTTGTCATTTTTTAATTGGGGCCATCACCTCCTAGGTAGTTAACAACCATTTACATCGGCCGATGGTCATTAACATCCCATTTATATTGGCGCGTGCATATTTTAATTTTTTTCACATACATTAATTAGGAAACACGTAGTTCTGTTTTAATTTAGGCGACACATTGTACCTAACCAAGCAATTGTGTACTTGCATCTCAAGAAGTACTTCTTCAATCAGGAATTACTTTGAAGTTATAAACCTTCCACTCGAAATCTAGGGATTCAGTCTCAAGACATTTAGATTGTTTAACTTGACCTCTAATTATAATTAACTTGGGCACAATTAGAGGTAATTATAATTGGCCGTTGTAATTTTGTCATTTTTTAATTGGGGCCATTACCTCCTAGGTAGTTAACAACCATTTACATCGGCCGATGGTCATTAACATCCCATTTATATTGGCGCGTGCATATTTTAATTATTTTCACATGCACTAATCAGGAAACACGTAATTCTGTTTTAATTTAGGCGACATGTTGTACCTAACCATGCAATTGTGTACTTACATCTCAAGAAGTACTTCTTCAATCAAGAATCACTTTGAAATTATAAACTTTTCACTCGAGATCTAGGGATTCCGTCTCAAGACATTTAGATTTGTTTAACTCGACCTCTAATTATAATTAACTGGGGCACAATTAGAGGCAATTATAATTGGTCGTTGCAATTTTGTCATTTTTTAATTGGGGCCATCACCTCCTAGGTAGTTAACAACCATTTACACCGGCCGATGGTCATTAACATCCCATTTACATTGGCACGTGCATATTTTAATTATTTTCACATACACTAATCAGGAAACACGTAATTCTGTTTTAATTTAGGCGACACGTACCTAACCAAGCAATTGTGTACTTGCATCTCAAGAAGTACTTCTTCAATCAAGAATCACTTTGAAATTATAAACTTTTCACTCGAGATCTAGGGATTCCGTCTCAACATATTTAGATTTGTTTAACTCGACCTCTAATTATAATTAACTGGGGCACAATTAGAGGCAATTATAATTGGCCGTTGCAATTTTGTCATTTTTTTAATTGGGGCCATCACCTCCTAGGTTGTTAGCAAGTATTTACACCGGCCGATGGTCATTATAATCCCATTTACATTGGCCCATGCATCTTTTAATTATTTTGACATACACTAATCAAGAAACACGTAATTCTATTTTAATTTAGGAGACACGTTGTAACTACCCATACAATTCTCTCTTAAAAAAATTTAGTTCATCTGACGTATGTATGAACCATATAGGTAGTGAATGTAAATTCTCCTCCTTATCGAGACTAGTAATGGTTTGCAAGCATTGATATGTTTGGTTCAAACTCATGCTAAAAACTGTTGATTATAATTTGCTCAAGGAACTTGCAATGTTAGTGTGTTTGATAATTGTAATTTTGCATTATAATAACTTAAAAGTCATAGTATTTCATGATTTTTGATGGCAAACAAAATAGTGCGTCGATGTGTCGTTTTAAGTAGGGATGTCAATCGGGCCAACCCTTTCGGTTTCGGGTTAACCCTATCGGGTTATCGGGCTATTCGGTCCGGGTTAAATCGGGTTGATTTTTTTTTTGGTTGAAAAAACTCAACCCTAACCCTAACCCTAACCCTTCGATTTTCGGGCTGGCCCGTCGGGTCACAAAGTTTGTAAATAAAAATTAAAATGTATATATTTTCTTGACTATTCAATATTTATCGCAAAAAACTACACACACAAAAATTTAAAAGTAACAAAACAAGAATACGAGTGGCCCAAAAAATAAAACCTTGATTAAATCCAAAAAATAGCATCCAACAAAATAAATCTAGTAGCACTACACGACATGAAAAAATAACAATAATATTTGATGGTCCCGAGACGGATACCTTGGTGTAGAGGGGGTGAATACACCAAGGTTTGAAAAACTTTTCCAATTAAAACTCTTTTGAGTGAGCTGGCTGTGTTCGATCCAGCTGGAAGGGCAGCTTGATCGACACAGCTGGCTGTGTGCGGAATGTGGTGGGTTTTTGGAAAGTCCGTCTGTTGCTTCAAATATATTGCAAAGCTTAGTTTCTCTTTTGTGTTAATCAGTTTATGCAGCTTGAATGAATGCTTACTAAGGGTTAGCTGGATGCATAAATAAACATGAAAGAACAAAGCAACTTAACGTGGTTCGGAGAAACTACTCCTACGTCCACGACCAGAAACCTCTGGTAATCCACTAAGGATACCACTGACTTTTCGCGCAGTCAGCAAGCGTTGCAGCTTGGTTCTTCAAGCTGGATACAAGTTTACGCGTACTGTATCGAAACGTAACCAGACTGTTTACGGGCACAGCTGAAGCCTAACCTGTAGTTTACGGGTACTACAGAACCAACACTCGAATTACGCGCTTCGAGCAGGAGTACCTTTACCTAACCTTTTCTGGGTTTGGGTTTGGGGGTTTTCCAACTATGAACGAGTTCTTACAATTAAGAACAAAGAGTATGATGAACTCGTTCAATTCTAGGCTTAAGATGGAAAGGATTATATGCCTAGATACTAGTGGGAGAGAGCTTCAGCAGCCTGAGAATAAATAATAACTTATAAGAATGAAGGCTGCTGGATCTTTGAAGCTTTTCTGAGAGATCTCTTGATCTTTGGTTAGACTTCCTTCAATGAAGTATGTTGATCTCTCTTGAATATATTCTCTCGTCACACCTTTTTTTCTGATGATGAAGAAGACTTCTATATATAGGGAGAGATTAGAACTAGCCGTTGGAAAGAGCCGTTCTGAATCTTTACCTAACTTCTGACAGGATTGACTTGTCTTCTTCCTTGATTTCCTCGTAAAGCAATCCTAGGTTTGACTTCTAGGTGCTGAGGTGTCGAGTTCCTGATGGTCCAGATCAGATCTGACTTTATCTCAAGTTCACTTCGACTCTGCTGTGCTGGTGACTCTTTGCTGTCTTGAACTCTGCTGGATCATTGACGCTGAGCTGAGTCTTGAACTCTGCTGGGTCTTGACGTAGAGCTGAGTTGTCATACGAGCTGGGTCTTTCCTACAGCTGTGTTTGGAAGAACTTGATCGTCTTGAATCTGGATAACGTTGCTTATCACTCGACTTGGCTTACCCTGCTGTGTACTCAGCTGGGTCTTCTACTGTCTTCAGCGATTCCACCTGAACTTAGAAACTCTATAAGCTCAAACAGGTGAGCTGGAAAAACGCTTGGGTTTGAGCAAACATCTACTCGGTTGGGGTCAGCTGGGTTTTGGTATCACTTCAAAACTCTATTAATTTTCCCAACAATTTCCCCCTTTTTGATGATGCCAAAACCCCAAGTTGGAAAAACAAAAAATTGCTTCCCCCTTAACAGGAAACGGGGATTCAACGAATTAATCATTCACAGCAGGTAAACAAATTCAGAGCCTGGACAAAGAGAGATTGTCTTCAGGTTGATTTTGATAAAATGAACTTTTCATTAATAGGAAGAATTTTTACAAGTATCTAAATACAAAAGTTCAAAAATAAAATTCCCAGTTGGCTGGGTCTTCGCCTTCTTGCTTCCTTTGTTCATCAATCTGATGGTCAGTCTTTAGACCATATCTATTGAAGATGAACTCTTCCAGCTCCTTCCATTCAGCTTGATTCTTTGATTTTGAAATTCCTCTTTCACCAGCCCAATGATTAATTTCTTTGATGATTTGGGCCTTGTCAGGAAGGTTCGTTCCAGCTAGAAATGGAGGCTTTAGCTGTTTGACTTTTGGAGCCTTCAGCTGGATGTTGTTACTCTTGGCATAGAGGGCAATTGATCTTGCCATCATTGGATCTGTCTCATGAAGTTCGAGGAAATAGTCCTGGAAAGCAGCTTCTGGATCCATGCCTTTGAACTGATTCAAGTAGTAGAATTCTTTGATGAATTCTGATTTGCATCTTTCCCAGTTTTCATTTATATCATCTGGGTTCTTCTTGTCAGCTGAGGCTGCTTGTATTTGTTTCTTCTTGGCTTGCCGTAGCTCTGCCTTTTCTTCTTCTGCTTTTTCTCAGCAGGCTTGAGCGATTCAGCTTTCTTCTTAATGATCTTATCCAGCTCTTGCATTTCTTTTCTTTGCTCGTTGTGGAAGTTACACAGCCAGTGATAGTCTTTGTATTCTTCAGGCTTGTGTCCACATGCTTTGGCAAGAGCAACCATTTTCTCTCTCCACGTCTCTTTGACTGCTTTGGCTGGAGCAGATGGCTCTGTCTCTTCTTCATCCAGCTCTTTGGCAAAATTGTCGATTTCCCTCTGAATTTGCTGCACAGGTTCCCCCTTAGCTGCAGCTTCCCTCTCACTTGTTTTTCCAGCTTTATTCGGATCTTCCCCCTTTTTGGCATTATCAACAAGGGAGGCAGAGAGGTTGGCAACTGTTGCGCTGAGCTTGGAGAGAATACCTTCAACATCAGCGATCTTGACTGAGTTGTCAGCTGTGACGAGATTCAGCTGGGCATTGCTGCTGCTTCCAGCTCTGAACTGAGCATCCAGATCTTTATATAAGTTGAAGAGTTGGCGGATGTCAGCGCTGTTGGAGAGAGTGGTCTTTTTGAGAGCTTCCAGCTGGCTTGAAAGATTTGCAATGTCGTCAACCAGTGGAGCTTGAAGGTTTGAGATGATCTCAGGGACTCTCTTCTCTAGATGAATTGACTGATCAATTTGATGAGAAACAAGAGATTGCCTGAGATCTTGACTGGTGCTTTCCTGGAGATTCAGAGCGAATTTGTGAACGTCGTCAATGGACAGTCCATTGCTATGGACTTGCGACTCTATAGCTGTGATGCGCAGAAGGGTATCAACATTTGATTTGAGTCTATCCTGAAAAAGGATTTCCTCGACTTGTTTGGCAATCTCGTCCTTCATTGCATCAGAGAGCTCAACAGGATCCGTCTGGGTTCCGGATTCGGCTTGGCTGGGTTTTACTACCTCGATCTCGACCAGTGAGCGAGTGTCATCGGCAATTAGACTCGTAGGGCGAGCATACGGTTCGGTTGATGCAACTGGTTCTTCAATGATCATTACCTCAATGTTTCATCGTACGCCTTCCTTGGTAATCTCAGCTGAGACTTCTTTAGAATTGTCAGCTCCAGAATGTGTCTCCCATCCCGCTGCTATAAGAAGCTTGTTGGCAGATTCCCAGACTTCAGCTGGGTGCGGCTTGGGGTATTGCTGAGACACTTCTATAATTCCTCTGATGAGATCATTCTGGTGTAAGTATGCATCCTCCAGGCTTCCAAAACCAAAAGTGTGCTGGAGGCGTGCTTCATCGGTCTTCCATTTCTCAAAGGAGAAAGTCTCTATCAGCTGCTCATTCTGGTACCAAGTTGCCATCTTGGTGGCCAGATAGAACTTGAGATCTCCAACTTTAACGAGGGCAATGGGCAGGTGCGCCAGAATCGGATGCTGAGTTAGAACACTCTTGATCCCTGCAATGCGCAAGTCCTCGTACATGGCTTCTATAAAGGCTGAGCCAGTAGAGTTGAGTGAAGGAGAGGCAGAAGAATCACTCTCCTCTGATTCTGTGGAGATTTGAGGAGCAGGTTCAAAAGGGTTCACAATTGGCTGTGAAGAAGTATCAGCCAACTGCGTGGGAATTTGAGCTTTGGGTGATGGTTGTTTTGGGGGTGAGCTGGGATTCGTGGAAGAGGGTTCAGCATGGGTGTCGGTCGTGAAGGAGCTTCAGCCAGTTGAATATCTTCCTGCTCTCTTGCAGGAGATGGCTCTTTGGTTGGAGAGCTGGGTGGAGGGGAAGGCTGTTTCGGCGGAGAGCTGTGAGGAGGTGAGGGCTGGGGTGAGCTTCTTGGATTATCCAGCTCGTCCTCTGAGCTGGATGACAATCCATCATTCAATCCCATCTCGGCCAGGATGTTTGATCCGTATTGATCGAAGGCCGACACTGGCTGTGGGGAGAGAATCACCATAGCTTGACTTGGAATGACAGCTGTTTTCTTTTTCTTCTCAGCTGGACCTCCAGCTGGTTTAGGGTCAGCTGCCTTCCTCTTTCTTTGTTTCTTCTCAGCTGGAACTTCTGTCTCTGTTCCTTCCAGCTGCTTCTTGTCTTTACTCACAGCAGGCTGCTTCTTCAGAAGATCATTGGCTTGATTTATTCTTTGGAAAAGAATCTTCGTTTCTGGAAACGGTTCTGAATCAGCCCACTTTACTGTGTGCCCTTTCACTGCTTGCTCTATTAAGAAAGAAATTTTGGAGCAGAGATACAGTGGCTCTGAAGCTGAAAACGTCGTCCTGGTGGAGTTGAACTTTATCTTCTCTGACTCCTTGACCAGTCGGTTGAGTAGGAAATCAAACCAGTTGACGTTTGCGCCTTTGATCATGGCAATCATCGGCTTGAGTTTTGGAATGCTGATCTCTCCTTGAGATCCAGCTATCCCTAAGATGCATTTTTGTGTAATATCCAGCAGCAGCCTGTACTTTGGCTTGAGCAGGAGCTTTGACATGCTTGCTCTGTACGGCTCTGGGGAGATAAGCATCTAATTATGAGGAATTCATCCACTTCTTCACGGCTGTAATCATCTGGGATGAATCCTCCTTCTCTGGGAAGGTTGAACACCTTTCGTAGCATCTTATTGAGTTTGATGGTGAACGTAGCTGTATCAAACTTTCCGTCTTCGCCTTTGACACTCATGTCAAATGAAGATGAGTAGAAGCCGTCTTCGTCAATAATGTTGAGGTAGAAAAGTGCGGCATCTCTCTTTAGCAAAAGCTTGGGCATGGAGGTTGCCCACAGCAGGAGACCGGAGTCTGCAACTAGATCCACCATCTCTTTTAACTCTGAAATATGGAGGTTGGAGGTTGACAGAATACTCTCAAATGATAGCTTTGTCATTAGAGCTTCAAAGTGGTTCATCCCTGCGGTTGATTTCTTGGGCGCCATTTCTGCAACTTGGTGACTTTGATTGTGCGAAGAACTTGCAGAGAATAGATGAAGATTTTGAATCTTTGAAATTTGCAGAGATAAAGATGAAGGAAGAAAGAATTCGCGTATCTTTCCATATATATCAACTGCCATATAGGGTCAACGGTTGAGATTGAATCAGTTGATATTCTGATCAACGGCTGGGAGAGATTCACTCATCACGTTTTGCTGACGTGTTTTCGGCGAGTGTATTACAACCGCACGTGAGGCATTTCAAACGTTTGACGTTCTGCCTCGATCCTGCCGTGCTACAGTACTATGCAGACTTTATAATTAATGCGATGGGAAAGGAAGCTTATCAAACAATTTAACTAAGGAATGTATGTCCGCTTTAACATATGAATTCAAAATAATTGGACTTTATATAGCATATTCCTCAGAGCAATTATTGCATGAGACGCAAACCGGTCAGCTTGGACACATTATCCAGCTGATATCACAGCGGTCTTCTCCTTTGCTTGATTGACAGATCTCCTCAGCTGAGTATTTGAAGATTTTGCTTGAATTTTAGTCAGCTGAGTTCCCTTTAGCTCTTCGACTAATGTCCAGCTGAGTTTGTTCCCCCTCAGCTGGATGGTTTTTCTTTACCCGGATTGAGCAGTCCAAATAATTCACACATCATCTTGACTTGGATTTCAGCAGTTTGTGCTTTTGTGTGAATTTTCCCAACAATGGATTCCTTCAGATGTTGAGAAGTCTCTTGGATGCTTTCTAAGTTGTCAGCTGGATTAGAGAATTATCTTGATTTTACCACTGGATCAGGTTTCTCTTGGTGAAGACTCATTGAATCTTCTTGATGAGTGCATCCTGCTGGGTATTCTACTTGAATTTGCACTCTTTCCAGCTACGTAAAGTTCCCCCTTGATTTGATAGTAGGTGGCTTTTTCTTCAGCTGCATCCTACATCAGTTCATTTCTTTGATGAGATCTCAGTTTGTATAGCAAGTAGACAGCTGTCCCAAATTCAGCTGATTCAAATGCTGCTTCTCTAATCATCTCTTGAGACCAATGTACTCAGCTGTATGACTGGCTGAATCTTCAGTTTTGTATCCAGCTATCTTTATTTCACAGCTGGTCCCAGTCAGCTAGCTGGGTTTCTTTATTTTCTTCATCGGTTGATTCAATAAGATGTTTCAGACATCTTAATCAGAGCAATCATCCTCATCTGAGTCGGAGAAGGAGATTTGATCATCATCCATTTCGCTCGATTCGATCCTTTTATCCTCTCTCCGGGAGGATGACTCAGCTGGGTTGCTCTTTGGGTAGAGTTGCTTGTCGTGATGAACCTTCACGATATTCTTGTACTTTTCCTTGCTTTGTTCCAGCTGATTAATGCTTCGTACAAGCATGGCAACTTCTTCGTTCAAATCTTCTTTGCTCATAAATCTGAGCTCTTTGTTGGTCCTTCCAATCTGAGCTGATTGAGCTTCTTTTCTCGGATTGATCCTCAGCTCTGCTTCATTGTTTCGGCTGGATGAATCTCTGCTTGTGATCCCCAGATCAAATTTGTTGGCCTTCAAGATGGAAAACAATTTTTCAGTCTCCATGCTGCCAAGATCAGTTCTACTTTGGTGAACCACTTTGTGTGTACACCATTCTGAGGAGAGAGCTGAAAGAACTTTCAAGTTCTTGTCTCGAACTGTATATTTTCCAGTTCGGATCGTCTCAATCTCGATGACGAGATTGGAGAATCTGAGCTCCATTTGATCGATGGACTCATAGGGGAGTTGCTTGAAATTGTCGAATTTCTAGCATGCAACTGAGAATTTGTTCTCTTGAATTTCCTCTGAGCCTTCACACAGCTTGGCTAGAGTGTCCCACATCCCCTTAGTTGTCTCGCAGTTGATGATCTTGCTGAGAAAAGCATTCGTCACCGTTGAGGAGATGACGTTGCGAGCGTAGCTGTCCAATCCAGCTTGTCTTCTTTCTTCTGGAGAGTACTCCCTTTTGGGCTTCACAACTTGCCGGAGTAATCGGTTCGGCTCCTGTGTAAGGTTTCGCTTGTCTTTCTGATTTCATAATGATGATGGATCCGTCAGTAATGACATCCCACATCATGTCGTGACGCGCGCTCAGAAAGCTTTTGAGTCGGAACTTCCAGATCTGATAATCATCGACTGAGAATGTCGGAAGATTCCTGCACAGGGAAGATTCCATGTCAGTATGCAATATAATGATTTAAAAAAAAATTGAAACTTTGAAGGATCTGTTCAGGTGACCACTATCAGCAAAGAGACTGACTTGACACAGAAAAAGTGATCTTTTGAACCACTGCTCTGATACCAATTGATGGTCCCGAGACGGATACCTTGGTGTAGAGGGGGAGGTGAATACACCAAGGTTTGAAAAACTTTTCCAATTAAAACTCTTTTGAGTGAGCTGGCTGTGTTCGATCCAGCTGGAAGGCAGCTTGATCGACACAGCTGGCTGTGTGCGGAATGTGGTGGGTTTTTGGAAAGTCCGTCTGTTGCTTCAAATATATTGCAAAGCTTAGTTTCTATTTTGTGTTAATCAGTTTATGCAGCTTGAATGAATGCTTATTAAGGGTTAGCTGGATGCATAAATAAACATGAAAGAACAAAGCAACTTAATGTGGTTCGGAGAAACTACTCCTACGTCCACGACCAGAAACCTCTGGTAATCCACTAAGGATACCACTGACTTTTCGCGCAGTCAGCAAGCGTTGCAGCTTGGTTCTTCAAGCTGAATACAAGTTTACGCGTACTGTATCGAAACGTAACCAGACTGTTTACGGGCCTTTGAAGCCTAACCTGTAGTTTACGGGTACTACAGAACCAACACTCGAATTACGCGCTTCGAGCAGGAGTACCTTTACCTAACCTTTTCTGGGTTTGGGTTTGGGGGTTTTCCAACTATGAACGAGTTCTTACAATTAAGAACAAAGAGTATAATGAACTCGTTCAATTCTAGGCTTAAGATGGAAAGGATTATATGCCTAGATACTAGTGGGAGAGAGCTTCAGCAGCCTGAGAATAAATAATAACTTATAAGAATGAAGGCTGCTGGATCTTTGAAGCTTTTCTGAGAGATCTCTTGATCTTTGGTTAGACTTCCTTCAATGAAGTATGTTGATCTCTCTTGAATATATTCTCTCGTCACACCTTTTTTTCTGATGATGAAGAAGACTTCTATATATAGGGAGAGATTAGAACTAGCCGTTGGAAAGAGCCGTTCTGAATCTTTACCTAACTTCTGACAGGATTGACTTGTCTTCTTCCTTGATTTCCTCGTAAAGCAATCCTAGGTTTGACTTCTAGGTGCTGAGGTGTCGAGTTCTTGATGGTCTAGATCAGATCTGACTTTATCTCAAGTTCACTTCGACTCTACTGTGCTGGTGACTCTGAGCTGTCTTGAACTCTGCTGGATCATTGACGCTGAGCTGAGTCTTGAACTCTGCTGGGTCTTGACGTAGAGCTGAGTTGTCATACGAGCTGGGTCTTTCCTACAGCTGTGTCTGGAAGAACTTGATCGTCTTGAATCTGGATAACGTTGCTTATCACTCGACTTGGCTTACCCTGCTGTGTACTCAGCTGGGTCTTCTGCTGTCTTCAGCGATTCCACCTGAACTTAGAAACTCTATAAGCTCAAACAGGTGAGCTGGAAAAACGCTTGGGTTTGAGCAAACATCTACTCGGTTGGGGTCAGCTGGGTTTTGGTATCACTTCAAAACTCTATTAATTTTCCCAACAATATTCAACATTAATTCGTTATCTCACAAATGAAACTAAACACTTGAATGACATTCATCTTCTATGATTTCTGTGTAGAGCAAAAGAGGGCGCGACATACAACTACTACAAGTAATTAGTAGTATGTATTATTTATTTTACTTTTTAAAACATACATCAGCGTTATTCGGGTTGACCCTAACCCTGATCGGGCTAGCCCGGATAACCCTTCAACCCTAGCGGGCCAGCCCAAATAGCCCGGTTATGTATTCGGGTTGTAAAAAATTAACCCTAACCCTTTGTTTTGTTCGGTTTATTCGGGTCGACCCGTCAAGTTCGGGCTCAATTGACATCCCTAGTGTTAAGTATTAATGCTTTTAAGTTTTCAAGACTTTTCATCAAGTATTCTCCTTAGAGTAATGTGTCAATGTTTGAATTGCTAGAGTTAAAATTAGCTATTCTCTCAACAATTTCAGACCAATCTTGCTTGCAATAAACAGGTTTAAAATGTTGATTGGTATTATTCCTTTCTTTGGGGCTATTGGATCTGTTAGGAGTAGCTTAATACCATATTTTAGAGTTGACATAATACATACATAGAAAACCAATTGACGGAAAATATTTTAATTAAGAATCTCATTAAAAGAAAATCAAACAAATTTTGTGTTTTCTATTGTATGATAGGGAATAGGGAATCCTTGTTCTATATCAACACAAATTAGAAAAAAATACTAGCCTACTTCATATATAGTAATATAAATTAAAAAATAGGCTAAGCTCAAATCATGACCAATACACAAATATAGATCAACTAAAATACGATAAAAACAACAAAAATACAATCCGTCTTTGACAACACAAAGTTCGCAGTTTCATCTTCTTTAATATAAATATCAAAGAAAATGCAAATAATTGATCAAAACACAAAGCTGACTTCATTCTTCGACGACAATGGCTCACTTCTCGCTGGCATAGATACCCATCAATAAACTTCTTGAGTATCTTCTCAATGTAATGTATTTGAGTCGTACAATCTGGCCAAAAAGCCAAAATTAAAGAATATTTGCACAACTTGAATGTTCTGCTAAAAAGACTCGCAAGTTACTACAACTCACTCTCAAATTCACAAGACTCATTCCATCACAAGAGCCCTTACAACTAGACTAAGGGTGAGAGTCGGTGCATTTCTTGCTTTATCACAAGGTTGCACATCAAAAGGGAAACACATTACATAATCACATGATCTACAACTACCATCATCTAATCACGATGAAAATTTGTGAAATTAATTGAAGAACAGAGCATGAATAGTAGGGTTCATTTGAAGACCCTCGAGAGAAACTAGAAGACTCAACTTATGATGAAATAAATATAATATAGATGTCTCAACTAGAATGACTTGAGCAAAAAATACTACAAAAAGACAAATGCGAGTAGACTTATTTTTTTTATGGCAACCACATGATCATTAAAATTAGGGGAAGAAGTTTGAGACCAGGGGAAACTATCATCTTAATTGTATGTATCAATAAAATAAGTATTTCATTGTATTCAAATAATATGGGGCTCAAGGCTGGAAATAAGAAAGTGTGAGAAAAGGTCACGTTACCATTCACTCCAGGAAACGAAAAACAGTGATCCCCTAGATACTTCTCCCTCAAGAAAAATTGCCCAGCTTTATCATCCAATTAAAAAGACATTTCACAATTAAATCTTACAACATATTATCATTGGCTCTCTACATGCTACCAAATTTACCAATAGATCTGCAGCCTCAAATCAACTCTTGAGTTAACTGTCCTATACAAGAATGTGATTGTTCTACCCAAAACCAGCCACCTTCTACTCTTAATTAAGTTTGGCATCTGAACTTATATGAATTTCACTTTAACATATTTTTTACATATAATCTCCTAAACTAGGACATAACATTGCCAAATTCTAAAGATTCAGCCATTCAAAGCTAAAAACCAAGAAGTTTCTATGCTTCCAATCAAAACAAAAGCACTGTAACTACCGAGACTTTAATCTATTATCTCCCAAAAACTCAAAAACATTTCTGCGCAAACTAAAAGAACGCAAATCAGAAACGAAAATAAAAGCACTAAAAATCTCTTGCTCAAAAACCCTAGGCCCCAACCTAAAATCCCAATACCAAAAATCAAAGCACAATCACCATACGTTCGAATCAAATTGTCAACCTAAATCTAGCAATCGATAGATTTCATTCAAATAGTGTAATAAATGAGATTTTTAATAAAAATTTTACCTTAATAATTGGCAATTGACCGCCGAAGGAGAGGACGACGCTCGTCTGGATGAGAAGGATGACGCTAACTTCGTAAAGCCTAAATATCAATCTAGGATGCTGGCGCAGATGTGGAAGAGAGACGAGGAGAAGTAAAAGATGGGAACATCAGTCACAAAATCTTCGCAACGTCTGTCGATGGCGGAAGAACACTTCAGCATCTGAAAAAACGGAAAATAAATGAAAATGATGAAATAGATGTTAATTTTTGTTTTACCAGAATGCAACAAAATATATCCAAAAAAAAAACCTGTGTAACTAACATCTATTTTCCATTCTCGGATCGGGCAAAAGCACGAGTCATGGAGAAAAGACCCAATTCGAGCATGATTTGTCGTCTTACTTCAAGAAGCTGCACAAGATAAGGGGAACGATAGTCGGAACTAGAGGCAACAACTGCGTGTGATGGTGGAAGTTGAAGAGCCCCGCCGAATTGCGGTGGAAGGAGAGAGAGTGCGAGAGAGAAGAAGTGGGAGGGTTGAAATATGGGGATGCGGCGTGGATTGGGAATTCATTTCTTTAGGGTTAATGCAATATATATGTGCGTAATATATCTATATTTTATTAAATATGTGTTATATTAATACATATTTATATAATTTATTCTATAAGATGTATTTTATAGTACAAATTAAATAGATGATCGATCATTCATTCTCAAGTTGAAAGCTTATCCGATTAATGTGCTTGTTGATCAGATTACTCGTTAATTTTAAATTATACCGTCCAATGTAAATAGTCATCGTAAATCCCCTTGCCATTGTTAATTGTTTTTTATTACTAATAATATGTTTACCAAATTGTCCGGTACATAATTAAATGAATTCGAATCCGCCGATGTAATATTTCGATTCTAAAAATCATATTACATTTATTTATATACCATTCATTGTTAATTATTTGGATAATTGTCACATGAAACTGATCAAGATTTTAGCTATTGTTAATTGTTTTTTATTGATAATAATTTTTTAAAAAAATGAATTTGAATCTGCCGATGTAATATCCCGATTCTAAAAACTATATTATATTTATTTATATACCAGCCATGGTTAATTATGTAAGTATATCAAGGTAAAATAAACAGAATTATAATAAAGAAAAAGCTTAAAATAAAGGCTAAAATATGTTCAAATGGTTAATTTATTTTAACTATTTTAATTATACAATGTTATATTAAGTCAAGGTTAAAATAAATAAAAAAGGAAAATAATTAAATTATATTAAGATTATTATTCTCATATATAAATAAGCATCAGGCTTTATTAAATTTTTATAAAAAGAAATCTAGATAAAATAATATACATAATTTAATAATTATTTTAAAATAATTATGAAAAAGAGGGCACATTTTCCAAAGGATGAACCAAATATTTAGCCAAAAGATTGCACTGGATCAACCTTGAACAATGCGCCTAACCATGGTTGGTTATTACAATTAAAAAAAATTAAAAACATATTAAAAGTAATAAAATCAATTCAAAAATAATTTATTTTCCAAAAGAATCTCAGCCGTCCATGTAGTACATTTGGGCCACCTTGGAACTCCCCAAGGCACACTCTCATCCAACCAACCTCATGGGATAAGACCGGATTAAGTCGGGTTGACCCGAATCAAATAGGATTTGACTTGGGTCGAGTCGGGTTGACCCGGATCAAATCAAATTTGACACGGATCAATTCGTTGACTTTGAATTTTTTTTTTAATATAGTTTTTTTTTCTGCATTCGATTCCGATTTCAATTATAAGATAATGATTGTGGCAATATTAATGTCATTTAGATCGCTACGAAACTTTTGGTTCCCCTCGCTCGACTATTAAACAAAAAAATTAAAATAATAAAAAATTAAAAAAATAGATATTAGGACACTTAGATTTGTCCTAATAAGTCTGATGGATTAAAATATATATGTTAGGCGCGTGTGTAATAAAAAAAAAGTTTTGGCGCATGGACGCGCCTTGAGAAGCGCGTGTACTGCACACGCCCGACTTTCGGTTCATTTTCGGCGCGTGTGTTGCACGTGTGCGACCGGTCGTCTCCCATGCAACCGGTCACATATGAGTATTTGCATAGTTATTTATGTGTTTAATTTTTAATTATTATTTTGTTATTTTTATTTCATTGCTTTGGGGTTTGGGCTAGTTGTCCGTACGTAGTTAGCTTTATTTATTATGCGTATGAGTCGTAGTTAACATGCACAGTATTCAAGTTACAAGACTCGCGGTCGTTCCAAAACAAAACATATCAACTACCTTCCCTCCCAAAACTGTAGTCAAAATATTAAGAAAAATTGATAAATATATTGGAAAAAGTAAAAATACATAAATTACTTAGTTCCGTTGGATAGATATTTATTTATTCATTCATTTGAAACTGAGTATGCTAAAAATAAAATAAAAATATACTTCGCGAACACCCAAATAGTGTAAGATCTTATACACAAACACATAAATTTAGATGTTGAAAATCTCGTCTACAAACACAGAAGTCTAAGTAGTGATGATCCTCTCTATAAATACAAAGATCAAAATATGAAGATTTCCTCTGTAAATACAAAAATTTAGGGTTCAAACCTCTTTCCCCAAATAAAAAATAAATAAAATATTTACCGCTCATAAATTTATAGATATCTAGAGACAAAAAAATAAAATAGTTATTTGCTTAGTAAAATAAAATAGTAGCCACTATTAAAAAGTAGAGATATTTGGTGATTTTAGCCTTTCTAAGATTATAAACATAAATTATAGCACCCTAATTTTTAAAAATAAATTCTGGCCTTTTAAAAAAAAAAATTGGACTTCTTTGCCGATCATTCCTATTTTCTTGACATTCTATTTGTGAATTCAAACATTTTTTTTACGAATTCACACATTTTATTATGTGAATTCACACATTTTGTTGTGAATTCAAGCATTTATTTTTTACAAATTCACACATTCACATTTTGTTGTGAATTCAAGCATTTTTTTTTTTTACGAATTCATACATTTAACTTCACGAATTCACATATTTTATTATGTAAATTTACACATTTTGTTTAGTAAAAATAAAATTTGAAAAATTAAAAGGAAGAACAAAAAAAGTCAGGAATGGCTAAAATTTATCTTTTTAATTTAGAGTGCTAGTATTTACCTTTGTAATCTTAGAATGACTAATATAAAAATACTCCCTAAAAAATATATAAACAATAGTCACTTTTATTAAAATATTATTCCAAATTCGCGCATTTAATTTGCACATCACCATTCGCACCTCAAGCAACAAGTATTCCTAGAAAAAATTGTGATTTCAAGCAGAAAGCATCACTGTATTTTACATTGATGCATGAACGAGCGAACACACGAACAGATTCATTCTTGCATCATTGTATTTTACGCTAATGCAAGAAGTGAATGTGCGAACAAACTCATTCGCACAACAGTGTATTTACACTAATGCGCGAATGTTGATGTTGACTGTCAAAATTCTCGCAATATTGTATGTATAACTCAGATTTTTAGATAAATAAGATCATGTCAATCCAACAAAATTTATATAAATATGTAGGAATCGAAAATTTAAGAATGTATTTTATTAATTATTGATAATTATTTGATTATGGAATTTTATGGAATCCATATTAAATAAGTTGTTTAATTAATAAACATATATTTATATGGTCATATATATATATATATATATATATCTATTTTTTTGACAATAAGTTAATGATATATATCAATTTCTTAGAGCCAATAAATCATGTCACCTCACCATCAAAGCCCATGATAGAGCCCAAAAGCCCACTCAAACCTCTCTCCCTACAACTATAAATAGGGGTATACATACCACTTTAAAATCACACTAAAAAATCGTATTCAAGAGCTCAAGAATTGAAGAGAAATTTTCTAAGATTTCTCTCAATATTCAAGGTGTTCCAGCGAGATTCAAGGCGTTCTTCGTCGGAATTATCTCAAAGTGGCGTTTGATCCGGAAACAAGGCAAAAGTCCTCCATGTCAACGTTTTAAAGCCAAAGCTCAACGTTTACTTCGAAAACAAGGCAAAAGTCCTCCGCATCAGGGTTATAAATCCCAAAGCTCAACGTTTACTTCGGAAACAAGGCAAAAGTCCTCCGCGTCAACGTTATAAAGCTTGAGAAGACCAAGTCTAAAGAGATCAACGAGACACTAAATCTCTGAAAATCTCAAAGACTAATTTAAAGATCGTTCGAAGGTTAACTTGAAGAGAAGAATTAGAGGATCAAATAGAAATTGAACTCGCATATATTCGAAATTCTTATATTTGTATACAATTTTGTGTTTATTGAATTAAATATAATATTTTTGTTTACAAAATCCACCATAAATTAAATATAATTAACTGTCAGAATATGAATTTTGGTAATTTTCTTCTTCGTATTCCATATTTGACGGTAAATTTTTAGGACGGAGAAGACGCCGACAATGAATAGAGACGCAACATCGGCGACGACTTTTGAAAAAAGAGAGGAAGATAATTTTTAATTTTTTGTTATAATTTCATTAAAGATATTTTTATCTTTTCACCATAAAAGTGACTATTATATAATTACTTATATATTTGTTAAGTAACTTCTCCTCCCTCTCCTCCGTCCGTCTATGATAAATTTAGCACAATTTATTTTTGTGTATGTCCACTATAAATATAGCATTTTTCATTTTGGAAAATGACACACTCACTATCCTTATTTAAATCTCATAACAATTCAGTATGGTGGGTCATTTTCTCTACTCAAACAAATCTACCAAACATTTCTTAAAACTCGTGCCAAACCCAAAGTGTTATACTTATAGTGGACGAACGGAGTACTATTTTATTTTGATACACTAATGTGTGATAGGAAAGAGTTCACCACTGACTTCGGAACTATATCTATTATAAAAAATAAAAAAATAGTGTGTGTGTGTTAGCTTAGTGATAGTGTGGTTAACGCCCGGGCCAAAGGTCACGGATTCAAGTTCATCGTCACGTGGCCTTTAAAATTTCTTGTAATGTTTGTTCAAAAATAATAATAAAAAAATATATATCATTATTTTAAGAGGTGTACTCATATTTATCCGAGTATCTCTAATATCTTTTGTAAGAACTAAGGGCTCGTTTGGTATCCATATGTATGGATATGGATATGACCCATATTCATAACTTGTGTTTGGTATATCGGTATATGAATATCAAATTAATATCTTTGATATACTTGATACCCTAATTTTCAATATTTTGATATACCAATTTATACCATAACTCATATCTCTCCTTTCCTCCCGACATGATATAAGTTGATATCTTCACATACCAAACACAAATATTAAATATCAATCTCATACACATACCTGATATCTTATACTCATACCGATACCTGATATCTGATATACTGGTATATGGATACCAAACGAGCAGTAAGAAGATTACATCTTGAGGGAACACACATACGTACAATGATAGTATCTCCCAATATTAGTTACAATTAATCATCTTATTTCTCACATGCCAATTAAAATCCCAATATTACATTACGTTATTACAATGTTACTTTGGAAAAAGAAGCCCAAAATACAACAAAACAAAAGATGGGGCAAACGACATAACAACAAATTAAATGGGATCTCCTCAAAAAAATAAAAATTAAATGGGACCCACAAAGACAGGAACAGAAAGTAGCCGTTACGAGATTGGAGAAATTAATGCATGGTTAGTAGGTTTGAAAGGGTACATGGTAATTGTACGGCTGATGAATCTCATCATCCCGCCCTTCCTTCTTCTCCTTCTCCTTCTCCTTCTCCACTCCGCCGCCGCTGTACATTTGTCTTCCACTCTGCAAAACCCACGCCACCGACCACAGTCCCGCCACCGCCATGGCCCCCGCCGCCGCGAATCCGATCATCGCCAACCCCAACACGCACGCCGCGCCAAACAGTAAGGGGCTGAATATGATGAGGAGCGGAGAGCTTATGAGGAGGAGAGTCGTCGTAGCCATCAAGCTCATTCCCATCAACCCCACCAGCGGCCCGCCGATCATCAACCCGGCGGCGGATGCCAGAACCGCCGTCTTTCCAGATATTTGGACGTCATGCCCACGCTCCGCCATGCTTATGCTTATCAACTAAACAACGAATTATTAATTCAACTGGATTGGCCTTGAGGATGAAATTTCATTGACTGCCGTCTTTATAAGAACTCACAATGAATACAAAGAAGACACGTGTCGTCATGAGTACTCATCACCTAGTACACGTGGATCGGGGGAGTTGGATAGGATCGACTTTACTCGTACACTTTTTGTTTTTTGTTTTGGAGAAAGAGCCATGGATGATGATACTGCTCCGTCCATTACCAATAAGCTTGTCCCATATTTTTAAGGTATGTACATTAAAAATAAGAGTACAAAAATAGAAAGTAAGTATATTTATACATTATTTTTTAAGAGTTAAATATTTTTTTTGTTTTGGGAATGAGATATTATTAATGGAACAACTAAAAATGACAAATAAGATGAGATTAATGAGACGGAAGGAGTATAAGACAAGGACGAGTTCAGAGTAAAAAATAAGTTTCCTATTTTCTCACTACCTAACATATTTGAAGTCTGCATCGTTTGGACGTCATTTGGATTATAAATTTTTTTTTTTTTATGTGTACACTCATGCTTAATTATATCTGTATGTTTTTTTTAAGCATGCTTTTTTATGTAAAAAAGCTAGTCGTATGTAAATATATAAATTATCACCGAATTTTGTTTTTTTACACAATCCAAAAATTTGGTCAAAAAATAAATGACTTTAGTAGGATAATTGAAATTTGGCCGAATTTAAATTTCGGCCAATTTTCATCTGACATAGTGCCAGATTTTAACTGCGGAACATTGGGTTTTGATAAATAAAACAATGTGTTTTATTATCATTATGTCTTCTCTTTCGGCCTTAAAATTTGGCGTCACGTTGGACGAAAATTGGCGGGAATAAGAATTCGAGCCAAATTCCAAATCCTATTATAAAGTTCATGTATTTTTCGGCTAAGATTGTATTAAAAAAACCAAATTTCATAATATTTTGTGTATTTGTAGGCAACTAATTAATCCTATAAAAAATGATCGATTTTTTTTACAATCATATTTTTTATGTATTGTAACTATGTTTTTTTCACTATAACTGTAGATCAAAGAGAGAACAATAATTAGATTAGCTCACAGCTTCCACACTGACATTTGTTTTATATGAACCATGTCCAATATATCTATTTGAGACAAATTTGTAAATGAAGGACTATTTCAATCACTCTTGTAAGAATTAGTAGTTGGGCCGAATCATGCAAAGAATTTTACTAGAGTCCATTTGCAGAAGACAACGACGGGCTACTAAAAATTACACGATCAATAATAAAAAAATTCAAATTTCAATTTATATTGATTAAAATTGAACTTTCCATTGAAATAAATGGTTGGCATTCATCTCTGAATGCATAAATTAGACTCAACTCCTATTGAGTCCCTCTTAGGTCTCTATAGGAACACAAGAATGCTGTGACAGATTTATTCTACGATCGACAAAGAATAATGAAAAGTTGTTCATAGCTGAACAACCACACTCCAAAGGTACGACTCTTTTGATGGAATTTGCAATGCAAATTTGATGAAGCCACATGCTTCCTCGTACTCCAACTCCACCTCCACACCATCAACTTCAATTCGTTTCGGTCTGATAGACGAGTAGGCTCCGAACACACCACACCCGCGCACTTCCATCTCAACGCTTGCCATCTTCTCTGTTTCATACTTCAATCCTTTGATCGCCCCTCCGGAATTGAACATTTTGATGAGACCAATGGGCGCAAATGCAGCCCCGTTGGACATCTCCTTCACAGGAGCCACTGTGAAAACTTCGTACTCTCTGGTCTTGAGAGTAATAGGCAGAGAAGCATTCTTCGCGAGATACACCAAATCTCCTGCAGACGCAAACACAAAAAGCATCAGATTAGATATTATATTCATCATTTTGATCAAACAAAACACATCATGAGTTGGAGATTCCAATTCACAAGAAAGTAGTACCCTGAAGATGGGAGTAGACAACCGAATCTCCCTTCCATTTGTCATCCGTCGCTCTCGGAAGATAATCAACATCTTTGGAACGAATAACTCCAGTTATGGTGCCCGGTTGTTCGTCATGAATGAGGTTCTTCTTTCCATCTTTACACCACCCGGCTCCTTGGCAGTTGAACACCCCGACCACTCCATTGTGATCATTCAGATTCCAGATTTTCAACAAACTGCAGTAGTCGGATGATAGCAGTTATATACTTATTACATGAAATGGAACTCCATATATAGTATAGTTTCAACAGAACTACTTCCAAGTAGGAATCTGGAATTGTATGTACCTCTTGCCATCTCTAGCAGGATCTGAGAAGAGGCAATCACGAGTCGGTCTTCCTGGAAGTTTAGCCCTCAATATGGAGCCATCAGGAAGTACCAGCTTCCTGAGAAGGTTGAAGTCATGCTGCCCAGGCTTATCACTGCAAATAGCATAACAATGTCAAACATAAGGAAAATTATAATGTCATGCAATTTTATACACCTCTCCATGAAGAGAGTATTTAAGGAATGTTATTGCACCTGACATATATAGCACAACCCCCCACGGCTCGTGCTGCTCCATGATATTCAGCCATTTCGTGCACACTCTGCCATTATATCAATGCAAATTTTAGCATCCATAAATATATATACACATATCCATTGTAATGTCATGAGCTTACATGAAACATATCCCAATCTGGCTGCATAAACTCTCCGAGAAAAACAGTGTTGTAAGCAACCGATGCAATGTGAATAGTGTGTGATGCTGGATCTCGTGGCCAGAAATCATCTGATGCTCTTATAACAGCTGATCGCTTAGCGCTGCAAAGATAGCATAAAACACCATCTGAATAAGCATACACAACAATAACAGGAGGAAAAAGTGAAGCACAAAATGTGAATCCATTTCGATCACACCTGTACAAACCATCTGTGTTGTGGCTCATGCAGGAAATAATCCCATTATCGGGGAAATTCCTTGAAATAGATGCCTCCAGCGCTTGGTGGTATTTCTGAGCAAGCTTCACCCTCCCACCGTGGCCGGCTCCAAGGGTTTCCAGAATGTTTTGGACATCGACCTTGACACCATCAATACGAGCTGATGCAAGATATGAGTGCAACTCATTGTAGAAACTAAAGACTTTCTCAGGATTAACTAAACCAAGCCCATTCTTGGCGATACTATTCAGGGCATCACATGGCTCATTTGACTTAACCCCAGGAGACGAGACAGGGTAAGTCATCTTGGATTCATAATGCTCCATTTCAGCAGCTCCAGGTTTGACGCCGCCCCAGTAACCAGCCAACGCGTGCCACACATAAACATACCTACAAGGACAACAATATGAGATATATAACAATTGTTGTCGTCATGATCATGACAAGTACGAGGTAAATAACGCCACATTGATGCCATACTTGACAGAATGTTGATCTTTGATTTCTGTAACAATATGCCGAATTCCCATTGCTGGATCCTCTATTCTTTCACCATCTCTCCCATCCTTTTGAAATTTGTGGTTCTCCTTGATATTAGTTAACCTGTTCGCGAAGCTGGATGCAAGGATGAGCAAAGTTTTAACAGTTAGTAAAGAAAAAGAACAGCAAGAATAAATGAAAAATTTATTAGATGATTATTGGACTCACTTAGCACAGTTATCCGCTTCTGTTTTCTCATCAGCTGGATCCATGCCAACTGTCTGCCATCCATCATCAATTATAACAAACTTTGGGGGAATCCCGCCTTGCTCAAAACTGCATTAAGATACAGCAGAGAACGTCAAATGGTTGAAACATCGATCAAAATGATAGCTCATACTAGAATAAAAAGTAACTAGGTTACCTCTGCAAACCCTGCTTCACTCCCTGGGCAGTAACATTAGTATAGAAAGCATCCCATGTACACCATCCGAACCAGTTCAACATATCCGGCATCTGAATTATGTTATGAGCAATATTTTAGCACGTTTATCAGATTTTGAGTGTTTTTTTCCTCAGGAGAAACTAGATTGAGAAAAAGATTCATTCTCTTCATTAGAAATAAGAGGTAGAGCCAATTACTGTACCTTCTTCCTCTCACGGTGACAGAAAGTCTTCAAATGCCCCTCCACAGTCCTGCAATATTTGGGAATATATCCTTAATATTTCAGCATCTTTAAAAAAGAGCAAAATCTTGAGCAAATAGGAGTATAACATCATCTAACAATTCTATACTATTTTCTACCAACAAACAAAGCATGAAGCAAGTCTTATCTGGTTAAAAAATTGGTACTATCCACTGCAGAGTAAATAAATATTATCACAACCTCCATTTTTGATCCATAAAGTAATAAAGAACAGCAAAGCCTAAACAGCCAGCCCTGATAAATCTACATGTTTTTTGGTAAATGGAAGAACATTGATAGATCTCTTTCTTAGTCCAGCAATAACAAGTCTTTCATTTTGACCAATTCAATTTCTTATCATCAACATAAAAATAAAAACTTCATAAATCTAATTAGCTATAAACATACTTGACTGCGTTGGTGATGACATCAAATGGATCAGATCCAGCTCCCATAAACACCATATGGCTCCCATCAAACTCTTGAACAGCAGGATCCCCTGATTTACTTAACTATTAGCATAGGAAAAACAAGGAGAACTTTTAATATGATGAACCAGTAAAGAAATTAACTCTAGATCTTGTTCATACCACTTTCCAAGCAAATTTCCAGCTCATTATTTGCATTTCCCTGCAGAACAGCCCTAAAATTCCCCTCTAGAATTGGCAATATGACAACATATAAAGCTGATTGTTCCTTCTCATCTTCACCGAAATGTGAACCGTCCCGTCCTTCGACAATCAAGAATTGGGTCTCAAATGGAATGTCTTGCCCAAAACTGCCCATCCTCTGTGTCATCCACCATAACTTGAACCGGAAAACACACATAAACCTCAAATCCCTGGAAATCACGATCGTCATTCAGTAATGCAGCTTCAAATTCCATTCACAGCATACACTCATCTCTAGTATTAGATTTAGATCTAACATAATCAGTACAAGTTACAATCTAAATTATTAATTTTCCTAAACAGGAACTTGTTTGAAATGACGAAATGCAGGTGAAACGAAGAAAAACGCGCTCCTTCTACAAAGAGGTCCGTCTTCACAAATCACAAGTGATTTCAACTCATAATCTCATTTCAACACAAGATGAAATTTTACCGTAACAAAATTCAGACCAGGAAATGCAAAAAATCAATTCAAAAAAAAAAAAAAAAAAGGAGAAAAACTAACAGGAGTTTGCCGACCGGGAAAACTCTCCGGCTACCAATCTGATCGGAAACAACGCCGAGGAAGGCTCCATTTGTCAATATTCCGCCGGTGGCCGGCGTGACGATGATGCTATCATGAACATCGGTGAGTATTGTCTCCCCCAACACATTCAACCTCCCATCATCACTCACAGAAATCCCAGCCCCCACCGTCATCTTCGATCCTTACCGAAAACGTAATAAATTAAAAAATCAAATGAATGAAGAAGCTAAAATAAAATAGACGTAGAAGAAATAATGGTAAGGTGGTGAGAAGTGCGAGAGGTGTGTTGGGGTATTTATAGGTAACAAAAGTCTCATGTGCACTCTGATGCAAAGTCGATCGCCATTTTTTCACGTAATTATCTGTCACTCCAAACGAAACGGGTTTTTACTCGTCAAAAATATCTTCTACCTGGCGGGAATTCCATGTTTCCTTTTTCATTTTGGTTTATTACTATTAATAATATTATTATGCACCTAATAATTGCATTGCTGTTAACATTATACTCCCTTTGTCCCAATTGCAAGGTCCCTATTTCTTTATTCGTCTGTTTGAATAGCAAGGTCTCATTCAGAAAAAGGAAATAATTATCTTTTTACTCTTCTTTCTTAATAACCATAACTAAAACAAGTGGATCTTGCTATTGGGACGGAGGGAGTATAATTAGTATTGTTGTATTTTCGGAACAGATTTTGTATGGTTCATAGAATGTGTATTTTGTGAAAATTAATTTGTAATACTTTGAATATGAATTATGATCATGATTATTCATGTATTTGCACTTATTACCACATCTATACCTATTATAAAAGAGCGGATTCTTACAAAATTGGGTTTGCCTAATATGTCCCTATTATTATGTTTATTTTAAGGACAATAGTGTAAATCTATATTAAATTTATTATAAACTTAATAAATTAATAATATTCCTACTCTTACTACAACTCAACTTAATGAATTAATTAATAATATAGTCCTACTCATAATATAACTCAAAAGTGAAAAAAAAGACAAACATAAATTTTTAGAATTATGTTAAGATTTATTAGGATATTAATATAGTTGTATATTAATTTTGGTAAAAGTTTATACTTTTATTAAGTTAGCAATTTAATAATTATTTTTTCTAATAATTAACATGTTGTCTTTATTGTTAAATTTCATCTTTATATTTCAATCTTTTCTCTTTATCACTAAAATATCTCTTCACAAAATTTTATTTTATATTTTATTTAATTTATTTATGTAATTTATTATACTTTATTGTTCTAATTTGTTGATAATTTTTAATCGAGTCAAATTAAGTCGAGTACCATCAAGCTCAAGCATAATTCATTTATTAAAGAATTTATTCAAGTTTAATTATATATACGTTTCTAAGAAAAAAAATTAAAAAATATGAGGGTGAGGGTGAGGGAAAGGGAGGAGGGGGTGGGTTTGGTAGCCGCGACTGGTTATAGTGGTGGGTGGTGGTGGTGGTTGTGAGAGGAGGAAGAAGGAGGGGATGTTGGGTGGTTGTTCCAATTTCAAAAGTCATATGTAGAATACAGATAAATGTCACGTATTTTTTGATAATTAACCCTATATTAAATTTATAATTATGTATAATAGAAAAATTTTAGGCTTTTAATGATATATTAACTATCACTATATAGTACGTAGCAACCAATGCATGCTAATATATTAATTAATATATTGTATTTATGAATATTAATTTAATTTAGAATATAGGTATATATGTAATTCGTATTATTTAAAATTAATATATAATTAGATCATTCAAAATATAAATGTATTCCCTTTAATTTTTTTCATTGGTTTTGCTACAACACTGAATTTGTCATGTCTTAACTTAATAAGAGAGTTGAATGTCTTCACTTAACCCGAGACGGTGTACATAAGACAAACGATTTTCATATGAAAGAGAAAGTTAAATAATAGCTTACAATAATAATATCAAAGGTTGTTTCACAATATATCAAGAGAACATTTTTAAAGAACTAAAAACAACCTTAATATATAGGATTTTACCCATAAAAATTATGTTTGACTCTGAAGTATAAGCATCTTATACCCAGAGTTTTGGTTCTGGAACACTCCATTTTGTTTATGTATACGACCCTTCATTCATAATTAGAATAAATATATTATAATACACGATTACTATCAGTACCATACAATTTTGATAATTATACATAAGATATGATATAAGAAATTTGATTTTTTTTACTCTTTACATATACTTGCTAATATTTTGTTGAAGTTAATAATCAATAATTAATAATATTATAACTTTAAAAAAATATCAACAAATATATTTTATTATATAATAAATTAGTTATTTTAAATTAGAGGTTATACGTGCAACGTACGTAATGTCCTGCTAGTCTATAATTAAGTGCAAGCATTTGCTAATTTATACAATTATCACGTGATTATACCGAATTGATTAGGTTTGGAGTGTATAATATAATAGGAGTTGGGCATAGGGAGACATAGAACATGTTACCTAACTCATTCAAAATTGGACAGTTGAACAGTAAATAATTACTACATGCCATTGTATTAATACTTAATAGGGTGTTGAAACTTGAAATGAAAATGGTCATTTTGTCAGAAAAAATTGTCCTAACTCCTATATATGTTTTGTCATGTTATTAGGGAAGATTAATTTTGTGTAGCACACGTGTTTAATTTTTACTAGGTTAGATAGATGTGCAATTATGCCTATCCTTATAATTAATCAGGCATCTCAGATCATATTTGTTCAAAAGTGAGAGCACCATTTCAAACTGGTCGCATTGGTAAAAAACATTTATACAGTATTTCTATATAAAAAGGACCACTTCATTTGTAAGATAAAATTAAACTAGTTATTTTTATAATGAAAGTGCAAAAATAAGTACTAACATTTATAAAAACATAAGAATTGGCATGAAAAATAGTGAACCGTTGAATTTAATAGACCTAGAGTTTATTATTTGCTTTAAGAAATTTGCAATACTTAGGAAAATATAAGTGAAACTAATGTGTTTGACAAATGAGGTTGGATTTTGGAACATGAAAAATGTGGCATCATATATTTTAGCAATTGAATAGTATAATATATGAGAATGCATGTCTTTAGCTGTAGCCTGTAGGTTATACTGAGGCGTAATATTTCTTGTTGACAATTAATTTTAGTAGGTGTAATTAAGATGAGTATCCAATAGGATTAGGAATATAGGATGATGAGGATCCGTGTTGTCATTACGTGTAATGAACGGCTCAGATGAATTCGAGGCAACAATTTCTGTATTTCTGTCCCCACAAATAACTCCAATCCTACGGCTGTAGCCTGTAAGTGTGCTTAGTTTGACTCTACTAAAATCAATAAAATCCATCTCATCTTGACGCATTGCCATGCCACCTCCATTTCCAACAACCATTAATTATTCACTAATACTTTTTGGACATACATAAAATGAATATATTAATAATCTTAATTTATAATTTATCAAATAAAATAATGGTGTTGGTTAGTACTCTAATGTATTTACTTAATTAATCTAAACCGTCATTTTTAAAGAGAGAAATATGAATACAAAAAATACGAAATTAAACTAATAAAGTTATTTTGTGATTTTCACTAATCTTTCGGAAATACTATTACTTAATAGATATTTATGCATTCACTTGAATTAGATTACTCAAAAAATAATAAATTGAATGAATGTGGAGAAATTATAAAATTAAATAAATAAGTTAAACGGATCGAACCGATTTATTTACCTAAACTAGCTAGATTATGTCCAGACATTTATGTCCGAATAGTATCACTCTTAATTATTACTGTATTTTTTCATACATATACTCTCTCCGTCCCAAAATAAGTGTCACAAGCCGTCAAAATACGTATACCAAGATAGTGGGCAAAATTACTCATTTTACCCTTAATTATTGTATATGAAACCAAAAAAGTACACTTTTAGCCTTGAGTCAAATGGTAAATATGACAATTTGACATAATTTTTGCATAAAAATGTTTAATATGACACTTATTTGGAGACAAAATTTTTGGTGGCTCGGGACACTTATTTGGGGAGGGATTGAGTAAAATTAAATCCCCACTTCCAAGAAAAGGTGAAAATATGAAAAAGTATGAAGTTGTCGCGTACATATTACCTTCCAAAGGGATTTCTATTTTTCAAGTCAAAAATAAAAATAAAAAAGGGATTTCTCTTTTCTTGTTTTTTTACTTTTCTTATTCTTCTTCATTTTTTTATGGGCCTTTTATTCTCAAGATAAATGCATCGAAAATCACAACCTTTCACTCTAGTAGTAAATTAAACATAAATTTTAAATTTATGTAATAATAAAAAAAATTCAATTTATGTTATTTTTTGCCTCCAAAATTTTCTCCGATGGACAGCAACTGACGTGGTTGACAGAATTTTTTTATGTGGACATAAATTCTGGTTATGGCAATAAAAATCACAACTTTTGAGATTATTTGCAAATTAGTCACAGTATTTGAGATTAATTGCAGATTAGGCACAATCTTTGAAAATTGTTGCAAATTAGATACAACTTATTTTAAAAATTCTTTATAAAAAATTATTTAATTAGTATTTTGTATGTCACTAGATTGTTGTGATTACCAAATTTTGTTTATGGAAATTTGATAAATTTGCCACTTCCCTTAGTACGTGGCAATGGGGTTGTCAAAGGGATCCGATCAGTCAAAAAATTAGGCCATGTTCGAATTCTTATCGGGTCAAAATTTTCATATGATCGGGGTAGGTTGGACTGGGCTGATTTTGATAACTTTAATCACAATTATTCGCAGACACAATAGAAGATATGATACAAATTATGTAATAGAAGATCATGCTATTCTTTTATGTTGTACAACTAAACGAAGGTTCAATAATTCAAAAGATATTGGTAACGTACTAAAATTATGGCAATAAATCGGCTTCCATTAAAATTGAGGTGGCTAAAAATATTCAAACTTTACAAGTTCAAAGGTGTATACACATTCATTTATAGTGTCAAATTTAGAATTGAATGAACAAAATGACTAAGTCAACAATATTGCATTACTAGATATGTAATTTTCTTTAATAATATTATATGTATTGTGCCAAAATACAAGGATCATACCATATACCTTTTTGTTGGGGTTCGTGATGTAGTCCTTTTCAAAACATGAACTTGAAATTGGTTTAATTCAAATTAATAAATCACGCAACAAGCATACTTATAATGTGATTTGTACAGTTAAAAATGACTAATCACGATCCACGTGACAAAATTCTATTGAATTCGTAAAATTATTACTTTAACGCAATCAGATTTTGCTTGTCTAAGAAATTTGTTCATGCAATTAAAACAATTTAATAGTGAAATAAAGTTATTATCTGAGTCACAAAAACTTCAGAAATATTACTTAAGCTAGGTACCATTCTGATGATAAATTTAAAAAAAAAAAAAGATTTGATATTTGTCAGAAAGTAGGGATATTTTTATAAGAAATGAAAGGTAGAGACAGAAAGTATAATTAACCATAAATTAAGATGAGTAAATAGTATGTTGTATCTGAGCAAGACTATGGCCTTTTTTTATTTTTTATTATTTTTTTTCGTTTTCAATGGGAATTATTATTGTAGTTCAATTTATATCTATTATAAAAGAACCTTGTTTACAAAATTTGTTTTGCCTATTATACTCTTATTATAGTATTTTATTATTAGGATCTATTATCATATGATTATTACGTGTATCGCACGTAACAATCTACTAGTTTCTATGAATGAGCGTGTGTGTATTATTTGTTACTTCGATAGTTTGTGTATTATCTTGTGTAGATCGTAGGTAATATATCCATCATTTATCTTGGCCAAACAAATCCTTCCATCCACAAACATATATGCTCAGCTTTCAATTAATATGTCTTTTATGTTTGTGCGATTTGTGTTTGTATTATGGTCCCCAATTATTTCAATATTAATCTTATTAATATATGCATGTTTTTAGACCTCAAACTATAACATTATTTATAAGTAACTACAAGAAAAAATAGCGTCTAGTGGTGACGGTTCTTGTCACTATATATGCGAAAATCATCACCATAATTATTTGGTGACGATTTTTGTGTTCGTCATTGTGTTGTGACTGTAGATTTTGACATTAAAAGTATTGTAACAACAAATAGATATCATCACTGTCACTACTAGAAATTCGCTCATACATAACGGGTATTACCCGTTATGTATGAGCACTAAAGACCGACATATAAAATGGTGATATAAAAAGTGCGCTCATACATAACGGTTTATAACCGTTATCTATAATACTTATACATAATGGTTTGACAACATATATAACGGTTTTTCCCCGTCATATATAGTCATTATACATAACGAATTTTAACCGTTATAAAATATACTTAACATGTAATGTATTGTCATTGTAGATAACGTTTTTAATGCATTTAGATAACATTTTTTTCCAACTGTTATGTAATCTTGTCCTGATTTCATTTTTCATTTTCTTTTTTTTAATTTGACCAATTTTTAAATTCAAAAAACCAATAAATAATACATTTAAATCATAAAATAACACATTTATTATCATCCAAACATATAATAAACATAGTCAAGATGATACATGATGTTTCACAAAAAGTTATATCTATGCGAGTGTCATCAAACACTAAACAATTAACTAAACTTCGCTAGTTTCAAACCCATATTCATCCACTTCTTCACCGACTCCACCTTCCCATCTTCACTGGGAGAGCGCCTCGGTTCCTCGCTATCATGGCTAGCCACCTAGCTTCTTCACTCGGATAATTCCCCACATTCAATCCTTAACATTTATTCGTAAGAACAACAGGAGGATTATGTACCTATCAAAAAATGTGGTTTAAAATGTGTTACTAAATTTTCTGGAAAGACTCTTATAAACACTCACCCAGTATAATTGTTAATCTTAGCTCTGAACTCTAAACTGTTTTTATTTTGAAATAAATAAATACAGAAACTAATCCCATAAGAAATAGAGTAAAGCTTACAAGTAGCATATATATATAGCCGCATCAGCTCCACCTGTTAGCATTCGATCAAGAAATAATGAGAAATTTCATTCAACATATTTTCATAGGAAATAAATTAAAGTTTACTGGGCACGTAAATATAACACAGCTCACATCCATCCAAATTCAATACCTTTTCAATGGATAAGCATCCACTACATGAAAATGAGAAACTTTTTCAGATTCATGTGTAAATCATCTAAATAGGAAAATGATGAAAATACCAAGAATAGATTGACAGGCACATATACCATTCCTGTAATAAGAAAATGGAAAAAGTCTAAATTATGTCATGGTTGATGAGTATTAGCATGAAACCTATCATACAGCCCCTTCTCTTCCTTGTGTCGTGTGATATGTAGCGCTTTTATAACCTAAGAAACAATTTAGATTGTTATGTTTTGCCATAATTAGTACTTAGTGAGTAAAACATAAAAAAGAAAATGCATAAACCATAAAAATCTAGCCTTGGATAATTGTCTCGCAAATCTTTCTTGTGTCGCATCAGCAGCAACCCAACAACAATGTCAATAATAATGGTGGTATGCATGTTTAAATAATTATATATCATTATCATCTATTATTTTTGAAAATCTAACCTCTTCTTTCAACGAGCTTTCCTGCTTTTACCTGCATCAATAAAAATAAACATTAAATACCATAACTTGAGCTGCGAGGAACTCATAATTTCAAGCTTCCTGTGCTCTGTTCTGTGCCATGATTTAAATGGTGGTTGGGCTTAATTTAATACTAAATGGCACATAAAGTTTTTCTCCTTGCAGGATTCTAAAATTGTTAGTATTTAAGAGTTGATAAGAAAGAATGTTGATATCATATTCACAAAACACAATTCTAATCAAGAAAGTTCACTACCTGATATTATGGTTAATTCTAAAGTACCTAGCATCTTTACAAGATAAGTATAACAGAATTATCAATAACTTCACATGTCAGACAAAAATCATAATTTAACAATAAGTTCCCATAGCATTTCCTCCACCGACCTATTCACCAAAAATCATAATTTAACACAATTACCACTATCTTCTAGTCTAACAAGATCAAACTTTGAAAATTCGTCATCGAACAAAAAAATCTTTCAATTAAAATTTCGCTCCAAACATACATGACTCCATTGTTGAATAAATCTGCACAAACAAGCAATTAATCAATGGGTATTCTGTATTTTTACATACCAGAAGTCAAATCATAGAAAGTTCTGAAAGTTTACGAGCATTGTACCAAACAATTCAGCACTTGTCCAATAAAATTCCTTTTGCTGCAGAAATTGGATAGTGCAGCCGTGGGTAAACTCAAATTAATTTAAACTCTGGAAGCAACCAGAAATTCAGAAATGCAGATAAAAATACGAAATTAGAAGTAAGAAATCCAAAATACTAGGGTTATCGTATCGACTTGCGGAGAGAGTACTCACCAAACAAATGTCATTTCCTTGGTTGAAACTGTAGCAAAATCTTCTCGTTTGAATTTGATGAAATTATTTTGGGATTGAAATTGAAGATTTCTAGGGCTTCACTTTTTTCTACAGTTTGGGGAGGTAAATAGAGTGGGTGTCACGGCGGAGTGGTGGTGGTACTCTATTGTGTGTATGAGAGAGATACGAGAGAGAAATGGTGACGGTGGAGAGAAGAGCAGTGGAAGGATAGGAACGAGAGAATTTGGGGAATTTGACAAATTAGCTTGTGGAATTTGTCAATAAATAGAATCCAAAATATGGGGATTTAGGAGAAAAGGTTGGGGCTGCCGTGCATTGTCAGGTAGCGAGAGAGCAGAGGTCACGGTCGCGGTGCCGGAGTCCTGGCCGGAGAGTGACAGTCGAGAGCGAGGATGAGAGTTGCGAGCGGAGCGGTGAAATATTTGTGGGGGAAGAGAGAAAATTGAGGGGTTTTGATAAATAGTAAAACTACAAATATAAATAAAATATTATAATATTATATAATACTCCTAAGATAACACTTCTACATAACGTTTTGTTTATGCCCGTTATGTATAGTATGACTATACATAACGAATCAGTATTAACCGTAATCTATGAGCGTACCCCTTTCAGAAAAGATAACGGGTTTTCTATCAACCGTTATCTTGACCAAAAAAAGCGCACATATATAACGCTTGTAAAAATACCCGTTATGTATACACTGTTATGTATGAACGAATTTCTAGTAGTGTGTATATTAAATTATAGTAACAGATGATCTTGTCACTGAAGATGATAATATCATGATGGTAATTTATTCTCACTATATTTAATTTCACTTTTTATAGCATATGTATATACAATCATAATAGCATGGTGTGTGTGTGTCTGTTTTATTGTAATAATTAAGACAATCATAATATAAAATAGTTATAAAAAAATAAGTTAAACACTCAGAATTTCTATAAAATTAGCTCTCTCCTCGGATCGCTATTACGATTTTCTTTTATTTTCGTAGTTTCTCCATTATTAATTCCTGATGCACATATATTATTTATTATACTCATATAATAATTTCTCACGCCTCACATGTATATATATCTATTATTACTATCTTTATCTCTATTCTCACACTTTTTTAATGCTTTGTGTATTATTAATTCATATTAAATATTAATATTATTTTATGCCACAATTCCTAATAGTATATGTTCTCAAATTCTTAAAACGTATAGACATATCATATATATTCTATATATATGCTTCGTGTATATATATCATGTAATATATATTAATATAATAACAGATGTGCCACGCCTCATAGATATATAATCCATTGTTATTTAATTAATATGTTTAGACAGAATTTCTATAAACTTGTTATCTGTAAATGTTAGCCTGATCAAATCGATTTTGATTGGTTTATGATTTATCTCAAGGAAAAATAGTTTTTATTTCATTCTTTTTTGTTTTCTTAATATTTTGGCTTGCTGTCTCTTGTTATTAAATAAATAAACACCTAAATACTAGAATTCGTAAAAAATCTGCAAAAGTGCAAAATGATTGTTTGACAAATTAGATTTGGAAGAAGTACTTCCTTTATCCCATTAATAGGTCATCTTGCTTTATTTAGACGTTTCATTTTAATAAGTCACTTTCTAAAATACTAGAAATTAACACATAACAATCGCCTCAACATAACTTATAAATTATATAATATGCAAACAAAAAAGCTACCCCCATTCTCTCTCCTACTGCAAGCAGAGCATATCCAACATAGTTAATCCAAGCAGAGCGGATCAAGCAAAGCTGATCCAAGCAGAGCTGATTCGAGCAGAGCAGATCAAGCAGAGTTGATCCAAGCGGAGCTGATCTAACAAAGCTTCCAGCTGAATAAGATTCAACTCAACATCGAAGCCAGTTTCAAGACAAGATCCCAAGGTCTGAGGATAAAATCAACCTCGACCAATGAGGTTTCGACAACTCAGCAAATCCTAGAAAGTATACCTAGGTTCTGACAGACAGAAAAATCGGATGAAGAAGTACGAAGAAAACGACGTGAAGTCAGAAAGTATGTGAGATTCAAACGACTCTTTCAAGGGCTAGTTCGAATCTCCACCTATAAATACAAGCCTTCATCCACAGCAAAAAAGAAAAAGAAAAAAACACTCTCTGAAAATCGAAAGCCATACTCTCTACAACAGTCTGCTAAAATCTCTCAAGAACACTCAAAACTCCAGAATTTCTCAAAGTGTTCACTAGACTGTTGAGTTTTCTTCTTATGTAAACTAGGCATATATATCTTCCAATCCATATCCAAAGCCTAGAAGTGAACAAACAATCCAGAATTGTGTTCTTCATTGTAAAATTTTGTTCACATAGTTGGAAAATCCCACCTATTCAAAAACCCTCTTTCCAGGTTAGGAAAAAGTCAAGGTTGAAGTACTACGTTGTCACATTGCGCGAAAACAGTGTGTACGTTTTCTCAGAACGCGTAATCTGAGAGGTCTCGTGTGTTGTGGTACGCGTAAACTACAACCAGCTCAAAGGAATCGAGCTGCAAGCTAACTGGCTGCTCGTAAAGCCTGTGAATCCAAGATTAAGGGATTCGCTAGTCTATCTAGTCCGTGGATGTAGGAGTTTTCTCTCCGAACCATATTATTTTTTGGTGTTCTCTACTGCTTTCATTTATATCGATTTATCTGCAGAACTAACCAAATTATCCAGCACGTCATTTGTTTAAGTTTATATATTTTGATTGCGTGACTCAGCCAGCTGGTTTTTAACTTTTTGTCAAAGTGCATGCAACCTGATTAACTGAAAACATAAACCTAAAGTTTCAAGCTGAATTTTTCTAAGTAACAAACGAGTAAGTTTTCAAGCCACCACATTCCGCACAGCCAGCTGAGTTATCAGTCCAGCTGGCCATCTTTCAAAGAAGTCAGCATGATTCATAATTGAGCTCATACTCAAAAGTTTTTACTTGCAAAAGTTTTATATCTCGGTGTATTCACACCCCCCCTCTACACCGAGAACTCGTTTTAGGACTATCAAGTAAAGTCACTATTTTAATCGAGATTAGAACGCGAACATGTAGAAAAATTCTAAACAAATTTAGATTTGAAAAAAACTTAATAACTGAATATTCGATCCATTGTCATTCATCATTATAAGTTTAAATACGTGAAATAAAATTAATTTTCTAAGTTTGATTTACAATTAACGCGAACGTCACAACTGTTAAATAAGAAATAAAATTATTTTAAAAATATATACAAATAAATTCAAACATAAAATTATTTTCTATCGAGTCTCGATGGGCTACTTACTAATTTATCTAACACTATTAAATATAAAATAGTCAATTTAGATAGCACATATATGTACAATCATACATGGTGTGTGTGTGTGTCTGTTTTATTGTAATAAGACATTCATAATAGGGGAAAAATTTATTATACACACTTTACTTTTCTAAAAATGAAAAATACACACCCAATTCAAAACAAATTTATTATACACAATGTACAATCATCTCATTGATAGAACACACTTTATGACAAAAAGCTGACAACTTGAAAATGAGTTGACACAACTTGAAAAAAAAATACAAAGAATGAAGATCCCACTCGGAAAATTGAAGATCCCTCCCGAGAGGGATCTTCTATTTTTCGAGTGGGATCTTCATTTTCAGATCCCTCCCGAGAGGAATTTTCAATTTTCCGAGCGGGATTTACAATTTTCAAATTCCTCCCGAGAGGGATCTTCAATTTTTCCGAGTCGGATTTTCATTTTTTCAGATCCTTCCCAAGAGGGATCTTCAATTTTCCGAGCAGGATTTTCTTTTTTCAAATCCCTTCCGAGAGGGATCTTCAATTTTTCCGAGTGGGGTCTTCATTAGTATATTTCAACAGTTAATTTCAAGAAAAAAGTACATATTTCTTACACATCTCTTACACATGTGTAAGTGATGTGTAAGACTTTATTAATACTCCCTCCGTCCCGTGATAAGTGGTCACATTTCTTTTTTGGTTGTCCCGGGATAAGTGGTCACTTTCCTTATAAGGAAATATACCCCTATCACAAAAATTTATGGGTCCCACCAATTTCTATCTTTTTACCCTTTAAAACACTCTTCTCCTTAATTCTCGTGCCGAAAAGAATTTAACCACTTATGGTGGGACGGAGGGAGTAATTGATAGGAACATGTCACAATCAAGGATTAAATTCGTCCATACACATCAAACATGCTCAAATTTCATTTTTTCTCTATTGGGTGTGTATTTTTCATTTTTTGCAAAAGCAAAGTGTCTAAGTTAAAACACTCAGAATTTCGTAAACTTGTTATCAGTAAAGTTAGCCTGATCAAATCGATTTTGATTGGTTTATCTCAAGGACAAATAGTTTTTATTTTATTCTTTTTTTTTTTTTTTGCTTAGTCTCATCATAGTTTGGCTTGCTGTCTCTTGTTATTAAATAAAAAATAAATAAACACCCAAATACTGGAATTCGTAAAAATTCTGAAAAAGTACAAAATGATTATTTGACAAATTAGATTTGGAAGGAGTACTTCCTTCATCCCATTCAATAGACCATCTTGTCTTATTTGGACGTTTCATTTCAATAGGTTACTTTCTAAAATAGAAACCAACACAAAACAATCTTTTCAATATAACTCATAAATTACATAATATGCAAACCAAAAAGTTATTAACCATTCTCTCTTCTATTTGATTTGACATAAATATCCCAAAAAATTACTTTTTCTTTTTAATTTTATTATAAATAGCTCATTTCTTAACATTACATTCATATCTGGACATAGTGACTTATTAAAATATGGGCATAAGGATTAAATGATAAAACATAAGAAGCCACAAGATTTGGATAGTGAATTATAATTACCCAAAATAAATAATTGGGAATTCATCATTCACAAGATTTTGGAATCTTATCACCGCATGAAAAAATGGATCTATCTTCACTTTACCCAAATTTCGCGGTCCGTACAAATTGTTTAACAGAACATCACACATCTGATCACTTAATTAATCAATCTTAGGCGAAAATCATGATAATTAGAGGTGTTTAGTTGAGACATGAGAGCCACCTACTCCAAATCATTTTGTCTCCCAACATTTTTATTTATTTTATTTTGCTCTCCTCAATCTTGCATTTTGTATTTTAAGTGACTTCGCCGCATCCATAACATTAAATATTTTCCCTGAAAAAAGTGTTGAATATTCTTAGGGCCTAGGTCCGATCGACTTAGACATGTAGTTTATGAGGAAAATATCATACAATAACACAATTTTTACATGAATTTTGATCATAACATGAACTTTATATCATTGCACTAACAACATTATTCAATCATTTTGGCAATTAGCAAACGAATTCGATTTTGCAAATTGAAGCTGACCTGGCATAATGTAATACAAGCATGCTGACTACGTGGAATGCCACGAGGTCAATTTGAACGGTGTTTTTTAAGAATACAGTATCGGGTTCAAGTCTACCGTGACACGGTCTTTAAATTTAATTGTTAATTTATCAAAAAAAAAAAGAATGCTCAATTTTAACATCTTACATTTAAACAAACCTGCAATTTTAATCCCAAAATCGATTCATGAAATTCTAATGCCCCAGTTGAGGGCTTTGCCTCTTGATTTCAATCCCAAATTTGCATCCTGCAAAAAAATTGCATCTTGATAAATCTGATGTCATCTCGCAATCACTTTCACATACACTGTTTGTATTTTCAACTCTCACCAAACAATTTTTTTTTCATTTTTTTTTTCTTTCTTGTCAAATTGGCAAATCGATTGAGAAATTTGTGATAGCCTCCATCATGGTGACATTGTCAAACCTAATATAAGTAAATATTGGTGTCCAGAACCTCATCAATATTATGTTCTACGTTTGTCATTGTGAAGTGTCTCATGCAACTCTGAAAAGTAGTTGCTCTCCATAGGCTTCAATGAACCTATAAATACGTTATATATGAAGAATAATATGCAAATCACCTTTCGTGGTATCATTCACATTTTGTCCACATTCTCATTTTTTTTAATTATTTTTTTATTATAATACATTATAAATTGATATTGGAACCATTAAATCTAAAAAATACATGAAATCACAATTTGATTTGTTCTTATTATTCATTTCTTTAAAATTAAAGGGAAAAAGAACAATCGAGCTTTAATTTCGATTTATTTTGTAGACTTAATAATTCAATAATAATTTATAATGTATTAGAATAAAAATAATTTAAAAAATGCTAACTGGACATAACGTGAATGTTGCCCAAAAAAGTGACTACAATATCATTTCTCTCTCTTTAATATATATCATCAATAAGTTTGATGAATAAAATGAAACCGTTACTTTATTACTCCCTTTGTCCACGATATAAAGTTTTTATTACCCTTTTATATTTGTCCACAAAAAAAATCATACTTCACTTTTTATACTATCACACCCTTCATTCTCTCCTATATTTACCTATTTTTGTCATTGATGACCCCACAAATTCTACTTTTATTCTTACAAATTGTACTTTATTGTACATTTATTCCTACAAATTGTATCTTTTAACATTATTCTTTAAATTGTACTTTTATTCCACTCACAACAATTCCAACAACTTTCTTAATCTCTATATCCAGCACATAATGAGATTTTATATCGTAGACGGAGGTAGTATATGCTTTCTAGTTACAGTTTCCTCATTATATCATTATTAGGCATCCCTTAATTTAGTTATGGTCTTATATAAGAAATCTTTTATGTTTAACAATTCATGTTACGTTTTCAATCAAATCCAATAGGCGGAACTCGGAACGCTTTATCTGAGGAGATCGACCTCATATTTTATCGAGCAATATTAAAATCAAATCAAATATGATTAAAAGTAAATGAAAATTTATAATAATATAATAACAATAAAACCAAATAAAGACGGAAAAAGGCTATCTTCCAAAACTTACTGTAAAACCGTGTCTCCTTTAATCTTTGAAACATTTTTCTAACGAGACAAAAATAATTGTAATAATTAAAGCAAACATACAATTTAAAGTAATTAATACTTCCTCCGTCCCATTATTATTGTCTTATTTTTTTTGGCACAGTTAATTAAGGAAAATGGTAAAAAGATAGAAAATGAATAGGTATCACTATTTTTGAAGAGTTGATTATTTTATTTTATTTTTTGGAACAAAATATTAAGAACGAGACAAACAAAAAAGGAAAGCATGACATTAATAATAGGAGCGTGAGTATACTCCCTCCGTCTCCAAATAAGTGTCCGCATCCGTTAAAATGCGTATACCAAAATAGTGGATAAAATAATTCATTTACCCCTAATTATTGCATGAAAAACTGAAAAAAATATACATTTTGGCATGAGTTAAAGGGTAAATAAGATAATTTAATATAACTTTTGCATAAAAATCTAAAATAGAATACTTATTTAAAAACAAAAATTTTGACAGCTCAAAACAATTGAACATATTTTAGACAAGAAATTAATGACACATCTAAGATTCCTGAAATCTGGTGTAAAGCAAATCGAAAAAAAGACAAGACACACACATGCGACGCCACATGTCCTTCGTCCCTTCCCTTCATTAAACTCCTCTCTCGCTCGTGACTTGTTTTCTGTCCCAATCCCAATCCCAATCCCAATCCAACATACTATATAACATCAACTGACACATTACTGATTCACTGCATTAATCAAACCGTCATCGCTCGAAACAAAACCGTTTTGGACCGGTTACTCCAAATATCCAAACTTTACTTCTTCAACGGACCAATTTAATTACTTACTCTTTTTTCTTTTTTCTTTTTTTTTTTACTTCCTCCCTCCCTAAATAAGTATACTAAGCCGCCAAAATTGTTGTCCTCAAATAAGCATGCTATTATAGTTTTCAATACAAATTTTAGGGTAAATTGTCACATTTATTCCTTGACTAATGATACAAAAATTTATTTTTTCAGTTTTCTATGCAATAATTAGAAGTAAAATGTATCATTTTGTCCACTGTCTTGATATACGTTTTTCGGCGGTTCAAAACAGTAGAGACTTAGAGGCACCAAAGTGTAGTGCACAAGCAGCTTGGATGTGCGACACGTGTAAAGTATTTTAATTTAATGTGTTGTAAATTTAAATTTTAAATTAAAACACTTTACACGTGTCGCACATCCAAGCTGCTTGTGCACTACACCTTGGTGCCTCTAAATCTCTACTGTTCAAAACACTTATTTGGAGATGGAGGAGTAATTGTATATGAATGAGATCGTAATGTTCCAACTCACGAGAGGTCAGATTGCAATCCTGCAGTGGATTTAGAATCACGACAGATCCATTCTTGAAATCAGTAAAATAAAGATACATTTTTTTTTTTTTTGGAAAAGGTAAAATAGAGATACTTGGAAAAGCAACAATGTGGCCATGCGATCTTTGGAGAAAGTGAAGAGACAGCAACCCAAACAAGTGGAGTTTGATCTTTTTTAATCAAACAATCAAAATATTATTTGAAGCAACATACCAAAAATGTCAAATTTCAATAGATATGTTCCACTGGTATAACTCTGCATCCGTAACAGGTAAATTGAGAGTGAGGAGTCCCGAGTTTTGATCGTACTCGAATTCCTGGTTCTCGACGTTATCCCTTACAATCTTTTTTGGCCTAAGGGACGAATAGGCTGCGAACGGGCCACATCCACGAACTCTTAGATCCACACTTCCGGCTTTCCTGCCCTCATAGTCGACTTGTTTGATTGCTCCACCTGAATTGAACATTTTGATGAGACCTATTGGAGCAAATGCAGCACCATTTGACAGTTGCCTCACAGCTACAACAGTGAATACTTCAAACTCGCGAGCTCTCAGTTCAATCGGATGAGATGTATTTGCCCCAACATTGATAAGTTTTCCTGTAGGAGCATTGTGTAAAGATTAAAGATGGCCGTGCTGGAACCTTCAGTAACTCAGAATTCTAAAATAATATTCTTGAAATTAATCAATTTGTATTTTCTTACTTTTAAATTTCTACTTTGTCATACCATATATCACTTAATGATTGATTATCTTGTGCCAAACTTACAGTTTGAAACTTTGAATGGAATCTTGGGACTGAGATTCCTAACATTTCCCTAAATCTAGGAATAAATGGAGCTTTAAACATGATTTAACATCTATGTTTTACCTTTGACCTAACAGAGGGCAATGAACAAAAGAATAGTGGAATTTAGGTACAAACTTGAAAGTTTCACCTTAGATGGTTGGTCTAACAAACAACAAAGACAAGGAATACAGCTGGCAATTTTAGCCTAGCCACTTTAACAGCTTTTCATGTCTTTGTAGGATTGGGCCAAGCTCAAGAATTTCTGACACGATGAAATTTTAGCTCGGCCCAACCCGGTTTTCCCCTAGGCCTGGCAGCCTGGTCTAGCCCCTTTGCCCACTTTGACAAGAAATGATCAAACTTAGATACAAACTTGGATGACAGTTGGCTCATATTATGGGATCAATGATCAAATTCCTTTATGTATAACATATAGTTAGAAGATATATATTTGGTAAAAGATCATTTCGTGAGGCAAAGTTAATCTTAAGTATTTGGCTGAGATACTTACCACCTCTGTGTGAATACATGATGCAATCTTCATTCCATCCACTCTGAGCAGTGCTCTGCAGATATTCAACATCTGCTGGTTTAGTAGTGCTGGAAATTGTTTGAGGCTGTTGATCATGGATCATATTTTTTATACTAGTACGACACCATGAAGCTCCTTGACAATTGAAAACCCCAAGTACTCCATTGAAATCATTCATATTCCAGATTTTGAGAAGACTGCCACAAAGTCAATGATTTAATAAGTTAATCAATCTATCCTATATCGAATAAGTTAAGAGATTCCAGCTTATTTAAATTTTTACAGCTAAACCTTTTTCCGTCTCTCGTAGGATCAGAAAACAAGCAGTCTCTTGTTGGTCTACCTGGAAGTGTAGCTCTCAACGTGGAGCCATCAGGAAGTACAAGCTTCTTTAAAACATCAAAGTCATGATTTCCAGGTTTATCACTGAAATTAAGATGCACAGAATATATAAAAACTAAGGGGTAAAGCATGAGTTCCCAAAGTACAAGCATAAGAATAAAAAACAGCACCTGACATAGACAGCGCAACCTCCTACAGCACGAGCAGCTCCATGGTATTCAGCCATAGGATGCAAGCTCTAAAATAGAGAACAATCGAAGTGATTCAACACTAATGTACAATATCAAGATGAACCTCGGCTCATTAAGTGTTGTTGGAACATCAATAAGATGGTTCTAAGAAAAGGGTATGCTCACATGAAACATATCCCAATCAGGCTGCATAAATTCTCCAATGAAGATGCTGTTGTATGCAACTGATGCTATATGAATTGTGTGGGATGCCGGATCTCTAGGAAAGAAATCATCTGATACTCTGCAAGTGGCAGCTTTCTTGGAGCTGCAGTATTAAGGAGAGCTGGAATTCAACACTCCAGAAGCTAATGAGGCACGTTGCTCTAACTAGAAAAATCCGATGTTCGGCCAAATGTAAGATTACGTACTTGTACAATGCGTCGGTGCTGTGGCTCATGCAAGAAATCATTCCATTATTCTTAAAGTTTTTAGACACAGATGCCTCGAGTGCTTCATGGTATTTTCTTGCAAGATTCACTCTTCCACCATAGCCCACTCCAAGAGCCTCAAGTATGCTTTGATTATCTACCTTAACCCCATCAATACCAATAGATGCAAGATAAGCATGTAGATCATTGTAGAAGGCATATATTTTTTCCGGGTTCACAAGGCCAACGCTGTTCATCATGATGCTCTTTAAAACGAAACAAATGCCATTGGACTCCACTCCAGGAGATGGAATAGCAGCTACTATCTTCGGGTCATACTTAGCCATTTCAGCAACATCAGGGCTTACACCACCCCAGTAACCTACGATTGCATGCCAGATGTAAACATACCTGAAAAACTGGAAAATAAGTATAATGTTCTCTCGGCCAGAAAAAGAGAAGAGAAATATGAACACAAGTACTTCAGAGCATATTGGGTTTTCATCTCAGCAACAAATTGGCTAAATCCAGTGCTTGTATCCACAGCGTCATCCCCGTCACCGCTCTTTTGGAACTTGTGGTTCTCTTTGATGCTAGTTAATCGATTTGAAAAACTGGAAGCCAAAAATTAAAATGCAACATCAGCTTCCTTGCAGAGATATTTCAGACAGGTGCAGAAGCCATAAGGTACATTTGCTTACTTGGCAGTGTCGTCAAATTTGGCTTCTGTACTAGAAGGATCCATGCCAACCGATTGCCACCCATCATCAATGATGACAAACTTTGGTGGAGCTCCACCTTTGTTCAAGCTACAAATAACATGGAACTTATAATTCTGCCCCGATGCTATTCTAAGTTAATATTTAATAACATATTCAAAGATACTTAATCCCTTCAAAGAAAACCTTTTTATTCCTTCCTCAACTCCCTCAGCAGTTACATCAGTGTAAAAAGCATCCCAAGTGCACCATCCAAACCAGTTCAGTATATCAGGCATCTAAACCAGGAAGCAGAGCCAAAGTAAAGTTGTAAGAGAATATTAAACTCCTGATCGAGTCAGAGTAACATTTCTAATATTAGAATTACCTCCTTTTTATTACGATGACGGAATGTCTGCAGATTAGTTTGCAAGAACCTGTTAAGCACTTCTATTTTAGGAAGGGAGAAAGTCTGAATAATTTCTAATCATAACACATATGATGGAAAATCGAAAGAATCATATCAACTATCTTCTGATTTGCAAGAGAAAGTGTTGTAAGATGAGATGGTCACATAAATCTTGGACAACAGAAAGCACCAATGAATGATTACAAAAGCATTTTTAGTTCGATACTTATGTAATCGACTATATGAGTTTAACAAGAGAATAATCTACAAAAACTGAATTGTTATAGCATTTACATACTCAGCAATGCATTCCAAAAAGAGACTAAACTAACATACTTGATTGAATTTTCAATAACGCTATATGGTTGGGTCCCAGCCGCCACATAAACCAAATGCCTCCCTTCAAATTCTTGCAAAGAAGGATCACCTGCAAACGGCTACTCATCACCAAATTCAAGTTCTAACACGACATGAATGTACGGAAAACAGCTATTGCAAATGCATCACAATATCTAAGTACCACTTTCCAAGCAGATCTCCAACTCATCATTCGCATTTCCCTGAAGCACAGCCCTAAAATCCCCTTCTAGAATCGGCAAGAAAACAGCGTAATAAACTGAATTTGATTGCTCTTCAACAAATTGAGGTACCTCCACCAATAAAAATTGAGTCTCGCAAGGTACATCCTGGCCACGTGTCCCCATCCACTGAGTCATCCACCACAACTTGAATCGGTAGAGGCATAAAATTCTCAATCCCCTGCAAAATTTACAACCCTCAGTAACAAACTTACTAATAGCAAAACAGCAAAATAAGGATCCAATTTTTACTTGATTTTTCCAATCGGAAAGACGACGCGGCTGCCGCAGTGGTCGGAGTTGACACCGAGGAAACAGCTCTGCTCATTTTCTGCTGGAGTTAGGAAAATATTTTTACTAACATCACTGAGAATGCAGTTTCCGCTCATGCACAGCTTTCCATCAGCAAGAGATAAGCCGGCCATTTTAGCGGTGAAGCAGAGAATTCGATTTCCAATCGGCAACGGGGATTGTATTATGGGATAAGGGAAACGTATTTCTATGGCGCAAAGCACTGATAGAGTGATAGCAGAGCGTGTGTGTGTGTGTGTGAGAGAGAGACAGAGAGAGATTTTGGCAGTTTTTTAAGTGAAGGTGGGATTTTGCCTCAAGATTGTTTGTATTAGCTTAACTTAATATTTCGTTAACTAAATTGCTAATCTACTAATGTTTAGATATACCGTACACAACAAACTGTGCATACATGCATGTAAATAAATTATCCGTGTCAAATATGAGCTTCAAAATGTTTAGATTTTAAAATAATACTTGGATTTACTTATGTTGGGAAAATTCTAAGTTTTGATTTAATACCAAAACCCAATTAACTCTAACCGAGTAGATGATTGCATCAACCTAAATAGTGCTTTCCAGCTCGCATGTTTGAGCTTTAGATTTTCTAAATTTACAGGTTAAGGAAGCTGAAGACAGCAGAAGATCCAACTGTGTTACCAGCCGAAGTCAAAATATCAGCTGAGGAGTTTTTCAGCTGAGCAGAGTTCAAAATTGAGCAGAATCAAGCTGAAGAATGATCGAGCTGAGTCAAAGCCAAGAAGACACAGCTGAACCAATCCAGCTGTCCAGACCAAAAGAATGTCAACTCTGAAGATATCAGTTCAAGTCAGAGTTGCAGATCCAGCTCCAAATTCAAAAACCAGCTTGAAGTCAAAAATCTCGATCAGAGGAAGACAATTTACCTCGACCAATGAGGGATTGCCAAATCAGCATCCTAAAGTGCAGAACCTAGGATCTGACACTGATGAAGACAAGTGAAGATACGCCCAACGGCAAATCGAGAAGATCAGAGAGTTAGTGAGATTCAAACGGCTCTTCCAACGGCTAGTTTTGAATCTCTACCTATAAATACTAGTTTTCAACCTCAGAATCAATAACGAAAAATGCTCTACAAGCTTTTATCTTCTGAAATTCTCAAGCATTCAAAAGCTCTCTAGCAGTTTTTACTCTTTCGAAGAACACTTTATCTTAAAGTGTTTCTAGTTCACAGAAACTACCCAGTTTTTCGTCTGATCCCTAGGCAGAAATCATTATATATCCAAAGCCTAGATTTCGAACGAGTTCACTTAAACTCAAAGTTCTTCATTGTAAGAACTCGTTCATAGTTGGAACCTCAAAAAATAAACCTCTTCTTTACCCAGAAAGGTTAGGTTAAGGTTACGCCAGCTTGAAGCGCGAAATTCAAGTGTTTGTAAGGTTTCTTCAGTACCCGAAAACTGAAAGGTTCAGGCTTCTACAGTGTCTGTAAACTGTTAGAACACAGCTCGGGTTCGAGCTGCGAAGTTGCTTGGTACTCGTAAACCAAGTGGTAGTGAATTACCAGTTTATCTGGTCGTGGACGTAGGAGGAGTTTCTCCGAACCATGTTAAATATCGTGTTCTTTTATTGTTCTTTATTTCCAGTATTTTCAGTTAAAGAACTAACTCCATCAAGTATATCATATTCATCAAACTGCATACTCAGCTGTTCGCTCAGACCAGCTGTGTTTTTCAAAAACTGCACAACTTGACTAAGCTGAAAACTTATAGATAATATTTTCAAGCTGAGTTTTTCTAAGTACACGAGCTAAGTTTTTAAACCACCACTTTCCGCACCGCCAGCTGAGTTATCAGTCCAGCTGACAGTCTTCGTCAAGAAGTCAGCAGGAGTTATAACTGAGCCCTCACTCTCAGTTTTTAACTTGATAAAAAGTTGAAAAAGTTTTTACCTTTGGTGTATTCACCCCCTCCTCTACAACAAAGACTCCGCTCATGGACCATCAACTTATGATTGAACCTGTTATGGATTCATTTTATTTAAATTGGCTGGCCCAAGCTTGATCCAGTCACTTGAAAGTTTTTTTATGGGGGATTTATTGGATTACGATTGTCTACATTCGATATTATATAGTAGTGTACTAGCAGGAGATTACATGTATTGCACGTATAATCTCTCATTTAACATTATTAATTTTTTACAAATAAAATATATTTAATTACAGATTTTTTTAAAGTTATAATATTATTAATTATGGATTATTAGCTTCAGCAAAATATTATCAAGTATGTGTAAAGAGTAGAAAAAAATCAAACCAACTTTATTAGATCATGTCTTATGTATAATTATTAAAATTATATGGTACTGATAATAATCGTCTATTATAATATACTTAATCTAATTACGAATGAAAGATCGTATATATAAAAAATGGAGAGTTCCAGAATCAAAACTCAGGATATAACAGGCTTATATCTCAGAGCCAAACTTCATTAAAATTTTATAAATAAAATTCTAAGGGGAAACCCCCAATTAAAAAACAAAGACCTTAGAAGAAGTAAAAATACATATTATTTGCTTCGTCCACCAAGAGTGTAGTAATAATTCAGTTTTGGTACGTTCATAAAGAGTGCACTTTATATTTTAGTGACCTCAAAATTCTCTTATATTTTAAACCTCACACAAATTCAAAATGGTGAATCATTTTCTCCACTCATAACATTTATCTTACTTTTATTAAAACTCGTGTCACTCTAAATAAGCCACACTCTTGGTGGACAGAGGGAGTATATATTTTCAATTACAATGTGGTTAAGTTGCTACCATCTTATATACAGTGTTGTAAAAAACAATAAGACGTACCGCCTTGAGGCGGTTTGAGGCTTAAGCCTCAATGTTAGGGTTTTTTTGTGTTATTTAACTTATTTGGGCTATCTTTTTTTTAGTTTTTTGGGATGCCCATTCTTAAATTAATTTAAAGCCCATGATATTAAATTAAGCCCAATTGTTAATTAAACCTAAAAATAAAAAATACACTTTGAATCCCTAATTTCTTCATTCCTCCCGCTGCACAACGGAAGTGTCTCATTTCCTCTCCACTCCTCCTCTCTTCACTCCGCCTCCCTCTGCCACTAGCCACCGCCGTCGCCGGCGACCGCCGCCACCCTTCACCTGCTGCCCGTAACTGTAAGTGGTTAGTAACTTAGTATTGTATTTTCTTTTTATACATCTTTTTTTCCCCTTGTATTTTTGTTTAATTGAAAGCTTAAATTTATTTTTTCCTTTTTTTTTTGCTACTGTTCGTATGCCACATAGCAGCAGTTAGGTAGTTTCATTTTTTTAATTATTTTGTTATTACTTTTTTTCGAACATAGCAGCAGACAACAGTTAAGTAGTTTCATTTTTTTTATAATTATTTTGTGATTACTTTTTTTTTAATTTGGCATTCATTTTGAACTTTGGACTTAATATTGTAATTTGTTCACAATATTTAGGTTAATGGCTCCTCAAAGGCAAGGGCGTATCGTAGTCAATCAAACAATTCAAAAAAAGATCCGTGTTGGAAGTATGGGACTCGAGTTGCACCCAAAAATCCGAATGCATCTTATGTATACATTAGATGCGAGTTTTGTGAACAAGTGATCACCAGCGGAGTTAGTAGAATGAAAGAACATATTGCCGGCACTCATAATAATGTTCAACCATGTCCATCAGTGACTGAGGAGGCAAAAAAAGAGATGATGGCCATAATCGATAATCGAAAAAAGACAAAGTGAAAGGCTGAAGAAAAAATTGATGAGAGGGTTGAAACATGAGCATATTTTAGAAGTGGGAATAGGAGTGGAAGTAGGCAGCATGTTGATTCAACTTCTTTTGAAGGTGAAAAAAGAACTAAGATAGGAGCAATCGATAGGTGGGTCACAAGGATCAATAAAGATGGTGAAGAAATTCCTCCAGTTCTGCCCAAAGAAGCAAGAAAACAAGTAGCTTTTGACATTGGAAGATTCATTTTTGAGAATGGAATCTCTTTCAATGTGATTGAGTCTCCTTCATTTGTGAGCATGATTAGTCCGTTGGTCAGTATGGTCCATGTTTGAAGTCTCCTTCAAGACACGAGTTGAGTGGATGGATTCTTAAGGAAGAAGTTAACACAACCACTACTTTTGCTGATGAAATTCGGAAGACTTGGATACAAACTGGTGTATCCATATTGTCCGATGGTTGGAAAGATATGAGAGGAAGAAGTTTGATCAATTTCTTGGTGAACAACCCTTATGGCACAGTCTTCCTAAAATGTATTGATGCTTCAGATGCAGTTAAAGATGCCAACATGTTATTTGAGCTTCTTGATGGCATTGTTGAGGAAGTTGGAGAGGAATTAGTGGTGCAGGTCGTGACTGATAATGCTAGCAACTACAAAGCTGCCGAGAAGAAGTTGATGGATAAGAGCAACGTCTCTATTGGACACCATGTGCTGCCCACTGCATTGACTTGATGATTGAGAAACTTGGAGAGCTACCCCAGCATAAGAATGCATTGTCGAACACTACTAGAAAAACTCTCATACATAACACTGCATAGATAACGGAGTTTTTAAAAAACCGTTACGTATGAGCGCACTTTTTGTAAAGATAACGCGTTTATAAATGTCCGTTATGTATGTAGTGTTATCTTTGTCAATACGTAACGGTGTCAAGTTATACGTTATGTATGAACGTTATCTATTACTCCCTCCGTCCCATTATTCTTGTCTTGTATTCCTTTTTGGATTGTCCCGTTATTCTTGTCATGTTTCCATAAAAGGAAATATGTTTCTCTCACAAAAAGTTATGGACTCCACCACTTTCTATCTGTTTACCCTTTAAACACTCTTCTCCTTAATACCCGTGCCCAAAAGAAATGAGACAAGAATTCTCCTTAATACACGTGCCCAAAAGAAATGAGACAAGAATAATGGGACGGAGGTAGTAATTATATATATAACGTTGATATGCCACCGTTATGCATTACGTTATGTATGAAGAATTTATATAACGGTTACTTCCACCGTTATTACTTCCTGTTATGTATGAGTTTTTTTTTTTTTTGTAATTTCCAAATTTATGTTCTATACTTAGCCAAAAAATCCAGAGTAACTGCGCACTGCTTCTACCCAATTCACCTTCTCCGTCTTCTTCTCCATCTAGTCTTCTTCTCCTGCGAAACCATAGCCGCCGACCTCGTCGCCGTCGCCTTCGCCTTCGGTCACTCTCCATCTCTTGCAAACTGTGTATCCTTTGTAATTACATCATAACATTCAATCAAAAACCCTAGATCCCCAATTCGAAATTCTTCTCTTCTCTCTGAAATTTAGTGAATCCCTCCATTCCCGGCGACCTCGCCGCCTCCTTGACTCAGCGCCACCGCCGCCTCGTCTCATCTCTACCGTCGCCACCTTCTGCCTCGCCTCCAGCAACGTCACTGCTGCAGTTCGTCCAGAGATAAGCTCTCGACGCCTCCTCGACATTCCTCGCCGCGAAATCTCAAATTTGAAGAAGTAGAACCCTAAAATATCCAAATCCTCAAGTTTTTGTATCTCTCACAGTGCTCTCATCTATATCCCCCAAATTGAAAAATCCTCAATCCCTAATTGCTGCCGCCCTCTGAAGCTGCTGCCGTCGATCCGCCGTCGCCTCACACAACCCTCTTCCATTCCACACACTTAATGAATTCTGGAAATTTTGCTCTAGAATCTCACCCCATGGATGGATTTAACAGTAAGAAAATATTCTCTTCCATGTCATTTAATCTCCAAGGCTGCATGATATAGCATTTTTATTTGTCTCGCTGAATTCTTATTTTTCATATTTTCTAAATGTCACAAGTATTTGGTGGTCATATACATGCATATTTTGGAAAATTTGCAGAGGAATTCTCAATCCAGTGGTGCTGCGAAAAAAATATTTATTTTAAGTTATTGAACTACTGTGGTTGGATTTATTATCTCTTTTTGGTTTCATCGTATTCCTATACTATACTTATTGATTTTGTTTAGATTTTAGAGGACAAAAAACTATGTTGTTCTTAGACAAATCTATTCAACAATGTTATATACAAAAAGTTCTATTTTAGGAGTAGTATATGATATTATTAATATGCATTACACCAAACACCTATCCCGCCATGTTTTTTAATTTGTTTAGGGGACATAATGATTAAATTCTTATAAATCCCAAGCAAGCTTCACAATTATTAAGTCAAATGACACTTGAAACTTGAGAGAGAGAAAGAGAGAGAGAGAGAGAGAGAGAGAGAGAGAGAGAGAGAGAGAGAGAGATGAAATTTGAAAGAAGAAATGATGAGTAATATTATGCTTAAAGTTAATTCTGCAAAAAGTCTCAGATTATTTGCTTAAACTTACAGATTGAGAAGTTGGATGTAATTGAGGTTTTTAGGCTTCTCGAGGTGGCAATGCAGCAGTCTGCAACAAACCATTTGACGGGTAATACTTGTGATCCCAATTCTAATTCTTCATTCTGCATTTTCCCTTTCATACTTGTGAAGTTTTTTTCTATAATTTGATATTTTCCAGTCAAATTTATTTCCAGTTATGTATTTTATGTATTTATTGATAATGATGAAGATCATACTTACAAGAATCCTCATTCAAGTACTGATATTGGTCCTCTGATGTGTGTTGTGAAAAATAAGTTATGCCACCAGTTGGACCTCCTGGGACTTGTAGTAGATGATTATGGCATGGAGTTGCTGGTAGCAGGAAACGTCATTTCTCTCGATTTGAGTATTGCTCAAGTTTATGAGTAACTTTGGAAAAAATCAAATAGTCACTAACTGATATTCCAAAAATCAGAATCAGAAACTTATCATTATTCATCGTATGTCAGTTTATGTTACTGTTAGGGAGATTGTTATACTAGCTAATGAATATGGATTGATATTATATATGTTCCATGTGCAGGGGTCAATGGATGTCTTGAATGCTCATCTCAAGGATCTTATACCTGTCAACCAGACCCAAGTACATATACATACATATATGCAGTATCCTGGTAGATGGATGCAAAGCATTTAGTGAAGATGTGTGGAGTGAGATGAGGGATTAATGATTCAACATTTCAGGGTGTTAAACTATGCTTCCGCTGCAAGGTACATATAATTGCTTGTTAATTCAATATGTAGCTCCCTATTTCTGTTTGATAAGTTCGTGATTTCATAAACAATGATTATTCGTCTAGGGTGATGGACTATGAGCTTGTTAAAGTTTTTTCTGAAGATAATGGATTCTGAACTTTTGTTATTTTTTTTATTGATAAGGAATGCCTTACATTCTATGTCCTTGTGAGTAGATGAGCTTAATCTTACATCCACCCCACCTCCATCTATTTCTTCATAATGCCTTACGCTAACAAAGGTTTGTGCGTGAAGTTACAATTCAGTTCAACCTCTGCATGGAGCCTTGGTATGTTGCGTGTTTTTCTGCTGAAACATGCTTCTCATACGTCCTTTTCTTTTGATCAAGTGCTAGTAGTGTTGTTGTTGCTCTTTAGCTTAGATCTTCTAGGTTGTCATGTGTGTTGAGTTTCTTATGACCTCCATTATTAGCCTCATTCAATTAGTATGTACATCATTTTGCAATGGCTAGATACTCTTTTTTTTGTCGTACCTTCTACTAGGACAACTGAAATGAAGATGTGTGGTAGAGCCATATTATGAATGTTACTCTATCAAATTTGATTCACATTGCTTTTAAGATAGTCTTTTCATTTGACAACTGTCCTCGTCATAAATGTTCTGAGCCTATCACTCTTATGGTTATTAAATCAACAAGGATCCTGGTGACATATTATGTCTTCTAGTTTGGTGAATTAGTAGATTTGTTTATAGGTATGATTAAGCTAATGAGTGTTGCTTCTCAGTACTTGGAAGAGAATCTTGATCTTAAGGACGTTATGATTATTCGGTGAATAATCCTCAATATCAGATTAATATACAAAAAATGTCTCCTATATAGTTTAAATTTTCTATTTGGTACCTTTTCTCTTATTATTAGTCATTTGGATGGAGTTTAATATAAACATCGAGCTATTTAAATTCCGTTATTGATTGATAATATTTGAATTATTTCTCATTGCACAGGATTATGATTGGGTCGAGGCGCGCTTCCGATAAAGATTGGCAAGTGGAGTCGGCGAAGAAGGGGATGATTATGAGTTTTGAACTAACAAAGTTGAGTTTACTTGTGTTGGATGATAGTCACATGGATAGAATTTTTTATGAAACATTATCGTGTATCTTGACTATATTTGGATGATAATATATGTAAGACTGTGTTTTGATAATAATAAATGTATCATTTTATGATTTTTAAAAATATTATTTATTGATTTTTAAGAATTTAAAAATAGGTAAATTAAAAGAATATAACGGTAAAAAACTGTTATGTATTAGAAAAAAGATAACGGAAAAATACCGTTATCTAAAATACAAATCAACGTTATCTATGATGAAGTATAATACATATACAGAATGTTTCATAACGGTAAAAAGTATATTTCATAACGGTCTGTAACGTTATGTATAACAATTATAGATAACTGAGATAATAGTGTTATGTATTAGGATAAAACCGTTATGTATAACATTATAGATAATGGTTTTTCTAAGTTATGTATGAGCGCATCATACATAACACCATTATATATAACGGAGTTTTAGGCACATAGATAACGGAGAATCTCTGTTATCTATGAGCGTTTTCTAGTAGTGGAAGGCAAAAGAAGTCAGCAATTTCATCTACAATCATGGATTTGTGTTGGCAATGATGAGGAAATTCACTAATAGAGAGCTTATTCGTCCAGCAACTACTAGGTTTGCCACAGCTTTCTTGACTTTAGAGAGTATGCTTCAGTCGAAGCAACCATTAGAAGCTATGTTCACTTTTGCTGAATAGGCAAACAGTACATGGGCAGCCTCAAGTAAAGGAAAAAAGGTAAAGGTGATTATCTTAAGCGATGGGACTTTTTAGCCAAGTGTTATCTATACTCTTCATAGTACGAGACCATTGGTAAAAGTCTTAAGAATGGTGGATGGAGAATAAATGCCGACAATGAGATTCATATATGGTGCTATCGATGAAGCTAAAAAAGAGATTTCCAAAAATTTTGGAGGTGAGCTCGGGAAGTACAAGGAAATATGGAAGATTATCGATGCAAAGTGGGAAAATCAGCTGTATCGAGACATACATGTTGCAGTGTACTTCCTAAACCCTAGACATCAATATCATCCAGAATTTTCAAACCATCGTGAGATAAAGAAGAGGTTGATCAGCTACATGGAGAAATTGGTTCCTTCAGAATCCCTAGTAAAAGCTGATTTGAACTTGGATTTGTTTAAAAATAAAGTAACTCTTTGGCTGCAGACAAGCACAAGAATCGTATCTTCACAGATCTCCTAGTAAGTGACCGATTAATATTTTATTCAAGATTTATCTATTATGTTGTTTTTGATTAATTAATTTAATACCTTTTATTAAATATGTATAATGTATTTTGTTTCACAACAGGAAATTGGTGGATTCAATTTGGAGATGAAGTTCCAGAGCTTCAAAGTTTTGTTGTCAAAGTTTTAAGTTTAACATGTTCAGCTTCAGCTTGTGAGCATAACTGGAGTATGTTCAATCAGGTATTCAATTTTATTTTTTTGTTAAAGTTAATTATAGATCTTTGTTTTTTTATAGTTATACACTTATACTGTATAACTTATCTTTTATTGTTAAAAATTTAAAATTATAGGTACATACAAAGAAAATGAATCATTTGAGTACTAAGAAGCTCAACGATTTGGTCTATGTCATGTACAATAATAGGTTGAAAGATAGACATGTGAAGCTGAATCGTAATGGGGTGACATTGATCCATTGGAAGTAGTGTCTTCGGACGATGAATGGCTTGTTGGTGATGAGGAGGGTGAATTGAGTAATACTTTGAAAAGACTCAAAGTAAGTGAAATGACTAATGAAGACCTTGAAACTATGTTTGATGAAGTGCCAATGAGAAATGAAGGCACTTCAAGTTCAAACAGTCGTGGACGTGGTGGTCATCAAGGAAGTAATAAGGCTAAGAAAAGCACAAATGCAAGAGGTAAACTTTAATTTTTAACTTAAAATAACAAATATTTATTGTTATCCCATTTATAATTAAGTAGTTTCACAATTATTAGGAAAAGGTACAAGAAGATAGTGATTATTGATTTGCTATTAAGACTTAAGACTTTTATGTGTTTAATTTGCTCTGTTTAAGACTTTGTGCCTATCTTGAAAGACTTCATGCATTTTGATTTTTAGTTTTTAGGACTTATAAACTATGGAACTTTATGTGTGGTTTGCTATTTTATTTTATAATTATTTTATTACTTTTATGTGATTTATTTTTCTTTAGTTTGAGGCTTACGCATCAGACCGCCTTGAGGCTTACGCCTCGCCTCATCAAGGCAAAACGCCTCAGGTACGCCTTTAGTTTTTTACAACATTGCTTATATATCCTCAGTTTTTAAATCTTAGAGGTAATTACTATGATTATTTCAATTACTATAGGGTTAATTATTGAAAAATACGTGACATTTATTTGTATTATATACATGACTTTTGAAATTGAAACCACCACCCACCGCCTCCTCCAACATCTTCCTCTCCCTCTCACAACCACCACCACTATAACTAGTCGCGTCTACGAGCCCCGCCCCTCCTCCTCCCTCTCCCTCATTTTTTTAATATTTTTTTAATTCTTAGAAAGCTATTTTATACAATTAAACTTGAATAAAGTCTTAATAAATAAGTTAAACTTGAGCTTGATACGACTCGGCTTAATTCGACTCATGTAAATATTATCAACAAATAAGAAATGTAAAGTATAATAAATTGCATAAATAAATTAAATAAAAACAAAATAAATAAAATATAAAATAAAATTTTGTGAAGAGAGGTTTTGGATGATAAAGAGAAAAGATTGAACTATAAAGTATGAAATTTAATAATAAAAATGACATTTTAATTATTAGAGATAATAATTATTAACTATTTAACTTAATAAAAATATAAATATTTATAAAAATTAATATACAACTACATTAATATCCTAATAAATTTTAACGCAATCTTAAAATTTATGTTGTCTTTTCTCTTTTATTTTTGAGTTATAATACTTTATTATTAATTAATTCATTAAGTTTTGTTTTTTGAAACTAATTGATTCATTAAGTTGTGAGTTACAGAAGGATTAGGACTATTATTAATTTATTATGTTTAAAATAAATTTAATATATATATTTACATTATTGCCTTTAAAACAAACATAATAATAAGGATATATTAGGCGAACTCAATTTTATAAGACTTCACTCTTTTATACTAGGTAATCTATTACTATATTAAGGCAAAATAATTTGCAATGCACTTTCCCTCCCATTCATGAATTTTTCCACCCATTTTGCATGCCACATGTAAATAATTGTACATTTTCCAATGCAAATTCATAGTTGTACATTTTTCCATGTTATTTCAATTTTTTAAATTCAAATATTAAACTTTAAAGCCTGACAAACTCAGTTCACTATATAATCACGTGTATGTTGCATTATTATACTAAAATATAGTAATTATTTTATTTTTTGTCACATTAATTAATTTTTTTGTATTTGTTAAATGTATTGTTTTGTGTAAGAAGATTCGCAAAGATAAATTTTATTAGTTTGAAATTATTTAATTAGATTATATAGATATAATAATACCTAAATAATGCTCTATTGACATCTAAAAATGTAAAAATTGAAATACTATCACATGGTGCAGCGCAACGCGCGCAGGTAAATCTAGTTAGGTATAGATATTGGTTTTTCAAGGGATGCCTTTCGAGTTTTTTCAATAACTTTTGAAAATATATTTTTAGTAATTTTAAGAATCTACTGGGTTAAACTTGTTGAGTTTAAATATGAATGAGTCATAGAGTAATTCTAGGCGGGTCTTAGATTTAAACTCAACAAGTTTAACCCAATAAACTCTTACAATTATTAAAAATATACTTTTCAAATGGTAAAGGGAGTGGGAAAATTTTGAAAGCATATATATTTTCAAAAACCGAAAATATATATACATGTATCAAATAAATCCAAATTAAACTTCATCTGTTTGTTGGGGATTTTAGATATAAGGGCAAAAGAAAGTCAAATAAAAGAACATGTACAGTTTAATAAATTTTATGAATTATGAATAAGAATAATGAGGGCTAAGAATAGACTTTACCCTTTATCTTCAACAGTGGCTTTGGACTCAATTATATTGGCCCAATTCAATCCATTTTATTAATATATGGGCCTTAACTTGATTTGATTGGTTTCTAAAAAGAGTAAAGAACTTGCGTCATTATGTTGTTTCAAAAGGAAATAAGTACATAAACAGATAAACTCTATCTTGGATTCTTGATTACCATATTTATTTTCAGGGTAAATTGAGCCTAAATTCACAAGGTTTACCCACTTTCTAGAATTGCACAATTTTTTTTTTTAATTATAATACATGACCTTTCAATTTATGGCAATTTCTCTCTGGTAACCGCTTTCCCCAATTAAAATCTCACGTGGCACTCGGAATTGCCACGCTGGACTCCCCGAAAAGCCAAACGCGACGACATCATTTTTTTAGAAGGAAAGGACGTTGTTTCCGTCTAATTTAGCCAATTCCAGAAAGTGGGTAAACATTGTGAATTTAGGGACATTTACCCTTACTTTTATCTATTTATTTGCCTTTTAAAATTCCAGAAAGTGGGCAAACGTTGTAAATTTAGGATTTACTTCATATTCTAGCTAAATTAGACGGAAACGACGTCATTTCCCTCTAAAGAAACGACGTCATTGCGTTTGGCCGTCCGGGGAGTCCAACGTGGTAATTCCTAGTACCACGTGAGATTTTAATTGAGGGAAGACAGTTACCAGAGATAAATTGCCAAAAATTGAAAGATCGTGTATTATAATTAAGAAAAAAAAAATTGTGTGCAATTCCAAAAAGTGAACAAACTTTTTGAATTTAGGGGCAATTTATCCTTATTTTTATCTATTCTTTGCCTTCTAAAATTCAAACCAATAGTGAATCAAAAAAATAGTCAGACCAATAGAAGTGGAATCAAAGTCTCAAATTAGAACAAATTGTATTGGACTTTTTGGCTGCTACGAGTTGCAGTAAGCCACGTTGCAAAATCTGAGTCAAATTGATAAGTATTTGCTGCTAAAAAAACAATACTACTATACTCCTTAACCGAGTGAGACTGTAATTAAGCAAAAAAAATATTCATTGCCTCAATTGTCCATTTGATGTGACGTTTATTTATTATTTGGGTAGATTATTCACCCCGACATATTAATCAAGTCGGCAATATTTGAAGTCTGTTTTTGCCTTAATTCATTCAGTTGTACTTCCTCCCTCCACTAAAATTATTTTTATTTTCTTTTTGGACTGTCTCATTTAAATTGTCATATTTCCTAAAAAAGAACTAATTAACCCTTCAAAAGTGATAGATCTACCATTTCCTCTCTTTTTACCATTTTCCTTAATAATTGTGCCAAACAATAACATGACAAAATGAGTGGGACGGAGGGATTATTAATTAATCTTCATCTTCATTAAGGTGAGTAATTGTGAGCCTCCTCATCCATAATTTAAAATATAAATAATGAAATAAGGGTTAATTGTCTCTAAATTGATAAACTTTAGGTGAATTCTGGCTTTTTTCATAAATTATGAAATTAGTCCCTAAATACACGTGGCGTCGTATTTTTTGAGAATTTGATGCGTATGAATTTGTTTGAGACATCATCATTTAAATTGACCACCAACTGCTTATGCCACATATGCAAAATTCGACACCACAAGTGCTTCAATTTGACCAAAAAGTGAGTTTGAGGTAAATTTCAAAAAAAGTTAAAAGTTCACGTATTTAGAGACTATAACTTTAAGTTTATGAGAAAACCCAAAATTTATGGATTTAAAGACAATTAACCCATTAATTGGATAAACTCATAAACCCTTGAATTCTGTTTGTTTACTTTCTATAAAATTTTTAAATCAATATATATAGTACCTTTGAACCATTTTCTATTATACTACTATATCCAGTGATGATTCGATTTCACATTAATTACATTATTATTCTACGAGTTATGATATCATATGATATTAAAATAAATAAATTTTATTCTAAATATCTCAAGTGTTTCCAATGTACTTTTATAACCATGTCTTATAGAGTATGTTCTAAGCATGCAACAATTTGGTCATTTTTCTGCAACAATTTGGTCATTTTTCTTCGTAAAATTAATGATTTATGTAACATTTTAATAATTTTTTCTATTATACATTCAAGTCTATATCCCCCTTGATTTCTTCGATGATTTTCGTCGACACATTCATCGAAAAGTGACTGACGAGACAATTGTAAATTTTTTGAAACCATGCATGAGATAATCATTTTATCGTTATTCTTATATTGAGACGCTATTAGAAATGCATTAATATATTTACCTAATAAAAATAAAAGCTTATAAACAAATAAATAAATAAATCGGTGCCCCAAAAATATTCATTTATGGATAAACAAGTTGAAACGATTTATCACCGTGCAATATAAAACCAACTGCAGACAACTTGCTTTGCATCTCCAAGTGGGCCAGTCCCATGTGAGTGATTTACTATTAACCTAGACACGAAATCAATTGTTTATTGTTCTTTTTATTTTTAATTTTATTTTTTGTGATAGTGGTATCGATTTTTTCCGACAATGTGGATACTATTAATTGTTTCTAAAAAAAAAGGTAAAGATCAACAGCGGCTCTTGGCCGAAATATGGAGATGAGTTAAATAATCAAATTATGTCCTTAGCGAAAACGTAAGGACCAGAGCTACTCCAAAGTCCAAACATCACTGTTTCTAATTGTCAATTTGTAATTTGGATAAGAATTACCAAAATTCCACGTCATAAATATATGGGAATATATATGAGAACAACATGGAGCATGAATGAATTTCTGTAGGTATGGTATGTTTTGAGAAATAATTTTAAAAACAAATTTATTTGAGTCTTGAGTAAGAATAAAACGTTCTCATGATGAGACGGAACCAAATACGTATCCAATAATATATTTATACATATGAATCATAAATATATTATTGGATGTGAGTTTTGATCCAAATTTTTAATACGTTTTATTGTGAGACCGTCTCACACAATTTTTTGTAAAAATACTTAAGTTTGGGCTTTTCTGAATCAGACATGTGAGTCAGTCCGTCCAACATGTACAGTTATTAATCTTAGTATATTTGAGCAAGAGATGCAATGAGCGTGGATAGTCAACTCGATGGAGCGAGTGATTTCTAAAGCATTTGAGTTCATCTATCTCATTTTTTTTTTTGAACAAACATTACAAGAAATTAAAGGTCGCGTGACGGTGGACTTGAACCTGTGACCTTTGGCCCGAACATTAATCACTCTACCACTAGGCTAACCCACGAACACTATCTATCTCATTTTTGGTGTACCATTCATATCCAACTTTTAATTAAGTTCTTGTTTTTAGTTTTACTTTTTTTCTTCAATTTCAGTCTCTTGTATTTTAATTTAATTTTGTAACTAGTATTTAGATGTCAGTAATTCAATCAGGGTTCATAAATTTTCTTACATGTTACAATTTTTTAGTTAATAATTGATTATTATGATTGATTATTTTAATATTATGATTTATGATTTTTTAAGCTTCAATTTTTTTGTGATAAATTTTTATTATGGTTAATTATATAATATTAATATTTATTTTTATAATACATATTATTAATAGTATGACACGGAAATTGTAGACAAATGATTCGAACCATTTCTAAAGCGTACATCTAGAAAGATATTGATTGAGAAAGGATCTTGAGCTTAAAAAGATGAACCCCTAATTAAAAATATAAATTTTCGTGCTCGAGTGCAAGTTGCTCAACCGCACAGTGTCGAACCCCTAATTAAAATCCTCATACCAAAAAAAAAAAGAAAATCTTATAAAAATATATTTGAACCAAATAAGTAATGAAACTGACCAAATTTTAAAATTACGAATCTATTTATAGCTTATAGAAAGAAAAGAAAAAAAAATCCATTTCATCATAATTCGATCCGAAAATCATCCAATTTAAAGCTGAAAACTGTGATCTACGACCTCATTATTTTTAGTGATGATTCTTTTCTTTTCTTTTCTTTTTTTTTAAATTGAAGGTAACAAAAAATCAAGAGAGGTCGGGTCTTGGTAAAAGTTTTATGTAGTGAAAAGGGATATGTATCAGTATAACTAGACCTAAAATCAAGGAGGGTGGATGGTGTAAATATGTACATAACTGGTCATTTCACTATCAATTTGTCAGTCATCCCACTCAATATTTTGATCTTATCCTTTATTAATTTGATAAGATCAATTATCATTTCGCAATATTTTGTCCTTCTATAATAATAATAATAATAAAGAAACAGAGGATAAGAATCCAGTCTATCTCTGTGCCATGCAAGATTCCATGATTAACGATGGGTTTTGGCTTTGGATAAATCTGTACTTTCATAATCAATCGAGCGACTTTAATTATTATTGTCTGACGACTGTAAATTGCCAATTGCATTAATTAACACAAAATTACTTGCGATCGGTCGCACATAACCTTGTCACATCGCACGCGTGCACCGCACGCCTCATTTTGAGTATGTAAGCCAGGAGCGTGTAGTACATGCGCTCCTTAAGGCGCATCCAATCGCCACGACTCACTTTTTTATAATTTTCTAGTGGCGCGTCAACCATACACAACCATCTTTTTCTATTTTTTATTTTTCCAAAATTTTCTGAATATTTTTAACATTTTAAAATTTTTGTTTTTCCTTAATTCTTTCCTATTAGGATTTGTTGATTCCCAATTATGACTTGTTAATCCCCTTAGCGTTTATTAATTCTCAATTAAAATTTATTAATTCATAGGTTTATTAATTCTCAATAAGAGTTTATTAATCTCCTTAGCTAGGGTTTATTAATCTCCAATTAGGATTTATTATCCCCAATTAGATTTTATAAAACTTAACAAAGAATAAAATTTAAAAAATTATAAATAATTTTTTTTATACTTCGAGTAAATTAAGATAGTGTGGGTGTGAACAAGGCAAATCATATACTAGTAGTTAATTTGGAATAAGCTAATCTATCTATTACTAATACGAAGATAAAGCTGCCCTTCCACGGTGCTCCGTTCAGATTTTCCTTTATTCTGGTAATTTGTCTAATTTTAATTCATATATATTCTAATTTTTATTGTTATTAATTAAAATTTTATTAATTTCATATTATTGAAATATCACATGTTTAGCTATTAATCACATCTCATATTTATCTACCCCTCTATTTAATTAATTTCTTCTATTATGCATATTAAAATAATAACAATTTCGGAATGCATTCTTATAAATCATTATTTTATACATTCTTAATTCATATATAATAATCCATAGAAAATTTGTAAATGAAAATCCATATGAAGACTAAATAAATATATTTAATCAACATGTATATATGGAATCCTTTTCATTTTCATTCATGTTTTTCTAAAAACTTCGATTAGTGATTTCTAGAAAATATATACATTGAATCAAATGTGGGATAGGTAGCTAAAGAAAAGAACAATAAAATTTGAAGATGCAAACATATTTTTTTCCACATTTTGGCAAATATTAGAGATATCGATTTAACATGAACTAACGAGACGGTTCAAAATGATTTTCTAAAAATTTCAGTTAGTGTTTTCTAGATTGTATATACATTGAATCAAATGTGGGATAGGTAGCTAAAGAACAGAACAAAAAAAATTGAAGATGTAAACATATTTTTTCCGTATTTTGGCAAAGATTAGAGATATTGATTTAACGAGACGGTTCAAATATACTTAAAAAGAAGGATTTTTACTAATTTTAATTAATATTAACTTTGTTTAATTTTTTATTGAGTAATTTAGCATAAACCAACGAGACCTTTGAAGAGGTAAACATATTTTTTTTCGTATTTTGGCAAAGATTAAATATATCGATTTAACATGAACCAACAAGACGATTCAAATATACTTAAAAGAGAATGATTTTTACTAATTTTAATTAATATTAACTTTGTTTAGATTTTCATAGCATAAACCAACGAGAGGGTTCAAATAACATAAAAAGAATGATTTTTACTAATTTTAATTAATTTTACTGAGTGTTCATATTTTTATCGAGTATTACTCAACGGATTTGAGACGAGTATGTACAGTAAAGTTACTATTTTAACCGAGATTAAGACGAACATGTAGAAAAATTCTAAACAAATTTAGATTTAAAAAAAAATACATAATGAATGAGTATACCTGATCCATTATCATTCCTAATTATAAATTTTGATACGTGAAATAATTAATTTTATAAGTTTGATTAATAATTAACGCGAACAATATCACAATTTTTAAATAAGATATAAAATTATTTTTAAAATGTATACATTCTTAATTCATATAAAATAATCTATATATATTTAATATTATAAAATTGGTAAATATTAGATATCTATCGATATAATTAACATGAACCAACGAGACGGTTCAAATATACTTAAAAGAAGAATTTCTACTAATTTTAATTAATATTAACTTTGTTTAGATTTTTATTGAATAATTTAACATAAACCAACGAGACGGTTCAAATAACATAGAAAGAAGGATTTTTACTAATTTTAATTAATATTACTTTGAAGATGTAAACATATTTTTTTTCGCATTTTGACAAAGATTAGAGATATCGATTTAACATGAACCAACGAGACGGTTCAAATATACTTAAAAAGGAAGGATTTTTACTAATTTTAATTCATATTAACTTTGTTTATATTTTTATCGAGTAATTTAGAATAAACCAACGAGACAGTTCAAATAACATAGAAAGAATGATTTTTACTAATCGAGTATTACTCAACGGACAGCAAAGTCACTATTTTAACCGAGATTAGGACGAACATATAGAAAAATTCTAAACAAATTTAGATTTAAAAAAAATATAATGGATGAGTATACTCGATCTATTATCATTTCTAATTATAAATTTAGATACGTGAAATAAAATTAATTTTCTAAGTTTGATTAATAATATTTAACATGAACAATATCACAACTTTTAAATAAGATATAAACTTATTTTTTAAATATATACATATAAATTAAAACATAAAAATTATTTCCGTCGAATTTCGACGGGCTACTTACTAGTTAAATTTATTAATTTGATAGTATCATATCACATACTATTCCATCTCTTAATCATAGGAAAAGAAATTTTGATAAACTCCAATATTAGCTTCGCCAATTTTGGCCTATCGTGCATCAATTTGATCTAGACATTTTCTATAGTTTACATACATGTCGAATTTGGAGCACATTAAAGATAAGCCTTACGTTGAAAAGTCGAAATCGAATTTTCTAAGCCTGTTTTTCAAAACTATGCACATCAGTACATGTAAACCTTCTTTTAATTTGTGGTTGCTGAATTAGTAGTAAAATACTAAGATGTTGACATTTCATTATTTATTAAAGAGACGTTCACTAATTTTTTCTAACATGTATATTGTTTCTTATTTTTTGTAAAGAAAAAAAAATTATAATTATGGGTAATTAAAGGGAATTATGAATAATTAGAGAGTAAAAAAGGTTTATTAATCATAATTATGATTTATTCATTCCAATTAGAATTTTTTCTCAATTAAGATTTATTAATCTTCAATTAGAATTTATTATGCTCCAATTAGAATCATTTAAATATTAATTAATCAGAAATAAAAAAACTAAAAAAATAAAATAAAATAAGAAACTGGTGCACCGCATACCGTACCCAACCCAACGCAAGAGTCCAAAACTCTTTGGTAAAATAAGTTATGAATATGCTTATTAATTATTATATAAGTATAATGTTGTACATTAGTTATTATTTTACTTTGTGATGCATGAGTAATTTATATGTACATATTTATTAAGCATATGTTAGCATCGTACATTACAATGTAAACAGTTGCAAACATTGTAATTTTAAATAATAAGCATACACATATTACAAAAATCGTACCTCGTGACGGTGGTGGTGGTAGCGGCGGTGGCAGAATGAGTGATAATGGTGGTACGTTGGTACGAATTTGAGTTGTTGAAGGTAGAAAATGATAGAGGATTAAGAATGTAAAGGTAGGTGGAAAAAGTCAAAAGTAAGGGTAAAAGGGTCCAAAAAGACAAATGTGTATAATTTATAAAAACTAAGTTTGTGGACAACTATTGTGTTTTACTAAATGATATGACTATTCTAACTTTTGCCTCTAAGTATAATGTTGTGCATTAGTTATTATTTTAATTTGTGATGCATGAGTAATTTATAGGGAGAAATGGGATTTTAGCACTTTTTAAATTGAAAATCCTAATTCTAGCACTACTTTTTAAAATATACAAATTCTAGCACTTTTGTACATTTTTACCCCTCCTCTTTCTTTTCTATTTTTCTATTTTTTCATTTTTCGTTTTGTATTCACATAAAAAATAATGTGAATTCACGTGAAAAAAATGGGAATTCACATGAAAAAAAATGGGAATTCACATGGGAATTCAAATGAAAAAAGTGAAAAACTCGAATTCACATGAAAAAAATCAGAATTCACATGAGAATTCAAATGAAAAAAGTGAAAAATTCGAATTCACATGAAAAATAATGTAAATTCATGTGGAAAAAATGGGAATGAAATCGCCGACCAGAATCTCTCCTTGCTATTCGCTCGTCCCTTGCTTTTGCTCCGATTCAGTAGGTCCTTCAAAATATCCACTTCTTCGAGTGCCTCCCGGAGGAAGACGACCGCGACAACGATGCCGAACACGACGGAGTCGTCTCGCCGGACTCGATTTCTCTCTCCTCATTCCCTCGCTCCTCTGCGGCGGCGGCGGCACATTGAAAATCCAATCCGCGGCCGCGCCACTGACCGAAGCGCAACGGCGACATGGATCTGGCCCGGCGGTTCGCGCTCCGCAGCCTCAGATCGCTGTCTCTCGAGCTCGCACCATCACCGAGATCCATCGATGGCGGCGGAAAACCATCCTGCGGCGTCATTAAGTGCGAGGACACAACTTCATCGGCCGGATCTGACCGTTGAAGAAGATCTCATCAGCCGACGTCATCGACGCGATTCCGCCATAACCGTTGGGGGAGAACTCGAACTTGAACGATCCGGAATCGGAGGAGAGGAAGACCGGCTCAAAATCGTCCATTAATGGAGTTTTAGATTTGTGGTTGGTGAGGAGGAAATGCATGGGGCTTGCAGGGGCGCTGAAGTAGTAGCCGGAGGGGCCATGTCCGGGGCTGGAGGGGGCGCTTACGAAGGGGGTGGAGCAAGTGTTGTCAATATCTTCGCTGAAGCGCAGCGGGTCAATGGCGGGAATGGGCGGCGGCATTGTTGTGGAGAGAGAGAGAATAGCTGATGTTTTAAGAAAAAGAAAAAAAAAAGTGAGAAAAGAAAATAATGAGGGGTAAAAAAGTCAAAAAGTGCTAGAATTAGTATATTTTAAAAAGTAGTGCTAGAATTAGTGTTTTTTCCTTGAAAGTGCTATAATCATACATTTTCTCTAATTTATATGTACATTTTTTTTTTCGAGAATATTATATGTACATATTTATTAAGCATATGTTAGCATTCGTATATTACAATGTAAACAGGTGCAAGCATTGTAATTACATATATTTAAGCATCACTGGGTATAAATCATCAAATCGGATTGGGAAAATATATTAGTTCGATTTTAGGCGGTTTAATTTTGTTGTTATATTCCCGCCAGAAAAATCAGGATTTGGGAGGAGGGAGATTACAATTCCAAAAAATCTCATTTGTATTTTCACAACATTATCCTTGAGTTAGAATTAAATCCAGATCATTCAAATGGTAATTTATTAACGATATATTTGATTTTTAGTTAATATATACCCACCAATTTTCACACGAACACATCCCTATAATCTTGGTCTTTTCTCAAAGAAAAATTCAAAGCTATAAATTAAATTCTATATTTTCATGATACACTTTGTCGAGGAACTAATTCTTCGGCCTGGATCTTTTTGCAACTTCACAGGGTCAAGTTAGATATGCTTTTTTCGCAAAATTTTATTTGATTTTCGTGGTCCATTTTTTTTCAATATGTGCATGTCATATTTATACTATTGTAACATGATTTTTTCTTTTTTCTTTTTAGAATAAAACTTTCACTTCCAATTAGAAATCAATGTTACAAATTACACATATATCTAGCAATATAATCAGGTACTATATCACATTAAACTTCCACCGGGCCCTTAGCTCTCTACGTGTATGCACAAACGAGATTCCTCGAAACCTTAGTCGCCATTTCTTGATGGTAAAGGTTTGGCAATAACTTGTATGCGGCCGGTCGCACGGTATGCGATCGAGCCCACGCGCGTGGGCACGTGCACGACACGCGCCTGTCAGGCGTGTGAGATTCACACGCCTGACAAATTTTTTTTTTATGTCAGCGCGTGTAATATACGCGCCCAACTTTTAAAATTTTTTTTTTTCCAGTTTTTTATTCTTTTTTTTCAGTTTTTTTTAATCTTTTTTTTCAGTTTTTTTTTAAAGTGTCGAGCGAGGGGAGCCGAAGGCCCGGAGCGAACTAAAAGATATTAATGTTGCCACAATCATTATCTATAAATTAAAATCGGAGCCGAGGTGGAGAAGAAAAATAATTTAAAAAATTGAATTTACAAAAAAAACTGAAAAGTTAACGGTTGATCCGTGTTGATCCGGTTTGACCGGGTCGGGTTAATCCGGATCCGGTCTCATCCCATGAGATTGGTTGCATGAGAGTGTGCCTCTAAAGGTTTTATTAATTAATCAACTCTTTGAGTACTTATATATGTAACTTTATATTTACTTGTATCATAAACTAACAATGATGAGCGTGAGAGACTAATCAATATAGATTACTCAAAATTTTGGTTCATTTAAAATATTTGAATAATAACATAAGCAAGATACGTTCATATTAATTTTAAATATGAGTAAGTGTCAGTCTATCTACAATGATCTCAGTCGGATAGAATTTGTATATATAAAATTAAATTAATTGTCACCTGAAACAATATATAGTACTTGTTTGATAAAATTTTACACGATAACATACAAGAAGCGATCAAACAAATTTCTAGAACATCAGATTGCGTTTTAATAATATTTAATTTAATAGCAAAAAACTCATTATTGAGATTAGTGGTGGAGAGACAACTTTCACATCCTAATCAAACTATCGCCATTCTACTAAACCTTTTTATGCCCATTATTCAAGTAATTAAATTAATTGGGCTTTAATATAATAATTACGACGGCGTACTTCATTAATATCAAATCGTGGTCATAATTATGAAATTTTATCAGTAAACGCACTTTCTAAGCCTAATTATAAATCAATCAATAGAATTCTAGAGGAGCTATCTTCATCTTGTCGCAGTAGAAACATAGAAAGATGAAGAGGTCCAACCACCACTGCGAATGGTACAACTGCATGTCCTCAATAATGAAAAATGGGCTATAAGACTATTAATTAAGTTAGGTCCAGGTGTGCGGCCATTTCGAGGGTGAAAGAGAAATCCTTTTAGTAGCTTTTGTCACGTGACAAGAAATTCAATTTTATCTTGAATTACAAAAAATTTACCATTTTACAATCAGATTTGGTTGTTATCTCTTTTGATTGGATAGCTTTGCAAGGCTGAAAATGAAATGTCACTAAGGTGGAGTTGAAAATGATTTGTCCTTTATCTTTAATTTCGTATTGGCAATTTGGCAATATCCCTTTTTTATATTAAGATTTTTTGTGGAACTAAATTTTTCTTGCATTGTATTTACTTTTGTTCACAAAATTTGAGCCCTTACCCCTATTTTTCAGGCACTTTGACAAATAATTACTCCCTCCGTCCCAAAAAATTAGCCCCCTTTCAATTTTCACACAGATTAAAAAATAATTTTTTTTTTTTTGAAAAACATAATCTATTGTATAGGAAATTTCATGCTTTCACATCATATTAGTGTACTTGATTCATTTCAAAGCTACGCATACTTTGCATATTTCACTTTTACAAGTAAAAAAGGAATTTAATGGTAAAAGAAGGAAATTAAGATTTCAATCATGCATATCTACTATACTTTAAAGTTTATGGTAATTGTTTTCAAACCATAAAAATTGTAAAAATAATTTCAGCCATCATCCTCGAGCATTATAATTATGGGTCTTGCTAATGGGGGCTTTATAGTCATTATGTACTTCTTAATTTGCCAATTTAAATAAATATCCTTACATCTATTTATGGATAGAAGTTCATAAAAAAATTCCAATTACAAATCATATAACTCCACTCTAATTAGGAATTTTTATTTCAATTTGTAATTTTGGAACAATTAATCAAAATTGACGGAATAAGTTTTTCAACAAGCTACATTTTTTTAGGATGAGTATTTTATTTTAATGAGGAACTAGTATTGCACGGATAAGAGATGTGTCATAAATTTGAATAATAAAAATATTTTATTTAAAGATAAAATGAGTTAAAAGGTTAAAAATTTAAAGAGGATAACAAAATAATTCAATAAGAACCAAAATAATAAAAATTCAAAACACACATATTCAAAATTAATAAAATATTTTTAGATTTATTTCAAAAACTATACTCTATTTTAAATTGTCTAAATTTTATTTTAATTATATGTTTATACAAAATACTGTGTAGAATTTGTTACCTCCAACTTTATATAATTAACAAAATTGCCATCAAAATTGAATTGCAATTGATTTGTAATTTCACTATTTTGTTTTGAGAGGAGAGATTCTATTTCACCAATCGAGTCACATGTATCTAACATAAGTAGGTTGGTCTCTGGTGCAGCAGTCTTATGGTATGCGACCGGATCCGGGTTGACCCGGCCCGGTCAAATCGGGTCGGGTTGGTATCCGACTTTTCAGTTAATTTATTTTTCTTCTCCGCCTTCAGCTACAATTTTAATTTATAGATAATGATTGTGACAACATTAATGTCTTTTAGCTCGCTATGAGGCCTTCAGCTCCCCTCGCTCAACTCTTTAAAAAAAAATAATAAAAACTAAAAAAAAAGAATTAAAAAACTGAAAAAAATTGAAAAAAAAATTTAAAAAGTCAGGCGCGTATGTTACATGCGCCGAATTAAAAAGAAAAAAAAATTGCCAGGTGCGCGTGGACGCGCTTTGAGGGGCGCATGTATCACATTCGCTTGACTTAAGGGTCGATAGCGGGTGTCGTGCACGTGTCCGCGCGCGTGGGCTCGGTCGTATGACATACAACAACGGTGTGGAAGTTTTTGCCTAACATATTCATACCTAACGATTTCCAACAAAGTGATTTTTACCGTTGTAACACTCCTTGTTGCGCTACCAAGCATATATGTTAAACGTTTTCATGCTTCACAGCAGCCCAGGCTAGGATGCTTTCTCGAGACATTGCTTGCGATAGAAAAAAGGGAAAAAAATTAATATTTTGATTATCAAGATATATATGCAAGAATTTTGGGTACCTGATGAATCATAATGCGTCATTAGTATTATTTAAATGTTTTTTTTTCTTCTTATTTTTGGATGAATTATATTACCGTAAATGAGTTTCTAATCATCCAACAAAAAAGAAAGGAAATATCACTAATTTCTCAATTGATTCTACTTCATTTAGATTGGGGGCATTATAGTCTACACAATTTGTACTACTTGCCTTATTTAAAATAATCTAAGTTAGATAAATAAAAAGGGATTATGGCTTGCCATATTACGGCGGAATGGATTAATTCTATAATTATAACTCCATCCAACAAAAAGAAATGGAGAGGAAATGCTAATTTCCATTATTGAACCCTCGAATATAATTTCAATAGAAAAAAGAAAGAAAAAGCTAAAATTATCGTCCAATCCAATTATAAATCTATACCTTATTTTATGACGAGAATAATTTATAATAATTCGAACTACGTATTCGAAAGCATATACGTATTTGAAATATGTATTAATAATTTATAATTATTATTCGAAATACGTATTGAATCTTTGATTCTTGATTATGATGTTATACATTGTTATTTATGCGTAAGAAGAAGAAGAATAATTCAAAAAAAGAAGAAGAAGACGACAAATATTGTCTATCCGGAAATATAGTGGATTGACTAGACTATAACTTACTTTTGAAGTGGAGGATGAGGGATGAGAGATGAGGGATGAGAGAGAGGGATGAGAGAGAAAAGCCTTCTAGAATACTTGGCACGTGCGACCGACTTCCATCACAAGCAAACGGGCAATTTATCCCACTTCGCACCGGCTCTTTCTTCTAGAACCTATGGCATGTGCCAATGAGAAATTTTAATCACAGAGAAAAATAACATAATTAAATGCTGTCGACCTAAAATACAATATAGTGCCTAAAAAGTCTAATAGCTCAAGATATTTTTGTGTGAGGGGCAAGCTAAAGTTTCCTAGTTCATTTTTTGCCAAAAATTAGTATAAATTTATAATCCAAAACACTTGCACAATTTGCAACGCTACTTTAGGAAACAAATACTAGTGCTTGGCCCTATCCAACATTATTTATGCAAAATACTCCCTCCGTCCCACACATATTGTCTTCCTTTCCTTATTAGGTTGTCCCACTCAAATTGTCTTGTTCCAAAAAAGGAAAGAATTAACCCTTTAAAAGTGATGGGACCTACCCATTTTCTATCTTTTTACCCTTATTCTTAATCTCTGTGCCGAACAGTAACAAGACTGTATGAGTAGAACAAAGGGACTATATAATTAAAATCCTCATTACATTTATAAATCATTGTGGATTAGATTTGCTTAATTCTTCCGTGTCTAATTTGATAGGCGATTCCATTTTACGTCGCACCTTTTGCACACACGTTTGTGGATTTTTTTTTTTTTATATTTCGTTTCATTTGAATCGTCAAATTGTGAACATGAAATTATTAAATTGATGATCATGTGGTATTGTAATCGTGAGTTATACATAAGTATAACTATATTACTATTAAACTCTGTGTTTTAGTGTGTGGTGTGAATATTTCCGTCTTTTTATTTATCTAAAAACGGTTTTAAAATTATAGTATTCTTTGATAATGGATCAAAGAGGAGATGCGCGATAATTTTTCGATTGACAAAATTTGATCTTATCAATGTTGTCATAGTCTCTCTAACATAAATTACGGCATTTTTCATTTGAGAATCGAGTATATAGTACTTCAAAACAAAAGTGTATGTAGAAAACATATTGATAGATCTAGGGTTTGCGAAAGTAGCTAAAAGAAATAATAACACGGTGACACAAAGATATACGTGGTTCGATCAATGTGATCTACGTCCACGGGAGAGAATATAGAGAGCTTTTATTATACTTGAGGGTACAATGAGTATTGAATGAATCCCCTCCACCTCTAATCTAGCATCTATTTATAAGCCTTGAACTAAGCCCTAATCCTTCTAGGGATCGAACTCCTTATACATATCTAGTTTCTTAATACATGCATATCCGATTCCCGTTTGTAGTAGAATTCTATCTTCTCCCAAAGTAGGGCTTCGTTACTTGGTCTTCAAGGTAGATGTTGACTTTGTTTGGGCCGAACTCCGCGGGCCGGGCTTTAATATATAGGCTCAAATAGCCTTAGATCGGGCCCAGAATGAGGCCGGTACTATCACATCCCCCCCCAAAAAAAGTAAAGAAGACATGTAGACGCAGACTACGAGGTCGAATTATTCGAAGTGATTGATCGCGCAAATCACCTGTACGAGCTAAATGACCGAGCTGAAGTAGCAGGGAGAACAGGAGGAGCGATCTGGTTAAGTTGGGGCGGTAGAATTTACACGGCCCATACCCGATGTAGAAGGCGGGAAAAGGAATGGGCCATTTGAATTGTGTTGAGGGACGGTACATATTCCGATAAAGACGGGCCCACGTTCACACGTGTCAGACGCAACAGCGGGATCCAAATGTATATTCACAGAAGTTGAAACGTTGCTTCCCCTATCACATTATTTCACGTCCGCCGCCCTTAGCAGAAAAAACGCTTGCTCCAAAAAGGTGTTCTTCTTCCCCAAAATTTCAATCTGCTGTTCCTGTACTGCCGGCGTTCACCCCGTTGGTTCCTCTGCGCACAGTTGCAAATCACCCGCCGGAGCATTTACCTTCTTTTTTTAACAAGTAAGTATGGCCTCCCTTTCTCAGTGTAGTAGTAGTGGTAGCGATTCTCCACCGTTAGTCGGCTTCAACAGTAGCGTTGCATTTGCCATTTTTTCATTAGGATCCCTGGTACCGACTGTTGAAACTTTAACAGTACCCCCGCGTGTGAAGGGGAAAGTTGCTGAGTACCCCTCAACCTTAAATGAGACTAGGATTAGATGTCTTGCCAAAACGTATAATTTTCCAATCGACGCGGAATTAATAGAACCTCGCCCCGAGGATAGGGCATGCTCTCCCCCAATGGGGTTTGTTACTATTTATGAGGACAGCCTGCACGCTGGTCTTCGATTACCCCTCCCTGAGCCCTATTCTGAGCTCCAGAAGAAGTTGGGCTTAGCGTTAGGGCAGATAATGCCGAACTCGTTTAGGCAGTTCACCGATTTGGGTGTGGCAACAATTGATAAGGGTCACCAAATATCCGCTGAGCTCATTCACGAGCTATTTGTTTTCAAAAAGGCGGGGGGCTGGTACTATGCCGCTGTCCGGAGTGAGTTCAAGGGGCGAACTCAAAATAAGGTTGACAAATGGCACAAGAAATTTTTCTTTTGTCGCCACAATAGTTTTGTCGACCTGGCTTGGCGGCTGGAAAAGCCTTATGAATGGGTGATAGACGAGGTGGATAAGGATGTGGAGGCTGCGGTGAAGGCGATGAGGGATCGCGGTCCTTTTGAGGGGAGCTACAACGAAGACTCCCTAGCTGAAGCGGGGTTGAGCCCGTATGAGCCTCACAATATGGTGGATCCGGCGACGGGTGAGGCCCCGCTAGTGCTGTTAGGGTTGCTTTGTGTGCTGATTCGTCGTCCTTACAGTTTTGTTGTTTTCCTTTTGTTTTGTAGTGAAGAACTTTGGGAAGCTAAAAGAGATCGGCGCCAAGGCTACAGCTCGCGGGGCTAAGAGAGCGAAGCTATCTGGACGATCTGCCTCCTCCTCCGATCAGGGTCAGCTCGTGGGGGCTGCTGTGGTAACTGTTCGATCTCCTTCCCCCAAACAACCTCAGAAACGGTTGAAGGTCGGGGACCAGCTCGAAGTGGACATCATCGATGTCACAGGTAGTGACGCGAGCCCGGTAGCTCCCTCCAACAAGCTGGCCGGTCTGCCTTTTCCCGAGGTGAAGACTTATTCCTTTCATTACACAGTTTCTCTTAATTGTTGCCTGTGTAGCTAACTGTATTCCACCTTGCAGGGCCTCGATATGTTCGTGGGATGGCTGAAAAATAGCGTCGGGGAGATGTCCTCGAAACACGAGGACGAGAAAAGCCAATACGCAGAAAAGCTGATGTCGGCCAATGCCCGGGCCAAGAGGGCTGAGACCGAGCTGATTAAGGCCGAAGAGGGCATGAAAGTTGTCAAATCCGAGCTGGCTGCTCAGCTTGCGAAGGCCGAGGCGGAGTCCGAGAAAGCTCGGAAGCTTGAGTCCGAGCTGAATGCGGCGAAGGACCGGGAGGCCAGCCTTGCAGCTAGCCAAGGGGAGCTCCTCCGGGCATATACAAAGAGGTTCCTGTTGTCGGAGAGTTTCTCCGAGCTGGCCAATGACTTGGCCATGCTTATCAACGGGAACTTCGCCGTGGCTGCTTTGGAGAGGGCCGCCAAGGACTTCCCCAACCTAGACGTCTCTAAATATGGCTTCGAGCGGCTAGGGGATGAAGCCCTCCCTTCCCGGTACGCCAGAGTGGTCCGAGATCACCTCGGTCAGTTTCCTGTCCTGGAAACCCTTTCCAGCTCGTCCACGCTTCTATCTGTCGAGCAGATTGCGGCGCTCGGTAGACCGGGACCTCGACACGGGCTGCGCTTTCGATTCCCTTCGCGACGAGGAAGAAGAAGGCGAGGGCCGGAAGAGGAAGTGGAGGCGGAAGCGGAGGCTGAGGGGCGGGTGAGGATCCGGCCGTGACAAGGGCGGGATGGTTCCCCATCCGAGCAGCCACCTTCGCAGGAGAAGGAGGTCGACGATGTTTAGTTTAGTTGTTATTTTTCCTCTTCTTTTTCATTGTATATCTGTATGGAACATCTTCAAATCAATGAATTTGTTTTTCTTCTTCTTGAGTGTAGAGCTTGGATTCTGTCGGTGTTTCTACTTTGCGCATACAAATAGCTCTCCTTTCACAAGACCTGGTTGACCAACGGTCCATTGTTGAGCAATGGAAGGACAAATGCCGCCGAGCCGATGAGCTTTTCAGCCATAAGTGTACTCTGCTGAAATCCCAAGAAGCCGAGCTGACGGGATGGCAGATGAAGTTCGAGGCACTTTGTGAGGAGGTCGAAGTCAAGCGGCTCGCTTTTCAAGAGAGTACCGACTTGCTTCAGGCCAAGCTTCTTCAGGCTGAGGAGGAGTTGGAAGTTGCCCGAGGTCGAGCTGGCCGCATTCCCAAAGATTACGAGAAGATCGTCGAGGAGCATGCCGAGTATGAAGATATTATCCGTCGCGGCGGTGGTATCACCATCTCCGAGGCGGAATTAAAGGCAAAAGAGGACTTGGAACAATATATCGTGCTAAAGGAAGCACTCGGGTCCGAGTCTTTTGGGCTTCAGGGTGCTTTTGAGATGCTGAAGGAGAGTGCGGGCAGGTATAAGTGTATTTTGGACCGCCGACCTAAGTTACGGGCACTTTTGGCATGTGGTGCGGGTGCAGACCTTTTTTCTTCTGTTCGGACAATGCCTGCTCGCGAGGTGAAAACGGCATCGTGGGGACATCAGGTCGGTCCTAGCCAAGATAGGCGAACTGTTGGTCGCGGTTCGGCTACCCCGCGAGGTCGAAGTTTTCCTGCTGGAAGAGGTCGAGGTCGGGGACGAGGTCGAATATCGATTGATGATCTCCTGGGGCCTTCCTCATTCGAGGAAGATTGGCTCAGCTTTAGCAAGAAACATCCTCCCCCATAGATTAGCTCGATTTTGCCTGTAATATATGTACACACAAACTTTTCCAAAGAGTTAGAAATAAAAACGTATATATTGGGTTTTGAACTTTCCTGTTCTTCGTGAAGATTGCTTCGTTGGTTTTTTGCATGTTGCATCTTTGAGGGAGTTGGACTCAGACATCTTTGTGTTGACAAGGGAACCATGGTTCGGACCTTGTATTTCATCCTCCCGGGGGAACTTGGTTCCGACCCCAGTTGAGAACTAATTATCCTTAGGAGGGAGTTTGACTCGGACCTCGTGGGATCTTCCTTTTTGGAGGGAGACGAGCTCGGACCTCGGAAAGGGTTTCCTTTGCGCATTATATGAATTTATTACCCCATGTCGGGTCATTACTGACCACGCAAGGCAACCGTAGTTCGACCTTATGAGGGGATTTTTGATATTATGGATACTTCGTATAAGCAAATCAAAAGACACAAGATGCAAGATGAAAAACAAATTTTATTAAAAAGAAAACCAAAAAAGAGTTTTGACGAGCTCGTTAAAAACAAAACATTAAAGACAAAAAAGAAAACCTAAGACTCTATATGCAAGGTTTTGCTGCTTATACGAAGAATCTCTTTAGATGGGCGATGTGCCACGTTCTGGGTATTAGTTCGCCCGAAAGATAGGCGATTTTGTAAGCTCCTTTGCCGAGGACTTCGTGTACTCTGTATGGTCCTTCCCACGTAGCTTCGAGCTTGCCGAGCTTCTCTGAGAGGCTTATCTCATTGTTTCGAAGCACAAGATCACCGACCTGGAACTGTTGGGGTTTAACCCTTTGGTTGTAATACCGAGCCATCTGCTGTTTGTACCGAGCTTCTTTTATGCTTGCTTCTTCCCGTTTTTCCTCCAATAAGTCTAGGTCGGTTCGGCGTTGCTCTTCGTTAGCTTCGGCGGAGAAATTGATAGTTCGGGGACTGGGTGCTCCGATCTCGACGGGTATGACTGCTTCTGACCCGTATACTAAACGGTACGGGGTCTCTTCCGTTGGAGTTCGGGGTGTAGTCCGGTACAACCACAGGACGTTTTGGAGGTTGTGGATCCACTCCGTTTTCTCCTTCTCTAGGCGGGCCTTGAGTCCGTTCACTATTGTCCTGTTGGTGACTTCGGTCTGGCCATTAGTTTGAGGTCGGTTTACCGAGGTGAACTTTTGCTGGATATTGAGTCCTTCACAAAATTCTCGGAATTCTCTACTCGTAAATTGCGTTCCGTTATCCGAGATGAGGACTCTTGGTACTCCGAACCGACATACGATGTTTTTCCAGACGAAGTCAACGGCTTTCTCACTTGTGACTTTTGTGGAAGGTTCAGCTTCTACCCACTTGGTGAAGTAGTCGACGGCGACTATTAGAAACCGCTTTTGCTTATTAGGTGCCGGGTAGAAAGGCCCCACGATGTCAATGCCCCACTCCATAAATGGCCACGGACTTTGAATAGTAGAGAGGTCAGTCTGGGGTAGTCTCGTCACTCTGGCATGCAGCTGGCATTTTAGGCACTTCTTCACGAACTCTTCCGCATCTTTTGCCATTGTTGGCCAATAGTACCCCCATCGCATGATTTTCGGAGCTAGCACCCGAGCTCCAATGTGGCTTCCGCACGATCCTGTGTGTACTTCATTTAATATGTAGTCCGCTTCCTTTGGTCCAACACATCTTAGGAGAGGCTGTAAGTATGACTTTCGATAGAGGACCCCTCCCTCGAGGACGTACTGCGTGGATCTAGCTAGAATTTTTCTAGCCTCCGTCTTGTCCTCGGGCACTTCCACGTTCTCCAAACATCTTATTAGGGGGGTCATCCAATTTGGGTCGTCCTCTATGATCGCATTGACTTCTGCCTCTTCTATACTCCTGTTTCGGACTTCTTCTACTAGTGTCGAGCTGGTTGGGGAGTTCGCCAGCTTGCTTAGCTCGTCAGCTCGTGAATATTGGCTTCTGGGAATGCGAACTATTTTGAAGAACTGGAAAGACTGTTCAAGGAGCTTGACCTTCTCTAGGTACTTCTTCAGCTTCTCACTTTTCACCTCGTATTTCCCTAACACATGGTTGACCACGACTTGGGAATCACAATGGGCTTGGACAGCTCGTACCTGAAGGGTTTGGGCGAGGTGCAGTCCGGCAATGAGAGCTTCATATTCCGCCTCGTTATTCGTAGTGGAGAACTCGAATCGCAGCGAATATGTTAATTCCTTTTTCTCTGGGCTGATGAGGAGTATGCCGGCTCCACTTCCTTTCTTTCCTGAAGCTCCATCCACGTACATCTCCCAGCAATCCGGGGGTGTCTTCTCTGGGACTTCATGGAGCTCGATTTTGGCTTTGATCTCTTTTGGTTCCTCGATTTCCTTATAGTGAGTTTCTACAAGGAAGTCTGCTAGGGCCTGCCCTTTTATAGCTCGACGGGGACCGAACGATACGGAATGCTCTCCTAGCTCGATTGCCCATTTCGCGATTCTTCCTGAAGCTTCCGGTTTAGTAAGAACTTGCCGAAGCGGTAGATCGGTCAAAACCTGTATCGGGTGAGCTTGGAAGTAGGGTTTTAGGCGCCGAGCTGCGTTTATCAGGGCTAGAGCGACCTTCTCCAGAGGCTGATACCTCGTCTCTGGGTCTTTGAGAACTCGGCTGACGAAGTACACCGGTAGCTGCCGATCTCCTTCGTCTCGGACCAACACTGCACTTATTGCTTCCTTCGATGCCGCAAGGTACAGAGAGAGGGGTTCTTCCTTTTGGGGGACTGACAGGGTTGGTAAGTCCCCGAGGTGGCGCTTGAGCTCCTCCAAGGCTAGCTCGTGCTCTCGTCCCCATCCAAACTCCGGAGCCTTCTTGAGAATTTTGAAGAAGGAGAGCTGTTTCTCGGCGGCCTTGGAGAGGAAACGACTTAGCGCGGTTATACATCCTGTCAACCTATGCACGTCGCGGATGGTTCGGGGTATCTTCATCTCCTGTACGGCTCTAATCTTCAGCGGGTTGGCTTTGAGGCCTTCTGGCGAGATCCAGCACCCCAAGAATTTTCCAGATCGCACGTTGAAAGTGCACTTCTTCGGGTTCAGCTTGAGGTTCGCATGTCTTAGTATGTTGAGCGTAATTCGTAGGTCGCTCACCGCCGAAGCCTCTTCTTTACTCTTGACGACAATGTCGTCCACGTATACTTCGACAATCTCGCCGATATGATCTCGGAAGAGGAAATCGACCATTCGCTGGTATGTTGCCCCAGCATTCTTTAACCCGAAGGGCATATATTTGAATGCAAAGACCCCGAAGCTTGTTGCGAAAGCTGTCATGATCGCATCTCCCTCATCCATTAGAACCTGATAGTACCCTTTGTAGAGATCGAGAAAGCAGAATACTTCGTGTCCCACTAAGGATTCAATCTTTTCGTCAATGTTGGGGAGAGGGTAGCAGTCCTTAGGGCAAGCTTTATTGAGGTCTGTGTAATCTACACACATCCTCCACTCTCCTTCTTCTTTCTTTACCACTACCGGATTAGATAGCCAGATCGGGTACTTGACTTCAAACAGAAGCCCTGCTTTCAGCCATTGCTGCACCTCGTTGTAGATAACTTGATTTTGTTCGGCAGCAAATGATCACCGTTTCTGCTTGACCGGGGTCGAGTTCGGGTTAATGTTAAGCTTATGTATGATGATTTCCGACGACACCCCCGTCATGTCCGTTGGAGACCAGGCGAAGACATCCTGATATTCCCTAAGGAGCTGGATTATCTGCATGCGAGTTTGAGGTCCCCCCGCAAAGCCGACCTTGACGACTCTCGCCGGATTTGTATCGGATAAGGGAACCTGTTCCGCCGGGGTGTCTGGGATCGACGTCGTTTCTTCCAGTTCTTTGGGATACTTTGATTGCTACGCCTGCGGTTGACCTCGGAGAGCGACCTGCATGCACTCCTTGGCCTTTATCTGGTCACCTCGGACAGTAAGGATTCCAGCCGAGGTCGGAATCTTCAACAGCAGGTGGTAGGGCGAAATGATGGCTCTGACTGCATTCAGCCAATCCCGACCTAGAATGATGTTGTAGGGGGAGTTCGCTTTAACCACATAGAACTGAATCAGTTTATTGACGCAAGTCGGCGGGCTGCCAATGACAACATCGAGCGCAATGGTCCCTTCAGGTCGCGTCTCTTGCTGCGTAAAGCTCTTGAGAGGCAGAGGTATGGAGTTCACCCGAGCTGGGTCGAGGCCCATCCTATCTAAGCAGTGTTGGAAGACGATGCTCACGCTGGCCCCTCCATCAATGAATACGCGATGGACCATCTTATTGGCCACTCCTACCTGTATCACCAGGGCGTCATTGTGCGGTGTAGCTGTAGGCACAGGGTCATCCTCAGAGAATGTGACGGTTTCCCCCTTCTTGAACCTCTTTTTCGTTTGCTCCTCACCCGATGGGACTGGTGGTCTGCGAGCTTCTGCCTTCAACTTAGTTTTTGTCTTGCCTGGGGGTAGCCCGGTGATGGTGGAGACCACTCTGTCGTACTGTGGTGCGTCGTACGGAGGGTCGTCATCCTCCTCGTCGTGATCGACCTTAGCTCGCTTATTGTGGGGAGCACAATGACCTTGTCCTCCTTTCCGTTTTCCTTTTGTGTTTTTCTTCCCCCCGGCTTCGTATTTCCTCAGAGTTCCCTCTTGGGCTAACCTCTCTATCTGTTCCGCGAGGTCGCGGCAATCCTCCGTGTGGTGCCCATGGTCATCATGGAAGGAGCAGTGCTTGTTTCTGTCCCGAGGTTTAGACTTTGACATGGGACGTGGTTTAGCGAACCAGTCCTCGTGGAGTGCGAAGATCTCGGCATTCATTTTCATAAAGGGAGGTCGTTGGGACGGCTCTGGTCCCACCCGAGGTCCAAGCCGGGACTGGATTGGCCCTGATCCGAGCCGGGACTGGATAGGTCCTTTTTGGAGGCGCTCGTGGGCACTTCTCCGATCACGATCACTCCGACCTCGATCCCCTTCAGTTCTCTTCTTCTCGGTCTCCTCCCGCTTCAATCGGTCCGCATCCTGGCCATCAGCGAACTGGTATACAATCTTTCACATCTCCCCGGGTCATCTCGGGTTTCGCAGGGCCGAGCTCTTGGTTCAGGGACCCGGGAGCAACTCCATTTCGGAAGGCCGAGATGAGGAAGACATCGTCGATTTTATCGATTTTCAAGCTTTCCTGCATGAATCTGGAAGCGTACTCCCTTATAGATTCTTTGTCTTTTTGCTTCACTGATAGGAGGTAAGCTGTGTCTCGGCGAGCCTGAACCTTTGTATGGAATCTTTGCTTGAATATTTTTTCCAAATAGGTCCAGGACCCTACGCTGCCGGTTGGGAGGCTGTCAAACCAAGCTCGGGCATAATCGATCAGCATCTCGGGGAATAGCTTGCACATGTGTTCCTCCCTGAGACCCTGGTTGTGCATGTTGTACCGGAAACGCGTTAAGAAGTTAAAGGGATCATCTAGCCCATTGTAGGCCGGAATGTTTGGCAATTTGTACACCGAGGGGAGTTTGGTGTCAAGCAGCTCGTCGGTGAACGGGCTGACAAGTCGAGCTGGTTCCTTTTCTCGTCGGTGTTGATTCCTCGGGGGACTGCGACTCTCGCTATAGTTCGGACTTCGGTACCTTCTGGGGCTCCGAGGTCGCCTTTGGGTATGATGTCGTCTGGGGCTCCACTGCGAGCTTGGACTCTGACGTCGAGCTGAACCCCGCCGGGGATCGTGCCTCTCCTTTAGCTCCGGTTCCTGTCTCTCGGTGTAGCGCGGAGCTTTAGGCAGAGGTTTTTGCGTGGAACTCTCCCTAGCCTCGGGTATGGGAGACATCCGGGTCGTCGCGAGAAAGCGTTTGAAACGCTCCTTGTTCGCTTTAGCGAATTCGGCCGCGGCGTAGGTGGTGGCAAGGTCAAAGTCTCTGGAGAGATCATCCTCCTTCAACTCGGATCCCTTCGGCTCCGACTCGTCGTTGATTTCTTCGACGTACCCTTCTGGGGTATCACCCGTTCTGAAGGACTGTCCGTTATGTGTCCTCCGATGCCGATTTTGCGTCGGGTTTCTCTGAGGGATGTACTCTAGCGCGGGCATCCCTTCGGAGGGATTTCCTTCTATTGGGTCCCTGGCGTGCCTCTCCTTTGGGACCGAACTGCCTTTCTGGCGATTCCCTTGGCTTATGGGGCAGCTTTCTGCTTCGTTAGGATTCCCGCGTTGGCTTTGGGCCTCCCGCACGCTCTGTGATCGTGTTACCATCATAAATCAGCTACGAACGAACCGTTGATCGTGTTCCCACAGACGGCGCCAATGATAGATCTAGGGTTTGTGAAAGTAGCTAAAAGAAATAATAACACGGTGACACAAAGATATACGTGGTTCGATCAATGTGATCTACGTCCACGGGAGAGAATATAGAGAGCTTTTATTATACTTGAGGGTACAATGAGTATTGAATGAATCCCCTCCACCTCTAATCTAGCATCTATTTATAAGCCTTGAACTAAGCCCTAATCCTTCTAGGGATCGAACTCCTTATACATATCTAGTTTCTTAATACATGCATATCCGATTCCCATTTGTAGTAGAATTCTATCTTCTCCCAAAGTAGGGCTTCGTTACTTGGTCTTCAAGGTAGATGTTGACTTTGTTTGGGCCGAACTCCGCGGGCCGAGCTTTAATATATAGGCCCAAATAGCCTTAGATCGGGCCCAGGATGAGGCCGGTACTATCACATATAAACATCAAGATTTTAGTCAACTATTCATTATAGGTAAGCAGACAACTTAAAACAAAAAAAATTAAATAATTAGTAAAAGCTGTAGATCTTATTGGCCACGTAAATATCTTGATTATACAAGTATTAATTTCATAAATCAGACCTATATAAATTATATGAAAATTTAGTCAATTATTAATACTCCCTCCGTCCCATTATTCTTGTCTTGTATTCCTTTCTAGGCTGTCCCGTTATTTTTGTCCTGTTTCCATAAAAGGAAATATGATTCTCTCACAAAAAGTTGTGGGCTCCACCACTTTTTATCTTTTTACCCTTTAAACACACTTCTCCTTAATACCCGTGCCCAAAAGAAATGAGACAGGAATAATGAGACCGAGGTAGTATAAATCTATTTTATTATATGCAGTTTCAAATTGCAGTTAATGTTTGTGAATCACGACGAAATCAATTAAAATAAGGGACTTACAAAGTTAAACCGAAATCATGTTTCCTAAAGATCATTGGTAATTTGCTTTAAAAAAAAGATCATTGGTAATTTTTTTTATTATTTTAATTTGTCATCTATAATGACTAATGGATATGAACATTGGAGCACTTGTGTGAAAAAGGATGCAGTGGGCTGACGTGGATGGATCAATGTAAATTTGTTACAGTACGCTATACCACACAGGATAGATTTGGACGGTAATAATTATTAAAAAAAAAACGGTTATGATTTGAGAAGCAATCCTACTATTCAATTTTTAATATATTGATCCAATCCGTTTCATTCTCTCATCATGTCAGTCGTCAGTTCCCCATTTTCGATAAATTATTTTAAAATAAATAATTAAAAAATGTTTGAGATCTATTTATTTAAAATAAAAATTGAAAGTAGAAGGTGTCATCAAAATGAAATGCATAGATTGCATCTAAATATAAAAATTATATAAATGGTGTCATCAAAATGAAATGAGAACATTTTTTGGACACTTATACCCTTTCATTAATTTTTTTTATTTGTAACCTCGCCACTTTAAAATTTATTATCTTTACTCATCACTTACCAAATAATTAAAAGATAACTTTTTTTTTCTCTTATTTGCTAGATAAAAAAAATCAATACTTTGAGATGATTATAATGGATAAAAGAGGTAATTAATTTACTAAATTTCACATATATATGTATATATATTCTTTTGAAGATAATTTTATGGAGTTATCATCTACAACTAGTGACGTGTCAATGTTTTCGGCTTGACCATCGTAAAATAATTATGAATTATTGATCTTTGTATGATTTATGATCAAGATTAATCGGATGCATTATACTAACACATAAGAAAAATAAACATGATATTGCATCAACATGACGGTGCATTAAAGTAAAATGCATCATCCGACATGATAATCAATATTCACCACCGATTTAATCAAATATATGGACAATATATTATTTTTTTTTACAATAAGAATTATTTCTACCAAAACCACTTTCTATATTATGTATCACTGTTTTTTAATCTAATTGATTCAACTTTTTACTTATATGCCATAAAGATGGGAGTCAAAGTGATGTGTTAGATATTTTGTGATATATATGTTTTTGTGTGTATTAATCTCAGACAATTAAAAAAGAATCAAACCACTATTACTAGGCTTTGAAGCCACGCGATCAATAATTCAAATCCTTGGTGAAGATGGATGTAAACATAAAAGATGAATCACCACACCAAAGATTGGTAGTCAAGAGATATACATTATAAAAGAGAAAGCAATTGATGAACAAATAAACTCATCAAAGAAACTTAAATTGGAAACTAGAATAAATTAGGGTCATTGTTAGTTAAAAAAATTATGCCAATTCGACATCAAATATAATGTTCATTTTTTTAATTTCAATGTGAAATTTTATATTATGAGTCAGCTCTTAATCGTCGAAATAAATTACTAAAAATATATTTATTAAAAAGTACTAATATAAAAATTGGGGTATTTTGGTCAAATGGGGTTAAAAAAGGTAAAATATGATGATATTTAGGCGATAAAAGATGTAAAGAAAAAGGTACGGAGAAAACGGGGAAGGCCATGGGCCGCCAATTACTCCATAAAACTAGATGCACATTGGCATTGCTAATGGAATTGAACCAATCCTATGTGCCAAGTCAGCACACAGTAAGGTAAGTTAGTAATAATCCCTCTCTCTCTCTCTCTCTCACACACACACACACAGAGCTTTTTCCCTCTCAAAGCTGGGACCCGCCTTCCGCCCTGACTTCCATATAAACCCTTCATTCTATTCGTTTTTCGCCACACCACACATCGCAAATTACATTCTCACTTATTTTTCTCAATACAACACAAATCTCTCTTCATTTCGAATTTTCGATGCTAAAAAATACTACGCTCTCCTTCAAATCGTCGGTTCCTTTCCAACTATCTCGCAACCGGAACATGTCCGTTCGAGCGGAGGTGGCGCAGCTGGCGGTGGCGGCGCCGGACCGGAAGAGTCTGTACGAGGTGCTCCGCGTCAAGCGAAACGCATCGCAGGTCGAGATCAAGACGGCGTACCGTACGCTCGCTAAGTTGCACCATCCGGACGCGACAGCGCGATTTATGGATTCCTCGATCGCATCGTCGACCAACGGCCGAGACTTCATCGAGATCCACAACGCCTACTCGACGCTGTCCGATCCCGACGCGAGAGCAGAGTACGATCTGAATTTGACCGTCGATTCGCGGCGCCGGTTTAACTCCGCCGGCGTATCTGGATTCCGGAGTCCTGGCCGGGGGAGATTTTACCAGACGCGTCGGTGGGAAACGGACCAGTGCTGGTGATGTTGCGGCTGCACTTTGCTTGTTGCTTTGTGGATCACGCGGCAATTGCTTCAGGAGATTTAGAAGTCTTGTGTAAATTCTTCTCCGTCCTTTTGATTTTCCGATTTTAGAGGGGGAAATTATTAGAACTCTTTTTTTTCGTTCTTATTTTGCCCTTTTTTTCTTTATGGTTTGGGGTTCTTAGTGTAATTCCCCGATTTAGAGAGTTATAATTATAATTTTAATGAAGCGAAATCTTCGATAATTGAGATTGTTGTGATTGAAGCAAAAGTCCATGTTATTGGTTGTAGCTTAAAGCTCTTCTCAAGAAACCAGAAAATAATAATGTGCACGACTACGACGAGGAAATAAAAAATTTAAGAAAATACAGACCAATCAATAATCTTCTCCGGAAAGAGTCTCTTTCTCTCTCCTTAAGCTCTCAAAAGGAAAGAGGATGGAGGATCGCTATTTGCTACTCTTACTTCCTTTCATCCAATACATTCGAGATTTTGGTCAAAGACTTGGTTGGATTTACTTGATTCTGCTATCTCTTCTCATTTTGAATCTCTCTTTTTTACTTTTTTTAGTTGGATAAGATTTTCGGCTGTGCAGTAGTGACTAAATTGTACAAAAACCAAATAAAACAATTTAAGATGAACAGGCTCAACTTATGATGTATTGATGTAATCGAAGTCGAAACATTTAGTTACAAGAATGCTTACTGAGTCCCTAAAAAAAAAGTCATAAATAGTCCAATCCCAAAGGATATTTTGATTTATTCCGATGAATAGAGTGAAAGATCGTTAACTCGTTTTCATTCACCACGTTTTGTTAAGCGACATTAAATTAAAAGGAATCCCTCTTTCTTAAGCGGAAGAAAAAGAGATGAAGATTCTTCTTCCAAGCACTAGCTCAGGTGAAAGAAGGCGAAACGAAGATACCAAAAAGGCTTTAGGTATTACAAAAATGCAATGAGAACACTCGTTTGCCATTGTTCAAAACAGATGTTCTACTTTAGACTGATGCAGCAGCAGAGTAATTTTTACTCAAATCACTAACTAGGTTTTGAGAAGAAATTTGTCCTTGGAAACTCGAATAAGAATGAAGTAGTACTAATTTTCTACCAAGTATTCCCAATTCACATCTTCATTATATATATTTAAATAATGCTGAGATAATAAACATAACAAACAAATGGAAGGGAATCACATCCTGACACAGAATTGCACCGGACAAGTGTGTACACATTACAAAATTGCATATGGAAAAACTCACTAAAACTGCATAATTAAAATTCACACAAACTTCTAACCATGTTCCTCTACCATTCGGACAAAAGGCGAAGGATGACTTGACGAATTCAGCTCCGGAATCCTCTCTTCTAACAAGAATGGCTCCATCCGACCATAAGAATCATTTGGAGCTCATGAGCATGGAATTGATGACATGCATGATCAACCGAATGTTGGCGAGTTCAGAGCCACCACTAGTTGGAAGGTTGCGCTGGTGATTCAATATTTGATACACTTGCTCAAAGATTGGTCGCACATGCATTGCAATCATCGGGTCTGTAGGATTTATGGCACATAGAACCTCCCTCATCCAGGCTAACTTCTGAGGTGTCTCTTTGCTGATATCACAGGCCAATTGCTGTAGAAGGGAGAGAAGTACGCCTTGGCTCAAAGGAAGGGGATTCACTGACAAAATTCCGGGCAACTCAACCTGGCCGGACCAAACAAATACATTAGACAAAAAAAGAATTTACAATTTAGTTCGTGATTCTGCAAATCAAAGACAAGAACAAACAGAGCTGTCTTAAAGGAACTGTCTGCCGTGAAATGCAGATAAATATAATGCGGGGCAGACTCAAGCAATCGAGCAAGTTCTAATTAGGTGGACCTTATCAGACCTACACAACTGTTTTTATTAGATACACTAAATATTTTAAATAACATAATAGAATTACTTCGGCACAAACATTAGATTCTTTGTTGCCAGTAATCTATTCTCTAAGTTTGACATGCCTTACTCTCAGGAAAAGAGAAATATATATCTTTCTTAAATTGTCTACCATCCCAATTATGACAATTTTTTGGCTTTGCCATCTGAGCTGTGTTTTTTTATCAGGTATCATCTAAATTACTGAGTCTTTTGCAGTTGCAATTCACAAGTGAATCCTTGAACAAGGAGAAGCAAAGCAAACCCCAATTCCATAGTATCTTATCTCGAGTTTGACCAAATCCATTCCTATATTGGTACATGGTAAAATCTACCAGTTAGGTCCATCATATACTTCAACCATGTGCCAAAGCTATTACATAAAACCTGAATCTTCGTTGTATTATGGGAACCCAAACCACAGTAATTTAAAGTATTGAGGCATATAACAAGGAGCAAAGACAATACCTGAGAGCACAACCATGATACAATATTAACATCACTCATCTGTAGGGCAGAAGTGAAAGCTTCTTCATACTTGCGCTCGGCCATCAATCTAGACAGGTCCTTGGTTGGGTCAGGAGGAACCTCAAGCTAAAACAGAATTTTTTTTATATCAGATAGAATAGCTGAAGAGCAGAAAAGAAATTGATTCTTATAAATTACAAAGCAAACCAAAAAAGAAAACAAGAAACAGCATACCTTCTCATGGAGCACACCCAAAGGACCGTTACTTAGTTGACTCAATAGATTTGGTGCTTTAGAATTTGCTCCAGATACAGCAATAGCTAACAATTTCCTTTGACCATCAAGCAACTCGTTATTCAAAGTTTGAGTTACTGATGATGCTGAGTTTATAGCATCCTGAAGAGTAAGAAAGAATTAATGTCTGGTAGATTTGAAGTACAAGGAGATAAGCAGAAGATTAAAGCTTTCCTCAAAAGTTGCACAATGTGGAATTTTAAACATGAAGATCATACAACAATAAAGTATATTACCCTCAGTGCAAGAGCTAATGGAGAATGTGATGCCTCAAATTGTTGTTGAACTACTGATGTATGTTCGACCATTCCTTTCTGAAATGCTGCATCGACCTGCTCAAACATGGTCCTACATGACATCTCAAATGCAGGGACCACAGAAGCTTCCAGACTTGATTTCAGGGTATCCTACATTTCAAAGTAAGTCTAGATTATACAAATGAATTCAGGATAGGTGAGGCGAGTTAACAACTACATAAAGGTATTAGACCATTCCTCAAAAAATGTTGATATCATAAAGTGTAGTGCAGCAGAGAAATTCCATATCATTTCCACACTCACATGCTCCAAGAAACTGATCTTTTCTACTAAAAATTTCCTCCAATTAATTACATCTTCCAACATATGCCAATTAACAGCTCCAGGGTGGCTAGTTACAAAAAATGGCTTCAATTTAAAATTAATAATACCGTTATTGTCAGTTTTTCATTTCATCAGCAGAAGGCTTGGAGGTAAAACAATCTACATTTCTACTCTATCGGCAACCCTCAATTGAAAATTTGAAAGCAAACAAAGGAGGGTCTAATTTGTGCAATTAACTGTGATTAATCAGACCTTTGTTCCTTTCACTTGGATTATCGTAAATTATTACACGAAAAGAGTTTGATATTAAAAGTCATTGGAGTAGACTAAACTCCACCGCTCTTCCCCCCCACCCCCCAAAAAAAAAGCAGCACCACAACAAGAAGTAGAAAATCAAACTTAATATTGTTCAATACCTGAAGAGCTTGCTTGCCAGAAGTTTGAAATTGAGCTTGGATTTGCCTAGCAACTACAGCTTCAAGTTTGGAGTTGACTGATTTTTCCAATTGGTTTACAGCTTTATCACCAACCCCTTTCTGGTCACAAAAATCATGTAAGTTCCAATAATTGGTTGGAAAGAACAGAAGCAAATGAATTGAGATCTTAACCTGGAAGCTCTCTATAATGGAAGCGGAAATTGTTTTCTCAATTGCCGGAGTAATCGTTCGTGCCACAGCTTGCCCAATCGTTGTCAGTTCTCTCTTCACAGTTTTCTCTATAACAGCAGGTAAGTCTTTGTTTAAGCAATTGTTGATTGTATTTGTAAGCTGTTGCATACGCTCCTTTGCTGCTTTTTCCTGTTTTGCATTTTCTTCTTGAAAACGAGCCCACAAAGCATCAGAATTGGCTTTTACAGCTTTCTCCATGCTCCTTCCCAAGGCAGCCTCAAGTCTTTTTCCCTCTTTGGTAACTGGAACAGCCACCATCATTGCCATCTGCTTCTGCATTTCGTTTTGCATGCTCACAAGCTGCAAAAAGAATGAGTAAAAGAAAATGATGAAATGGCAAGACACGGTAAATGCACATACATGACAGTACTTGAATGTTGATATATATAAGACCATAGATTAATATAAAAAAATAAATAATAGATTAACATACATATTGCGCATTAGCTCATCATATGTTCGCATAATAAGGTATCCCAAATTGAACATGTGGATTAATAGAAGTTTCTCATAAAAAGTAGTCAAGATGGGATTAATATTATATATACAAAAGCAGAAATGGCGAGCAAGAATTTCACAGTGCAACTCAGGGTAAGCCAAAACTAAAATGATTGGCTTCAACAGCAATGAGAGAAAACTCAGTTACTGCTAAGGTGACAGCACCAAGACTCGCCCTAAAACTTGAAAACACAAGTCTAATGCCAAGAAGTTTCAAAAGCTCTGCAAGTTGCAACTAACTTAAACTTGTAATCATGAAAGAACTCCTACAATCACTATGTGCTAAAAAAATAACCATTGCAAGGTATATCATAACTATTTTAAAAAAAAATGAAAAATCACCTGATTCAGCATCTCTTGCATGGAAAGCATTTGTGAAACTCCAGTTTCTGCTAGAGGAGCACTAGAGCTAACACCTGGTTCAACAGTAGAATCAGTTGAATTGAACTCACTAGGTGATTGTGAAGATAGGCCTGATACTTGAGCACTCTTTCCCTTCTGTTTCTTCCCTTTCGTAGTTGGTGCAATTTGTTGAGCAGGCAGAGGAGTTGAAGAATCACCATCCTTCTCAGTAACATCCTTCACAGAATCATGACCTTCTTCTTCAACTATGGTAGAGGGTCGGGTATCTGCGTCAACTCCACCTGTCCCACTAACCTGCCTAGCTTCCTCCACAATGTAAGTTTCAGGCGATAAGGCACGGCATTCTCGAGCCATCCCCATTCCAAGATCAGAAGCTTGAGAGCAAAAAGTTTTCTCCTTGTTCTCCGACACAAAAGTATCAAGTTCTTCTCGTGACCCAATATCCTTACTTTGACTAAATCTTGTTTCGCCCACAACTTTGACATCTACCTCAACATTCCTTGTATCGTTGCTAACTACCACATCTTGAATATTATGCTCACCCTCACTTTGGGGCTCAATTGGGTGGTTCACCTCAGAGGATGAAGTGGCCATCAATATCTCAGCAGGAGTTACCAAATGAGTGGGGTGTTTGAACTTAATTGGATGATTTAGAGCTGCAGAAATATCATCTTGAGAAAACTTGTCATCATTCCGTGAATCATCATCTAATGAAGTAACATCAGACAAGTTTCCATGAACACCATCCATTGGTCTGTCTACTGAATATTCATTCACTTTCTGCTCTGAACCACGATCATTAACTAGCAGACCATGCTCAATGCTGCTTGATCGACTAAATCCAGATAGAGTTCTAGAAACCCTGGGACTCAAAGGGAGTGGAATTGAAGTGGCAAGAGAAATATCAGTGTCATTAGCAGCTTTGGACAAATTAACTTGTTTGGACTCCATACTTGAGGTAGCAAACTCTTGTATAGCTGGTGACTCGCCAGAAGCAGTGCCAACAGCATACCTAACGGCTGATGTATTATCCAAGCCAATTTCATGCATGGATGCCTTGGGAGCCGTGTTAGATATTGATATCTCTGCTGGTTTACTGCCAGAAGGCTCCACACTAGCAATCCCTTCAACACTTGCAGCATCCCGTGAGACACTAGAATCTGTCTTCTCATAGACTACATTCTCTGTAGGGTGTGGCAGACACTGTGACAAGTCCAAAGCATACTGCTGAATAGCCTGTGTCTGGACACAATATACTTGAACAATTTGTTCACCATGAGGTAGGACTTCGCTTGTCCCTGTAAAACTAAGTATTGGCATAGTGACTGTAAATTCTGCTATATAGTCAAAACGGGTTGCTGCTGGGTGAGGACCATATTCCAAGTGCACAGCATATATAGCATTTCTCTTGGCATTTGCCAATAAAAGAAGGCCAGCTTGTGACAAGGCTGCTACTTGATTGAAGAAAGCTTCTTCTTCTCGTGCCTCTGAACCTTTTAATTCCAATGTCTGGGTACAATGCCATGATTCTGCATCACTAGGAAGCAACCAACCCTCTTCACTTGCTGAAGCCCATATCTTCAATTCCCGATTTAGGGGCCCCTGCATGAACACTTAGACAGTTAAGTGCGGCGACAAAAAAATCAAGAGCAAAGTAAAAAATGAAGATGTGTAATCTAAAGAACTACTCCCTCCATCCCATTGATAACGTCCCATTTTCCTTTTTCGTCTGTCCCATTGATAATGTCCCGTTTCCAAATAAGGAAATAATTAACTCTTAAAAAGTGGTGGGACCTACTATTTTTCTATTTTTTTACATTTCTCCTTAATAACCGTGCCCAAAAGAAATGGGACATTATCAATGGGACAGAGGGAGTAATAAATTCGAAAAAACATGAAATATAGAAAATTGCTCGCTGCATGTACCCCAGTGATAAGTATGATATGATCTGGTCGATGAGGAGCAGCCACAAAGGTCACAGAATTGACAGGTTGTCCATCATGTGGCCTAAGAACTGCAATTGGAGGTGATTTCCGATCTTCCCAAATCTTTATCTGCAGTTACAAACAGAAATCAGATGGAGACTTGCAAGCGGGTGGAAGAATGACCAGAACTATCAGAAGCAGGAAAACCTAACTGTGCAAGTAGCACTTGGTTATCAAGCGACTCAAATATTTGAGGCAATGGGCAACCTCATAATCAGAAAATAATATACACATACAGAGTTCACATACTTTCCAACATCATCACAAACTCCAAATAAAATGTGTATTAATTTTTATCATGTTTAATATTATTATTAAAGAAGTTTTATATGTTAAACTTCAATGTAATCAATCACAATCTTGCTTGATTGATTACATTGTATGATAAAGTAACCAAATAGAGTGGAAGTCATGTCTAGGACTCTAGATGCTCTGTAAACAAATCATAAATTGATATTTAGATAGTCTTGAGTAAACTATAGTATACACAATCCAAAGGGACTCTTTAAGTTGCAATTAATCCAAGACAATTTAGATATGGCAGTTCAGAAAACAGGTATATGCCTGTAGACGCAGATTATGTTTGACTGCCTTCTCTCAATTGCATACTTTTTCAGTTTTCTCCACATGCCAATACATACACACAGGATACAGATATTCAGCTAATCAAGCAAACTTAATGCATCAGCCAAATGCAAGAACCTCGAACTCGAATGATATTAAGTGTGTATAACGGGTATCAGATAGCATGAGAAGGCCACAAACACAGTGATTTGTGGCACAAAACAGCATGAGCACAACCAGTACCATTTTCCACATTCAGTGATTAGCTTAATAGGTGCATGCGCCTTTGTTAATTGCACCAGTCCTCTGCCAATAATTCCATTGTAAATTAGGTTTTCTAGACAGTATCTCCAAGTTCAAGCTTTAGCACTCAACCTTAAAGTTCTCCATCTTTCAGGAACATTCCTTTCTCACTTCTGCTCTTCTATCATCTTCCCTTCTTTCCCTGAATTTCAGCTCCTTCCTTTTCATCACTTTCTTTTTAAACCTTCTTGGTTTTATATCAAATTTCAGTTTTCTTGTGTCCCTCTGTCATAGATGTTACTTTTCGCCCCTATATTATCTGTTTAGGTTATAAAAATTAGAGTTCAAGTTTCTGGAATTTGCTTAGAGTACTTAATTATTAGAAAAGGTAGGACTATTACAGCTTAAACTTTCCAGCCCAGCTAGATGCTTACAGCATCATCTATTGTCAAACCAGCAAAGTTGTGGCTTCTTTATTTCCATGGAGAAATTCTGTTCATCTGCCTTATTTTCATTTGAAAATGAGTGAGCTAGTCTAATCAATTGTTGCTCTTAAGCTTGCAAAAGAATGATCAGTCTTCAAACAGATATTATCCATCCTCCACACGAGCAAGAAGATACAGAGAAAGGGATTTACTTCTAAGATTTTTATGTAATCCAATTATTAATTCATCATCAGATCCTGATATCTCATCATCTTTCCTTTTTGGAACTTAGTTACTTTCATTTAATTCTGTCAAATAGCTATTTGCATTTAACATTTCCTTTTGGGGTCGACTGGCTTATATTCATTAAATTCATACATAATGTGCTATAAATATATAAAATCAGTCATTACTCACAAACTCAAGTAACTTGTGATCCTGACAACAGAATCACAATACAGAGAGTACAGAGTTTTTAAAAAAAAAAAAAAAGAGAAGTAGATGGATTAGATAATACTTTATAGTTGATCCATAGGAGAATACCCACTCTATCCACGTTATAGCATGAAAAGTAATAGTAGCTAGTATAGATTGAGATGCCATTGTTCAACTCACCCAAGGCTAGTATCAAAGAAGGTACTAACTAAAATGTCTTTAGGAAAGAAGAGAGATTAAATACAAACCGTTCCATCCACTGAAGCCGATACCAAACGGGTGGTCATCCACTGGCACATAGACAAGTCAGTTACTTCTCCATCATGGCTACCAACAAGTTGAACACCATCAATCAACTTTTCAATGGGACATTTCAGGGGCTCCTCCGCTGAATACTTTTCACCTTTTCCAACTTTTGTAGTATCAATCTTCAGAATACGTCTACCAATTCCCACTACAAGAACTTCCTGAATGAGGACAAATTTAATTGGGTTAATTATTAGGATGGCATGGAGGTGTAAAAACACAACTACAGAACATATATAAAAGGGCACTATACTTGTTTATGGCAGTGCCAACAAACTCTAGGATGGAGAGGTTCCCCCTCTCCAGTAATTTGTAAGGCAATAACTATCTTTCCAGTAATTTGAGGCTTATCTTCTTCATCTGAACCTTCAGTAATTTTCCACACGTAAACCCGTCCATCCACACTTGCACTGTGTGCAAGCAAATTAGCATGTTAAGGAGAAATTAAGTGATGCAGATAACACACACAAAAAAAATGATAATAATAATAATAATAATAATAATAATAATAATAATAAAATAAAACAGACAAAGAGTATACCTCGCCAAAAGGTGAACATCCTCAGCAAAGAATGCCATGTCCGTGACCCTCTGAAATAAAATTCACCATTTAAGACATAATTCAAGACAGGTTACGAATGCTATAGAAGAGTCATGCTAAGAAATGACACACGTCACATCATAATTACCACATAAATTTCAATACGATAGATTTTACCACAGATCATGCCATGGGATATCTATCATACAAATAAATGCGCAAAATATAGCTGACAATAAACATATATTAAAATCTGCAATGACCAGCCTTCAGAATCAAAATTCTTATGCACTACATCATAACTATCAAATGTCACCAGTGCCCATATACCCCTGAGTCCAAAAAGACTGCATGGCTAGTAAAAGCATATTTCCACAACAGAAGCACTCCCTTTTCACTAAATGCCCATAAAACCAAGTCATAATCAGAACTTTTCAAGCCATTTGGTAAAGTAACACTTAAGATTATGGTCATGGATGAGATATTAGAATCACACAGATAGTCTAGCTAAGTTAACAAAAGACAAAGAATACTTCTAGAAAAGCATTACAATATTAACCAACCAACAACAAATTCAGAGATGCAAATAATATAGAAACTACATTCGGTTTGACCAACAGGATTAGACTAATACTCAAATATCCACCGGGTATGGAAATTAACAATGCCATAAAGTGAAGAAAAAAAAAACAGAATCTAGTAAGCATATTGGTAGTAAGTAGTAACCTGCGCTAGACCCTTAAGCAAGGATCTCAGAGCAGTATTAATGTTGAGCACCCGGATGGCCCCCAACTTCAGCCCATAACATATATAAGTCTTATTAACTGCGATTTGCCTCCCCAAAACAAGTCCAGGATCAGACCCATATTTTGTGATGGGTGTGACCTCAAGTTGAGGCTGCACTTCTCCAGGCAATCTAACATTTATGTCGTAAACCAAATTGTCTCCCATCAAATGCCGCCCCTTAGGCAGCTTACTACTAGGCATCCGCATTACAGGGCCCTGATGGGAAACAGCCATACCCTGCCCAGAGGGTAAGACGTTCACATTCTGTGGCATAGAATAATCCGAACCCGTGGAGGAAGTGGGGTGGATTTGAGCCATCGGCATTGTCAATTGCTGCGGAGCCTCCATGGTAGAAGGCGGAGCACTCAGCAACGCCATCAAACGAGCACCTGGATTATTAGGGTTTTGGGGATTCGGGGGGTTTTGAAAATTATTATGGTGCGGTGAATTAGGCGTCTGCATTTGGGGTTGAAGCGGCGGCGTGGGATAAGACATCGACCTCTGAGGGTGCACATTAGCGAAGTCCTGATGGGGCGGCGGAGGAGGATTGGTGTAGGGGGTGTAGACTGGGTGGTAATGGAAAGGTGGCGTCTGAGGGGAATAGGAGTAGGGCCCACTTCCAGCACCGGCGGGCGGTGGATACGAGGCCGACGGGACCGGGAAAGGGGTGGAAACCAAATTAGGGTTAGTATTTGTATTGCTAACATTATTGGGGAAGCTCTGGGGATTAGGGTTGGAAGTGGGGATGGAGGTGGGCTGCTGCTGCTGCGGCGGCGGCGTAGAGGGCTTGAACAATTTGTGCATATCGAAGGGACCTCCGCCTGGTGCGTTGGGATTGCCAGGGGAAGCCATCCCTATCTATATACGTATCTATATATCTATCAACCAAGCAAACCAATCACCGCGCGACTACTGCTGCCAGACGGAATCTGAGAGAGATCGATCTGAACGATTTTTCCGGTTGATTCAGAGCTGCGGTCTTGTGATGTATATACGTATCGTGTACGTATAGATTGATTCAGGAGCGAAGAAATTGGGAGAGAGATCCGATGAAGGAATTGGGAGCAGCGCCGATTCGCGAGGTGGATGGGTATGGGGTAGTGATAGTGAAGAGAGACTTTTTGTCGACCAAATTAAGAAGAAGATGGATTCACAAATATTAGTATTATTTTTTCACTCATCCTCACTATGATTTGATCGGAGAAAAGTTTTGTGGAGTCATCAAATGTACGATTTTCCGAGAAGGCCCCTGGGTTTTGGGGCAATACTACTTTGGTCCTTTCAATTATTTGAAACTGGAATTTGTCAGGGTGCTTTTTTTTTGGCATACAGCTAGTCGCATGGTGTGGTCGGATCCGAATCGGATTTAATTTGTAACCCGATCAAACACTTGCAGTCGACTTTTTTGTACAAAAAAAATAAATTTTTAATTAATTATTATAAATCTTAATTGGGATTAATAAATTCTAATGGACAATAATAAAAGAAAAAATTAAAATATAAAATAAAATAAATAAAATAGGAGGGCATGTGAAAGAATTTTTTTTTAAGAAAAGCGGCACACCCCCACCCTATTGGTTGAAAAGGCCCGTATGTTTTGAGAGGGGTTGAGCGCGAGTCGGGTTTGATCCGGCCACACCATGTGGCTAGCGACACAATAATTTTTGTCCCCTTTTTTTTGCGTGGAAATTTGGAATTGGTTAGGATTTAGTAATGAAAAATTTGCAAAACATACTAGTCTATTATTTCATGATTTCATCTTTATAATGAGTAACATTATGAATATATTTAGTAAGATACAAATCTTGTCTTCATTTAAATTAGTGATTTGACCTTTTCTTTTACATCAATAGTTTGTCCTATTGATTGTTTGTTACATGTATAATGATGGTTAATTATTCTTTAATACACTAAGTTTGCTCTATCCTTTTTTTTTTTTTTTCTCTTTACATGACCTTAAAATTTAGTTTGTGAATTCATAACCATTCAAATTCAATGAGCAGAAAAATGAAAGCGGTGATTGCACCCCTCCCCAACCTGGTAGGTTCCCCCCTCCTTTCGGGATGCTTCAAACTCAACATTGACTCTTCCATTTGATGGAGCCACGGGGTAAGGAGGCGTGATTCATGATTGGAGGGAATTACCTCTTAAATTCATTGCAGAGTTTATATTAAACTGCTCATATATTGATTTTGCAAAAGGAGTTGCTTGTCTCAAATGCATCAGCTCTGCTCGTGATGATGGTTTGCGGTTGAAATGAATAGCCAAATACTTGTGTCTTATTTCTGAACAAAGTCGATCCCTAGCACTCCGATTGGGACCCTTATTGCTAAAATCTTGTGGATTGTTGTACAATTTGATTATATTTCGTTCAACTGAATTATTGGAAGAGATCATAACAATATTGCCCACCAATTACAAACTTGGCTCGTAGCTATAACTTCAGTTTTGTGTTGATAATGCCAACCATTTGTATGCTTCCTATTTGCTGAATAATGTCGTTCCTGTACCTTAACTCTTTGTTATGAAATCTTATTTCCCCTCCAAAAAATGACCCCAAACTTAAAAATTTGAATTCAAATTTAGGCTCCATTTTTGTAGTTCAAACAAAATCTGCGTAACCAATATTTAATTTATAGATAATCTTACAAATAATCACTGTATATTAACCACAAAACATTCAGATTAATCAAATACTAATTTCGATAATACATGATAGAAAACTTTTGGCGGTAATATGACATTTCCGTTATTTCAACGAAATATTCAACTTTTATATAGAATATAGATAGATATGCATAAGAACAAAAGCATAATTTATTTTTATTTTTTTTCAAATACTGACTCAGAGAAAATAATCATATAACTTACCTATTTATAACATCCAATAAAAGAAATATTAATTGATAACTCAAAACTAAAAATCTAATTAAATATTCATATTTCCATCCATATCTCGTATTTTCAAACTGAAGTCGGATCAATTTGCAATTGAATTAGAAGTCACCACGCTGAGTACAATCTGCAACAACATTATGATCAAGAAACTTGTAAAAGATCATGACATAAGAATAATTATGAAAAATTAATAAACACCGAAGAAAGTCGTGGTGATTGGCATCCATGGCATATAGGGCTGACAATTTTAGACACGATACGATAACCCGACACGAACCGATACGAAATTAATGGGTTTGGGTCAAGTCTTATTGGATTCGGGTCCTTATCGGGTTGAAATTTTCGGGTCGGGTTCGGATTACCCGATAAAGTATTAAATTTTTTAATATTATATTTATTTAATTCATATCAAGCTTTTAAATTGATTGCATATTTATTTTTCCTTCTACGTCATTAAAAGATATTAAATTTTTGAAATTTATTTATTTTTTCTTATTAATTTTTATTTTAAATTATTTTTTCTCTTATTAGATCTTATTTTAAAGTATTTTTTCTCTTATTAAATCTTTTAAATTTGGGTTGGGGTCAATATCGAGTCGGGTCAACCCGAATTTTATCTTGTCAATTTCGTGTTTGTGTCGTGTTCGGATTTAGTCATTTCGGATTGGGTTCGGGTTCAGATTGATCGTATCTTTAACAGTTCGAGTTCGGATTGGGCCTTAACAGATCATGTCGAAATCAGGTCGATCCGAACCCGATAGGACGCTTTATGTGTTTAAGGTCTATCAGAATGAAAAACATCATGAGGCATGAGCATCACCTCAACGTAAAAAAAAAATCGTATTAAGAATACAATGGTATGTTTGTTCAAAAAGTGATTATTATTTATCTTTAGTTATTATCATAGTAGCTAAAATTTTAAGAAAGGTTTAAGAAATTTAGTGTTAGTTGTATTGTGAGTTGAAAAAGATTTCACATTGTGAGTGAAGAAAGTGTTAAAATAAAACGAATGACATGTTCTTATGAAACATACCGAAAAGAAAATTTTGGCATGTTTTTGTGGGACGGAGAGAGTAATGCTTATTTTTAACTAAACCAAAATGAGTAAGATTTACTTATTGTCATATTAAAATATGCAACTATTTAAAAAAAAAACTTTTAAAATAACGTGATAGGTTTTTTCAATATAATGATCTTTTTTTAGTTTCACAAGACACATACACACATGATTCGAATCCATAACTTATAGGTTAGAGGAGAAACATCTTACTAACTGAGTTGCACTTCATTGTCAGCCTCATTCCAGACATTTTATGAGAGCAGCGCACCAACAATTAGCTTATTTCATGATTCTCCCATTATTTCACATTTGGCAAAATTTAGGCAAACAAATAATATCCAATCCCACCCACATTCAATTTATATTTTGCATACCACATATATGATCTCAAGTTTCAATATACAATAAAACGACTGTATATAATTGGATAATAAGTACTCATTCGATCATTCCATCCGATATACAATAAAACAAATAAGAAAAGAATAAAAAAATACACATAAAATGAAACGAACACAACAAAGAATAAATAAAGAAAACTCATTTTGATTGCAAACTACACTACAGTACACCTCTTGTCATTTATAGGGGTGTAAATTCGGGACGGGTTGGGTATCCTACTAGGAATTTTCGGGTACCCGTATCCAAAATTTTCAAAATTTTCTATCTGAACCCGTCCCATTTTTTAAAAAATGGGTACCTAATACCTAGGCCGAGTTTATCCGGGTCGGGATCGGGTACCCACATGTACCCGTTTTAAAAAAATAAAAATAAAATATGAAGCATATTTTTGTGTATTTTTCCACCTACTCTCTTGCTATTTTTTGAGAGAGGGGTGGGTCGGGTGGAAGTGGAACAACGTTGACGGGGTGTGAGAGAGAGAGGGAGATGAGAGACGAGTGGGTTGTGAATTAGAAGTGTGAGAAGAGATGCAGTCACGCTGCCCGCATATGTGGTGGTAACTTGTTACACTATTTTATATTTTGTAAAATACTACTCCCTTCGTCCCAATAGCAAGATCTCACTTCTATTAATTAATACTCTCATCAATTAAAGAAGTGATACCTTGCTATTGGGACGGAGGGAGTAGCAAGTAGCCTGTCGGAATTCGACGGAAAATAATTTTATGTTTTAATTTATATGTATATATTTTTTAAAAATAATTTTATATCTTATTTAAAAGTTGTGATATTGTTCGCGTTAATTATTAATCAAACTTAGAAAATTAATTTATTTCACGTATCTAAATTTATAGTTAGAAATGATAATGGATCGGGTATAATCAATCATTAACACAAGTAAAATTAATTGAAATTAGTAAAAATCCTTCTTTCTATATTATTTGAACCGTCTTGTTGGTTCATACTAAATTACTCGATAAAAATATAAACAAAGTTAATATTAATTAAAATTTGTAAAAATTGTTCTTTTTAAGTATATTTGAATCGTCTCGTTGGTTTATGCTAAATCGATATCTCTAATCCTTGCCAAAATGAGGAAAAAAATGTTTACATCTTTAAAATAATATTAATTAAAATTAGTAAAATCATTCTTTCTATGTTATTTGAACCGTCTCGTTGGTTTACGCTAAATTACTCGATAAAAATATAAACAAAGTTAATATTAATTAAATTAGTAAAAATCCTTCTTTTTATATTTGAACCGTCTCGTTAGTTCATGCTAAATCGATATCTCTAATTTTTGTCAAAATGCGGAAAAAAATATGTGTACATCTTCAAGTTTTTTTTTCTTCTTCTCTTTAGCTACCTATCCCACATTTGATTCAATGTATATATTTTATAAAAAATACTAATAGAATTTTTAGAAAAACACGAATGAAAAATAAAAAGGATTCCATATAGACATGTTGATTAAATATATTTATTTAGTCTTCATAGGAATTTTCATTTACAAATTTTCTATAGATTATTATGTATGAATTAAGAATGTATAAAATAAGGGTTTATAAGAATGCATTCTGAAATTGTTATTATTTTAATATGGATAATAGAAGAATTTAATTAAATAGAGGGAAAGATAAATATGAGATGTGATTAATAGATAAACATGTGATCCTTTAAAAAAAAGATAAACATGTGATATTTCAAGAATATGAAATTAATAAAAATAAAAATTAGAATATATATGAATTAAAATTAGACAAATTACCATAATAAAGGAAAATCTGAACGGAGCACCGTGGAGGGGGCAGCTTTATTTTCGTATTAGTAATAGATTTTATAAATAAATAAGAATAATATAAAAATAAAAATATATATAAAAAGTTTGACCGCATAGTTGACCGGATTTACGGGACATGATGGGTAACCCGTTTATCCGAAACAACTTCAATTATTTAGATAACGGATACCCAATACCCGAAAAATTATGAGACGGATTTGAATTAAAAGACCCGTAAATCCGAATTTACACCTCTAATCATTTCTATTTACATAGGGGCCCAACAAAGAGAGAGAGAGAGGGCGCACGACAGTATTACGAGTAGGAGTAGCGATAGATTAGAGTTTAAAAATTTATTTGTTGGGCCATTTTAAATGTGCTCAACAAAAAAGGACATAACAATAGGCTAACTATAGATATTTGTGCTATATAAGAAGGGGTGTCAAAATTGGCCCGGCCCGAAACCGGGCTGGGCTGCCAATTTTCAGGGCCGAAGCATTTTCGGGCCGGCCCGGGCATCACAATGTTAGGCTCGGAATTTTTTCGGGCCGGCCCGGACAAATTACACTATAAATGTATTTTCAGGCCGGGCTGGGCAGCACATTTTCAGACCCGAAAAGTTTCCGACCCGACCCGACCCGGTCCGACCTTTCTTGCAAATTTTTTTGGCCCGACCCGGCCCGATTATCCCAAAAAGCCCGACGGGCTCGGCCCGGGAATTTGACAGCCCTAAGTAAAAAAGATTGGGCCTCTTCCGGCCTTGGCCTTTGATCACTAATACAAACAAAATTAAACAGCGTATAATGACATACAATAAATCTAATAAAATTTCTAAAAATTGACTTACCGGTGGTGCTTCAGTTATGTATCAAAATTTTAGAAGCTTGCAATTATGGTTATCCTCGTCGTAAAAAAGTAGATCACTAAATAAACATTAATTAGTTGGTAATCCAAATAGTTAATACTGTCGATATATAAACGAAAATTACGTCAAATACCGGTTTTACCGCAGCCGAAAATTTACCGCCGTGGAAAATACTTGCAGAAGTAAACCGATCAATTTCTTAGAAAGCAATCAGTCAACGGCGAGGAAGATAACTTTCGACAGTGTCAAAGTATCTGCTAATAGAGTAGTAAAAATCGAAAGCTTTCTCTTATTAATAGATAATCAAATTAATTTTGGTATCACAATCTCATTCGTTGAAGAACCCGAATTGAATCGAATCGAATCGTGCCGGAAAAGATGAAGATCACCGTGATGACCGCCGACGAACAAATCGTCACGCTAGAAGTCGATCGGGACGAATCGGTAACTTACCCTAACGTTCTTAACCCTAGGGTTTGGTTGGGGAAATAATCCTTTCTTTTTTCCCCTCAATTTTGTGTGGTATCAGTAATGATTATTAATTTTTTTTTTTTCATTTTTATAAATGCATTCTTAACAGGTTGAGAACTTGAAAGCTCTTCTTGAAGTTGAGGTTAGAGGAATTTTTTATTTTATTTTTTCTTTCTAACTTTGCTTTGCTTTGCTTTGCTTTTGGATATTCTGTGATTCTTGATTTGATGTGTGCAATTTTATGTATATGAACAGATACAGGTTCCGCTGCAGCAACAACAGTTGCTATATAATGGAAAGGAAATGAGGAATCCTGAGAAATTGAGTGCTGTCGGTGTTGCTGATGGAGATTTGGTTATGATGGTTCGGAACGCCGCTTCGTCTGGTTCTAGGTTTCTCTCTAAAACTTGCAGCAGTACATTCCATATCAGGAGAATTCTGATGTTTTAATATTTATGGCATTGGTATTTACTGTATAGGAAGGTTTCTATTACTTGTACGTGGTTTTGTTTGGATATAATGCTATAATGTTTGATTACTTGCTTCTCATCATTTTTTTTCTTTTTTCTCCCCTTCTTTTTTCCTTTATTTATCTCCCCATTGATGGCAATATAATAATTTTTTTTGGGAGGGAGTATATGTGAATAAAAATGTTTCCTTTGCTTATGGAGTGAATGGGTTTTTGGTCTGATCTTTAATAGAGCTGGAGCACCTTCGAGCGAAGCTGTGGGCTTCAATCCTGATGGTTCAGCTGTAAATCCCTCAGCTTTCCAACAGCAATTGCGCAGTGATTCCAATTTGATGGCCCAACTATTTCAGGTAAATAAAGTGCTTCCGGTTTTAGTTTATTGAAACAAAAAAATGAAAAAGTTACTCCTGCTGTTGGTGACAATGATAAAGATGCTCAATCTTGACAATGTTGATTGTCATGCTAATGTACAAGATTAGGCTCAATAAAGGCAGTGACGCTCCCTGCAAACACAATTAATTCTCTTACTCCTTTCCTCTTTTCCTGATAGTGCACCTATCACAACATGCATATGTGATGCCAATTTGTGTTTGAGGCTTACAAGAAAAATAATCATGGTTAAAAAATTTCTCTGCTTTATATATTTGATTCAAATTGGGGTGCCTGACCCGTAGTTTATTGGTTCCAACCGTGCTTCCTTTATCAGCATAGCCTGTAAACCAATGTTGTACTTTTTTCGCTCATAAAAATTATTTCTATGATTTCGACTTGAATGTAACTCCTCAATCATTATGCTATGGCTTTTGACTAAGTCAATATTTGTCATTAACTTGATATGTGATAGGATCGTATGATATGAGTAATTGAATAGCTGGAAGGCATGACTATAAGTCTATAAGTTCCTGCTATCTTTTCGTTATAGTTGCAATATGAGTTTTAGCTGCTCTCTTTTTTTGATTGGGGATGCTAGATGTGGTGATTGGCTTCATTTTCCAAATCTTCTTATCTATTTTTCAGATTTATGATTCTTGGTATATTTGCATCCAAAACTCTTAATTTGAACTGCAATTAGATTTGCCTCTGACGCTTAATGTGGTTATTTGAACTGATAGAGGGATCCGGAGTTAGCACAAGCTATACTTGGAAATGATCTCAACAAGTTGCAAGACTTGTTGCGCGTACGTAATCGCCAGAAATCTGAATTAAGGCGTCAACAAGAAGAGGAGATGGTCAGTATCATCTCAGCTATTCTTTCATCTTTGATTTTTTGCATTCTATAGTGCTCTCATTAGATTTTGCAATGCCCTATCATGTGGATGGTCATATTTGGGAATTTCATGTGGCTATATTTAGATGCTTCCTGTCTTATGGGTTGATTTAGGAGAGGATATTTTTCTGCTTCTAAAGACCTTCCCACTTTATAACACATCATATATGATCCTTTGCTGGATTCTGTGGAAGTTGTTGGTTGAAATGATAAATTCAATTTCCTTAATAACTGTACTGTCCAGTCACAGATGAACTGCTGTGATCTGAATCTCTTCACTCATTGTTTTGTAATATATGCTTTCTTTCTTTTCAATGTGAGAAACTGATCAAATTTATGAACACTAGCTGCATAGATCTTTTGTTTTTGTCTTTTTTGTTTTTTTTTTAAATGTATTATTCTCGTATATATGAAAAACTAACATTCTTTGTTTTTAATATTATTTTTTTTATTTGGACAGGCTTTACTTTATGCAGATCCATTTGATGTGGAGGCACAAAAGAAAATAGAAGCTTCTATTCGCCAGGTTACTCAGTTTTCCTCTATTTAACTGGCGAGATGATTTGCAGTGGGTAGATTGACAATGATGTTATGTTTCTCCTTGCTTATTTGTTCATCGATTAGATCATCTAAAGATATGTTAAACCAGTTTTGCAACCCAGTTTTGAGTCTTATATGTTTCAGATATTCCTTTTCTGTTTGCTGCAACTGATAAATATTTCAATATGAAATAATTTATAGATTAATTTTTATCGTCTTTTATCCTGCTGGTGTTTTTTGGTGGCTAGGTAATATGGAGGTCCATGCAAAAGAACTTGGTTTTAGTTGGCATTCATGTCATGATGACATTCTTGTGTGTTCAATGATAAAAAGCATGTTGCAGGGATCTTAACTTCATTTGGAATATTTTGTTATCATGGTTTTTATGTGGGTTCAGGATTATGAGAATAAATATTAGCTTGAATATTTATGGGGTTTTTACTTTTGAATTGTTGTTTTGAACATTTGCTATAGAAAGATTTTTGGTTCCAACAAATCGCAATTTTAATTGGCAGAAAGGCATTGATGAGAACTGGGCTGCAGCCTTGGAATACAACCCTGAGGCATTTGCACGAGTGGTACTTATGATTGTCAGCTTTCCTGTCTAAGTACTTCTTTATGTTTTGAATATATAATTTACATGTATGTTCAATATATTCAGGTAATGTTGTATGTTGACATGGAAGTTAATGGTGTTCCATTGAAGGTAATTATTTGGTAAAGTAGGTTGGTTTGTTTCTTTTAAATTGCTTTTTCAAGAGACTATAAACAGACAGGGAAAATAACAGCAAGTCCTATAAAATGGAGATATGGGGCTAAAAAGATGTATTTGGGATCTTAAAGATGGGGGCTTTGCCTCTTATCTCCTTGTCTACATGTTTAATGGATCCGCCTGACTGACAGAAGAAAAATACTGGCTAGATTGCATGGAAAAGTTCAGATTGGGTTTTATTTCTTAAGATAGATATCTGAACTGCTGCAATATCTCATACAGTAATATGGTCCTACCTGTTATTATTGGGTAGCTAGGAGCTACTTGTTGATTTATGCCAACCTCTTCAACCTAAGATAGTTTAAGAAGTTAGATTGTACCGGACTTAATTGGAATGTTAAACCAATTTGACAATATGGGCAAAGATCTTATATATATATAATAGAGAAAAACATGGGGATAATGCTTTCTTATTTTTAGCTAGGTGAAACGTTTGTATTTCTTTCTCAGGCTTTTGTTGACAGCGGAGCTCAGTCAACAATTATATCTAAAAGCTGTGCTGAACGTTGCGGGTAAGATATTCTCTTGCATGATAGAAATTGTTGGTACTTTAGCTGATATATTTGTTGGTTGATTGGGATGCTGATACTAATCTCTTGTTCTTTACAGGTTGTTGAGGCTTTTAGATACCCGATACAAGGGCATTGCCCACGGAGTTGGGCAGTCTGAGATTTTGGGTCGGATACATGTTGCTCCTATCAAGGTATGCCTAAAAAATGTGCTGAAATTTTTTCTATGTTAGCTAAGAGAATGACTCTGAGGTTCGGAAAATAGGTAGTTCTGAAATTGGTAGAATTGGTTTTGGGTGAATTCAGTTTTTTGGTCAAAGTTGGTGGTTGTCTTGGAATTGGGGATAAAACTTTGATTGTAGATGCCAAAGTATGTTGGAAAATTGTTCTGAGAAATATTTATGTGAGTAAGACTTTTATATTTATTGTAGAAATGTAGATCATTTTACTGTTGATGTCAAATCATGTCAGGAATGTGCAGAATTGGGTGAATTGTTTTCTAAATTCTTAACAAATGCATCCTGGGAACAGGAGCTCCAAGATGTGTTTTAAAATTTTCAATTGAACACTGTCCTTGTACCATATAACACGTTATTCCTGTTAAGCTTAACACGGTTGCTTACCTAATGTGGTAGATTGGAAGTATATTCTACCCCTGTTCCTTCTTGGTGTTGGATGCACCCAACATGGAATTTCTCTTTGGCCTGGATATGCTTCGCAAGCACCAAGTAACTTTCTTTTATTTATTTTTAATTTTTTTCCTCTTACACTTGCTTAACCTTTTAGGATGATTGGTTTATATATGATACCATCATATGCAGTGTAGTATTGATCTAAAGGAGAATGTAATGAGAGTCGGTGGAGGAGAGGTTTCTGTACCTTTCCTAGCAGGTAGTTATTGGCATTGCTTATCTGTTGAAATGAGATCATGTTTATGGAGAAATTTGATTTTGTTGAATCTGTGGCTCAAATTATGGTTTTGATCTCCTTTGACTAATGTTATTGAAATTTCAGAGAAGGACCTTCCATCACGGTTTCTAGATGAAGAGAGGTATGCGAAGGAGGCTTCTAGCTCAGGAGCACAAGTAAGGATACACTTGACTGTCAGTTTTATCTGTATTTTCCCATCCTTTGGTTTTAGGGAATCATTTACCCGTCATATAGACAGAAATCTATTAGAAAATTTTAGAATTCCTTTTCTGTTTTCTCTAAAATTTGAATTATGGAAATGTCCTGGGAATCTGGGATGTTTAATATTTTAACAAAAGTACCAAGTTCAACAGCATGGCAGTGACGTTTACTTAAATTCTATGTCAAGTACAGAGTTTTGCTTTATGTGAGTTGATCGAGTCTGCGGCTAGTATAGCAGCGACTTGCTATCACTATATGTCCAATAAATTTGTTTCTTTCCCAGTTTTAGATCTTGCTTTCTGCACAAAAGGATTCTCCAAGAAATCGTCAAATGCTTGTGTAGATGCACTCCTCTGTCCCACTATAAGTGGCACGTTTTCCATTTTGGGCTGTCCCATTATAAGTGGCACATTACCCAAAATGGAAATAATTTACCCTTTACAATCAAGTGGGCCACCACACTTTATACACTTTAACACATACTCCTAAATACCCGTGCCCAAAAGTTTTGTTCCACTTATAGTGGGACGGAGGGAATATGTTTTATGCTTTTTGTTTGAGATTTTTTGCTATAAGTTTATGCCCATTCAAGGTAAATCGAACCAAGAAGTCTCACAAAATGTGTTTTGACTTTCAGGCAACATCAGCAACTAGAGAAAACATCAGTTCACCAAGTGGACCTTCTGGTTAGTTCGAACAATTTTGAAGCTGTGTTTAGTTGGAGATGTCAATAACTAGTTTTATGTGTCTATTGTTACGTATGTGCTTTTAGGCGTTTCTTCTGTGTAACTAATGCCCCTTACTTACAATCTGCAGGAAGTATCAGCCACAGTGCTCCTTCCCAGGTACGCTCCATTTGCCACTTTGCAACTTTAGTTTTATCAATAAGCTGTATATTTGCTCGACTGTAAGTATGATTTTGTAACCTGAGTGAGCAATGTTTGCAGGGAGCTGAGTTTGAAGCTAAAGTTGCGAAGCTAGTGGAACTCGGGTTTGGAAGAGAACAAGTAATTCAGGCCTTGAAGCTTTTTGATGGCAACGAAGAACAAGCTGCTGGATTTCTTTTTGGCTGAAGAGGATCTTTCTCGATTTCCTGCTATTTCTGCACACTTTTAATCGCGGGTTTGGTCGGTCATCTACTGCAAAGAAAAATCTTACTCTTGTCTGAGTTGGAACAACTCCTCATTTATAGGAACATTGGATTTCAAGGAACGGGTTGCGTAATTCCCAACGGAAATGGGTATTCTTCATTATTATTGCTACTTTGTGGTTCAATACATTTATGAATTCTTTTAATTATTCGACTAATGAAAGAACAAGAATCATCTTTTACCCGTGAAGTGATTATTATCTTTTTTATTATCAAATATGCGCACGTTATTTCTAGGAGATTCAGGACCCTCAGTCAATGTGATTCAGTCCTGTCTTTTTTTTTTCGCAATGTTATTATCAAATTGTCAATTTGTTGCAATTCAATACATATTCTTTTTTTCATGAGATTAAATTGAAGGTATTTTTTATTTTAATATTTGTAATATGAAAATATGACATTGATGCGACATTTTGAATTAATAAGTCTAATTCAAAGTTTTTAATTTTTATTTTTTATTTTGTAGGATTGAAAGATGTGTTTTGAATTGCAATGAATTGAGAACTAGAAAGATATAGTATGATTAAGTTATAAATTTATTGAAAACTAGAAACTTTTTTTATTGGCAAAGAGGAGAAAACCCAATATGCATGAATTAATTATTCAAACATTACGAATTAGATAAATTTTGCTCTACAAATTACACATGAGAGGTAAATCTGCATTGTTGCGAGATGCTCGACTTATACGATGTACTTGAGATTTTTATGAACAATACCCACTGTACCCATATGCCATGCCCAAAAGGACATGCAATAATCTATTAATCGTAATTAATCATAGTTAGTTTTCAAGGTAATTTTACTCATGTATCAAGCTGACTTCTTAATTTATCCACTCTATACAATAAATATTAAATTTTTTTAATACTAAATTATAAAATATTCTTGCTTGTAGTTTAGAATAAAGAGGAGGCAGTTGGGAAGATATATCCTGATAATATTCCCTCCATATTCCTTTCCAATTTATGAAACTGGCGTCTGGCAGCTCATTATCCTCTCTCTCATCTCTTCATCACTTCTTCAATCAGTCTGCTCTTTTATCAGCTACTGCAAAATTTCCCCCTTCTTTTATGTTCCTTCTCCTTTATCTGAAACCTTTTATATCAAATATGATGAAGACTCGACTCGAATCGAATCACCTTGTGCAATAGAGTAAGTCAGTCAAAGGAGCTTTTGCACAAGAGCAAGTCAGTCAAGGGAGCCAGCAAAAGCGATCGAAATGATCCAACAATTGGAACAGAAGATGAAACACAATTTTGGAATCGAGGATCTCGTCTGCTCGAAAGAGTCAATTAGAGGGAATCAGATGGATTGCTGATGATCTCATCTCCTCAGCCATATTTCTTTGCCCAGGTTCCTTCAATTCTGATTGCATTTTCTTCTCATACATTCAACTTCAATGACTATGTCTGGTTTTAGGAAACAGCACAAACAGTAAACATTCTCTCTCTTGATTTCAATCACAGTATACATTTCACACCAGCATGTACACATTGGACTTTGGCGATATGATATCACAATTTTTACATTAAATCAATACCTGTACAAGTGAACAAACAATGCATATATCAACACTAACACTATTTCTTTATAGGGGATTTCAGAACCCCTTCCAGGCGGCAAGGACTTGCTCGAATATCTCAGCCACGAGCTCCCTATCCGCACGTTGTAGGAAGGCCTTGAAGTCATCTCGCATATCAAAGATCTTGCCAAACTTCACAAGATATAGCATGCAGCTGGTCTTCAGTTTCGGCAGATGATACAGAGTGGCATTCTGGAGCCTCTCCAGCACGTTTGTCGTGTCAATATCCTCCAGCAGGCTCTCGTGGCAAGCTTCTTTCAGGTCCGAGATCTCGTACTTATCAGCTGCGTGAAGAAGGGGCAGCCTCTGGGACAAGAATTCTTCCTTGTTTATATTGCCATAGATGTAATTCAGTAAAGCTCTGCAGCCTTCAATTGACATGTCGGAAATGCTTATGTCGGCCATTTGTTTCCCCTTGAGATCGAGCAGGAACATGGTGCGGAAGACGGGAGACCTGGAAGCAAGAACAGCCCGATGTGCTGAGACGCTCCCGTCACATGCATTGATCATTATATCAGTTTGAATGCCTTCAGATAGCATTCGACCAAGTAATGCAAGAGCCGTATGATTAGACTGTCTACGGGCGAACCCTTCATTCCAAATCGAGCTAGGCTCTTCTCCCTGTGGATTCCAGAAGCCAGGACAAGTAAGATTTCTATTTCTTTTAGTTACTAATCATATCATATTATGTGAAAGAAAATTGATGATATCTATCTTACATCTGGTGATGCAGTTTTTATATCAAGAAACTCAATATCAATGATGAATTTTCCAGTAAGAGGTAGCTCAATTGTCCATACAAAATCCTCACTGCTTTTGAACAGCTTATCAGTAACCTCTGCAGGTAAGTAAGTAGATTGTAAGTCGAAAATCGATATTTTATCATCATCTTCAACATGGAAAAGACTATTAATTAGTGAATTGAGATGATCAGATCATAATGAACCTGGATGAACAAAACACTTGCGATCCCCTGCTGCTGAGAGGCAGATGAGTTTGATCACAAAAGATGCAATTGGAGGATTTTCTCTACTTATATTTGATACCTCCGGATACAATCTAATCATCAACGTACGACTCTTCTCCACAGATATATGCCTTCAATTCATAACAATATAATGCAAAAATAATAAATATATTAGTTCTAGAGCCTCATTGCATGAGTAGAATGATGAAACCCTTATATTTGTCATGTTTAATCTATGATTCTTAGGTAAATTATTTAAATCGTATGATCAAGATTACAATTTTAAAGCCATCCTTGATAATACAATTATTTGGAAGAAGCATATTTAGTTGAACTCCTTTTCCTCATAAATTATGGTATTTCATAGGAATAATATCATAAATTCATAACTGATAAAAAAAAAAAAAAGAAAAAAAGAAAAAAATTGAGGGTTGGAATTTAAGAAAGTGAAACCGACCAATTCCAGTAGCCGATGTTGAAAGGGTCGGATTTCCGGTAAGTGGAGGAGGCCAAATTGTCGATCCGCCACTGGGCGAGGCGCGACGTCGTTTCGACCCGATAAGCAGCGGCGCCACTCATCCTGGAGAAGACGAGCGCCGCCGTGATTTCATGGATGCAGTCCAAAATACCTTCCAGGAAGAAGCGATCGCCTTGCTTCCCCAGCTTTGCTTTTCTCTTCTTTCCTCATATATTTACTCACTTCTCACTCACACCTCTCTCTCTCTCTCTCTCTCTCTCTCTCTCTGGGTGGTGAAGAAGAAAATGGATATCTGAGTGCGACCACAAAGAATACAAGGTAGCCGGCACGCCAGGTTATATTTGATCCTAACTTTATTAATGCTCCAATGACAGTGAAGTATTTGCAGAGTTATTTGCCTTGCCTCTGTTTCTTGTGTTTTTTTTCTTCTCTTTCTCTGTTCTCTGTCTGTATTTGTGGAGAGGGAGAGGGAGAGGGAGAAGGAGAGGGAGAGGCGTTTGCTTAGTTGATTCGTTTGCTTATATTACACTTGAGGTAGGTTCGATGGGTGATATTTATGTTAGGAAACTCACTCTCATCAAATTCAGGTGACATTTGTCATTTTTTTAGGCTAAACGTATATTTAATTACTTTTTTTTTGAGGAGGACGTATATTTAATTACTTATGCGTTCTGATGTTTTAAGATTTCGTACTGCAGTTACATTTTAGATTAAATCTATGCCATCATATTATGACTAGCCACAATTTGATTCAATAAAAAAAAATCGATTTATTTTAATTTTTTGGTGCTAAATGACTTCTAATACTTAAAATATTTAATTTATACAAATTTATCTTGATATATTTGGATTTAAATATAACATAAATCTCGATAGATATAATAAAGGTAATACAAAGATCTTTGTCAAAAATATAAACACTAACATAAAATATATAATTATACTTTTTATATGAATCAAATATTTAACAAAATTAGTCTATTTTCATTTAATCGATCAAATTATGGCTAGCCACATTATGGCCGAATAGCATCACTCTACATTTTATTGTCTCTTCATAATGTTATTTAATTTTTTTTTAAACAATGTTATTTTTATTCACATTAAAGATGTATTTGTTGATTGATGTCGGCGAAAGTACAGAAGTTTAAAGCACTGTATGATGAAGTTGCTTATGATTACGAAGTGGATGTGGACATGATAAAACTCCAAAAATCCAATAATAAATATTTATACAAATAAGATGTATGTAGAACTGCAATTAAAGTTTCGGTCCCTTGATATTTGATAATGCAATTTTCATTTTTTACTAGTGGCGTGTATCAATTTTTTGTTTAGGCGTCAGGTGCTTCTGCTTTCAGTTTTGGAGAACGAATTATTTGTTTTTGATCCTTTCAAGCAAAGAATTTTATAGCTCCCTTTTTCCCCCCTCCCTCCTTTTTTTTCCACGTTTCGAAAGCAAAAAAACAAAAAAGAGTTTTCGAGGTCCCAATAACTAGCATGACACAAAGTTAGATAATTCATTTTAATAAAAAAATTAATAAATAATAGAATTGAAGGACTCAATTCCCAAAAATATGGGAGTACACACACACTATATCAGTACTTGTATTTATACCACGCTAATATAAAAGTAATACAGTATGTGTTTTTCTTGAGAAAATAATTAGTAGTAATTTGTATTCTGAACTCAATTTGATTTTTTATTCAAAGGGCAAAAAACTTGCAAACTCCGTTTGTATATGAAGAATTAAAATAAAATTGGCTTTTACAGGCATTGTGTAAAGTTATGTCAACCATTTAAAAAAAAAGAATTAATGTGCAAGTCTTCCACTATATTACGAAAATCATGTTTGGATATTTTTGATGTAGTTGAAGGTTTGTTAGACATTGAATTATTTAATTATTCTTCAAAATATAAATTATTATTTTAATAATGTAGATGTAGTTGAAAGTTAGTTAGACACTGAATTATCAAAAATATTCATAAAAAAAAGATTATTAACATTTAAAAATTCAGCATTGAATTTCAAATTTGAAATTTTATTTTGTTATGATAATATATATTTTCTGCATTATTGATAAATGATATTTTATTACAGATTGATATTCAATTTCACATGAGATTTAGTATACAGATTTAAAGATCTTTTTAATCAATATTCATTGAAAAGGGGGCATGTTTATATGGCGGGGCCACGAGGAACTATAGTTATTACTTATTAATACTCCCTCCGTCCAAAAAAGTTTGCATTTAATTTCATTTTGGGATATAACCTCAAAAGTTTACATATTTTATTTTTGTACATGACTCCACTATTAAACTTAACTTTAACTCTTAACTATGAGACTTTTTCTTCACTCACAATTTTCTTCTAGCTTTACTTAAAACCTGTGCCACAAATATTGATACAAACTTTTGAGGGACGAAGGGAGTAATATATTAGGGGACCAACCGTTGGAAATAAATGTTGAAATAACTTAAGAAAATCATATTTAAATATGGTAATTTATTTGGATTTAATAAAAATTATATAATGACTATTTCTGAAGGCGACGGTCAACTCAAGGGCAGCAGTTAACTTCGGTGACCTTTTTGACGAGAATTCTTCGATGACTTTTTCCGGCATTTTTTTTCCGTCAAGAGTTTTCCAATGACCTTTTCATATATACAATGGCTAGTATACATGAACAACATACTTGAGTAGCATACATGAATAGCATGTATGCTATTCATGTATGCTACTCATGTATGACGGCGGTCAACTCCGACGAGAATGTTTTGATGACTTTTTTTCTGCATACATGAACACAAGTAGCATGCATGAATAGTAGACATGACATATGTTCATGTATGTTATGTATTATGTTCATGTATGTTATGTATGTATGTATGTTATTCATGTATGCTACTCGGGTATGATGCATGAGTGACACACATGAATAATATACATGTGTATGTTCATGTATGTTATTCATGAATTTTTATATATGATATTCATGTATGCTACTCATGTATTTCACTCAAAAAATTTATGTATGTTATCTCATGTATTATACTATGTGACCTTTTGTATTATTTAGGTGAAATCATACACACTAAAGGGAGGGGTAATAAGGTAATTAGGACTATTTTTTAACTTTAAAGATTTAGGGCTACTATTTATCTTTTCTTTTTATAAATGACTATTTAACTTTTTTCTCAATTATTTAATTCTATCGAAAAATAGGTATATAAATATGCATGATACAGATATAGTATTGTGCATGTACATTTTTTCCTAATCATATTGAAATAGGAATAAGACATCTTTCATGATTAAACTAATTTTCGTGAATGTCTCGATGTGGTTATCTTTGCTCGATGATGTTGTACGTGTTGAAAAATTGGTTTTGAATAATCAGTTATTGGATAATATTTATTTTGTGGAAATAAATAGTGGATGTTAATCTACGTGTCGAGTAGATGAACATGGCATACTCGAAGTCTCAAAACTGATTTTCGGTGAGTGAAATATTGTATGCCGTAGATGGGTGTTGGTGTAGGGAAATTACACTTTCCAATTAGAACAAGGTGGAGCCCAATTCATTTGATCCAGCAGGTGTGTGTGTTTCAGATGGAACTATCCGTTTGGCCAAACAGATGCTCCAGTTTGTCTGTAACAACCACCATTAAGTTTCGTAAAATCGAAACTGACGAAATTGATGAGCTTTTATTGTGGTAATGGTGTAACACCCAGATTTAAATATATGGTTAATGGCTATTTATGCCGTAACCTATGTAACGGTTATTTTGACTAATTAATGCCTTAATTAGGCTTTAATTCCCCACATTGAGATTGCCTATATAAATAGATGAATTTCTCATTGCATTGAACACTAGAAATGATTCTCTCATTGCATACAAAATAACATAGTTCTTTGTGTCATTGCTCAGTTCTCGTCCTTGTTCAGTTCACCGGAGCTCGCCGGATTGTGGTGCTACATCCATCGAGATGAAATCGTTTCACCTTTGGGGACGAACTGTCAATCCGAGAGCACTACCGGGGCGTTCTTTGTCTTGTGGGGAGAAACATTCATTCGACTCGACTTATTTTAGAGTTTGATCTATATTTTCTGTATTTCAATACGTCTATTTCTTGTAATTCTTATCTTTAATCTCTAGTCCAAATTTATATTTTTGTTTGCTCATATTTCCCCTGTAATTGTTCACGAAACGTGTATCCGGTTCTAACAATCGTAAGACGAAGAAATTCTGCTGTCTACACGTTCGTGAAAGAAGGCGAAATAATCTGCTAATGTTGCTTGTTCGAGTTTGGACAAGAAGATCAAATTTTGGACTATAAATTTGACTAATAATTTTCGAAACTTTAAACATTTGCTTGGAGAAATGGCGTCAACCGTTCCAACCAATGAGTTAATCACCATCGGCTCCACCAACTCCACAACTGCTGCTGCCATTGTTGTCTCCCATCTATTTGACAAACAAACAGCTCAACTATTGACTCTATTGGCCATCTGTTTGGACAAACGGGCGGATCTCAGTCCGTGATGGCTCTCCTCCATGCATTAAGGATGATGCCCATTATCGAGAAGCCTCCGAGCTTCTCGGGGACTAATTTTAAAAGGTGGTCCCAAAAGATGTTTTACATCACGACTTTGGGACTGGACAAATACCTCTGTAATAACGAGGTGCCTCCGCCTAGTGAGGGCGAGACGAAAGTCCATGTGCGTATGTGATACGACACTTGAAGAAAAGACGATTTTTTGTGTGTAGAATCGCCGTGTTGAACGGTATAGAGGACAATCTATATTCCGTGTATTCTGGGGGTCAAGACCTCCAAGTTGCTTTGGGAGGCTTTGGACCGGAATTATCGGGTTGATGAGGCTAGCACGAATATATTCGTTGTAGCCAAGTTTCTTGATTTCAAGATAACTAATTCTCGTCCGATCATGCAACAAGTGGAAGAATTCCAACTCTTGGTCCATGATGTTCATGCCGAGCCCGATGCTTTCCACGTTGTGGTGTTAATTGAAAAGTTACCTCCTAGTTGGAGGAAATTCAAGAGCTACCTTAAGCTCAAGCCAAATTAAAGGAAATGTCTCTTGAAGACATGATTGTCAAGCTTCGTATTGAGGCTGACATGAGGAAGTTTTATTAAAGAATAATTACATTCTGAATAAGATTTCACTAAAAGTTAGAGATGCAATTCTTCATGAGATGTGGAAAAAATGTAAATCATCGTATAAATACTTTAAAGTGTGGAGGTATTTGAATATATTCTATGTTAAATAAAATCAATATCTCTAGTGTTTTTTTCACTATGATAGCCAAACGACTAATGGTTGTACACACAGTGACTTGTACAATCGTAAGTCGTGACTTATATATAACATCAATATAATACCCATGACATTTGATCTTTTAGTGAGGTTATCGTTATTGATTGTGTGAAGTCAATAGATAATCTAGCGGATCCCTTAACCAAAAGGTTAATCAAGATCAAATGGTCAAAATTGCTAGGGAGAATAGAAATAAAATCCACATCTTAAAGATGATTATAGTGGAAACCCAACCATGATGACTGGAGGATCCCAAGAACTTGGTTCAATGGGACAACTAAGCTATATGACTCCGTGTGAAAACACTCAAAATCACCTATTCCCTATAGAGCAGTGAGTGTTTGGAAACCTGCACGTGGTGAGGTTAAGTCTTTTGACTTTTAATGATTCTTGGATACCTCGAGGAGGTCAAGTATAACAGGATACTTGAAAAAAGAATCACCTATATAAGTGTGAAGTGTGGACCGCTTCGACGATGTACTTATGAATCCAAAGAGTGTTCCAGGGCCTGTAAAGGACACAAACGTGAGAACGGATGAGAATTGAGACAATATTGTGTCAATATTGTTGACTCGGTATACACTATGGAGGACTAGTTCAAGGCATCGCGTCCACTAGGCCGCCAGTATACTCGATGATGTAGACTATGGAAGGTTCAAGGTTACAAGCCACCTATCCAAATGCAATAGCGTCTCTTAAGGATTGAGCTAAGTGTCTGCATACATTTGCATACGGCTTTCTCACAAATGTGGGGGATTGTTGAAAAATTGGTTTTGAATAATCAATTATTGGATAATATTTATTTTGTGGAAATAAATATTGGATGTTAATCTACGTGTCGAGTAGATGAAAACGACATACGCGAAGTCTCAAAACTGATTTTCGGTTATTGAGATATTGTATGCCGTAGATGGATGTTGGTGTAGGAAAATTACACTTCCCAATTAGAATAAGCTAGAGCTCAATTCGTTTGGTCCAGTAGGTGTGTGTGTTTCAAATGGAGATATCCGTTTGGCCAAACAGATGCTTTAGTTTGTCTGTAACAACCACTATTAAGTTTTGTAAAACCTAAACTGACGAAATTGATGAGCCTTTATTGTGGTAAAGGTGTAACTTCCAGATTTAAATATGTGGTTAATGGCTATTTATGTCGTAACCTATGTAACAGTTAATTATTTTGACTAATTAATGCCTTAATTAGACTTTAATTTCCCACATTGAGATTGCATATATAAATAGATGCGTTTCTCATTTGAATTGAATACTAGAAATGATTCTCTCATTGCATACAAAATAGCATAGTTCTTTGTGTCATTGCCCAGTTCTCATCCTTATTCAGTTCGCCGGAGCTCGCTGGATTGTGGTGCTACATCCATCGAGACGAAGTCGTTTCACCTTTGGGGATGAACCGCCAATCCGAGAGCACTACCTGGGCGTTCTTCATCTTGTGGGGAGAAGAATTCCTTCGACTCGACTTATTTTAAAGTTTGATCTATATTTTCTGTATTTCTATATGTCTATTTCTTGTAATTCTTATCTTTAATCTCTAGTCCAAATTTATGTTTTTGTTTGTTCATATTTTCTCTGTAATTGTTTACGAAACGTGTACCCGGTTCTAACAGTACGCGAGATATACAAGATATTATAAATAGAGGGAAAAGTGAAAATAATTCAAACTAAAAAGAAAAAAAAATAAAAAATATACCTAAATATATAAAAGATAAAAATATCCCAAAATCATGTAAAATGACTTTCATGCCCGTACTTTAACCTTGATCTCACCTCATGCATGACTTTCATTTATCTTTTTTTTTTCCGGCGATAATTTTCAGGCGATTTTTTTCCGGCGATAATGTTCCGATGACTTTTTTTACGGTGACGTTTTCATACATATATGACTAGCATACATAAGTATCCTACATGAATAGCATACATGACTAACATACATGAGTAATATACATGAATAGCATACATGTTGGGAAAATTATAAGGTTTCGATTTGATACCAAAACCCAACTGATTCTCCAACCGAATAGATGATCGCGTCAACCTAAATAGTGTTTTCCAGCTCGCCTGTTTGAGCTTTAGATTTTCTAGGCTTACAGGTTAAGGAAGCGGAAGACGAGTCGACAGTGTGTTCACGGTCGGCAGCGAGAAGACAAGCGATCGACCCGTGTGTTTACTGGAGTCAGCTAGCAAAAGACAGCAGGCGTCAACCTTCGGTGAGTGATACGGCGGGGGCTCGATCAAGTGAAGAGAATTCGAGCGAGTTCAAAACACACTGGTCCGGTATACAGAACAAAGGGAACTATCTGCGAAGACTTCACTTCAAGACGGTCCGGCTACGAATTCAAAAGCCGGCTCTAAAGGCAGAAGATCCCGGAATCAGAGGAAGTCAACCTACCTCGACCAATGAGGGATTGCCAAATCAGCATCCTAGACTTCAGAACCTAGGATGTGACACAAATGAAGACAGGTGCAGATACGCCCAACGACAGATCTTGTATTTAAGAAGAGTAGGTAAGATTCAAACGGCTCCTCCAACGGCTAGTCTTGAATCTCTACCTATATAAACCCGTCTTCAACCTCAGGATCATATACGAAAAACTCTCTACAAGCTTTCATTATCTGAAATCATCATTCTTTCAAAAGCTCTCAAGCAGTTCTACATAGATCAAAGAACACTTTATCTTAAAGTGTTTCTAGTTAAGAAACTGCTTAGTTTTTCGTCTGTTCCCTAGGCAAAACTCATTGTATATCTTAAGCCTAGATTTCGAACGAGTTCATCATACTCTAAAGTTCTTAATTGTAAGAACTCGTTCATAGTTGGAACCCCATACCCAAACCCAAACCCAGAAAGGTTAGGTAAAGGTACGCTTGCTCGAAGCGTGTAATTCGAGTGGTTAGGTTCTTCAGTACCCGAAGCGAAGGTGTAGGCTTGACGGTGCCCGCAAGCTTGTTGGAACACAGCTCGGGTTAGAGTTGTGAAGTTGCTTGGTACTTGGAAACCAAGTGGTAGTGGATTACCAGTGAACCTGGTCATGGACGTAGGAGGTGTTACTCCGAACCACGTAAAAACTCGCGTGCTTCTTACTCTCTCTCTTTACATTCAGTTTTGTACTAACTCTTTCATATCATTGCATATCTGTTCAAAACTGCACACATAGCTGCTCTCCAAAGACAGCTGTGTCTCTCTGAAAACTGCACAACTTGACTAAGCTGAAAACGTAAAGTTAATCTTTTCAAACTGAGTTTTTCTAAGTAACCGAGCTAAGTTTTCAAACCACCACATTCCGCACCGCCAGCTGAGTTATTTACCCAGCTGACCCTCCCCAGCTGGATCGATAACTGAGCTCACCAACTCTGTGATTTAACTTGAAAAAGTTTCGAAAAATCTATTTGGTGTATTCACCCCCCTCTACACCAAATACCCAGCTCAGGGACCATCAATTGGTATCAGAGCAGTGGTTCAAAAGATCACTTTCTCTGTGTCAGTGGTCAACTGAACAGATCCGTTTTTCAGAAAAACTCATATTATTACATACAACATATTTCTATGGATTCCTATCTTAACAGGAATCTTCCCACCTTCTCGGTAGACGAGTATGCAATATGGAAGTTCAGACTGAAGAGCTTTCTCTGTGCGCATCACGATATGATGTGGGACGTCATCACAGACGGACCCATCATCATCTACAAGTCAGGGAACGAGCTTGTCCCAACTCATGATGGAGGACAACCAGAATACCGGCCAATTCTCAAGCCAAAGAAGGATTACTCGTCAGAAGAACGAAAGCAAGCTGGACTGGATAGCTTCGCAAGAAACACCATCTCATCAACAGTCTCAAACGCCTACCTGAGTAAGATCATCAAGTGCGAGACAATCAAAGAGATGTGGGAAATACTTGCCAAGCTATGTGAAGGATCTGAAGAAATCAAAGAAAATAAATTCACAATAGCTTGCCAAAAATTCGACAACTTCAAGCAGCTAGCCAACGAGTCCATCGAAGCGATGGAGCTAAGGTTCTCAAACATAGTCATCGAGATAGAGACAATCAGAACTGGGAAGTATACCCAGTGGGAAAAGAATCTAAAGATTCTTTCAGCCCTTTCAGATGAATGGAACACCTACAAGGTGGTACACGAAAGTCGAAGTGACTTGGGTGATCTTTCAACTGAAAGATTATACTCCCTGCTCAAAGCCAACGAGTACAACTTGAAGATTACAATGAAAAAATCTTCAAGCAATCAAAATGATGGAGAGCTGACACCTGCAACAAAGGAGATTGCGTTCAGAGCCAACTCTGAAAAATCCGCATACATACAGTCAGCTGAGTCATCGAAGAAGGATAAAAAAGACATGAGCAAGGAAGAACTACTTGAAGAAATAGCCATGCTGGTCAAAAACTACAACAGACTCAACACCAGCAAAGGCAAATACAAGAAGTTCGCTAGAACTTACCGAGACAAGTACACAGCAGCTGATGAGAAGTCAGCTGATAAACGAATAGAAGAAGGTTGCTTCAATTGCAAGGAACCAGGACACTACCGGCAAGATTGTCCAAAGCTGTCCAAGAAAGATAAAGACCAACTAAAAGCTAAGGCATCTGACAGAAGGAGAGCTTATATCGCTGATGAAGAATCAGAGTGCAACAAAACGGATGACATGCCATTTTCAGACTCGGAAGAAGAAGCCCTGATGGCCCATGATGAACCTGATTGGGATACATGCTTCATGGGACAAACAGACGGCATCGATGAAGATGAGGTAATGTCTCGAACTCAAAGTTTATCTAACACCTCACCATCACACGAACACTCTACACAGGTCTCAGAATCTGGACTACCTGATTGGAGTCTAGTAGAGAAAGTAATGAACGATTCCTAGGAGCTTCAAGAGATCCTTGACGTCATTATGTGTGAGAATGCCGAGCTGAAGGCGAACTGGAAAAGACAAAAGTATCAGACGCAACTGATACAACTCAGCTCCAACAGGAAGTCGTTTCACTAAAAGACAAAATAGTGAAACAAGATCAGCTGATGAAGGAATTCTACAATGAGAAGAAACAGCTGATAGAAGATGTGGAAAAGGTCACAACTGAATCGGAAAAGAAGTCAGCTGAGATCATTGAGCTGAAAAGCACCGAAGAGGTACTATCTAAGAAGATAGTAGCTCTCATCAAAGCCACGTCAACAATGGACGAGATCATTAGTGCTCAGCGTCCAGCAGCACTCAAAGTGGGACTGGGATACAACGAATCAAAGAATGCCTCAAACATTGCCTCCACAAGTGGAACAAAGGTTATGTTTGTACGTGCAAATGAACCTTCAATCCCAGCAGCTCAGCATCAACAGTTGAGGACACAGCAGGCGTCGGGAAGACCAGCTGTGAAACATTCTCAAGCTCCGTCGAGAACACAGCAGACATCAAGAAGGTCAGCTGTGCGACAACCTCAAGCCCAACTCAGACAGCAACGTGCTCAACCTCAACGAAGACAACAGGCTGGATTTTACAGATACCAGCAACAACACCAGCACGTTGATCGATATCAACCAAGATATCAGAGATACCCAGCTGGATACCACTCATATGAGTATCAGCTGGATAATCATTTCCAGCCACAGCATCACATGAGACAGCAGAGACAAAGGAACGTCTCAGCTAGGCACACAGCTGGAAACCAAAAGAAATCAAGACATCAAAACGGGAAGACAAGGAGATCAAGACCCCACCAGCAACAACCGAAGAACACAAAGAATGTGTATATCGACTCAGCTGGGAGAATTATCAGATCAAATGACCCAATTCGAGTCATCAAGCAGATCTGGGTCATCAAAGGATCTCTGTCTAACCCACAAGGACCCAATTAAAACTGGGTACCTGAATTTTTATTTTTTTGTTTAGGTTGCAAGGAATCGACGCATCTCTGAGGAGTCGATGAGAACGCTATGGTACTTGGACAGTGGATGTTCCAAGCACATGACGCACCTAAAGCATCTACTCCAGGAGTATATCGAGCGTACAGGTCCACAAGTAACATTTGGTGACAACTCCAAAGGCCTAACCAAAGGTTATGGTACATTTAAAACTAGAAATGTTATAATCCCAAATGTTTCTTATGTACAAGGATTGCAACATAACTTGCTTTCCATTAGCCAATTCTGCAACAACGGTTTTTCTGTCAAGTTTGATGCACAGGGATGCACAGGGAAACCAAGCAGATACTCCTAAGAGGGAAAAGAGAAGGAAATATGTACTTTGTTGACTAGAACAGCAGCCCTCCGGAGACTTGTCTTGTATCGAAAAGCAGCAATGAAGTCAGCTGGCTGTGGCACAGACGGCTGAATCATCTCAACTTTAAGATAATCAACAAACTGGCTAGGAACCAGCTCGCTAATGGAATTCCAGATCAAGTATATGACAAAAGTCATATGTGCAGCGCGTGTCAACAAGGAAAGCACACAAGAATTTCATTCTCTCTCAAGCCAGTTCAGTCAACTGATCGAGTACTTCAACTTCTTCACATGGATCTTTTTGGTCCAGTTACTCCAGCAAGCTTCAATGGCAGAAAATGTACTCTGGTCGTTGTGGATGATTTCTCAAGATTCACATGGGTATCATTCTTGTACCAGAAGAGCGAAACCAGAACTAAGCTGCCTATCATGCTGGAAAGATTATCAACACAGAAGGAGTGCAAGATAATGTCAATAAGATCAGATCGTGGAACGGAGTTTCTAAATGAAACTATTTATGAATACTGCGAGAAGAACGGAGTTCAATACCAAACATCTGCAGCTCGCACACCTCAGCAGAATGGTGTAGCAGAAAGAAGAAACAGAACTCTCAAGGAAGCAGCTACCTCAATGCTAGCTAGCTCTGCCATTCCAAAGAAGTTCTGGGCTGAAGCAATCAACACAGCTTGCTTCACTCAGAATCGCTCCCTACTCACATCAAGGCAAGGAAAGACACCGTATGAGCTATGGAATAATAGAATACCATACATTGGATATTTCAAGGTATTCGGATCCAAATGTCACATCCTCAACAATGAGAAGACACAGCTTAAGACGTTCGACGAGAAGATAGACCGAGGAGTATTCCTTGGTTACTCCGCTGTGAGTACAGCATACAGAGTCTTCAACAGAAGAACTCAAATAGTCGAAGTAACTCCACATGTTACCTTTGACGAATCCTCCTTCGAATATAGAGTAACTATCAAACGAAGAAGCGAAGGAGAATCTTCAAGATTGATTCAGACAAGAGCTCAAGAGAATAGAATCAGGAATCTGGCTGAACCAATAATTTGGGACAATGAGCCAGAGGAGGAACTTCAAATCAACCAAGAAGCTCCACCAGCTGGAAATCGAGAAGAAGCTTCAACGCCAAATCAAGGGGGAACATCATCAGCTGGGAATCCAAACACAGCTGAGTCCCCAGCTCCATCTCCAGCTGAGCCTCTACAGAAGTCTCCTCAAAATATAAATCAAAGAGAGCCAAACTCTCAAGATTTAACTCCTGAGCAACTCCAAGTCAGACGAAATTTAGCCACGTCAAGCATCAATCAATTGGAAGAAGAAATTCGTAAGAAGAGAAGATGGATTGAAGATCATCCATCATCAGCAATTATCGGAGAACCATCTGACCAAGTCAAAACCAGAAGCTCAGCTGCTCAAGCTTTATCGGATCATCAAGAAGCAGCTGACACAGCTCAACTCTCAGTAGAGCAAGGACTGACGGTCTATGATGAAGACACAACTCTAATGGCGTGTTACATAGCTCAAGTGCCAGAGCCTCAATCAATTCTCGAAGCTTTGAAGAGCGTGCCTTGGACCAACGCCATGCAAGAAGAGCTGAACGAATTCCTCAGAAATTGTGTCTGGGAATTAGTCGACAGACCTCAAGAAGTCAAAGTCATAGGACTAAAATGGATATTCAAGAACAAATTGGATACCCTGGGAGTCGTCATCAGAAACAAAGCTCGACTGGTTGCCAAGGGCTACACTCAGCAGGAAGGAATTGACTTCGAAGAATCATTTGCTCCAGTAGCACGATTGGAAGCAATCAGACTATTTCTCGCCTATGCAGCACATCACAAATTCAAGGTCTATCAAATGGATGTGAAGTGTGCATTCTTAAATGGAGAAATCAAAGAAGATGTCTACGTTGAACAACCTCCAGGATTCGAAGTAGAAGGAAATAAAGTCTACAAGCTAAAGAAGGCTCTTTATGGATTGAAGCAAGCACCTCGAGCTTGGTATGACACTCTGTCAAATTTTCTCGTATCCAAAGGATTCAAGAAGGGCTCAGTAGACAGAACTCTCTTTACCATCAAGTCAGGAGAAGACATCCTGGTTGTTCAAATCTACGTAGACGACATCATCTTTGGATCAAGATCAAGCTTCTTATGCCAAAGATTTGGAGAGATGATGTCAGAGAAGTTCCAAATGTCCATGATGGGAGAAATGAGTTTCTTCCTAGGATTTCAAGTCAAGCAATCATCAGAAGGGATTTTCATAAATCAATCCAAATACGTGAAAGACTTGATCGCCAAGTATGGAGTTCAATCCAGTAGAATTGTAAAGATTCCAATGAACACCAACTGGAAGATTGAACACAGGCCGAAGGGAAGTCAGTTGATTCCAGCAAATACAGAGGGATAATAGGATCCCTGCTGTATCTAACAGCAAGTCGTCCAGACATCTCTTTCGCAGTCGGAGTGTGTGCCAGATTTCAAGTTGATCCAAAGGAAGCACACATGCAAGCAGCCAAGAACATTCTCAAATATCTCAAAGGAACTCAGAATATTGGGCTGTGGTACCCAGCTGAAGACAATCTACAGCTGACTGGATACTCAGATTCAGACTTCGCTGGAGATCGGTTGGACAGAAAATCAACTTCAGGAACTTGTCAGTTCTTAGGAAGTAAGTTGATTTCATGGTTTTCAAAGAAACAAACGTGCGTCGTAACTTCCACAACAGAAGCAGAATATATGGCCGCTGGAAGCTGCTGCTCTCAAATTCTACGTCGAAGCATCGGTGGATGACTATGAAGTGAAAACTGGTCAAGTTCCAATCTTCTGTGATAGCTCAAGTGCTATTGCAATATCTGAAAATCCAGTACTTCACACAAGATGCAAGCATGTAGACGTACGACATCATTTCATCAGAGATCACGTAGAAAAGAAGAATATGATTGTTGAGAAAATTCACACAGACATACAGCGGGCTGATATTCTCACAAAACCGCTGATAGAAGCAAGATTCAAAATGCTGTGTGGATTACTTGGACTTCTCAACCCAGACGATGCTTCACCCATTGAACGCAGACCCAATTGAGACCCGGCTGAACGGAAGACCAGTGAACGGAAGCAGAACCAGTGAATGCAAGCGGAACAACCGGGAAATTCAGAATCAACGTCACTGATATCAGCTGAGAAAGAATTCAGCTAAACCAGATGCTGAAAGTAAAGGATTATTCAGCTGAGGGGGAATCAGCTGGAACCACAATGACCCAGCACACCCACTCAACAGAGGTATCAGCTGACTACAATGATCAGCTGAGAGGTTTGCAACAACATTAATTACACCTACTCACTCTGTTTTTCTGTCAACTCACATCTTGTCAAATCTAATCAATCTTAATTAAAAGTCTGCAAAGAATTGAATAATGGGAGTTTCGAGGCAAAAGTCAAAACGCCTCAACCGTTCTCTCCCGCGCATTAACTCTCATATACTAATCAAGAAATTAATATGTCGCGAGAATCACTCCCAGCCGTAGATCTTAGTATCAATAGACAAATCTTGATCGTCCATTCATCGAGAAAACTCTTTAAATATGCTAGAAGATATACGCATCAACCCTAGAAAGTTTTTCGGCATTCTTTCTTATTTCCATCAATTGGTATTATTTGTTTCTACTAACAAAAGATGCAGAAGAAGAACATGGAATCCAGAAAGATATCTCCCGAAGCCGATCAAACTTGAAGAATCTGTCAAAGCTTCAAGATAAGAGTTGCTTAACTCTCAGGAACCTCAAAGAAGACGGAAGTCCAGAAGAAGGTGAAGTTCATCGACAGATCCAGGCCAGCGCAGTGGGAGACTGCAAAGCTCAAGAACGTCATTCACCAGGAAGGTGCAGAAAACTTTCTGGGAATGTCAAAGGAAAAAGACCTCCTCAGCCCCACTGATTCTCTCAACATAAAAGAGAGAACGGGACATACAACTCCCCGGGATGCAAAAATCAACGTCAACAGACCTGGACCAGATGTTGATAAAGCCGGAGTATTCAAGAGTAGTCATGACAAAGCTCTTGCTCCACCACATAAGGCACAGAAAAAGATGTAGGAGAAAAAGCAGAATGCATCTATCTCCGTCCCAGCTGGGAATCGGAGACAACTTGAGGAGACAAAATATACTGAAGCACTGTCTTCAAACAGAAGACTCAAGTCAAAGGTGCTCAGTCAGTCAGCAGAGAAGCCAGCTGACATTATGAGAGAATTCGTAATCACTCTCCGAGGAGCAGAAGGCCCACAAGCGGTCGTTTCTTACGGTGGAGGAGAAGTTCACGTCCCTGCGTGAACATAATCATCACCAACACCGCAACGGAGTATTCCAGCTGAACAACCAAGATTAAACCCCAAGACAGATGGGATACTTCAACCGCCTTCTCCTCAGTTTCCTTCAGCTCCACAGGGACACCAACTTCGAGATCTTCCGATGAAAGATGCTCAAGTCCCTGCACCAAGCTAAAATGAGAAACATCACCCAGCCAACGATCACCTGCAGCTGGATGATGATGATATGAGCTGAATACAAGTCCCTCAAGTGCTGAATCAGACTTTCTCATTCAATCTAAGAAGTCTGAAGAAGCAAAAGTTGCAAGGAATGAAGTTGTGCCCGACTCAGAAGATGCTATCTCCCGTGCCAACTCATCCCTCCAAGCACTCGACTGACCGACCCACCGAATCGGCCAAGGACGCTGTGTCTGCAATCACAGCTGAGGCTAATGCAACTGAAGAAGAGCCAGCTAACACAACAGCTGAGCCACTTAGACTCCAAACCTCGCTGCTCAGAGCTGAAAACCACAGTTTCGCCAAACTAAAACATCGCAACAGCCGATGGTGTATCTCTCCCACCCTGTTTTGATCATGCCAAAAAGGGGGAAGTAAGGAAGAAGAGAGACAAGTCAAAGAAGAGGCAAACTGTTGAGCTAGAGGAACCAATTTGGATCGAGAATCGAGTGAAGAGACGAGTCAATAGAAAGAAGCAACGAATGCAGAAGAGAAGACCCAGCCAACTGGGATTGAAGACTAAAGGATTGAAGACTGAAGATTTGAAGATTTTTTTTCTCTTATTTCTTTTTCCTGTGTTATAATGTATTTTCTTACATTAATAAAACACAAGTTTTTCTGCGTCATAAGTTGTCTCAGTTAGGTTTTGGCATCATCAAAAAGGGGGAAATTGTTGGGAAAATTATAAGGTTTCGATTTGATACCAAAACCCAACTGATTCTCCAACCGAATAGATGATCGCGTCAACCTAAATAGTGTTTTCCAGCTCGCCTGTTTGAGCTTTAGATTTTCTAGGCTTACAGGTTAAGGAAGCGGAAGACAGGAGTCGACCCAGCTGTGTTCACAGCTGGAGTCAGCTAGCAGAAGACAGCAGTCGACCCAGCTGTGTTTACAGCTGGAGTCAGCTAGCAAAAGACAGCAGGCGTCAACCTTCGAGTGATACGGCTCGATCAAGCCGAAGAGAATTCGAGCCGAGTTCAAAACACGGTCCAGTACAGAACAAAGGGAACTATCTCTGAAGACTTCACTTCAAGACAGTCCAGCTCTGAATTCAAAAGCCAGCTCTAAAGGCAGAAGATCCCGGAATCAGAGGAAGTCAACCTACCTCGACCAATGAGGGATTGCCAAATCAGCATCCTAGACTTCAGAACCTAGGATGTGACACAAATGAAGACAGGTGCAGATACGCCCAACGGTAGATCTTATATTTAAGAAGAGTAGGTAAGATTCAAACGGCTCCTCCAACGGCTAGTCTTGAATTTCTACCTATATAAACCCATCTTCAACCTCAGGATCATATACGAAAAACTCTCTACAAGCTTTCATTATCTGAAATCATCATTCTTTCAAAAGCTCTCAAGCAGTTCTACATAGATCAAAGAACACTTTATCTTAAAGTGTTTCTAGTTAAGAAACTGCTTAGTTTTTCGTCTGTTCCCTAGGCCAAACTCATTGTATATCTTAAGCCTAGATTTCGAACGAGTTCATCATACTCTAAAGTTCTTAATTGTAAGAACTCGTTCATAGTTGGAACCCCATACCCAAACCCAAACCCAGAAAGGTTAGGTAAAGGTACGCTTGCTCGAAGCGTGTAATTCGAGTGGTTAGGTTCTTCAGTACCCGGAAACTGAAGGTGTAGGCTTGACAGTGCCCGCAAACTGTTGGAACACAGCTCGGGTTAGAGTTGTGAAGTTGCTTGGTACTTGGAAACCAAGTGGTAGTGGATTACCAGTGAACCTGGTCGTGGACGTAGGAGGTGTTACTCCGAACCACGTAAAAACTCGCGTGCTTCTTACTCTCTCTCTTTACATTCAGTTTTGTACTAACTCTTTCATATCATTGCATATCTGTTCAAAACTGCACACACAGCTGCTCTCCAAAGACAGCTGTGTCTCTCTGAAAACTGCACAACTTGACTAAGCTGAAAACGTAAAGTTAATCTTTTCAAACTGAGTTTTTCTAAGTAACCGAGCTAAGTTTTCAAACCACCACATTCCGCACCGCCAGCTGAGTTATTTACCCAGCTGGATCGATAACTGAGCTCACCAACTCTGTGATTTAACTTGAAAAAGTTTCGAAAAATCTATTTGGTGTATTCACCCCCCCTCTACACCAAATACCCAGCTCAGGGACCATCAATACATGAATAACATTCAGTTATAAGTACAAACATGACTAGCATTTATGTCTACCCTGACTATCATACATGAATAATAATCCTCCTGAATTTATCACATACACGAGTAGCATATATGTCATGTATGCCGTTGGAAAAAAAAATTCACTGAAAAAAAAGTAGTCGGAAAAAATCGTAGAATTTTTTTTACCGAAGTTGACCGCCCCGTCGAAAATAATCATGCTTGTCATATATGCTAATTATGTATGAGGTGGGAGGAAAAGATAAAGTACTAGGAAAAGATAAAGTACTGGAAGAAGGAGTATTTTGGTAACAAGGAGTTCTTTTTATCTTTTATAAATCAAAGACTATTTTTTATTTTTACTTTTTAAAAATGAGTATTTGAACATATTAACCTTCTAAATATTTGATTGTTTTTTGGGGCGAACTGTACTAGCTTTGTCACGTTGAAGTACTACCTTTTCAATTTATCTCTCGAAATTATGTATTTTTTTAAGTTATTTTGGATATAATTACAATTTCTCACAGTATAAATAAATAAATTATTATAGATTAATCAATTCTAACTCACAGGTTCCTTATTGACTTCTCGATATATGATTAACACTATTTATAATTTAATAATATATTCAGATTAATTTGTAATCATGATGAGTATAATTGCATTGGATATTTTCAAATAATTACCCCTTTCAGGAAAAAAAATAAGTGTTTTACATTGATCTATATTTACTTCAAATAAAAGCTTTAACATCAAATTAAAATCTCAAATGTTAATCCAAAGAAGCCGGGTGAAAATAATACTCCCTCCGTTCCATTTATACAGGCGAATTGAAATTTTCACAAAGATTAATTATTGGAAAAGTAAATTATATACTAAATTTCTTGATATGCCCTTATTTATTATTTGATTATGTTTTTTTATGAGTTAATCAAATAATTAAATAGAAATATATCAGTAAATGAGCTAAAAAATATTATTACTTTTTATAGAAATAAGACTATATATTTTAAACATCCAAAAAAGAAAAACAAATCTATATAAATAGGACAGAGGAAATACTAATAAAATAGTAGTTTGAGCCTTGAGAGGAAGTCATATTTAGTATTTTCAGTATTTTGAATTAACTCACTCTAAATTTGCTGATGCTTATTACCACGTCTTTGCGGATGGGTGACCAACACTCAGCCCACACCACCCTGCAGGTCCCACTTTCCTATAAAGCATGCAATTAAAAAAAAATGATAATTCTATAAAAAAACCAAATAATAATTCTAAAAAAATGATTAATTAACTTTGCATATACTATAACATATTTAAGAGAAATGACATGTGACTCATCTTTAGTGAGCATCATTCACGTTTTGTCCACATTAACATTATTTTAATTATAAATTGATATTGAGATTATTAAATCTAAAAAAAACTTAAAAATCGGAGCTCAATTTGTTCTTAATACTCCCTCCGTCCCAGATTAGTGTGGTTCAACTAATATTTTATAACTCACAACAAATCAAATATGCACCACACTTATGGGGAAGGAGGGAGTATTATTTTTTGAAGTTAAATGAAAAAAAGAATAAATCAAGCTTTGATTTTGTATATCGTAGATTTAATGATTTCAATATCAATTTCTAAGGTATTAATATAAAAATAATAATAAATTAAAAAGAATAATGCCAACGTAACAAAACGTGAGTGATGCTCACAAAATGTACTTACGGTAGGTGAATGACATATCATTCCTCACTAAATGAACTCTAATGATTAATAGCAACACTTGTGTACGATGCACACACAAGGTTCTTTTTATTTGTAACTATCATTTATCTTATCTTATTTTATTTGTAATTAATATCTTCTAATTGACCTTAGTAAACCTTAATTGTGAATTAATATATTCGAATTAAAAATTAATAAACTCTAATTATGATTAATAAACCTGAATGAGTTTAACAAAACATAATTACTCCTTGATTACCCCTAATACCCCCCTAATCTTTCTTAATTACTCTCTCGTTACAAGCAACCCTAATGTAGGGTTGGTTGTAGCCAAGTTTTGTGAAAGAATTTTTTTTTTGAGAAAAAGTTTTTGTGAAAGATTAAAGGTGAAGAGAAGCATTTTCAAGTTTAACTGTGCGAGTCTTCTTTTAATTTTATATTGATATCTTGCCGAAACTCCCAATCATTAATGCCATACCGTATCAAAATATATTATATATAGAAAAGAAAATTACGATACGTATTGAATGCAAAGTTGTAAATAGTCGTGACAGTGAAACTAATAATTTGGTCGTAACAATTCACATCACCATCACTAATTTAAAAGGTTGAAAAATAAGAGAGTGAAGGAGAAAATTATTGATACGTACGATATTACTTAATACTAAAAGCCATGAACCATAGAGCGAATGAAAGGGAAATGTTGAAAAGAGTAAATCGATAAACTAACTTCATATATTATGATGAATAAAATTTTCAACTCTTTTAGGTTTTAATGAATCACCATCTCACCTACCTTGGCCACTTTCTACACCACATTTATCTTAATTCGTCATTACCAAAATTAATTAACTACAGTCATTATGGAATATAACTAGTGCTCATATATATTGGATGAGATTTAGACAAAGGAAAAGACAAAAAAAAAAAAAAAAAAACAAAAGTAGAAAGAAAAGCATGTTTCCCTTCTTTATATATATGGATATGTGAGGAAATGAAATTCATGGGAGATTTGATTAATGAGTCTATAATGTATTTATCCCTCCATCCACCAAAAATTTGCATATAATTTCATTTTGGGACGTGGATCAAAAGTTACACACATTCTATTTTTGTATATGACCTCATCATTAAATTTATAACTTTAACCCTTAACTGTACCACTTTTTACTAGTTTTTCTTAAAATTCGTGTCGCAATTCTTGATGCGAACTTGTGGTGGACAATAGAGTATTAGTTTATGTTCAACTATAGTTAGTTTTGTGGACTTATTTAATTTCATTAGAAAGGTATGCATTTTAGGGACACCTTGATTTATTAGCCACCCACCTGTTTCTATCTGTTCAAATGTCTTTTCACTACATATACATATATATAGATGGACAATGTATATTACGAAGTGATATGCTAATCTTCTTTTATTAGCATCACTCGTTTTGTCCACATTAACATTATTTAATTTAATTTTTTATATCGAGTTTTATTCTAACAAATTAAAAATTATTATTGAGATCATTAAATTTACAAATTAAATAAAAATCAAAGCTCGATTTGTTCTTTTTCCCTTTAACTTCAAAAAAATGAATAAATAGACAAAATCGAATTTTGATTTTTATGTAATTTGTAAATTTAATGATCTCACTAACAATTTCTAAGATATTAAAATTAAACACAATATAAAAAATTAAATAACATATGTTAATATAAATCAAACGAGAATGATGTTCACAAAAAGTGACTAGTATATCACTTCTTAGTTCTTATATATATTTACTTGCTCTGTTTATAAATAATAAATACAAATAATTGTATAATTTGTAATCAATATGTATTCCATAAATAATGTGTATTTCGATGATACACGTGGCATAGAAGGGTAATTGAATTCTTTTGGATAAGTGTCTTTTAATATAGTTGTATAGAATCAAAGTTACATCAGTTATTTTAATACTGAAGATCTTACAGAATACTTGACCAGTTAGCGGAAAAATCCTATCTCACTAGATATTTTTTTGTTTTTGAGGAAACTATCTCACTAGATATAGTGTCAGAATAAATTAAAAGTGACTTGATTACCATGAAAAACAAAACTATAATTAAGCCATATGTTGATAAAATAAGTACTTAATTCTAATTAATTCGTAAATTGAATAATTATCCTTCAGTCAGTTTTAATGTAGACAATAGTCTTAATTTTACTCTAGGCATCCACTTTTACGTAAATAAAAGTATTTTAATTATTCTTACAAAGAAAATAGAGAAATTGAAATCAATAAGAAAATGAAAATACAGCACCCCTCCCTTCAAAAAAAGAGAAATGTTGGATTAACATTAGAAATATCTCCAAGAGTTTCCTCTATTTTGGGTCAAGTTTGTAACAGTTCAGGCTAACCAATCCATCTTCATCAACAGTTTGTATCAAGAGAAAATAGTTTTACATAGGAATGATCAATAATTATATATAGTAATGTCAATCGGTTAATTCGTTTGGTTTTCGGCTCAATCCTATTGGGTTCGGGCTATTTTGGTTAAGATCAGTCAGGCTAAATTTTTTCGGGCTAAAATTTTCAACCCTAACCCTAGACTTTCGGTTTTCGGGTTAGCCCGTGGATCAGGAAGTTTATAAAAAAAAATAGTATGTATAAATTTTCTTCATGACTATATTTGTGTAACAAAAATTTGATCATTCTTTTCATAAAAGACATCTGGCCTTGTATTAGATGCAAAAATAAGTGTTGTTCCAACTCTAACTTAGTAGTAAGAATTAGACGTATATTTTCTCTTAAATGGTTGTCTTGATTTAATTTTCACATTATAATTCTTTTTATAAAGTGTTGCAGTAAAAGGACAGAAAACTGTGCAGGTTTTGCATAAAAACTCATAACATATTACAAATATTTGAAACAAAGTCTTATTATCAAATTCATAAGCAAAATAATGAGAAATTTTTTGCTTAATCGGGCCAACCCACGGGCTAGCCCTATTAGGTTCGGGCTATTTTCAGTTCGGACCAATCGGATTAATTTTTTTGGGCTAGAAATTTTCGGTTCTAACTCTTTTTTTTTTCGGTCCATTCGGTTCGGTCCGTTGGTTTCGAGCTAAATTGACATCCCTTACATTCAAATATAATTTTATCAAATATTACCTTTTGGTTATATAAGTTAAACAATTTCTATCACATTCATTATACATTATTAGTTAGAATTAACGATTATCATATCTCTATTTGTTTTTTCAATCTATGTATTTGAATTATAACTATTTTGGCCCGGTTCTTTTTTTTGAGAATTTTGGTTTTAAACTCGAATTATATTTTACATTATTAAAAATTAGTTGTATAGTTTGGTATACTTATCAAAACCAAATTAAACTCAACTCGGTTCCGGAATACTAGTTCGATAAATTAGTTTTTTTTTTTCCATATTTATTTCTTCGATCTACTTCCTGCAACAAACTTCCCAAGAGATACATCATGAAATTTCTCCAAGCCAAATACGCTTAACCTTGGATTTTTTTCACAATGGTTATCAGAAATTAAATGCATCATGGTATGAATAATTAACACCTATCAAATCTTTTAAGCTCTCTTTGAATATGCAGTCTCATTCCTGTTTATTCTCGAAATCCCTCTCTTTACCGTGGATTTTAGTTCATTAATGTCACCCTCCACTTTTAAAGTCTTATAGGAGCCGCTCTTTATCTGTGCCTCTACACCGGTGATCACTCCGTACTTCTACCCCGAACGTCACAAATGTCTTTAGAATTTGGACACTGAAAGTCTGTGAAGAAATGAGTTGGTGGGCTCATGCAAAGTCTATTATTAGTATCCTATTTGATATTAATATTAAAATTCATTACTAACGAACTAATTTCATTAATATCATCACATTTTCTATGACAAAAAATAATTAATTTTGAAAAAAAAAACATAATGAATGTGCGTGTTTCGTATCAGTAACTATATTTGTTACTACTTTAGTTAACTTAATCATGACATTAGAATAGCCTGTCGGAAAAGAAAAGGATTACTACCTAACCATGATCACATTCGTCTTTGTGAAAAACGAAAGAGTAAGCTATACATATTAGATTTATTTTAATTTTTGTCCTAAAAATCACATATACATATCTATTCTATATCACACTATATTTTAGTTTAATGGATTGATTTTAACCATGATTGCTAACAGGGTATAATATTCTCGAGAAAATGCTTGATATTTTGAACCATTGTTGTTAAAAAGTCCAACTTGATAGTGTCACGATCAATTGATATTTAGTTTCATTGGGCCAGCTTCTAGAGTGCCTAATATAATAGGACCCACTCCTAAATTACAATTTCGCAAAATTCAACATAAGTACAATAATTCTTACGGTTAAACAAAATAATTTCAAGACAACTAATATTATAAAAACCGATCAAAAGTAGACTACCATAGATAAAATGTGTGACGGAATTTGCAAATGTCGGAATATATATATATATATATATATATATATATATATATATATATATATATAACATTATTTGAATAATATTGAGTGTCCCAACAAGGTAAATTAATAATTAGCTTTTTCATTATTTCATTTTTATTTCTGAATTTCAACGTATACATCATTCGAATTCCTAATTTTTAAATTGAAAAAAAAATATTTTACCAACTTAATTAGCTGTACTTTAGAATAAGAAACATTTGTTGTGACTAATATTACGTCGTATGATTGACGGCAACTCAGATGATTTTTCAGCAGGAAATATGCGATAAAACAAAACAAGCGGATTTCAATCAATCAAACCTTAATGACTCAACGTGGCAATGTTAGTTGTGAGTTGTAGTTCTCCCATAAATAGCAACGTTGCAATAGGACGTGCCTATTTTAGACGAATCGGGGTTGCACCATCTGTCAACGGTTTTTTTAACCGGAATCATGATTAACAGTTCCAAATCGTAACCGTAATCGAGGGTAGAAGAGCCGGTTACAATTCAAAAGGATAGGTAATTGGAAGTTCGAAACCGGCGGGCCTAACCGACGGTTTATAAAATAAAATTAACAAATATCATATATATTGCAAAAATAAATATATACATTTAATAAATTGGCAGTTTTCGACCTTAAGTCGGCAGTTTTCGGCCTTAAAATGACGGCTTTCGGAATTAACTGCCGGTTTTCGGCGAAAATTATATATATATATATTTTAATTATCTTTTATTTCTATTTTCTATCTATAAATATATCGCTTTGAGATTTCATTTCTTTCAAACCATTTCTCTACATTTTATCTTCATGTCTTTATTAAAATTTTCATTCTTCATACTATTAAAAAGTGAGTTAAGTTTCTTAATTTGCATTAATAATTAATGTTCGTTCTATGCTTCATTTACATAATGTCTTTATCGTAATCAAAGTAATACATTAATACTAATATAATAATATTAAAAAAATAATAAAAAATTGAAAATCAGTGGGCCATACCTTGAACCGGTGGGCTTAATGGAAACAGGAACCGCCGATCTCAGCCTGGTCCGAAACCGGTAAAATGTTAGGCGGGCAAGTTATGGTTCACTCTTGGGGGTAACCATAACCTGCGGTTCATCTTACCGAAAGTAACAATATGAGAAATTTTATACCTTTACCTTACCAAACCGTTCAGTATACCTTTGTTCGATATACCGAAATTTCGGTATGTAGCAAATCACATACTTTTACCGTACCATATTTTTGGTATACCGTATCGAATGTCGATATATCCAAAAATTCTGGTATACCGTTATATTGATATATCGTTTCATGCTCAAATTTCACGGTATACCGGTATACCGTTTCATGCTGAAAATTTATATCTTTAAAAAACCTATGCATACATATATGTGAAAAATCCCAACAATTAAACTACCAACATTGTTTATATATAATGTGACGCATCAAACAAATATAATAAAACTCCAACACAACTAAATAAAGTATTATTTATTAATTATAACTATTAATATTAATAATTAATATTATTATTAATTTAATATGGTATGATATTACGGTATATACCTACATTACGGTATATAACGAATTTTCGGTATGATACGGTATACCTTCAGTATCTGAAAATCAATACCGTTACTGTATCGAAATTTTTCGATACGATCATATAGTACCCAAATTACGTACTAAAAATTTCAATATTATCGGTATTTTATGGTAAACGATAAGTCGAAAATTTCGGTATTTCGGTATTTTTTCCACCCATAGAAAAATAGGATGGAAGTTGATCTAAGCTCATTTGCAGTGACGTGGCCAGTGTTGGTTGGTCGATTTTTTTTATAGTATACAATTAATTTTTTTTATTTCAATCTATAAATACAACATCTCCCATTGGCGTGCTAGGGAGCTGAAAGTTCTAAACCCAACAATTTATGCATATAAATTGAATCTGTCACAGCAAAACTTAGCACGAAATATAACACAGAATATAATAACTGAGCTAAGTAAATGACACACAGAATGATAACCCAGTTCGGTTAATCAACCTACGTCTGGGGGGCCATGCCCAAGAGAGAATCAATCCACTATCCGAAGTTGTAGTTACAGAGGTTTTACACAAACAGATCTCCTATCTTTTGCTACCCGTTTACTCACACCCTTCCCGATCTAGCGTGAATTGATGATTGCAAGTGCACCACTTACAACCTAAGCTCAAGCCGCAACTTGACACCCAACTCCCTTACAAAAGTGTATATATATGAAATAAACGCTCTCAAGACACAATGAAATATACTCTCACGAAATAGTATAAGCTATGAACAATAACAATAGCAGCAGCAGCTCTATCTTCAACTTATCTTGGTGTCGATATATATAGGTCTTGAGAAACCCTAGATATGCTCTCCACCTCCTTTGCCCTAGTTTCCTTATGCACGAAAACTTCCTTTGAAGATATGCCTTGTGGAACAATTAATTATATCACCAATATAACATCTTTTCCGCGTCAAACAAGGATAAGGAAAAGATCTCCGCAAAATCCGCATAAATATGGAAAGAATCTTTCAGATTGTTCCATTATGTTCCACATCAAACTAGCTCAAACTGAAGCTCAGAAACCAGTTTATGTTCTCGCACAACTCAAAAACACTTCAGTCAATTTTGCTTCTACATAAACTTGCCAACTTCAATTGAGCTACTCGCTCAAATCCAACAGGAGCGTACACTAATGGGAAACAAGGGAACCCAACACTGAACCTTGAAGTCGTTGCCTTGCAAGATTTGTGGATTTGACATGCATTTTTTGGTATCGTCGGCTCCAATAATGACATCAATGTATTGAATCTGTCAAACGTGTTCAATGACATTCTGAGGGAAAGTGCGCTGGCAGTGAAGTTCACGGCGAATGATAAGAAATATAACATGGGCTACTAATCTCGCTGATGACATCTGTCTAAAGTGGCCAACCTTCGTTAAGACGATCCCATGTCCGATTGAGTCGAAGAGAGCATGTTTAACCCAGTTGTAAGAATCTGCACGGAAGGACGTTGAAAGAGTATTTGGCGTTCTCTAAGCCCGTTGGACAATTATACATGGCCCGACTCGACTTTGGCTTCGAGAAAGTCTATTAGACATTATGTATGCTTGCATTATCTTGCATAATATAATAATTGAAGATGAAGGGGAGGCATCAACTAATTGAGAGGATGAAAACACAATAAGCTCATCAACAAGTAATCCAGAAGTTGACAATACTGAATTTAGAGCTTATTTGGAAAGAGATGTCAATATTTGTGATTCGAGATCACACACAAAATTGGAGCATGATTTAATTGAAGAAATGTGGGCACGTTTTAGTTTTGGCTAATAGATTTAAATGTTGTATTAATTTTATTGTTTTTTAATTAATACATTTTTTTTATTTCGTAGAAGTTCAATTTTTAATAAAATTTGTTATTTTAAAAATTATTGCTATTAATAAAAATATATATTAAAAATAAAATTAAAATAAAAATATAATAAAATGAGATTCACAATAGTAGATGGGGTTCATGAATAGTGGAGATCTCACAAGGAGAGATCTCCCCCATTGGAAGTGTTTTTGGGGGTAATCTCTCTCCATCTTAGGACCCCACAAATAATATTATAATAAGTGTTAATCCCACGAACTAGTCAATATAGATAGTGGAAACTAAATAGTGTCCATTAACATAACTTTTATAAATGTGTTAATCCATAAAAATATACACTTTTACTTTACACAAATGAAAAATACACACCTCCTCCAAAACAAATGAATTTTACACACTTTTCGTTTGAAGAGCCAACATGACCCTTGATTATGATTTATTTTAATCAAAAAGTGACTAATGATTGCTAATCACTTACACATTGTAAGAAAAATGTACTTGTGTCTTGCATGAAAGTTTGATAAAGTAGTTAATCATTGGTTATTAATATTCTTTTATATATTATTAATAGTATTAAATACCTGCTGCATATTTAAATGAAGGCGAAAAATATAGGAATCATACAAAAAAGACAATAACCCCATGAAGAGCCAAAAAATGAAGATCCCACTCAACAAAATGAATATCCCGCTCGCAAAATGTAATATCCCGCCCGAGCGAGATATTCAATTCCCTGAGCAGGATCTTTATTTTGTCGAACGGGATATCCATATACTCGAGCGGGATCTTCAGTTTTGTCGAATGGGATCTTCAATTCTCGAGAGGGATCTTCAATTTTTTGTCTGTGCACCGCGTGAATTACTTGCACAATGCAGGCAGGCCACACCTATTCTTTTTGGACTGTAGCATAGCTGTAAATTAAATTGTACATTTTATGTACAATTTTCACGTGAATCCATACCAGTTTCACTTTTCACTTCTATATATTTCTTACAGTGAAGCGAAGATCAAAACACATCTACGAAGAATTAGAAAATTCACTACAAATATCTACGAAAAAATTAGAGAATTGACTTACAAATTCACTCATCTTCGGAGGTTGTTGATTGAGGTAATTTTTTACAACATTATAGTTCATTTAATTTCTAATGTTCATCTTTTATTAATCTATTTAGTAATTATACAAAATAAATCGGGATTCGTTACTAGATCAATCTATAATGATCGAAAATTATATTTTAAGATATAAATTATGCAACACATTAAATGGAACTATTTTCCTCTCGCATAACTCATTTCCCGCTCGGTACATCATAATCCCACTCGAGCGGGAAATAGGTATACCGAGAGGGATTTTGGTGTTTTGTATTCTAATTCTGTTTATTAATCATTTTTCGTTTTTAATTTTATATAGATGGATGAATGAAAGTACTTCACTATCAAATACGGCGGACAATGGCACGATTGTAAGTACGTGGGCAGATTTGAACAGATTATTCAACTTATGGCGGCCTCTCAATCTCTTATAAATTTGAGATACAACATCGATATTTTGTTGAATGGAAATTCGATTAGCACACAATACGAGCTGTATTATTTATCGCGGTCTCATACAGGACGCACCATGAAAGCCCTCTTGCGCACCGATCACCAATTTGATCAGATGTGCATGATGGAATCTTTCCCAACTGTATACGTGATTCACAACAACACGGACGTATATTCCTTCTTTTGAAGAACCGTGCTCTTCATCCTTTGGATACGACTTCGGCGGAACATATTCGGATGAAATGGATCATATCCAAAGACAGATGGTTTCCTCAAATTGGTTTGATAATCCATATTCTGCTGGAGGTAATTACAGATCGACATCCACACCTGAATATTTCTCTATCCCCCAAATGTCTGTTCCAGAGACCTCTTTCCCAAGGAGAGCAACTTCTCGCAATGATGAACAAGAAAGAAACGATGATGAAGATACAAATGAAGGAGATGATGAAAGTTATATTCTAGAATATGAACCCGAATCCGATAGTGAAGCATCGGAGGATAACATGACAAAATCCACGATTGCGGAGCATGCAGCATGGATTCGTAGGGATGAAGGAGTGAATTCCAAGGATCTCGCCAGTTGGTTGGTTTTGGTGATTCCGCTCGATGCTACGATTTCACTCGTTGCACGAGAAAATGAACTGACAGATGATACTGAGTTAAAGGTTGGTTCTATTTTTGAAAGCAAAGATGATCTAAATATTGCAGCCGGTTTGTGGCACATGGAGATTGGAGCTGAATACAAAGTTGTATCATCTGATACGAAGCGTCTCAGATGGATTTGCAGGCATTTGCAAAATTGCCCTTTCGAGTTGCGAGCATCATCCTGCAGAAACTCTGTTGCTTGGATAGTCCGCCAATTTAATGGCGATCATGCATGCACGCGTCATCTTGGACGTGTGGCGCCCAAAAAAGTCCACATGAATGTTATTGCAGCCTACGTTGCCAGAAAAATACGGAGGGAGTGTGAAATCATAAAGTCGAAAGCCATTGTGGAGGAGGTGCTCCGCGAGTTCGGTATCACAATCCAATATGATTTGGCCCTGAGAGCACGGCACACTGTGATACAAATGAAATACGGAGGGTATGTTGAATCCTTCCAGATGTTTCCTGGCTATCTTCACATGCTTAACGAATCAAATCCTGGCATGGTTACTGATCTGGCAGTTGGAAATGATGGGAAGTTCTAGCATCTATTTGTGGCTCTCGGCGCTTGCAGACTTGCTTATCCACTCAACATGAGACATGTGATCGCAATTGATGGCACTCATCTCAAGGGCAGAAATAGAGGTATCTTGTTTGTCGCTGTGACGAAGGATGCCAATGAGCAGGTATTCCCATTGGCGATAGGTGTTGCACCAATCGAAAATGATATCTCTTGGAAGTGGTTCATCGAGCATTTTAGAGTTGCATATGGGGGAACTGACGGATACAGTTCATTGTCTTTGATGCTCATGTCTCGATAGATAACGCTATTAGTGAAGTGTTTCCTGATGCAGTTCACGGTCTGTGCTTCTATCACTTACTCAATAAGTTGAAGCGGTTCGGAAAAGTGGTTACCACCTTGTATGAACAAGCTGCATATGCATATCGCCATTCAGTTTATGAAAATGCAATGAACAAAATCCGTCGAGAGAGCGAAGCTGCATACCAGAAATTAATGAGTGTTGGACCGGAGAAATGGGCTCGGAGCTGTTGTCCAGTTCCACGTTACAGCCAACTGACATCAAATGCAGCAGAGTCGTGGAATGACAGATTGTTGTGGGCTCGACAGCTACCCATATGCTCAATGATTGATGCAATCAGACATGTCATCGAGAAATGGTTTGATGAGAGACATGAAGAGGCGAATGGCGATGACGACATATTAACTGCTGAAGCATCTAAAAAACTGACGCAACATATGAATAAAGCATTGAGGTACAATGCAGCTCATGCACCGGGCTTGACCTTCAACGTGCATGATGGTAAGAGATATTTCAAAGTAGATCTCCATATGAAGACATGCACCTGCTGTGAATTTCAACTGGATGGAATGCCTTGTTCTCATGCTATTGCTGCAATACTGTAAGTTATCACATTGATTTTGATAATTTTATCACTTAAAATCTCTAATTGTGTGATTGGTTGAAATTGCAGCAAAAATGGAGAGACGATATATGATTACGTGCAATTGTACTACAAAAGAGAAGCTTGGATAGACGCATACAAATATCCTATACTTCGTGTTCCGCACAAAGAAGATTGGACTCTTTCAATTGAAGTAGACAATACATTGGTCTTACCTCCTATCACTTCTCTTCCCGGAAGTCCGAGAGTTAACCGGCGACGCGCTGTTACGGAGAGTCAAGCTCGTAAGAGATGTAGTGTATGTCATGAATATAGCCATACTCGCCGAAGTCATGTATCATATAATTGAATGCGTCAGATATAATTTAATGAATAAATAAAGAAGTTATTGTATGAAAATAATTAAAAAACTTACGAAGATCCCGTTCGTGTATATAAAGATCCCGCTCGCATAGTGAAGATCCCTCTCGAGAGGGATCTTCACTTTGCGGTCGACTTTTAATACATAAAGTGTGTATATAAAGATCCCGCTAGTGCATATTAATATCCCTCTCGATTATATGAAGATCCCGCTCGAAAATATGAAGATCACTTTCGAGAGGGATCTTCACATTTTCGAGCGGGATGTTCACATTTTCGAGAAGGATATTCTGTTTGCGGTCGGTTTTTAGTCAGTTTTGAATTTACTTAATATTTGTAATAGCGGCGATGAAAATTTTAAGATAGATTCATATATTGACGATACAGTTATAAAAATAAAAAATTAATAGTGGAAATAAATAGTAGGAAAATAAATTAATAGTCTGCATGCATATCAATTCGGCTAAGTCACATCACCAAATTTAATGATTGGAAGATGAAGCCGCAGCAGCTGCCCTACATATTTCTTCATATTGTTCCCGTTCCTGCTGCGTTGGTGGATGACATAGGCCATATATTACGGTCGCTACCCTCTTCCTATACTGTTTGGTGTGTGTATTACCCCAAGGTATAGAGGGCGAACCACTAATTAATCGCTCAATAGTCATAAGTGCATAGAGCCCACAACTATAATTGTCCATTTGCTTGAATTGATCCACTGCTGGAGGGACAACGAGCTTCAATGTATCTTCCTCGGCTGCTCTTCCAATCCGGTTATGCCTCCAATAAAATGAACAATCGAGCACCCGAGCCCACAACTTCAGAAGTGGTGCTACTTGAGTAACTCTCCCCTCTTGCACTTTCCTATCCTTGCTGTAATAGAGAGGGTCATACAACTCGGCAGTCCATGCTAACATATCAATTCGGACTACTACATAATGGCCACCAATCAGACATACCAGAATGATCTGCATTAAATGTACACATGTTAGTTAATTTAAAAATAATTAATTGCAGAAAATCATAAATAAAGACGTGATGTGCATCAAAAAACCTACGATTGTGAGTCACTTGCATTCAATCCATGTGCTACAAAACATATGCTTTTTGGAGCCTCCCAATCTGCATACATAGCCCAAGTTCCTCTCAACGACGTCTCAATCTCTATGCTCAAAATCTTTTTTTCCCATTCACCTTGGAGTTGGAGCTGTTTGAAATTCACTTCATAGTTATACACAGAAAATAGAAAACAAATTGGAAATAAGAAATGAATTTTAGGTAGAGAATACAAAATATAAAACTTACGAAGACATCACAATCCAAGAGAACAGTATTTCTAGCCGTGACATTATCCAGCACGTTGTCACGGTCAACAATCTGTTTCCTCAACCATAGCAGGTACAGGTCCAAAACCTACAAACATAAATACAATTCATATATTATTCAACAAATATACCCAAAATAAATAAATAAATAAATAAACAAGTGAAGTAAATATAATAATTATATTTACTTACCCCAACGATTATGTCAGTGTGTGGATTTTCCAACACCCTCCACCACTAATGCGGAAGATAACCCCCACTCGCAGTCACAACCATAAATTAGTCAGGTGGGCCACTTAGAAACAACTCATACGCCTGAACCAATTGGATATCCAGGTCTGCTGGTGCCCTACTGGCAATCATGGGTGTACGGACTGCTGCTGCATGTTTCTTCTTCCTATTTCCTCTACGAGGTACCCTGAACGGCTCATCATCTTCATCGTCACATGCACCCACATGAGAAATAGGCACTGCATCGATGGACGTTCTCATCACAACTTCTTGTCCAGCATATGAAACCTGGATGTTCTCAAATACTTTTCCAATTGTCTAAATTTATACGGATATTAAATTAGTACAAGTGCTCAATTAAAAGATAAACAATTGAAAAATACGTGCTTATTAAATAAAATTCTTACCTGCCCAAGACTCTGCCACATGGCCTCATCACGACCACTGGGGATTTCCATCGAATGACGATATGGATCATGCAGAAAACTACCATACTGTTCAACCGGGACAAACGAAGATCTGAGCTCAGGCAACGAATGACGAGCAGGAACCTCCGGCTGTACAAAGTGTGTCTCATGAACAGACAACATTCGTGGAGGAACTTGTTCATGAACAGACGGCTGGCGTCCAACACTCTCACGTGCAGGTTCATGAACAGACGGCCGGCGTGATGTCAGAGTAGGCATTCCTCGAAAAATGGGCTCGTACACGGGGCTGCGACGATGTGAAGATCCACATCATATATTCTCAAACAAATCTTCAAACCACTTTTGAAATCGAGACAACCATCTCTTATCCATTTTCTCGAGCAAATGATCTTCAGATTTTTCCAACTCTTGTCTCATCCAACGTCGGTCACTGTCTCGACGGTGGTGATCTCCTCCGCTGCTCGACGATGATGATCCCTTCTGACAAGTACGCTTCCCCTTATCTCGAGCAGGAGGTTGACGTTCCTCCTCAAAATGATCTTCATGCTGAACATAATCAGGCGCAGACGCCTCTCTCTGTGCTCCTCTCCTTCGAGGGACATCCTCCACTGCCTCATCAACCTCCTGAAACTGCCCTGCCTCACGCTCATGACGGGGAAACTGTTCCCCGTGTCGTAACGGATTGTGCGGCACCCCAAAGTCCACTGCAAGGGCATTTGGGTACAAGGTGGACTGCATGTACAAACTCTGCGCCTCGTCGCCATACGGTTCCAACATAGTGACACGAGGGACCTTCAATAAATAAAAAATAAATATTAAATACAGAATAAATGCCAATATAAATTTAATTAATTAAATAATTAAATACCTGTAGAGAAAAGATAGGCTCAAGCTCTATTCCAGTTCTGCTCCGAAATTTCCATCTAAGGTATCTGGGTCGTGCATTCGGCGAAGCAAGACCCCCTAAAGCGGCAGCTAAATCTGAAAGTACTTCTAGGGACCAAACGTGAAAAGCCCACACTGAACCGTAAAAGTGGTACTTCGGCGTGCTCTATATGTTGTTAATGTAGTGCTTCAGATTCAGATAACTGTAGGATCCCCAAGGAAATCTTTGAAACGCCTCTAAATCATCGACCAATTTCCACATCCACGCAGCAACATACCTCTTCGGATCGTAACCAAGTAATAACAAATATAATACTAACACATGAGCCACCCGGAGGTAAAGTTGACCAGTTTCATCTCTGACCAGTTCCCCTGTGTTGGTGAACCGATCCAATAGGGCAGCAACACTTAGGACTGGGGAAATTTACCGACGGTTTCGATTTTACCGGCGGTTAACCATTTACCGCCGGTTTCGGTTAACCGTTTACCGTCATTTTCGGTTTCGGTACGGTAAATGGTTACTAAGTTAAAATAATTTTCGGTAAATGGTTAACCATTTACCCAACCTCGGTAAATGGTTAACCGAGTTTTTTATATAAATTATTATTATTAATAATATATATTATATAATATTAATTATTAATTTAAATACCTAATTCCCTACCCACTACCCACCCCCACCAGCACATGCCTCTCTTCTCTCCTCTCACATCAAGTCCCACCCACCTCCCTCTCTCCTCTCTCTCTCTCTCTCTCTCTAGTCTCTACTTCCGTCTTCCTCTCCGCCTCCCTCATCTCCTCCTCTCCCCCGCCGCCGCCGTCCGTCCCTACACCAAACCACCACCCCCGCCGTCACTCTCAGCCGCGCCTCCGCCATCCGTCCCCGCCCCTGCCGTCGACCCATCCCGATCGATTCGTGACTGAGCAGCAACAGCCGTCCACCTTCACTGCCGACCCATCCGCCTCGATTCGTGACTGATCAGCAACCGTCCACATCCACCTCGATTCGCGACGAAGCAGCAGCCGTCCATCTCCACCGCCGACCCATCCGAAAATGCGACCAAATCAGCAAACCCAAACCAGATCTGGAGTGGAGGGTTTTGGTATTAAGAATTTGGAGAGGAGAGAGAGATGTGGAGGATGAGAGAGGAAGAGTACCGTTTGATTGAATTGATAGAGGAAAGATAGAGGTGGAAATTGTTTAGGGCGCACACATGAGACAGACTTGATTTTTTGAAAATTTTTTTTCGGTTTTGCTTCGGTTTTTGGTTAACCGAAATCGAAACCGGCCGGTTTTTGGTTAACCGAAAACCGACTCGGTACGGTTTCGGTAGTAGTAATTCTTGGATTTCGGTTGCGGTTAACCGAAAATTCGGTTTCGGTTAACCGCGGTAAACCGAATCCCCAGCCCTAGCAACACTAATCTGCATCCCATTACAAAAGCGCCGATACACCTCCACCCCTCGTAGGTCATGGTCGTCCGAAGGTCTAAAGTCGGACGAGCCGAAGACCAAGCCAGTAATAAGGGCATACTCTGGATAGGAAAAACGGATATTTACTCCATTTACATGAAACCACATGTCGTACTCCTCAACACCCGGATAATTAATCTCACGTGACAACACGTGATGTAAGACCATACTGCACTTCTGCCCCGGCTTCCAATATATGAAGTGCCCAAAGCACCCTCCTAGAAATCTATCCAGTAGCTCCTGCCCACCAACGGATAACAATGTCTTACGAACATCTTCTAAAACTTTGGTCTTGTAATACGTGCTAATCGACGACTGATGATTAATCGTATCCGGCCTCTTGAACGTAATCTGAAAAGAACAGAAAATCTATCAAAATATGACTAACTAATTATTTATTTAAAATTAGAATTAAAATTCACGAAATTCACATAAATTTCTTAACTGAAATTCACGTCAATTAATTTCACAATTTAAAATTCGCCCAATTCAAACTAAAATTCACGAAAATAATACTGAAAACTGACTGAATTCGTAGCAGTAATTTAAACCTATTTCCCTCTCGGTCTGAACCTATTTTCCTCTCGGTATATCTATTTTTCGCTCGAGCAGGAAATAGGTATACCGAGAGGGAAATAGGTTCAGACCGAGCGGGATCATGATATTAATGATCTCAGTTAATTTATACCTACTTAATACTAAACTTTAACCAAATAATACTAAAAATTACGAAACATAGTTTAAATTCACCTAATTAATTGAACATTGTTTAAATTCACCTAATTAATACTGAAATTCCACGAAAATAATACTAAAAAGTAGTAGCATGCATTTAAGCCTATTTCCCTCTCGTGTACCATATCCCGCTCGAGCGGGAAACAGGTTACATTGAGCGGGAAATAGCTCAGGCCGAGAGGGATATTCATTTAATTTAATAGATTGTCACTAAAAAAAATAAACATCAAGAAACAAATAAATTCACAATCAACTTTACGAAAATAATAATAAACATCACGAATTAATTAACTAAGCAATTTAAAATTAACCTAATGAATAACAAAATTCAAGAAAATATGACTAAAAATCGACTAAATTATTACAAGTGGAACTAACCAATTTCCCTCTCGTGTATATCTATTTCCCGCTCGAGCGGGAAATACATGAACACGAGAGGGAAATAGGTTTACATGAGAGGAATTTCGATTTATGATAAAAATTATCGAAACAAAATAAAATTAATCAAGATCCCGCTAACTAACCTCTTGTCCAGACATGATTTTTGTAAGATCCCTCTCAGTGCAAACTCAAGATCCCTCTCGGTGCACTTTCTGGACCATCGACGTCGGGTTTTGGGGGAAAGAGGGACCACCGTGTGAGTTAGGTCGGGAAATTGGGAATTTGTGGGGAGAAAGAGCTGGGGGCTGTCGGGATTTGAAGGGTTGGGTTGGGTTATTTAATGTAGAAAGGGATAGGAAAATTAGGTCTTTTAATCATGCTTTTTTGACCGAATCTTGGTCTTTGTACTTGTCGCAGCATTTTCTTCTTTTATTCCTCCCCCCAAAGTCACGGGCCTTGTTTTTTGTGGTATGACTTGATGTTTTGTGGGCCATTCTAGGGTTAGTTTTGTAGGTTTGTGTATTTTTCATTTATTTCTAATGGGGTGTGTATTTTTCATTTGTTTCAAGTGAAAGTGTGTATAATAAATTTCCCCCCTTTATAAATTATGTCAAACTTTGAGGCAAACTTCCTAAAGTATTCTTACTTTTACCCAACCTACCAAAGATTACACTTTCTCTCATATCAATATTCTCTCTCATCCATCTCCTTCAACCACGGCTCTCCTTTTTTTTAGGTTTTCGGTGTTTGAAACTGGTCGCCCTCTCTCAGCGGCAGTGGCGGACCCAATGTAGAGCAAGGGGGTGCAGCTGCACAAAAAAAAATAGTAGTATTGATTAAAAAAAAGAAAAAAAAATTGCACCCTCAAGCTCCAACGACCCAACCCCCAAAAGCCCAAAAAATAAATAAAGTGCAGCCCAAAATAATTATTGCAGCCCAAAAACTAAATAAAGTGCAGCCCAATCTTCCCATCTTCTTTTCAATTTAACGGGCGGCGCTTTCCAGCTTCTTTTCCCATTTCCCATCTTCTTTTCCAGCACGCAATAGCAACAACACTGCAGCAGGTAGCAGGCAGCAGCCAGCACTCAGCAGACAGCAGCTCTCCGACAGGCGACAACTTTGTTATTCTAATCTCATTCAAGTTCAAGGTATTCAACTCTAAACCCTAAATTTATATTTATATATTAATTGAAATATTTAGTTGTGATTCTTGTTATTCACTTATTAGTTATTTGTGAATATGAAATTGGTGAAATAGAGAAGATAATTAATTGTTGAATGTGATTGGAGTTTCTTGTAAGAAAAGAGAAATGATTCGAGATTTTCAAGCACAAAAAATTGTTGAAGCCTTGGAAGTTGGTGAAATTGAAATATGATCGGGATTAAATCAAGAACTTGGTTTGAAGAGGCCCGGAGAAACCCGTTGGAGTTCTCATTACAAAACGATTATGAATGTGATGAATTTGTTTTCTACAATTGTTAAGGTTCTTATGATGATTAATTCGGATGATAAGGCAAAAGCTCAAAGGATTTTGTACTCAATAGAGTCATTTGATTTTGTTTTCATGGCACAACTAATGTCTACTATATTGGGGTACACTAATGTTTTGTGTCTTGCTTTGCAAAAAAAAGATCAAGATATTGTTAGTGCCATGAGACTTGTCGATTTGAACAAAGTTGTGCTACAAAAAATGAGAGAGGATGGATGGGAGACTCACTTTAAGAAAGTTATCTCATTTTGCAATGATAATGGTATTGTTGTTCCAGATATGGAAGCTCGCTATATCCCTCAAGGAAGATCAAAGTGATTTGTTCAACAAGTCTCATATCTTCATCATTTTCGGGTTGATGTGTTTATAGAAGTGATTGATTTATTACTTCAAGAACTTGACAACCGGTTTGATGAGGTCAATATGGAGTTGCTTAGATGCATGGCTTGCCTAAATCCTAAAGATTGCTTCTCCTCTTTTGACAAGGAAAATGTACTCAAACTTGCCACTTTTTATCCCTTTGAATTTTAAAGTATTGATTTGACAATTCTTGAATGTCAACTTGATATATTCATGGAAGATATGAAAAGAGATGATGAGTTTCAAAGTTTGCACGACATGAGTTCTTTTTCGATGAAGCTTGTTAAAACAAAGAGACATATGACTTATCCTCTAGTATTTTTGCTTATTAAGTTGGTGTTGATTCTTCCGGTTGCTACTGCAAATGTAGAAAGAGTGGTTTCTGGAATGACTTATGTCAAGAATAAGTTGAGAAATAGCATGAGGGATCAATTTTTGAATGATTGTTTGGTCACTTTCATTGAGAAAGAGATGTTTCTACAAGTTTCCGACGACAAGATTATGAATCGCTTTCGACAAATGAAGACTCGTCGAATAATAAACTAGATAGATATGTAATTTTCTTTTGTATTTGAAATGTTTGACTTTAGAGTTGAATAGTATTTCGAACTTTTGAAATGTATTACTTTTAATGTCATAAAATTTTACGTCTATAACTTTATAATTATTTTTCGCACCCCCATGTTGAAAATTCTGGGTCCGCCACTGCTCAGCGGCACCGTCGTTGGGATGTATCTCCCACGTCGAGTTCGTCGCTCTTTTTGTCGTCTTTATTTACGGCGTCTTCTTCGGCCGCTTTCTATTTGGAAATCTTCTACGATCATTTTCACCGCTAGTTAATTCAGATGGAGGTAATATAATTTTTTTTTCTTCACTTTATTCTCCTTTTTAATGCACGTTTGTATGAGTTTCGTAGATTGTCTGGAAATACCTAGTGAAACGAATTGTCGAATTCGTCCTTTTGTACCAATGTTGGTAGTGCACCAACACTCGGTACGATGAGTACGTATATTCATATTCATACCAACGTTTAAGTGCAACATTTCACTATACGAACGGATGAATTCACCGTTCGTACCACATTTAGATACGAAAAAGGTTCATTCGTATATATCATACCATGAATTTCAAAATTGATTGTCTCGTATTTATTTTATGGTAGATGAGGTCATCTTCTTTAATTGTTGTCCATGTAGGGGTATGGAATAACAACATATATGAATGTGGACGAAAATAGTATATTCATATACCACCGAGTGGTATAACATGAGAAAATTTATTGAGTAAGGTTGAATTGCGGTTGAAGAAGGATAAGAATATCTATATGTTCGATATAGATGCATTAGTTAAGTCTCGTAATTAGTCAAGACAAGAAAAATTGAAGGTGGGGGAATCCTATATGTTGATTTTTTTATCCTTCTCGTTTGGTACAAAATATGGAATAAGGCCTGATATGTTTGACTGAGATGTCTTATAAATATAAAAAATTAATATTCCGTTTGGTATGAAGAATTAAATTCTCAGCAACACATAGTAATTATTGTAATTTATTACTATAATTAGTTGCAGTATTATTTATACCACCTCATAGGTAGTATACATAACAACAAAAGTAAGTATTATTCATACGGACCCAAACTTTATAAAGGGCCGTATACTTCATACCAAACAAGATATTAAGGCGTCATAAACATATTATACACCCTAATCACCCCTACCAAACGAGCCCTTATTATATTTGTATACATTGTGCAACTTAGCTTATGAGTTATGTGGCAATGGGCATTCGGACAAATATATGGTAAATGACCTTCAGACAAATATATGGTAATGGACCTTTGGGAAATTATGTGGTAACAAGCACTCGGGAAATATATTGTTTACGATTCTTATTATATGCTTTATGTCTTATAATTTGGATTAATAAAGGATATTGAGTTAATAGTACCCATCCCAAAGTTATTACTACCTCCGTCCTATAATAAGTGGCCACATGTTTTGCGTTTTGTCTTACAAAAAGCAAAACATGTGACCACTTATGGCGGGACGGAGGGAGTATTATTTTCAGGATGATGAATTCGGGCAATGTAGGGTGATGCAATGATGATGGAATAAATTATTTATGTTTATTTAAAATTCTGCTGTGGAAAAACTTTGATTATCATTATGTTTATCATTAAATAAAAATGACATTTCCATATTTTATTTTATATAAATATTTATTTTTTCCAAGAAAAATATGAGGCGTTACAGAGAAAACTATTCTACGCTAGCAATAGTGAATTTTGAGGCAGATTCCGGCCAACTCCGATGGTTGATCGATGACCACGACCACTCAAAAAGATGGGTCTTGCATGAATCCGACGATTTATGTGGCCGAAAATATGGACGCATGCTATTTTTAAGCTTTTTTTCAAAGGTGAGAGTTTTTAAAGAATAAAACAAACGCCTGAGCTATTTTTTGAAAATTCCCTAAAGGTGTTGAAAAAGAGAAGTGATTTTAGGTGTTTCGGATGTGGTGAGTGATTTTAGTGAAGAGATATAGAAAATGACTTGGTATTTTAGTGAGTGTAGTATGTGTAGTCACTAGAATATAGAGAGGAATTTAGAGATGAGCTCTTGTCTCCAAAGAAGGCTTTAGATTGTATTAGGTCAAGTGTTTTTTGGCTTGTTATACAAATGGTTCCCGTAAGAAATAATAAGTGATCTGAACCATTAATCTTTGTAGATCTACGGTTGTCATTGACCGGTGCATTATAATTGAACATAAAATGTATTGTAATAAATCAAAAATGCATTATTATGACAGTGCATTGTAATAATACATAAAATAAATTATTTTAGTACATAAAATGCTATTATTATTTTTTCGGGAAAAATATTTTGTATGTGAACCAACACCTATATATATAAGGGTTAATTAAATGCAAAAATAAAATCACAACAGTTAGGATTTTTTTTTGCAATTTAATCTATTATTTTACATTTTAGCATTTACGTACCACCACATTGTGGTGGATAAATAAGTTAATTTGTTGGACTTGGACGCGTCCGGTTGATACATATATATTTATGAGATAAAAAAAAATGATAAAGTGAGTTTGGGCTGAGCTTCATTTATTATCAAGCTAGGCCCATTAAAGCAGGACCGAATTGTGTGCGTGCGTGTTATCCAATAATATTGCCAAGAGAGAACGATAAGAAAGCGACAATTGAATTATGTTACGTGACAGTTAAAGATGTGAGAGACCAAAAAAAAAAAACATGAATAATAAATGACAAAGACTTAGGTGCGACCGGTCGTATGGTACGACTGAATCCATGCTCGCGGGCGCATATAATACACGCGTCTGCTATCGATGGTTAAGTCGGGCGCGTGCGATACACTAGCCATTCCAGGCGCGTCCACGCGCTTGACAATTTGTTTTTTTTAATCGGCGCGTGTATGACACGCACCTGACTTTTTAATTTTTTATTTCTTTTTTTTTCAGTATTTTTAATTCTTTTTTTTTTAAGTTTTTTTTATTATTTTTTTAAAGAGTCGAGCAAGAAGAGCCGAAGGTGTCGGAGCGAGCTAAAAAACATTAATGTTGCCACAATCATTATCTATAAATTAAAATCGGAACCGAAGGAGGAAAAAAAATGTTTTTTAAAAAAATCAAATTAAAAAAAGAGGAAAAGTAAACTTTGCCGGGTTGACCCAGTTTGACCGGATCGGATCAACCCGGATCCGGTCGCACGTACAACAGGTGTGATGAGAGTGCGCCTCATAATAAATATTTTTTCGAGAGGACCATGAGAATAAAGACTACTTAAATGTCTACTAAAATTCATAACTAGGGTCTTTTTATAATCTTACTTTGAATATTGAATGTTTCGCATCCCGTACTTGACTTGCTATTAATATAACATATTATAACACGATGTAATAAAAAATTAAAATAATTATATGGAAGGAGGAAAAGTAAGAAATTCGGAGGTGCCTTTTGGTTAATATATGATGCATGCAGTACAATTTTATAGTTTTTATAGGATTTTTATTTTTTGTTTGAGAATATTTATCGCAATAAATTTTAATATAACACCAAATTAATGAAAAAACTAGGACAATCTTTTGATGGAGAGTCCTTTAAACATTTTGTGGATCTTCCGATAGAAGAAATTTATCGGCATTTAATTCTGTTCTATAGATACTTTAATTTAGTTTTTTAATTTCCTTTCATTATTTTTAAATGGGATATTCTGTCCCCAACTTGTGTCCCATCCCATGTCTCACTATTAATTTTACTATTTTAAAAATATTTATTTGAAAATTAAATTTTAGTAATATATAAAGAATATTAATTTCATTTATTAAAAAAAATTGAGATTTAAAAAAATTATATACCCTAATTTTGAAATATTTAACACTAATAATTAATTAAAATTTAAAAAGTGGAAATTAAATAAAAAAAATATAAACCATATTCGGATGGATGAACCCTTGTTAATAATTGTAAAATTATAATAAAACATTATAAATTGGAATTGAATAAAAAAATGACAAAAAACTAATTAAATATAGATTATGGGACACAGACGTGACACAAATTTTTAGGACCCCAAGTGCATTATTTAGAGTCTGGAAATACTTAAATCAGCTAGGACATCTTATCATAGATCGAAAACTTCTCATGAAAATAAAATTTAAACGACATCACTATATTTCATCCTAAAGACCAAAATATATCTCCATCGATTTCAATCCAATTGCAATGTATGCATTGGCAAAGAAAGAAATATCAAATAATTGAACAAATGAGTAGGCACACGCAACAATCTCCAAATGACCAAAATTAATGTCTGAGTTTGCTATAGTATTCACTATAACCATTTAAATGAAACATACACCCTTAATCATAATTTCGAAGTAAATATAATAAAAAAAATTATGATATGATAACTCTTAAAAAATACATGAGATATTAAAACCTAGCCAGTCACATTATGGAGCAATTAGGAGGCGGGGCATCGTATACCCGGCATTCATAATACGACGGGCAGTATGGCGGAGGCGGGCACGGAAACGGATCCGGCTTCGCCGGATCCGGTGGTGGCGGCGGTTTAACATCCTCTAGGCTTATGATATTAGCAAAACAAAACTTTTTTCTCAGACAGTTGGCCAAACACACTGAATCTACACCTTCTCCGATCACCACAAGCTGATCATCTGCTTCTCCAATACTCACTGAGATAACTCCTGCATCATCATCACAAACATCATTAAAATTATAATGTATATTTATAAATGTATAGATGCCAAATTAAAGATGCTACATATATATATATACCTTGTATAGCCACAGAAATCTTCATGGCCTTTGACTTTCCCTTGTCGTTGTGCATGGGCACATTTATCACAATCTTTTTCTACAAAATGGAATTATGTATAATGATGCACTTTGGTTACACGTAAATTTCATTGCAAATGAATTGAACAAAAGCCTATACCTTCATTTACGGCGCAGAAACTATATATGTTGGTTCTTCAATTTGGGAGTTTCAGAGACCAAAACCCTACTTAGTTTACATTGGGTGACGAGTTTTATTTTGCAATTTATAAGGAGAAAAACCTCCAATTGCAAATTTTTTATGTGTATAACAAAATGAAATATGTATGAACGTGTGTGTGATTACCGTGTGGTGTGTGGTATTAAAGCGGGACCAAAATATTTTAGGTACAATTGGGAAGAAAGTGGAAACCAATTGACTTGGTATTAATGGTGACACATAATATCCATAATAACGCGAAATTTGCGTACGGTTGACTACAATAGTGGTCAACTTTAAAACATTATTTGAAGTAAATTGTGAAATAGCCATTTTGAGCTTCAAAACATAATATTTGTCCATTAACTTGTAAAATATAAATTCTGACCAACATTTGTAATTTTGGACATAATTGCCATTAATGAGACGCGCGGGTTCGAGTCAGTTGGCTGGCGGGTTTGGAATAATTGGAACAAATAGATCTCGTTTGTCCGGTTGTTCCGTTTATGCCATCACTGTAATTTTATAATTTTATTATAACTAATGATTTTTTTTTAATATTTGGTGTATTTGGCGGTTGATTCGTGATGATATTTTTATGTTAATGAATTATATTATTTTTACGTACAATTGGAACAAATAGTCTTATCATTCCCAATCGTGCCAATTGGTGGCGCTCTACACCGTGGTATAATTGGGACGAATGATTCAATTAGTTCTAATCATTCCAAATTGTGGCGTGTTGCGCTGTGATACAATTGGAACGAATGGAATCCATTTGTCCCGTTCGAACCATATCGCATGCGAACAAACCTAGATTTTATGAATTTTATAAAAAATTGACTCAAAAACAGATCTCTAAAGATGTCAATCGCAGAATAGGACGATTTGCACGACGGCGACGACGAGGGCATATATCAACGAAATTGTGTGTGTGTGTGTGTTTAGACCAATTCATTCGCTACATAAAATATTTGGCTACAACAGTACCATATTGGTAGGAGCATAGGCATCAGAATTATATATTACATGTGGATAATATAACCCCACCTAGAAATCGTTGGCAATGTTAATTCCAGATTCCAAATAATTGTATTAAGTTTACAAAAACAAAATTAAATATATTGAAACCACTATATTTAATTAGCAAATGAGATTTTAATTTGCAGTTGACCTCATTTATTATATGCATTCAATCAGCACATGCAAGATTTTTAATTTGTCAACATAGAATGTTTCAAAAATTTTATTGTACAACTTTGTTGTACAGTGCAGTGCAGCAATGATTATTTTAGATCCTAGCTTGATCATGTTCATATAATTAGAGAGAAAATTAATAGGCCTGGAAGCATTATAGTATATATATATATATATATATATATATATATATATATATATGAGAAAATGTAGGATTATAGCACTTTTTGGGAAAAAAAAACATTAATAATAGCACCAAGTTTTAAAAAGGCAAATAATAACACTTTTGGACATTTTTACCCCTAATTGTTTTATCTCAATCTATTTTTATCTTTTTATTTGTTTATACGTATCTTCTTTATTTTTTCATACATGTCGATTATCATTCCGCCGCCGCCGTGGATTTCAAAGTCGTCGTCACCGACTCACATGACCTAGTCGTTGTCGCCGTCTTTCTTTCGGCGACCTCCTTTCTTATGCATGAAATCACATATTAAAATTCGTGAATTCACATATTAGAATTCGTGAATTCACATATTAGAATTCGTGAATTCACTAATTAATTAAAACTCGTGAATTCACAAATTAGAATTCGTGAATTCACAAATTAATAAAAACTCGTGAATTCACAAAATAGAATTTGTCAATTCTCGAATTAATATTTTAAATTTAAAGAAGATGTAGCGTGAAATCACAAATTTAAATTTGTGAATTCACAAATTTGAATTTGAGAATTCACAAATTTTAATTCGTGAATTCTCACGCATAATGATGGAGAAATGGTGAAATGGAGGGGTAAATATGTCAAGAAATATTATTATTTGTATTTTTTAAAAATATATGCTATTATTATGATTTTTAATCTTAAAAGTGTTATTATCCCATTTCTCTATATATATTTGGCAGAATTTGGTTTACTCTCATTTTGCACGAATACCGGTAATTAATTATTTATTGGAATCATGATTATATATATATAGTTTTATTTGTGCACTTGAATATTCATTTTAGCCCAACCCTTAGTTATGTTTTAAATCTTAAGTTAAACATATAACCTTTTACTAATATGTTATCTAAGTTGTTAAAATTTTATTTTCTTTTCATCGCATAATATTTTTATTTTCACATAATATTTAATAATATTTCTACTTTAGAAATATTATAATAGAGAAAAAACAACAAGACAGTGCGCTAGGCAGGCTGCTTGCTCGTTCTTATAATAAAGATATAAGAAAACTTCACTTTAGATGAAATTAAAACTATATAAAACTATTTTTTTTAACTATTTATCATCCTATTTGATCGCTAAGTTGATCTTATATATAGGATTTATTCGATGCTACATCAGAGGGCATTACCCTCTTCTGTTGGATTGTCCATTTAAGGATTGGGGTAATGCCCTCTTGCACAACATCGAGTTAACCTTATATATATATATATAGTTATAGATGCTTCGAACGTCCAACTCAAAAGATAATATATATATATATATATATATATATATATATATATATATATATATAGGGATGAGTTACTATAGAAATTATTCCTGCCGTGAGAACTTGAGAACATGCTTAAATCTATATATATTCATGCTTAAACTTATATATAGTAATGAGATTCATGTTTTTTTGTATAAACAATTATGTTTATATAAAATCATGCTTAAATCTATATATATTCATGCTTCGAATAATGACAACCATAGATCATACAAAGATCAACGGTTCAGATTGGTTCCTAGTTCTCACACTAGGAATAGTTTCTATATGAACCAATCCCTATATATATATATATTGAATGAACCTTCAAGTAAGTTTAAAGTTAATGATATTGAAATGTATAATACTCCATCCGTCCACTACAAAATTGCCACATTATAAATATGATGACATAGTTTTTACTGTGTTGTGAGTGGAATAAGAGATTCACTCTTGATGTAGTTTTAAATTGATTAATTAATTGTGGATGGAATAAAGGTCTCATAGTTACAATTTTGGTAAAAAATAGATGTTAATAAGTAAGTAAGTTGTGAGGGATCTATTACTATAAATGGATGTGACAAATTTTTGGTAGACAAATCGAAAACAATATTGTGGCAAATTTTTCGTGGACGGAGATAGTATCTATTATTTATTATATATTAAAGAGTCAATTTTAAATTAACAATCATTTGCAAATTAATTTGACTGGCAATTATATAAATCAATATATTTTTTTTGAGAATATAAAAATCAATATTAATGAAGTTTAAACTCATTAATTATACTGTGAACACATTTTTCAATAGAATGTGAAGCGGAAATTTGTCCTGCAAATTTAATATTAATTAACTGTATATATATTATAAAATAATAAAGTACAATTAATTACGAAATGACATTATAAGAATTATCTAATTGACATTAAGGGCTCGTATGGTATCCATATACTGTACGTATATTAGATTATTAGGTATGTGTATAGATATGATTCATATCCATACCTTGTGTTTGGCCCATATCCTAATTTTCAACATTTTCATACATCAATTTTTGTTTGGGTATGACTCATATCTCTCCTTTCATCCCCACTTGTAATTCGTCGATATCTTTAACATACTAAACACAGATATCAGATATCAATCTCATACCCATACCTAATATCCGATATTCATACCCATACTTAATATCTAAAATGTTAGTATATAGATACCAAAAGAATCTGAGCTGCCAGAAATCGGCAACTTTTTCTAAATTCAAATTCAATTTTAAATTACAGTTATATATATATATATTTATATATAAATGTTTAATTAATCACTGTAAAAATATTATAACTCAAATATTAATTAAATATACTATAATTATATAATGAATAAATTTGCCTAAAACATCGACAGCTTTTTTTAGTCCCGAGTTCCTGAATTCAAGATGTTAAAATAAATCAGGAGTATGTAAATATTGAACTAAATCAGTATTAGAATCTAATTTACATGTGAAATCAGAACTTCGATGTGACTGACCCACACTCTTGTTTAAAGAAGTCATATATTGATTAACAGATTCTACTCCCTCCAAAGTTGGAGCTAGTATCCCTCTTTCTTGTAATAATTTGTATCTGCGACATCAGTACTATAAGACTAAGTACTGTAAATGATTGATGCAATTGGATATTGACAAAAACTCTGGTGCAGCCGGCCGACCCGACCCGCCCCGACCCGGTCAACGTTGACCGGTCAATGACCGTTAACTTTTTAATTTTTTTTTTGAGTTTTTTTTCAAGAGTCGAGCGAGGGGAGCCGAAGGCCTCGGAGCGAGCTAAAAAATATTAATGTTGCCACAATCATTATCTATAAATTAAAATCGAAGCCGAAGGCGGAGAGGAAAAAAAAAGGGTAAAAGTCAACGGTCAAACATTGACCGTTGACCGGTCAACGCTGACCGAGGCGGGTCGGGTCGGGCCGACTGTATGGTACAGCCGGCTGTACCCAAGTGTTACTCTTGGATATTTATACAGTATTTTATTAACATGTCATCTGCAATATCAATATTGGCATGACCTTCATTAGCACCTCCAATACTTCCATCACCAATGCTGGCAATTCAATTAAAGAATTCTTTCAATTCCATAGCTTCATGTCAATGATCAATGTGTTAGAGTCTCATATATTTTTTGTTTATCAAACAAGTTTGCAATTTTTCCAAAGATATGTTGAATTAATTGATGAAAGAACAATATCTTGTCTGCTTGCTTTAGTTATATCAGACAATTATCTGACGAAAATCTCCTCTAAAAACAATTGTTATACCTCCGAAAGGTATGGTTCATAGAATGCATGATATCCTGAAGATTTCTATCAACAACTTCAGAATAATGTTTATGCATATATAGTGGTTAGTGCTAAGCATTAACTTGAAGTCTTCAACATATAATAAAAGGAAAGATTATAATGGTTGGTACCGACAGTGGTTTTCTTAAACTGTTTTTTGTGCCTTGTCGTTCCAAACAGGATTTTACACGCAAAAATCAAAATCTTCAAAATTAAAACCAAAGAAATTTGTTTTATATATATATATATCATAAAATTTATGACTTCAAAATCTGAGACTGAGGAAATAGAGGGTAAAGTCAAATGTAATTAACCTGTATAAATAGTATAAATAGAACGGTTAAGTTGATATGCTAATTCACACATAACCATATTCAAGTAAAAAAAAAAAAAATCACAAAAACATTATTGCTCAAAAATATAGAAAGACTAAGAACTGGTCAGGACTACATAGCTTATGGGAAATAATATTAAGAACTGGTCAAGACTACATTGCACATGGGGAAAATCATATTTACAATCATCAAAATTTTGTTCTAAATTCTATAGCTTCAATTCTAATGGATTTCGTATTATTTATTGTAGTTGAGTGTTGAGCTATGTTGCACAGGTGCGGGGGTGCGGGTGCGGGTGCGGGTGCGGGGGCGGGGGCGATACGATACGGGTACGGGGATACGGATTTTTAAAAATTATAGGGTGCGATTCATCAAGGATACGTCTAATTGTTAAAATTTTATTATATATAATGCTTATAAAATATACAGAATTTAAATTTTCTTAAATTAAATGTATAATATTTACATTTTCTTTCACCGAAAGATTAAACATTTTCAATTATATAAGTTAATTAAACAATAATATAACAATTCAAATATTATTAGTCCAATATATATAAGTCATAACTCAAATAAAATTATCAAAATCAACCTTTTATAGACCCTTCGTGCATGAGATACGTGAATCTCACCTATGAAATTCGCGAATCCGGTTTCTTTTTATATATTATTTTAAACGATTCGCCGTACATGATAATTTTTGAAGAATCTGTGCATCATAGGTGTTGAGTCATTTTGGCATAATCATATGTCGTATTTAAATATATATAAATTATTTTAAATCTTTTTACTTGATATTTGGATAATTATCCAATGTAAATTATGTAATTACTCCCTCCGTCCCATTTATATAGATTTGTTTTCCCTTTTCGCATGTCCCAAATAGATAGGCTTGTTTACATAAAAAGTAATATTTTTAGCTCATTTACTAATATATCCCTATTTAATTATTTAATTAACTCATAAAAAATATATAGTCAAATAATAAATAGGGGCATATTAAGAAATTTACTATATAATTTACCTTTTCAATAATTTTTCTTAATCCTTGTGAAAATTTTAATCCGCCTATATAAATGGGACGGAGGGAGTATAAGTTACCCTTATACGAAAATGAAGCTGCCCCATCCACGAAGTTCCTTTCAGATTTTCCTTTATTCTGGTAATTTGTCTAATTTTAATTCATATATATTCTAATTTTTATTTTTATTAATTTCATATTCTTGAAATATCATATATTTATCTATTAATAACATCTCATATTTATCTTTCCCTCTATCTAATTAATTTCTTCTATTATACATATTAAAATAATAACAATTTCGGGATGCATTCTTATAAATTCTTATTTTATACATTCTTAATTCATATATAATAATCTATAGAAAATTTGTAAATAAATAAATATATTTAATCAATATGTCTATATAGAATCCTTTTCATTTTTCATTCATGATTTTCTAAAAACTTCGATGGGTGCTTTCTAGAAAATATATATACATTGAATCAAATGTGGGATATGTAGCTAAAGAAAAGAAAAACTAAAAATATTTTTTTTCGCATTTTGGCAAAGATTAGAGATATCGATTTAACATGAACTAACGAGATGGTTCAAATATACTTAAAAAGGATTTTTACTAATTTTAATTAATATTAAATTGCTTAGATTTTTATCAAGTAATTTAGTATGAACCAACGAGACTGTTCAAATATACTTACAAAGAAATTTTTTATAAATTTTAATTAATATTAACTTTGTTTAGATTTTTATCGAGTAATTTAGCATAAACCAACGAGACGGTTCAAATAACATAGAAAGAAGATTTTTACTAATTTTAATTCATTTTATTTGGAGTGTTCATATTTTTATCAAGTATTATTCAACGGATTTGAGACGCGTATGTACAGTAAAGTCACTATTTTAACCGAGATTAGGACGAACATGTAGAAAAATTCTAAACAAATTTAGATTTAGAAATTACATAATGAATGAGTATACCCGATCCATTGTCAATCCTAATAATAAATTTAAATACGTGAAATAAAATTAATTTTCTAAGTTTGATTAATAATTAACGCGAACAATATCACAACTTTTAAATAAGATATAAAATTATTTTTAAAATGTATACACGTAAATTAAAACATAAAGTTATTTTCCGTAGAGTCTGAACGGCATATATTTAACCGTGAGCCACCGGTGAGAAATAGTAATAATTGGGAGAGATTATTCTATCCCATGAATTAGAACGTTAATTTGTGTTAAATTATCCCGTCGTACAAAATAGGTAAGTATTTCGATATTCTAAAGGCCAAAAGTTGGGCTGAAATGGTATGGGCCATTTTACAACGAGATAAGGCTAGTTAGGAGTTAGCCCACAATTGAGTGGGCGATCATCTATTTTTTTTTTTTTTTTTTACCATTTTCAAAAAAATTATAAATGTTTTTCCTCAAAAAATTAATTAAATTTAATTAATGTTTAATAACTACATTTTCGAACTCATATGTAGAGATACTGTTCCTTTTTTTAGAAAAACTAAATTCATGAATAATTTGAATGAATATACTAAGTTGTGTCTATCCATATGCTTTTAATTACTTGGTTTTTATGTTTTTACTATTTTTTTACAGTATTGAGTAATTTAATTGAGTGAACAACAATACATATATATATATATAATAACATCCTATTAAAAATGTCAATACTATCCATTTATTTTTATTATTTTGTGTGTATTGGTAACATATGCAATAGCTTGCAAATTACACGTGAGATGTAAATCACATTTGAAAAACTAAGTAACTACTTAACCTATACTCCCTCCTATTTTAATTAGAAGTCGTTTAAGACTTTTCTTTTTGTATTTCAGATGTCGTTTTAATTTTTTTCTACCAACTTGACCTTAATTACTTTCTTGCATTAATCAATCTCATGCATATTCCTCTAATTTAATTGCTCTTTTCCATTGGTTGATTTCCTTTTTCTGCACGCTTTACTAGTCATAAATTACGGCTAATTAGGGGAAAAAAATATTTTCTTAATAGATGTGCTTGAGCTTAGGATGACATGTAATTCGAAAAGGAGGGAGTATAAGTTTCGGTGAGATTCGAACCCGATATCTTGGAAAAAACAATGCCATCCGTTCATTATTTTTGCTTTTTTATTAATTTTTTTTGGAAAGCCTGCCGGCTCAACTAACCCGCATTCTATATATTTCTTATATTAATTTCAAACCATATACATCAAGTAATTTAATTTTAATTATTTTCATTTAGGTACAGTGCTTTTAAATATAAATACCAAATCAATTGATCCTCGCAGCACGCGTCGCAATTTCCGGCGAAATTTATGAATTTGGATGCAACTTTGTTGTGACGGTGGTGCAAAATTTGTGTACAGTAGACAAACATTGCAAAAAATAAAATAAAATTTGCACTTTTCTCCTCCTATTTATTATCTCCCCCTCTGTTTACTCCACCTTTATTATATATTGATACTAGTTTGTAATGATTTTCACAAAGAAAGATTGTATAAATATAACATATTCGGCACTTACATCCCGACATTAAGATTGTTTTAAAGATCGATTTTTAGGCCCAAATTTTTAAGATTGTATAAATATAACTAGGACACTCGTCAACTAATTTATTACTTGTATCGTTTGTGCTCAATTTTTGAGATGAGTAAAATTCTTCTAAATTCAAGAGTGATTTGTTATGCTATACATGGATCAAATTGATTTAGTGAGAAAGAAAAATGTTTGTGAAATATTTTTATGTTCAACATATTTTTATCATATGGAAGGTGTTATGTGAAATGAGAATGAATGCATATAATTGTCTTGTATATATGCCTCGAGTTCTTGTGGATTATATGTAAATAGATGTCCTATACACAGTGATTTGAATGTCTCTATAATCACCTTGAATATATGTTTCGAGCTCTTGTGGGCTATAGTTGAGAATGTTATGTTTCTATATTTGTTGGGAAAATTCTAAGTTTTGATTTGATACCAAAACCTAACTGACCAATTCCCAGCAGAGAAGTCTGCAGATATGAGATGCCAGCTGAGAAGCCGAAGTCAGCTGAGCAGAAGTCAGCACAGCTGCGAAGTCGAAGACAGCAGAGCTGAGAAACTGAAGACAGCAGAGCTGATAAACTGAAGTCAGCACAACTGAGAAGACAACTGAGCTAACTCAGCTAAGCAGAGCTGCCTCAAGCAACAAGGATCCAGCTGAGTAGTTTAGTGGAGCTGTTCCAATGAAGCTGAGCAGAAGACATCCATCAGAAGACAGCAGAGCAGAACGAAGCTTCCAAACTGATCAAGGCTTAGACAAAGTTGAAGACCAAGCTCAGAGATGAAGACAACCCCAAGACGAGATTCCAGTGTCAGATAATTCGTATTTTATCATGGTGTCGGATCCTAAGTTTTTATGGATTCCTTCTTTGTTATTGCTACTGGAACCTTGACCAATGAAGGATCGACAACTTAGCATCCTAGAAAGTAAACCTAGGATCTGACACACAGAAGAAGACATGTGAAGATCGGTAGACGGCAGATCGCATTCGTCAGAAAGTAGATGAAATTCAAACGGCTCTTCCAACGGCTAGTTTTGAATCTCCACCTACAAATACCAGTCTCCTTCAACAGATTCAGACAAGAAAAACTCTCCAAAAGCTTATCAACACGCCCTGAATCTCTCAAGCTTTTCTCAAGCTGTAGCAGTCCACAATCTCTTTAAGAACACTAAAATCTCTAGGTGTTCCTAGTTAGACTGCTGAAGTTTTTCTTCTGTAAGACAGATTCTCATAGTTTTATCCAAAACTTAGTTTGAATTAGTTTATCAAACTCTTATTCTTCATTGTAAGGACTCATTCATAGTTGGAAAACCCAAACCTAAACGCAAACCCTTCTACCCAGAAAAGGTTAGGTTACGCCTACTCAAAGCGTGGAATTCGAGTTGTTAGGTTTTTTACAGTACACGGAAACTGTAAGTCAGGATTTGTAGTACCCGCAAACTACAAGTCAGGTTCTTCAGTACCCGCAAACTGAAGGTGAAGGCTCAGGTTTGAGCTGAGAAGTTTGCTTGCTACTCGTAAAGCAAGTGTTGATCTTTTAGTGGATTACCAGAGTGAATCTGGTCGTGATCGTAGGAGGTGTTACTCCAAACCACGTTAAAAAGCTTGTGTTCTTTATTTGCTTTATTATTTTCTGCATATCTAGTTTTAAAGAACTAACCACTCATCAAGCATTCATATTTCAAAGCAAACTTTCTCTGGCTGAATGACTCAGCCAACTGTGTTTTTACGAAGTGCATAAACTGAGTAAGCTGCAAATTAGAAGATAATTATTTCCAGCTGAGTTTTTCTAAGCAAACGAGTTAAGTTTTAAAACCGTCAGCTTCCGCACACACACAGCCAACTATATTGATCAAGCTGTCGTAAGGCTTAGTCGAACTCAGCCAGCTCACTCTGAAACGTTTTAACTTGAAAATATTTTCATCTCGGTGTATTCACCCTCCCTCTACATCGAGAACTCGTTTCGGGACCATCAATATTTGTCTTGAATGCTTCGAGCTCTTGTGGTTTATAGAAAAGAATGATAAGATGCTACGTTTCATATGATAAGGGGGTGTTTGGTAGGGTAGATAAGCCAAGATTGTTTATTTATCTTGGCTTATTCATCCGTTTGGTACCAAGATTGAGCCCGGGGAAAGCCCGTTACTAAGTTAAGCCCGATGCTATTTACCTGTTTCTCTTTGGTGTATAAATCTCTCCATTTTGGAGAGATTAATTACACCCTCCACTACAGTAACACAGATTAGAACCATGATGTCCGAATCACCCTCCACCACCCGTCACCGCCACCACCCCTTCTCCGGTGCCGTCACCACCACCATCGTTCCTCCGGGCGCCGCTGCTGCTGTTACTCCTCTGCTGCATTTATAAGAGTGGTGGTTAGAGAAGTACGAAATCAGTACAAATCTCCCCAATCTCTTTCTCTCTCTCCCGTTCCTAAAATTTACAGGTGGTGGAGGAGAGATAGAAGACGAGAGATGAAGGCAACAACGGCATCGTCGAGGGTGGGAGAATTTTTGTGGTGGTGATGGTTGACTGTGATTGTATAAACTTGTTTGTAGTGGTGGTGGGTGACGATGGATGAATGAATGAGATGGTGGTGGTGGCGGATGGTGGAAGTCTGAAAGACGAGAGGCGAGAGGAGATAGAGAGATGAGGGGAGAGAGGAGAAATGAGACGAGAGGAGAGAGAAAAGAGAGAGAGATGAGGGGAGAGAGGAGAAAGGAGACGAGAGGAGAGAGGAGAGGGAGAGATGAGGGGAGAGAGGAGAAAGCCAGAAAGGAGACGAGAGGAAAGAGAGAGATAAGGGTAGCAGGTGGTGGTGGAACTCGTGGAAGACGAGGGAGAGAGGAGAGAAAGAGAGATGAGGGGAGAGAGGAGATATTATTATATAATTAGGGGTATAATTGTTATTTTTCACTTAATCTTGAATTTAAATTATGGTACCAAACAAATTTATCATATCTACATTACATATCTTATCTACCAAACATAAAGATACACTAACAATCACCCCTTATTCAATATATTTATCTTGACATTATTTATCTTACTTTATCCTAACATACCTACCAAACGAGCCCTAATTATATTGTTGGACATGATGTGAAATGATATCTTGATTACCCACCAATGACTACGTTATAACTTTTAAGAGTACTATGTTTTAAAAATATTTTCACAAGCGGTGTGGCTTCATTTTGTAAGCAGTGAGGTCTTGGGTTTAAACCCCACCGTTTCCCCTTTCTCCATGTGAAAAAAAAAATGTTTTCAAATCAGTGAGCTTTGAGCAGTGTGGAGGAAATAAGGGTATCGGTTATTATGTTCAAGTGCTTTGTTTCAATTTTGGACATATTTCCTTTAAATTAAAATTTCATGAATTTCGGATTTGCTTAAGTTAAACTTCTGATTAGATTTTTGGATTTCTCGAGTTATTAAGTTGAACAAGAAGTTGTAATTTGGAATTTTATGGATTTGGAATTAATTAATGTATCTATCCTATATTTGCTAGAAATTTGTAAAAAAATATTTTCTTGTATGAAATACACGCAGGGATTATGCTTATATTTAGAAAGTTATTTTTTATATAAATGGTCTAAACTTTAATTTAAATTCCGCATTTATATATTTATGAGTAGCATTTCTAGATAAGAAAGTTAGGGTGTTATTACAATTTTCACAAAGAAAGATTGTACAAATCTAACATATTATGTACTTACACATACCGACATTAATTCCCTAGTATTGATAACAAAAATATTCTAAAAAAAAAAATATAAACAAAAGAGAATGAAAATTAACGAAAATCATTCAAAATTAGTAGCTAGTCATGCTCACGTTAGTCCAATGTGAAGAGCGAGCTATAGGTTGACAGACTAGTTAAGAAATAAAGAAAGACCAAGAGTGTGTTAAGACTTAAGACTCAATATAAATATCAATTAAAGAAAAGAATAAAAAAAGAAAAGACTCAATATAATTATATAATTAATATGAGGAAGTTGGTATTAATTAAATTAACTCTACGGGACCATTTGATGTTGAAATTCCAGATTGCGAAAGATCAAGTTTACGTTTATCCTGTTTGCAAAATATTAATATAATATGTAGTTAATCATTACTTAAATTTTTATTTTAATAGTGTAAGAAATGGAAACGAGACACAGAATCTTAAACTTTTTTCTGCTGGCTCATGTTTGGTAAAACTTGGATGTAATATTTTATTTCATTAATCTGTAGTTAAATATTTAAAAGCTTATAATATTGCAACACAAAAACTTAGGTACACGGCTGGTCGCACCATTCGATCGAGCCCACACGCATAAGACTCCTGCATCTCAATCACGGATACGAGCATCCAAGATGGGCGCGTGCACCACAAGCCAGATAAGGCATGTGCATGCGTCCATATAAAAAAAAACTATTTATTTACAAGGTGGCGCCTTTTGATGTTTTCTATTGTTTTAAGATTTTTTAAGTTTTTTTTTTCGTTTTTTTTTCTATTTTTTTAAGTTTTATTTTTCTTTAATTCTTCCTCATTAGAGTTTATTAATTTTCAATTATGATTTATTAATCTCTTTAGGATTTATTAATTTTCTGAGAGTTTATTAATTTCCAATTAATATTTATAAAAATTAAAATATTTTTAAAATAGTAGGAAAATATATTTTTTAAAGTCAACTCTGGTGCGTTGATCGGTCACACCAGAATATCCCTCATATTGAAATAATGTAAAATTAATTATTAAGTATTAATTCCATTTAACTTAATACAACATGAGTATTATTTTTTTTAAAGTGTTTGGTTCCCTCTTATATGCGAATAGTAATACTAGAGTTTATCATGTCAAATAGCCATAGATAGTGAAAAATAATAGTGTCTAAAATTTAATTTATTATAAATTTTATCAGATTTTAGAATGAATGGACCAAAATAACTTTTAAAACAACTAAAAAAAACCTACCATTTATTACTTTATAGCCACCACCCACCCCACTCTTACTTTTCTCCCTCCTCCCACAGTCTCTCTCCCTGTATACTCTCTCTCTCTCACTCACACACTTCTACAGCTACTGCCTTTCAACCATCGTTGTCGCCGCCCTTCTGCCAATTCCACAGTCTCTTTTCTATCATCGCTGCCGCCACCGCTCCTTCTACGAATAACTTATCGTCTTCTCCGGTCGTCTTCTCCGCCGCGATCCGAACATCCACCGTCACCATATCCGCTGCTTTCTTCTAGATCCACCGGCTTCCACGACATCGGACGTCAACTCCAGATCTAACGAATACAACCATGATGCTTCATAAACAGAGAGTAGTTTAGATGTGTTTTCACGATTTTTTTATCTAGATCTATTTTTTTTTGTTGCCTCCGATCATCTTTCGATTATGGTTGAACTTCTGATTGGAGTTGGATAACACATTGCTTGATTTCTGTGCTTGGGTGGAGGGCTGTTCGTGGGGTGTTTTATTTTCACTACAAAAAATGCATGTTTACCAACTTTTTTTACCGACGGATATAATTCCGTCGGTAATTACCGATGGAAAAAAGGCGGGTCGGCTATTAAGAACTTAATGACGGATTACCGACGGACTAGCCGTCGGTAATATTACTGACGGACCTATCCGTCGGTAATATTTAATTTATCTAATTAAAAATAAAAAAACAAACTTCCGACGGATATATCCGTCGGTAATTACCGACGGAACGTTTGCCGTCGGTAATTACCGACGGAAACATCCGTCGGTATTTGTAAACAGGCGAAAAATATTATTTAATTAAAAATAATAATTAACGACGGATTTATCTGTCGTTAATTACCGACGGATTAACTTCCGTTGGTAATTACGACGGTTATATCCGTCGGTAATCGTAATCCCGAAAAAAAATAATAAATTAATTATATATAATTACCGACGGATTGTCCGTCGGTAATTACCAACGGATTCAATCCGTCGGTAAATCTGCGATATACCCAGCAGACCTAATTTCTCTCTCATTCACCCGTTCGCCTCTCTCACTCTCCTCCGCCGCCTCGCCGCCGTCCTGCCCCGCCCCGTCCGTCTCTCTCTCACTCTCCGTCCCTGCCTCGCCCCGCTTCCGCCTCGCCTGCTCCTGCCCCGCCCCTGGCCCGCCCGCCGCGCCTGCCTCGCCGCCGCGCCACCGCTCCGCCCCTGCCGTCCTGCCCCGTCCACCTTTCTCTCACTCTCCGCCCCTGCCTCTGCCTCGCCCCTGCCTCGCCGCCGCGCTGCCTCGCCCCGCCCCTGCCTCCCCGCCGGCACCGGCGCCTTGCTGCCGTCGCCCCGCCGCTGCTTCGCCGCCTTGCTGCCGCAGCCATCGTCGCCGGCTTCTGCAATAGTCAACCCTCCAAGTTAGTTTTCCTATCCCGTTGTTTTCAAGTTAGTTTTCATAAATAATTAGAATTTTAATCTAGTTAAATTATTGTAGTTAATGAATTGTGTATTTGTTCGATTATTTACCAATGAAATATGATTTCAATAGCATGAGTTTATTTTATGATGTAAAAATTAGCATTAGTTTGTTTGATGTTGAAGTATAAGTATAAATAGCATGAAATTTATTTATGATGAAGTAAAGTATAACATGCAGTATAATTGATAAGTGTAAATTAATTTATTGTAAATAGCATGAGTTTGTTTTATGATGATGATTTAATTGTATATATAGTGTAGTTGTATAAAATGATTTATTTATAATAAAACTTTATAGTAATTGTATAAGTGTAACTTTGATCTATGATGTTAATAGCATGAGATTGTTTTAAGATGTATATATTAAAGTTTGTAGCAATTGTGTAAGTATAAATTTGGGATAGATGTAATTAATTTCTCAAGGATCTACTCCCATTGGGATAGAAATTAATTACATCTTAAGGATCGTCTCCCAACAATGTGATATTGTTTATTTATGTGAATATATTATGTTGAAGATCACGTTATTTATGATTTATAAGTTGGGGATGAACTTAGAACTTTGTTGGTGAAAGATGTAATTAATTTCTTAAGAATCTACTCCCTTTGGGATAGAAATTAATTACATCTTAATTAAGGACATTCACATTGGGGGTAGATATAGACGTTTAGAACCATTATGGTTACTATATCTGCTGGTAGAGTCGAGCATCTGGTAGTTAGGATAGTAGGGTTATGCTGCCGAAATTTTGTTTCAGACAAAGTAATTAATGCATTTATTATATTTTTGTTAGAATTTACAACAATGAATGAAAATCGTCAGTGGATGTATCATCATTATCATGATCGTCCTGCATTTGAGAAGGGACTTGACAGTTTTATTGAGTATGCAAGTAATCAGAAAGAGTACATGGATGGAGATAAAATCAGGTGTCCATGTAAGAAGTGTAAGTATTTGGCATTTCGGGGGATTGATGAAGTTAGGGATCACGTTTCTAGGTGTGGGTTCGTCTTGAATTACAAAATATGGATTTATCACGGGGAAGTAGAGCAGTATAGGCCGACAGAAGTTATTACAATGGATCTTGATGAACAATCATCAAATAACTATCATAGGATGGTGATGGATCAGCGGGTCCTTCTAATAATTTTGAAGAGCAGACGAATATTGAAGAGCCGCCGAATCCTGGAGCTCAACAAATTTATGACATGTTGAATGCAGCCGAAAATCCATTGTATACCGGTTGTGACAGTCATTCACAGTTATCATTTATGACGCAATTTTTGAGCATCAAGGCAGAAAATCATATTTCTGAGAGGTGTTTTAATCAGCTCGCTACATTATTTAAGTCGGCTCTTCCAAAAGAAAACTTGTCTCCTGAAAACTTATATAGTACGAAGAGACAACTACGGGGCATGGTTTTACCAGTACAGAAGATTGATTGTTGCATTAAGAATTGCATGCTTTATTGGGGAGACGACCATGCATTGGAGAACTGTAAGTTTTGCGGCACATCCCGATTCAAGGATAACTATCGTGCATCTGGAAGCCGTAGAAAGAAACGTGTACCTGCAATGCAGATGCACTACTTTCCCTTTACACAGCGATTGCAGAGGCTGTATGCATCTAAAGCAACAACAGAACATATGCGTTGGCATGCTACTTCTACAGATGATGGAATTATGCGCCATCCTGCGGACTCTCCAACATGGAAGCACTTGAATGATGTTTATCCTGATTTTGTACAAGAGATCCGAAATGTAAGATTGGGCCTTTCAACAGATGGTTTCGCGCCCTTTGCGCAATCAGGACGGCAGTATTCTTCTTGGTCGGTGATTGTCACACCTTATAACTTGCCGCCTTGGCTGTGCATGAAGGAACAATTCATGTTCCTCACTATATTGGTGCATGGGCCATCCAATCCGAAGATGAAGTTGGATGTTTTTTTGCAGCCGTTAATAGAAGAGTTGAGATTCTTGTGGGAAATAGGTGTGCCAACGTATGACGTGTCATTGAAACATAATTTTCAAATGCGAGCAGCTCTTATGTGGACCATTAGTGATTTTCCGGCCTATGCTATGTTATCTGGGTGGGGTACAGCTGGAAGATTGGCTTGTCCACATTGCATGGAAGATACTGAAGCGTTCACTCCACCGAAGAGTGGAAAACAATCATGGTTTGACTGCCACCGAAAATTCTTACCTCACACTCACGTATTTCGGAGAAACAAAACTGCATTTAGGAGGAATAAGGCATGTCAAATCGATCCACCTGAACAGAAATCAGGAACATACATATTGGATCTTATAGAGGGAATGGCTCTCGTGAAGGTAATCGAAGACTTTAATGATACAAACAAGCAAGTCTCGATAGATCCTCACATTGGATGGAAGAAAAAAAGTATATTTTGGGATCTTCCTTATTGGAAAGACCTTTTGATTCGACATAATCTCGATGTCATGCACATTGAAAAGAATGTGTTTGATAACGTCTTCAATACTGTACTCAATGTGAAAGGGAAGACAAAAGATACAGAAAAGTCTAGAGAAGAATTGAATATCTTCTGCAATAGACCACAATTGAAATGTTGTGATGTAACACACAAGTATCCAAAAGCATGTTACACACTTGACTGAGAGGAGAAAAAAGTCTTACTTCAATGGATAAAAGGTCTTAAATTTCCCGATGGATATGTGTCCAATATTAGCAGATGCGTTGATTTGGTCCAGCTAAAGATGAATAGCATGAAAAGTCATGATTGTCACGTGTTCATGCAGATGTTAATGCCTATTGCCTTTCGTGAACTTCTTCCTCAACACGTTTGGCAACCAATTACAGAGTTAAGTTGCTTCTTCAAGGAGTTGACCTCCCGGAGTCTTAAAATAGAGGATATGGGCATCCTCAATGATAAAATAGCAGTAACTCTATGTAAGCTGGAACGTATCTTCCCACCGAGTTTCTTTGACTCCATGGAGCACCTACCGGTTCATTTGGCAGAGGAAGCACGCCTTGCCGGTCCAGTTCAGTATCGGTGGATGTATCCATTTGAGAGGTATTTGAGGACGTTGAAAAACCATATAAAAAATAAAGCCAAGGTTGAGGGATCCATCAGCAATGCATATGCAATGGAAGAAATATCCACATTTTCCTCTTACTATTTTGAGGATCATGTGACCACGAGATTGAGAAATATGCATCGCAACGATGATGGGATAGTTGAAGAAAATGATGATCCTAATATGCTCTCAATTTTCAAGGTATCTGGACGTCCAATTGGAAAAAGTACTAGAAGATATATGGATACGAAAGAATACAATTCTGCACATATGTATATTTTATCCAATTGTGCGGAGGTTACCGACACATATGTGAGGTTAGTACTACTTTTAATATTCAATCTATATGAATATATACATCTTACATATTAACATACACATTTATCCTTTTTTGAAGAGTATTTGAGGATGAAATGCGAGCAATGAATCCCTTAATCTCCGGATCCGAGTTAGATACTAAGTTCGATAACGAGTTTGCTAACTGGTTCAAATACTATGTAAGATTAAATTTAGGAGAATATTCAATAAATTAAGGATCTTGTTTTGTTGTTTGGAAAAATATTTGACAAAATATGACATATCTATTACAGGTTAAGCGTCCTTCCTGCCACGGTTTGAACCAATATATTAAGGATCTTGCAGATGGACCTAGTAATGGAGTTGATACATATTCAGGATACGTAGTCAATGGATATAGGTTCCACACGATAGACCATGATTTGGATAAATCGACTGTGAATAGTGGCGTTTGTATTAAAGGCTCGGTCTATGATAGAGATGTGCAAGATTTTTATGGTCTGCTGGAGGTGTGTGTATTGGAGTATCAGAATTATCCGTTGAAGAGGACAACATTGTTCAGATGTGAGTGGTTTGACTTATCTAATTCGGGCACAGAGGTTCATTCAGACTTCAAGTTGGTTTCAATTAACCACAATCGTAGATATAAGAAGTACGACCCGTTGTTTTAGCTAATCAAGCTATTCAAGTGTTTTATTGTCATTATCCTAGTATGAATCAAGCAAAAAAGAATTGGTGGGCAGCATGCAAAGTCAAGGCTCAATCTAATGTAGAAGTCTCTACTGAAACATCTACATCAACATTAGATCAACCGATTCAAGAAGATCACGTCATTATAACGGGTACACATACTGTTATAGATGATTATCCGACACAGATTGATCATCCAGGAGGTGGAACCATAGAAATTGACGAGATTGAGGGTGTAGAAGATAGCGATGAAGATATAATGTCGTCGGATGATGAAAGTAGTGATGAAGATGATGGTTATGACAACTAGTGATAGGTTTATTTTGAAACCTCCATTGTCTATTTTATATCATGTGAACGTACTTAGTCTAATATCTTGATTGTGTTGTACTCAATGTTGTTATATTTTGTCAAATTTTTTTTGCAAGAATGAGTGCTAATCAAGGTTTTCTTACGTCAGATGAATTTGAAGTTGGCCTAAAGATGGTTTACAATCAATGTAACATAATATAGCTAAGTAATTTATATGTCGTTATTAAGCAATATAATATATGTACATCTCAATGTTCTTTGTGAAACAGATATTATGGATCTACGTAGAGGTTTTCGTGCTCCTTCTAGCTCGGGCAGTTAGTCCGAGTCGGAGTCCTCAGCTACACGTTTAGCTGCTACTCTTCCCTCTTCACAGCAGGTACCAGATACCCCTCCGGAGACAGCACGTGCCAGCTCCAGTAGGCCACATGTTGTTTTCCAGCGAGATAGTACGGGGAGGGTGGTTTTTCAGAGAGACGACAAGGGGTATGTATTTATTTATCGTAATTCATATTAAAAATTTCAATATTTATTATATATATATATATCATATATAATAAATATTGAAAATTTTAATATATATAATAAATATTGAAATTTTTATTATAATATATGATATATTATATATTTATATATGTATATATGTATATATTTATGTGTTAATTGTCTAATTTTTTTGTTTTTTTTTACAAATGGAAAGTTATCTACTAGAGGTACCTGAGATCTCTCATACTGCTACAGTGATTTTTAAGAGTATTCAAAATCCAGAAGGGTTTAGTTGGAAATTGACTACGGATTGCATCAAGGCTATATTCTTTGAAGAATTTAAGGTAATAAAATTTCAAGAGTTTGTTACTACTATTATCAATAAAATGTGATTAACTTATTAATTAATATTTTGTTCAACAGAAATATTTTAGTTGGCCAGCTGAGTGGGAAGCAGATGTGTATAAAATGTGGGAGGCCAAGGTACATGTCAGATACAGTGGGTGGGTGAACGATATGAAGAAACTGTGGATCAAAAACCCTGACACAAAACCCCCTTACTTGACTGATGAGTTTTGGGCGGGTTTGCAAGAGTATTGGGCGAATCCAGATGTGATTGCTAGATCAGAAAAAGCTCGTGCAAATCGGTTGGCTGAGCCCGATGGACCCGGCACAGGGATTAGCAAGCATAGGGGAGGATCAAGATCCACTCGTCTCCTCGTTCAGTCGTTGGTAGTAATTTTTAATTAACTTGTTAACCAATATATATATATATATGTATATATTATATTTTTTAATTTATAATTAAAACTTATATATGATATTTTGTAATAATGCATGAATAGGCAGCAGAGCAGGGAGTCGCACCGGATGCATTGAATTATGCGAGTTTCTGTCGACTGCACGTGAATGCCGATGGAACTTATCTGACACCGAGGGATGAAAAAATTGATGTAAGTATTTAATTAAGTTTTTCTAATTGTTATAATTGATGATAATATATTTTCTAACACATTTATATTTATGAATTAGGCCGAGGTTCATCGCCGGGCTGCTGCGGAGGGACGATCCGATTTGAACGAGATCTATTTGGAGATCACACAACCCACGGCGAGGCGCTACGGCACCGGAAACTTTGGCGGCGGCCGGCTCGGACAGACTGCATCCAGTGGTAGCTCCGGTTCTACGGCTGCTCTGACACAAGAGATGTTTCAGACACGAATCGACAGCTTAGAGGAACAGCTACAGGAGGAGCGAGAGGCACGTGCCCGCATCGAGCAGGGAGCGACGGCGGAACGCGAGGCACGTGCACGTCCGGAGCGACGCTTGCCGAGTTCCACCAGAGCGGCGTGGGGAAGGCGCTTTTTTCGTCCACCTCCACCCCGTGGTCCTGATGTATGATTAACTTGTTTGTTGGATATTTTTTTAATTATTTAGTATTTTATTATTTTAGAATATTTAAACTACTTTACATTTTACATTTATATCTGTCGAACATGATATTATTTGATATATGACAAATCGCTTTTAATGCAAATTAATTATTTTGCCTGATGTTTGATTTTTTGTTGGAAATTTTAATTCGACAAAAATAAATAAATAAATATATATATATATAATATAATACAATTTTTAAAAAATATTGTTAAAACCATTACCGACGGACCTAAATCCGTCGGTAATGTGTGTTTCGATTCTTCGAAACTTACCGGTAATATGTGATTAGATTCTTCTAAACTTACCGACGGATATTTATCCGTCGGTAAATACCGACGGATTATCCGTCGGTATTTCGTCGCTATTTCCAGCCAACGGAATACAAAAAACAGAACGTCACCGACGGAAGTTCCGTCGGTAATCCGTCGTTAAATTTATCGACGGAAATAAATCCGTCGGTAAATCTTTACCGTCGACGTATTTAAGGACGGCATAAATCCATTGGTAAATCCGTCGGTAATCTGTTTACCAACGGTTTCCTTTGTTTTACCGACGGAAAAATCCGTCGGTAAAAGAGAGTTTTTTTGTAGTGTTTTACATCACTTTTTGTTGTTGTTCATTAGTTGGAATAGCACTAGATTCCGGCGAACTTAGTACGACAGGTACGAACAGATCTCATTAGTCTCAAGTGTACCACATCGCAGTGCAATTATTTTTTACGACTGGAACGAATGAATCAATTCGTTCTGTTCGTACGACCTAGTGGCGCACCATAACTTGGTACGAGATGGACGAATGAACTCATTAATTCGTCCCTTTCGTACAACCTAGTGGCGCACCATAAATTGGTATGAATGAATCCATTTCATACCAATTTTACCATGATTTCGGCTCTCGATTTTCTAAATCGGCACCGCCGTTACTGGATCTAGATTTTTCCTAAATTCTGTAACAGCACAATCATTGGATCTATATTTTGGCATTTGAATCAGGACTGAATCTAAGGTTTTGTGGCTAACATCGGCGTTTTTGTGAGGCGGCACCGTCGCCAGAATGTTTGGATCTAATTGCAGCGCTGGTGCCGGCACCGTCGTAATATATAGTCGATGGTGGTAGAGAAGCGGAGATTAGAGTTTTCAGTGAGAGAGAGAGAGAGAGAGAGAGATTTGACTATAAAGGAAAATAAGGGTAAATTTGTCCAAAAAACCCAAAATCTGACAGAATTTATATTAAATTAAGTTTTTGACAACTTTTATTTTTCACTATCATAGTGATTATTTGACATTTGTACTTGACATTTGTACTCGTAATATTATGTACCTTTTTTTTGAAGGTATACTATATTTCCTTAAATGATCAAATTTAGATGCGGCATCGTTTTTTTTTAATACAAAATTTGTTACTACATCTTTATGTGTAACAATATTTGGTGATATCCATACATGTACTATAAACTTTTCCATATATAAAAGTGTAACTAAATTTTATTCCTTTTAGATGTGTAATAAATTTATTACACCATTAAATGTTATTAAATTTTATGACATGCTTTTATTTTTGTGACTAGCATAATAGGTACCCATCATACAAGATGTTACAATTTCATTTAGTGACATTTATAAATTTTCAGAATTCTTTAAAATTATGTTACTACTTGAACATTTTGTATTTGGCCCTGATTATATGTAATATTGATCACACATGTACCATGTGATTCCCAATTAATTGTTTGGAGTTAATTCCATGCATGTGTAATATAATTTTACATCTATGACCAATCAATCTTCAACTATTTAAATGCAGTCACTAAATTCATTTTATTTCATATGGTCGATCGTCATTTGTTCTGTTAGATATTATATATATATATATATATATACATATGTTTATGATTTAATATAATTAAGGAGCTTATGACAACTTTAGGAGAGTTACCAACATACGAAGATGATTTAATAATCCATTAGGAATATTCAAAAGTTCATGTGAAACACAGTTAATTAAGCTTGAGAAAAAAAGTTCGAATGAAGTGTTGTTTTAACGTTAAGATAACATCATTACAAATAAATGCGTTTTAATCCTGAATAAATTGAGGTGTTGATTTTGTTACAAATTAAAGAGTGATTGTTTTATTGAAATATTTCGAAATTCCGAGTTGAATTTTCAGATTAGTCAAGTATTCATAATTTATTTGATAATTAATTCAATTAACAAAGAGGTCATTATTACTTTCTATGCATTTAATTTTACAATATATATACTATATTCTATACTTTATTTCATGTTGCAAATAAATATTAACCATATGCATCTTATTTGATATTAGAAAATAGCTAGCTTCGACAACTAAATCTTTAATAAATACAATGCTTATGATTGGAAACAAGTAAGGAATCTTTGAATAATCGAAACCAACAATTTTCAATATGTGTTCAAAAAAATTCTACTATACACGCTCCAATGAAGAGAGAGAGAGAGGTGATGATTCTTGAAATTTAAGTACATTATACATACGACATCCTCTAATTCACACGTACATGATGTTTTTTGAACAAGACAACACGATATATGTGGGTGAATGATCATATACAAAACATTTTTTTCGTAAGAAATGAGAAGCGATTTGGACCATTGATCTTTGTAGATCTACGGTTATCATTGATCGATGCATTATAATTGAACACAGAATGCATTATCATAATAATACATTATAATAACTCAAAAATGCATTATTATGACGATGCATTGTAATAATACATAAAATGCATTATTTTAGTACATAAAGTATATTATTCTCATTTTTTACGGAAAAGTATTTTGTATGTGAACCAACCCCTATATATATATAAATATAAGTGGATATATCACATAATGAAGCAATTAGGAGGTCCGGAATCATAAAATTGGGAGTCGTAGAAAGGCGGCGGCGGGTACATACAAGGTGGCGGTGTGCAAGCCAGCACGCACGGCGGCACCGGCGGGGTTGGCGGCTTCACTTCTGCGACGCTCAAAATATCAGCAAAACAAAATTTCTTCCTTAGAGATTTGGCCAAACACACAGTATCAACTCCTTCTCCGATCACTTCCAGCCGATCATTTTCTTTTCCAATACTCACTGAACTCACTCCTGCATATGCAATCACAAATACATTTACTTTAATTTAATTACCTCGCTGTAAATTAATAATTAATGTTTGATTTTAGTTATTACGTATGTAATCCATTTCCTATGTATATATATATGTGTGTGTGTGTGTGTGTGTGTGTGTGTGTATACGTACCTTCTTCAGCCACAACAATCCGCAGAGCCTTTGACTTATCCTTCTCTTTATGCATCGGCACTTTGATCACAATCTTTCGCTATTATAAAGATTAATTGGAATAATTAATTAAATATGACGACAATCACTTAATTTACTATATATATATGCATGGCTATGCATCATGAAAAAGATTAATGCAGCAACTAATAGCTAGCATGCAGTCTTAATTACCTTCATTTCTGGCTTCTTGCAATCCCTTTGCTGAAACTTAGATCCTTAATTTGAGAGAGATTAACCTACCCCAATTTATATTTGAGGGAGTTGGAGTTTTCATGTGTATATATATTATTAAGTTATGAGGGTCGAAACCGGCAGAACCTTTTAATTAATATGTGGAATCTATGAATAGAAAATAGAAATGCAAGAGACTGTTAGGCCTACTAGTCTACTACTGTGGTCGTATTAGAAGACAAGGATATATTATAACCTAGCTAGCTACACATATACAGGGAATAACCAAATATATATGCGTATGTACGGATATGATAGTAATTAGTATGCGTTAGTATATTATTATCAGTAGGAGTTAATTACATTTTCCTACTCGAACTATTAGGGTTATATATATACAGATATATATAGTACGTATGTAACTCCTTTTTTTTTGTCACAGTTGTGAAAAACTTGCATTTTACAGCCTGTGGACGTTCTAATTTTTCCAAATCTTCTCTAGCCCTTGCTCATGTGCGAACAAATTAATCGTGCAATATTTTTTGTGTCTTACTATACTATACTAAAAAATATAAATTTAGCAACATTTATTATTAAAATATAAAGTAATATAAAATTATCTATCTTAGTTATAATTTATTAACTAAAATATCTGGAACTACAAAATTAAATCATACTATAGTAACGAATTAGTAAACCTAACAGTCGATTTCTTTTGATCCAAACCTAACGGTCGATTATTAACTAAAAAGTGAGAAATAAAACTAACAAATAATTATTAAACGTAATTATTCAATCCCAATAAATTAACAAAAAACTGCAATTAGAACTAGAAGTAATTAAATGATGAAAAAATAAATAAATAAAAGTGAAACAAACGTGAAATATCAAAACGTGGGATAGATGATCCCATGTAGGTGCTGTAGTAGTTGCATATTTCTATTTTTTTTTCCAGCAAAATATTCAAAATATTGAGGCTTGCAAGTTGCGAAATGCAAATCTCCAAATTGCAGAGTGTGACAAAAAAGATAGACAATAAAAACTAATTAATTAATAATTAGGTATTTGAAGCATTAAAATAAAAGCATATATATTTCAGATAGGAAAACAAAAAACCTACCTATTTTATTGCTCCCATAAGTTAAATCCTAACGATTCTCAGTTCACCAAACTTGAGATGTTTATTAATACATATAATAAATATCAGATGGTTCGTCGAAGTTGAAATTGCAGCTAGATGGAAATTAAACTAAGAAATTTTATTATTTGTGCGTTATCAATTTGCTACTTAATTTGGACCAAGTCATTTATAACTTATAAGCAATACAATAAAAAATTTCCAGCAACGTAGCTCCGTAATTTGGTGGTCCAGAGACAATACAAAAACCCGCATTTACTTTGCATGATAGGATAAATTGATAAAACATATGATTGACTATATGAAGGATTAGATGATCAAATAAGCTCAAAAGTAATCAATCCATCAAAGTAAACGGCGGATTGACCTATACTATTTTTATCTATCTATCATATCACCCGAAGTAAACGGCCCCTAAATATTATTTGCCAAACATACTATATATCTTACTTATCATTAATTTGTTTCAGAAGTTTCTCTAGTTGTGCGTTGTTGATAGAGTTTTACTTTACATTTTTTAATGAACTGAAAGAAGTTTTTGTAGTCACCATTCAAGGTCTACACTAAGTAAACCTAGTGCTCGTGCAATAATCCATATTTACTATATACTCAACCCTTTTGGCAATAATTAATACTTGTTTGTCATGAGTTTAACTGCACAATTTCTGGGAGCTGACTAGAAAAAGAAAATGCCGTTAGGTTTGATTGATAAATAATCCAACATAATTACATGTTTGGTTTGAATGATTTGCCTGTTATGGTTCACTGGGCCCTTGATCATATCCATCAATAGAGTGATAATTTGTTCTTCTAAATTTGGGGTAATTATTAGTCAACCATATAATCCTATCATATTTTATCACATATTATCAATTTCATCCTCCAAACCAAACGTCACCTAAATAAATGAAGTGGATAAATTTTCCAAGCTATATATGACTTCCTCATCAAAATCATTATTAATTTTAAACCTAATTTACGTTTAATTTTGCGGGAGACATCACAGTATGAAAATAGCATTTTTTATAAATATTAATAATTATTAATGGCCATAATATTACATGTCAATATAAGCTTCTTACAAGGAAATTAAGATAAATAAAAATGAATTAATTAACTACTTCGACTAGATAAGAAAAGGACTTCGCGCCATCACGCTTTTTCTACTTCTGAACTATGAGCTCCAGTCCATGATTATTTTGTTCTCAATGATTCATCGTATGAGTCGAAGAGAATATTTTGCCATTTCATAAATAGGCTTCCTCATCATGTATTATTGAGTATTGAGTAAACAAATTATTGTAGATATTCCGTTAGTCCTATGCTCCTATAAAATATAAAATAATAAAGTATATACGTATATTTATATGAATTAGTCAACGATTTTCAATTGGGTAATTACATTAACAAACTCTCATGTTTAATATTAAGTACCTACTTGCAGCCACTCTTGCATGTTTAAATATTTATGCCAAATTACGTTAGTGGTTCAACTCTTGGTCAAGTTAGAGTAGACTAGTACCCATAGGACACATCAACAGGTCCACTATACCTTCTTTTTTCCCCCCTTTGGATCAAGTGGGAAGACATAATTGACCGTTAAACACAATTATGATAGTAATTATATAGAATTAATTATAATAATATTTTAAATATTAAATTAGTAGCTTTACATAAAAATTCAATTCTTATTATACGATTAAGCATAATTTTAGGAACATTCATACTACTTTTTTTTTTTTTAAGATGTGTAAACTTAATTATATAATCTTTATATTAATTATAGGAACATTCATACTACTTTTTTTTTTTTTTAAGATGTGTAAACTTAATTATATAATCTTTATAATAATTATAAAATAAGTGAGAATAGGCAAGAAGATATCAAAAGGATAACTTGACAAGTTATATAGCCCAATTGAGTTTACGGTTCATTTAGGCCAGTAACTTCACCTTATTCAAAAGTAGGACATTAAATTAGCTGGCCCAAAAAGTTGATGACTATTTTACTTAGCAATATAACCGCAACTAAAACGGTACAATTGTAGCAATATAGCAAGTCGAGTATCGTATCCACGGAGGCTATAAACCGATAACACAATAAAAATGAAATTTAGAAACCATGTTAATAGTCAAGCTTTCGGAGGTCATGATTTGGAATTTTGAAGCACTTAATTGAAAACGAATGATTAAAGACGAGAAAAACACACAATAAATAAAAGTATTAACTAAATTTATTACATTATATTATTTTTTTTATTTTTATAATAAATATTAATAAAAGAATATATTTAACCGTGAGCCACCGGTGAGAAATAGTAATAATTGGGAGAGATTATTCTATCCCATGAATTAGAACGTTAATTTGTGTTAAATTATCCCGTCGTACAAAATAGCCAGGTAAGTATTTCGAAATTCTAGAGGCCAAAAGTTGGGCTGAAATGGTATGGGCCATTTTACCACGAGATAAGGCTAGTTAGCCCCGCAATTGAGTGGGCGATCATCTAATTTATTTTTTTTACTTTTTACCATTTTCAAAAAGATTATAAATGTTTTTCCTCAAAAAATTAATTAAATTTAATTAATGTTTAATAACTACATTTTCGAATTCTTATGTAGAGATACTGTTCCTTTTTTTAGAAAAACTAAATTCATGAATAATTTGAATGAATATACTAAGTTGTGTCTATCCATATGCTTTTAATTACTTGGTTTTTATGTTTTTACTTCTTTTTTACAGTATTGAGTAATTTAAATGAGTGATCAACAATACATTAATACATACATATATATATATATATATATATATATAATAACATCCTATTAAAAATGTCAATACTATCCATTTATTTTTATTATTTTATGTGTATTGGTAACATATGCAATAACTTGCAAATTACACGTGAGATGTAAATCACATTTGAAAAACTATGTAACTACTTAACCTATACTCCCTCCTATTTTAATTAGAAGTCGTTTAAGACTTTTCTTTTGGTATTTCAGATGTCATTTTAATTTTTTTTTTACCAACTTGACCTTAATTACTTTCTTGCATTAATCACTCTCATGCACATTCCTCTAATTTAATTGCTCCCTTCCATTGGTTGATTTCCTATTTCCGCACCCTTTACTAGTCATAAATTAAGGCTAATTAGGGGAAAAAATATTTTCTTAATAGATGTGCTTGAGCTTAGGATGACATGTAATTCGAATAGGAGGGAGTATAATTTTCGGTGAGATTCGAACCCGATATCTTGGAAAAAACAATGCCATCCGTTAATTATTTTTGCTTTTTTATTAATTTTTTTTGGTAAGCCTGCCGGCTCAACTAACCCGCATTCTATATATTTCTTATATGAATTTCAAACCATATACATCACGTAATTTAATTTCAATTATTTTCAATTAGGTACAGTGCTTTTAATTATAAATACCAAATCAATTGATCCTCGCAGCACGCGTCGCAATTTCCGGCGAAATTTATGAATTTGGATGCAACGGTGGTGCAAAATTTGTGTCCAGTAGACAAAAATTGCAAAAAATAAAATAAAATTTGCACTTTTCTCCTCCTATTTATTATCTCCCCCTCTGTTTACTCCACCTTTATTATAATTGATATTGATACTAGTTTGTAATGATTTTCACAAAGAAAGATTGTATAAATATAACATATTCGGTACTTACATCCCGACATTAAGATTGTTTTAAAGATCGATTTTTAGGCCCAAATTTTTAAGATTGTATAAATATAACTAGGACACTCGTCAACTAATTTATTACTTGTATAGTTTGTGCTCAATTTTTGAGATGAGTAAAATTCTTCTAAATTCAAGAGTGATTTGTTATGCTATACATGGATCAAATTGATTTAGTGAGAAAGAAAAATGTTTGTGAAATATTTTTATGTTCAACATATTTTTATCAAATGGAAGGTGTTATGTGAAATGAGAATGAATGCATATAATTGTCTTGTATATATGCCTCGAATTCTTGTGGATTATATGTAAATAGATGTCCTATACACAGTGATTTGAATGTTCCTATAATCACCTTGAATATATGTTTCGAGCTCTTGTGGGCTATAGTTGAGAATGTTATGTTTCTATATTTATTGGGAAAATTCTAAATTTTGATTTGATACCAAAACCTAACTGACCAAATCTCAGCTGAGAAGTCTGCAGAGATGAGATGCCAGCTGATTCTGTCTCGTTCAACAATCTTGTCATACGGGATTACGAACTCTTCAAGAAAATTTCAAGGTTCTTTTAGAGGTTTTGCGTAAAATTGCTACTCCCGTCTTATTTCTTAATTCCAAAGACTTCCGCGAATCGAGTCTTAACTTAAAATAACGCCTTTCTCAAAAAGGGTATATAAGACATCAAAACTTTACAATATTTACATTCGTAAAACATATCTCCAACTAAATTCAAACTTTAAACTTTTAGAAAACTTTTAATACATAACTCACTTTGCCAGATGAGATGAGGTGCTGGACTTTTGTCGTTTAAGACTTAACTAGTCTAGGGATTCAAGTCTAGACTAGACTCAAGAGAAATTTTTTAAATTTAGAGCAGACAAGCTACTCTGATACCACTCTGTCGCAGCCCGACTTGAAATGAAGATGACCAAGCCGGTGGGTCCCACGACGTACACAATTTATGATTAATCAAAGAACAAGACAACGACCCAGTTATCTAACAAAAACCCATCATACGATAAATTGTACTTTTAAGTTAAACCAAGTCGAATCAAATATCAATCAACGACCTCAATAATAATTATACTTTAAGTTTAAAATCAAAATAGTTGAGAATGGTCAAAAGATAACACCATCTCGTATCAGAGTTTAGCAACGGAAAAAAGGTTTATCAAGTCATAGCTTCAACATCATAATAAGACAACAATTACTGAATAAATTCAGAGTGTTGCAGCGGAAAACAACATGACATATCTTTGGTTATATGTATGAAGACATATAACACTGCTCAACATCAACAAAGTCTCAAGAGGTCAACAACAAAAGTCCGCCCAGCACACTCCATCTTCATCCGAGCTAGCCTGCACATTTTAGAAATAATACGTTGTGGCTGAGTACTTTCGCACTCAGTGGATACATGCCAAAATAATTGAAAACTGCTCCTTAGAGCTATAGATTGAATCTTGCCATAAAGCATAAGTAACTTTTATAAACAAACATGTGCATGCTCAAACCTTTTCCTTTCATTATAAGTGACTGCGCAGTCAAAATACTTATCATGTATGTACCACATCTACTATAACTTTTGAGTGTTGAGAAGTAGGCCTCCTTCTCAAACACTTGTAATCGTCCCACCACAAAGAAAGGCTCCCGATTACAATATAGTGTACACAAATCCTACCTTAAGTAGGACCGAATTCCTCTTTCCTTGGTAGATGGTATCATACAAAAACTTCAAAAATTGGCAAGTCAATCACTTTAAAAAAATCTTCACACATATATATATATAATCATAATATTACATTCTTTATTTCTTTAGTTCAGAAAGCCCACCTGAAATGGCTCTACTTATCTACACTTTAATTCTCTCGGCTTTTCCCTTACTTTAATATCCCGCTCGATCCTTCAATTTAAGAATTAAATTTAAACATAAGAGCGAGAAAATTTAAATATTTAAATGAGGGATGCCGATTCTATACTTAATATTTCTTTACTTCGACTCGGTTTTTTTTTCTAGGGTTTTTCTCTCGGCAATTAAAACTAAGCTTTTCCAATTACTTCCTCTTTCTTTCTTGACTTCTTAATCGATAAATAATCGATTATAACCTCAGGATATAGTTTAAAACATAAATCCATATACTTCTCATTTAACTTCATAAATAAACATATAATCACATAATTCCTCATTTAACTCCATAAATAAACATATAATCATATAATTCATCATTAAACTTCATGAATATATATATATATAAACATGTAATTCAGCATTTAACTTCATAAATGCATATAAGCATATAATTAATAATTAAACTCATATTAATCACTTCATCCATCATTTAAACTTATTCTTAAACATATTATCATTCAAAGAAATTAAACATATCATTTAATCATATAAGTGTTTATTAAACACTTAAACTCTTCATCTAATTTAATAAGCATATTAAAATGCTTAACTTCTTTATTAACATATAATCATAACATTATATTAATAAAATATGTCCTTGACATATTTATTTATTAATGACGTATCATTAATACTTAATTCGTCATTAACACGTTATTAGAAACTAATAACCATTAACATATATAATTAATAGCTAAAATCATCATTAACATTTAATTGATGATAAATATCATCATTATCCTTTATTTAACATATATTAAATCTCTACTATTCGTATCTTTAACTTAAAAATATTTTCGACTCGTCAAACGAGCTCCGAAAAATTTCAAATTAATTCCTTATACTTTTTATACTAAATGTGACATAATTACATAATCACATAATTAAAACAGATCTTCTATACGTATAAACCTCCGACTTCGAAAAATAGCCGGAAAATAGAAAAATCTCAAAACTTCGTATTAGAATTCCGAAAAATTCTACGATACTTAATTTTTATCGTAGAATTCATTTCCATCATTATTTTCTTAATTAAAAATCATATACATGGCCTTTTAATATAAATATATATATATATATATTATTTTTCGGCCCTTTCACCCCAATTAGGGTTAATTGCTCAAATTCATTCTAATCACTTCCAAACATATTTATTTAATTTATAAACCTTGAATATAACATAGTTATTTAATTAAATTGGAGAAAATTAAAACCCTAGTTCTTTAAACCTTCGAAAATTTCATCTTCAGGGTTTAGGTGATTTATTTTTCTCCAATTTCACTTATAATATGCTTAGATATAATTATAAGAATTAATTACATTATTACTTAATCAAATTATACTTTAAATTAGAAATCCCTAATTTTAAGCAAACTTTAATTTTTCAATTCCATTCAAATGTGCTTCTAAAATTCTCATAAATTCATCATAACCTTATTTCATCATTCTAAACTCAAATCCATCATCAATTTCATCATAGAAATTCAACATTAAAAATTCCCAATTTATAAACCCTAATATTTTGAATTTAATTAAAATTAGGGCAAGGGAAATTTTAACTCATTAAAACCATATATCATTATGCTCAATAATATCAATTAAGCATACATTGATCATCAATTCAAGCTTAAAACATCAAAAGCAAATATTCCTATTTTGATCATAGAAGATCAAATTCTAAAAATCCTAATTTTGGCCAAATTTTCAGCCATAAAAAAAAATAAAATAATTTGATTTTTCTTGATCAATTCAATTATTTCTCATGCTTATAATCATCATAGGAACTCACTTAATTTATCAATTTGATCATAGGATCAAAGAATCAAAAATCCAAAATTTTCCCATAAATTTCGAAAAAAAAATGAAATTAGGCTAGGGCTTGATTCTCAATGATTTAATGATATACTTATAATCTAAATCACTTATTTAGCATCATACTTAAAGATCAAATCCATCCTCTAACATATACTAAATTTTCGACATTTTTAGAGAAGAAGGGGATGGCTTTATCTTGCTTAATCTTAAGCTTCAAGATTAAATAACAATAGATCTCATATTTTTAGATGATTTTAGGACTATCTTCTTTAATCACTTAAGCTTGATCTTCCTTCTTCAATGGAGATTTGAGTGTGTGTGTGTGTGTTCTGCAATGTGTGTATGTGAGTGTGTGTTATGCGTGAGTGTGTGTTGAGAGAGTGAGGGATGCATGAATTAATACAAGATAACACACTTATACATTGAACTTAGTTAATTATTTGTTGGCTACTCATCCAACATACACCATCATTATGTTGGGAACATAATGAGGTGGCAATACTAAATAATAAAATAATAGATATTTGTGTTAGTAGTCTAACACACACTTTAATTTAATTACTAATCATATATTAGTAATTAAATTACTCACTATATATTGTTAAATAAGAAATTAATTAGGAAATAATAATTAAGCTTATAATACAAGCTTTATTTCCTAGAAAAAATAATTATGCTTAACATCTTAGCTTAATTAATTAATTAATTAAATATCTAATTAATTAATTAAACATTAAGCATATAAATCTCATCTTAATCGATCAATTAATTCTCTAATTAATTAATAAATCATCAAATAAATAATCATGGAGGCTTTAATTAAAAAGCTCTCGATCTATAAAAATTTATTAGGGTTTCTCAAACCCTAATATAAGCTTCCTTTGAAAATTTCCGAAAATAAAAACCAAAAATTAAATAAATTGTCGCAGAAAATTCATAAATCCCTAGAAATTCTAATACTTAAAAAATGACACATATTTCTCAAATCATGCTCATATAATGGCACATAATCATAAACCCTTCTAATTATTTTGAGATTTTCGAAATAAATGGGTTAAAAAATTAGGGTTTTGAAATGTTGAAGTTTTATGATTCAATTGATGATGTAATTAAGTTTATATGATGTTAATGTGTGTGTTTAAGCATTATTTAAATAAATAAGAGCATGATTACCCTAAACTCTAGCCTAAATTCGAATTAGGGTTCATGAATTAGGGTTTTTAATTTGATGATTAATTGAATGAAATTGATTGAGGAATTGAGCTTATGTTAATTATATAAGCATGTTAGAAATTAAAATGAAGAGAAAAGAATTCTAGAAGCCCTAATTTAAAAAGGACCAAAAATTAAATACAAAAAATAAATTATTATTTGAATTTTAATTAAGAAACTAATTGCATTTATGAACTTCTTGATAAAAATCAAGTACTGTGTGATTTTTCGGAAATTTATTTCAAAATATTTAAGTTTTTCCATTTTTGATTGATTTTCCCGAGTTGGGAGTTTATATGTTTAATTGAGTCGAATGTGTGAAGTAAATGTGTGATTATGTATATAATGTTGTATAATATTCTTTTGAACATGAACAAGTTTGATTTCAAGAAAAATACTTGTGCTATATTTTCCGGCAAGTCCAATTTATAGCTGTATTCAACAAGTTTTCAAATTTATTTTGGCATGTATCCACTGAGTATTTTGTACTCAGCCCTGCATATTATTTCTAAAATGTGCAGGTTAGTTGCGATGACGATGATCGTGTGCTAGGCGGACTTGTTGTTGTTTGAGAGTCATTTTGATGAATTTAGAACCTAGAGTATATGTCTTCATACATATATTCTCTCGTTTTTCCGCTGCAAGATTATGAAGTTTGAGTTGTGTATAAGTTTGATGAAGTTGTTAGAATTCTGAAGTCTCGAACGATGTTCGTTATCTTATTTTGAAGCTTAGCCGATCTAAATATATTTACATATATATATATATATATATATATATATATATATATATATATCAGTTGCTCGTTATTGCAACTGTTTCCTATCGTGTTTTCTTGATCCTGAAAATCAGCTCATTTCCTTCATGTTTGTTGTTACGTTCATTTTTGGTTGTATTTCTGGATGTTTTGCATGCGCGCTTTTGATGACATTTGTTTTGTTTTGTATTATTTTAAAGTTAAAATGCGCTAATGATGTTGTGTCAAGCTATCGGGTTGAAAATGTAGATTTTGCTCGGGAATGATGAAGGCAACCACAGTTCGCTCAACTTCCGCCGCCGTTGTGAGTTTTCTGCTGTAGCAATACGTTCCGTTTGGCGAAACGGGACACCTTCAGGAAGTCAGCGGTCTCTCACCTTAGGAGACCGCTGACCGTTTGGCAAACGGAACATCTTCAGAGAACTCAGCGGTCTCTCACTCTAGGAGACCGCTGAGTCCAGCGCCTCACCAATACAGGGCCAGAAGTCAGCGGTCTCTCAACCTGAGGGACCGCTGAGTCCAGCGCTTCATCCATTACAGGGCGAGAAGTCAGCGGTCTCTCACACTAGGAGATCGCTGAGTTCGGGCGTTTAGCGGGTTTACTAAAGTGCGCTCAGCGGTCGCTGAGGCTAGGAGACCGCTGAGCGCAATTAATTCACCGTATGTATAAATACTGAGCGAGGGTTTTTCAGACGCTCTCTCCTCTACCTTTCAATTCCAGACGCCATTCTTTTTCTTTGTTCTTTTAGAGTTCTTTAGGGTTTTCTTCTAGTTTACTCTCGGATATTTCTACTTAGTGACTTACTATTGTAATTGCATTCCGGATTGGAGACTTCAGTAGTTGCAATTTGTCAGATTCAATTCCAGTTTATCTTCGATTTCGATTACAGTAGTGAGTTTACGATTTCAGCTCTTTATTTATGCTTTATAATTTCTCCTGCAGATTGCCTTTGAGAATTAATGTTATACAAGATTAATGTTTTTGTTAGATTAAATTTCGATTCATGCCTAGGGTTTAATTTATGCATTTTAGTTCTTGCCTAGGGATTAATTTATGTTTAATTATTCTTTTCGTCTAGTTAGAAACCTCAAACCAATTGATATAATGCTTTCTGTTTATTTTCTTTTCGCAATACAATAATTTCCCTGCTAAGTTTTCCTTGTGAGATGATATTCGGGTTAGCTTATTTAATCTATTACGACCACGTTTAATTGCGTGCAACTGAGATTAATTGGGTTGAACAAATTTGGCGCCGTTGCCGGGGAAAACTTTAGGCGATTATTTGTGTTGCTTTGTATTTGAGTTTATTTTATATTTATTTCTTTTATTCTTTTGGTACTCGGTTATTTTTCTTCCTCCGGTGCTTGTAATCGGTTTGTTAAGTGTTGTGTATGCGAGGTCGCAGAAGCTTGAAAAGGAATTGGGCACCTTATTTTGACAACATCAATCAACCACGCAAGATTTTGATAAGTTTGCAGGAAGAAGCCGAGTCCAGTTTTAACGAGGTTGACGAACCTTATTTTGAAGACGAAGTTATTGTGCATTCAGAAGAGTCCGGGGGTGATCTGCCAGACGAACCAATTGTATTGGACGAAATGGCCAATAATCCTCGATACATGGGAGATTTTGCCCTGCCAACATTTGGAACCACGACATCAGCAATTGTGTTGTCGACTGAAGTGAGAAATTATGACATGAAGCAGAATCATCTGAATCTGCTACTCTCTTATCATGGGATGGCCAATGAAGATGCCTTGCAATTTGTTCGTGAATTTTGCACGGTGGTCCAGTCTTTTCCTTTGCTAGCTCTGACTGAGGACCAATTGAAGCTGAAGTGTTTCCCACACACACTGAAGGATAGGGCAAAAACATGGTACCTATCACTTCCACCCAACTCGCTGACTACATGAACGACTGTATGTGAGAAGTTCATGCTGAAGTACTACCCAAATCATAAGACACAAGAAGTGCGCACGAAGATCATGAATGATGGTCCCTGAGCTGGGTATTTGGTGTAGAGGGGGGGGTGAATACACCAAATAGATTTTTCGAAACTTTTTCAAGTTAAATCACAGAGTTGGTGAGCTCAGTTATCGATCCAGCTGGGGAGGGTCAGCTGGGTAAATAACTCAGCTGGCGGTGCGGAATGTGGTGGTTTGAAAACTTAGCTCGGTTACTTAGAAAAACTCAGTTTGAAAATATTAACTTAACGTTTTCAGCTTAGTCAGGTTGTGCAACTTTTAGAGAGACACAGCTGTCTTTCGAGAGCAGCTGTGTGTGCAGTTTTGAACAAATATGCAATGATATGAAGGAGTTAGTACACAGCTGAATATAAAGCGAAAGTAAAGAGAGAGATTAAGAAACACGCGAGTTTTTACGTGGTTCGGAGTAACACCTCCTACGTCCACGACCAGGTTCACTGGTAATCCACTACCACTTGGTTTTCAAGTACCAAGCAACTTCACAACTCTAACCCGAATTGTGTTCCAACAGTTTGCGGGCACTGTCAAGCCTACACCTTCAGTTTCCGGGTACTGAAGAACCTATCCACTCAAATTACGCGCTTCGAGCAAGCGTACCTTTACCTAACCTTTCTGGTTTTGGGTTAGGGTATGGGGTTCCAACTGTGAACGAGTTCTTACAATTAAAAACTTTTATGATGAACTCGTTCGAAATCTAGGCTTAAGATATACAATGAGTTTGGCCTAGGGAACAGACGAAAAACTAAGCAGTTTCTTAACTAGAAACACTTTAAGATAAAGTGTTCTTTGATCTATCTAGAACTGCTTGAGAGCTTCGGAAAGAATGAAGATTTCAGATAATGAAAGCTTGTAGAGAGTTTTTCGTATCTGATCCTAAGGTTGAAGACGGGTTTATATAGGTAGAGATTCAAGACTAGCCGTTGGAGGAGCCGTTTGAATCTTACCTACTCTTCTTAAATGCAAGATCTGCCGTTGAACGTATCTGCACCTGTCTTCATTTGTGTCACATCCTAGGTTCTGAAGTCTAGGATGCTGATTTGGCAATCCCTCATTGGTCGAGGTAGGTTGACTTCCTCTAATTTCGGGATCTTCTGCCTTTAGAGCTGGCTTTTGAATTCAGAGCTGGACTGTCTTGAAGTGAAGTCTTCAGAGATAGTTCCCTTTGTTCTGTACAGCTGGACCAGCTGTGTTTTGAACTCAGCTCGAATTCTCTTCAGCTTGATCGAGCTCTGCTGGATCACTCACCGAAGGTTGACGCCGCCGTCTTTTGCTAGCCGACTCACCGTTAACACAAATTGGTCGATCCGTCGTCTTCCGCTTCCTTAACTTGTAAGCCTAGAAACTCTAAAGCTCAAACAGGCGAGCTGGAAAACACTATTTAGGTTGACGCGATCATCTATTCAGTTGGAGAATCAGTTTGGTTTTGGTATCAAATCGAAACCTTATAATTTTCCCAACAATTTCCCCCTTTTTGATGATGCCAAAACCTAACTGAGACAACTTTTGACGCAGAAAAAAAAAACTTGTGTTTTATTAATGTAAGAAAATACATTATAACACAGGTAAAAGAAAGAAGGAAAAAAAATCTTCAGTCTTCAATCCCAGTTGGCTGGGTCTTCTCTTCTGCATCCGTTGCTTCTTTCTTTTGACTCGTCTCTTCTTCACTCGATTCGATTCAAATTCGGTTCCTCTAGCTCAACAGTTTGCCTCTTCATTGACTTGTCTCTTTTCTCCCTTACTTCCCCCTTTTTGGCATGATCAAAACAGGGTGAGAGAGATACACCATCGGCTGTTGCGATGTTTTAGTTTGGCGAAACTGTGGTTTTCAGCTCTGAGCAGCGAGGTTTGGAGTCAAACTGGCTCAGCTGTTGTATTAGCTGGCTCTTCTTCGCCAGCATTGGCCTCTACCGTGATTGCGGACACGGCGTCCTTGGCCTCGATTCAGTTGGGTACCAGCTGAGTGCTTGGAGGGATGAGTTGGCACTGGAGATAGCATCTTCTGAGTCGGGCACAACTTCATTCCTTGCAACTTTTGCTTCTTCAGACTTCTTAGATTGAATGAGAAAGTCTGATTCAGCATTTGAGGGACTTGCGTTCAGCTCATATCATCATCATCCAGCTGCAGGTGATCGATGGCTGGGTGATGTTTCTCATTTGAGCTTGGTGCAGGGACTTGAGCATCTTTCATCGGAAGATCTCGAAGCTGGTGTCCCTGTGGAGCTGAAGGAAACTGAGGAGAAGGCGGCTGAAGTATCCCATCTGTCTTGGGGTTTAAGCTTGGTTGATCAGTTGGAATACTCCGTTGCGGTGTTGGTGATGATTATGTTCACGCAGGGACGTGAACTTCTCTTCCACCGTAAGAAATGATCGCTTGTGGGCCTTCTGCTCCTCGGAGAGTGATTACGAATTCTCTCATAATGTCAGCTGGCTTCTCTGTTGACTGACTGAGCACCTTTGACTTGAGTCTTCGGTTTGAAGACAGTGCTTCAGTATATTTTGTCTCCTCAAGTTGTCTCCGATTCCCAGCTGGGATCGAGTTAGATGCATGCTGCTTTGTTTTCTGCATATTTTTCTGTGCCTCCTGTGGTGGAGCAAGAGCTTTGTCATGACTGCTCTTGAATACTCTGGCTTTATCAACATCTGGTCCAGGGATTTTTGCATCCCAGGGAGTTGTATGTCCCGTTCTCTCTTTTATGATGAGAGAAACAGTGAGGCTGAGGAGGTCTTTTTCCTTTGACATTCCCAGAAGGTTTTCTGCACCTTCCTGGTGAATGACGTTCTTGAGCTTTGCAGTCTCCCACTGCGCTGGCCTGGATCTGTCGAGGGGCTTCACCTTCTTTTTGGACTTCCTTCTTCTTTGAGAGTTAAGCAACTCTTATCTTGAAGCTTTGACAGATTCTTCAAGTTTGATCGGCTTCGGCAGATATCTTTCTGGGTTCCATGTTTTTCTTCTGCATCTTTTGTTAGTAAAAACACATAATACTAATTGATGGAAATAAGAAAGAATGCCGAAAAACTTTCTAGGGTTGATGCGTATATCTTCTAGCATATTTAAAGAGTTTTCTTGATGAATGGACGATCAAGATTTGTCTATTGATAAGAAGATCTACGGCTGGGAGTGATTCTCTCTACATATTAATTTCTTGATTAGAATATGTGAGTTAATGCGCGAGAGAGAACAGTTGAGGCGTTTTGACTTTTGCCTCGAAACTCCCATTATTCAATTCTTTGCAGACTTTTAATTAAGATTGATTAGATATGACAAGATGTGAGTTGACAGAAAAACAGGGTGAGTAGGTGTAATTAATGTTGTTGTAAACCTCTCAGCTGATCATTGTAGTCAGCTGATACCTCGGTTGAGTGGGTGTGCTGGGTCATCGTGGTTCTAGCTGGTTCCCCCTCAGCTGAATAATCCTTTCCTTTCAGCATCTGGTTTAGCTAAATTCTTTCTCAACTGATATCAGTGACGTTGATTCTGAATTTCAGTTGTTCGTTTGCATTCAATTGGTCCGTCTCCACTGTCTGCTTCCGTTCGTCCGTTAATTGGGTCTCGTTCCATTCGGTAGGTGAAGCATCGTCTGGGTTGAGAAGTCCAAGTAATCCGCACAGCATTTTGAACATTGCTTCTATCAGCGGTTTTGTGAGAATATCAGCCCGCTGTATGTCTGTGTGAATTTTCTCAACAATCACATCCTTCTTTTCTACGTGATCTCTGATGAAATGATGTCGTACGTCTACATGCTTGCATCTTGTGTGAAGTACTGGATTCTCTGAAATGGCAATCGCACTTGAGCTATCACAGAAAATTGGAACCTGCAGTTTTTACTTCATAGTCATCCAGCTGATGTTTCAGCCAGAGAATTTGCGACGGCGGCTTTTCCGGCCATATATTCTCGCTTCGTCGTGGAAGTTGCGACGCATGTTTGTTTCTTTGAAAACCACGAAATCAACTTACTTCATAAGAACTGACAAGTTCCTGAAGTTGATTTTCTGTCCAACCGATCTCCAGCGAAGTCTGAGTCTGAGTATCCAGCAAGAAGAGATGGGTGTCTTCAGCTGGGTACCACAGCCCAACAATCTGAGTTCCTTTGAGATATTTGAGAATGTTCTTGGCTGCTTGCATGTGTGCTTCCTTTGGATCAACTTGAAATTTGGCACACACTCCGACTGCGAAAGAGATGTCTGGACGACTTGCTGTTAGATACAGCAGGGATCCTATTATCCCTCTGTATTTGCTGGAATCAACTGATTTCCCTTCAGTTCCTGGTTCAATCTTCCGGTTGGTGTTCATTGAAATTTTTACAGTTCTGCTGGATTGAACTCCATACTTGGCGATCAAGTCTTTCACGTATTTGGATTGATTTATGAAAATCCCTTCTGATGATTGCTTGACTTGAAGTCCTAGGAAGAAACTCATTTCTCCCATCATGGACATTTGGAACTTCTCTGACATCATCTCTCCAAATCTTTGACATAAGAAGCTTGATCTTGATCCAAAGATGATGTCGTCTACGTAGATTTGAACAACCAGGATGTCTTCTCCTGACTTGATGGTAAAGAGAGTTCTGTCTACTGAGCCCTTCTTGAATCCCTTGGATACGAGAAAATTTGACAGAGTGTCATACCAAGCTCGAGGTGCTTGCTTCAATCCATAAAGCGCCTTATTTAGCTTGTAGACTTTATTTCCTTCTACTTCAAATCCTGGAGGTTGTTCAACGTAGACATCTTCTTTGATTTCTCCATTTAAGAATGCACACTTCACATCCATTTGATAGACCTTGAATTTGTGATGTGCTGCATAGGCGAGAAATAGTCTGATTGCTTCCAATCGTGCTACTGGAGCAAATGATTCTTCGAAGTCAATTCCTTCATGCTGAGTGTAGCCCTTGGCAACCAGTCGAGCTTTGTTTCTGATGACGACTCCCAGGGTATCCAATTTGTTCTTGAATATCCATTTGAGTCCTATGACTTTTACTTCTTGAGGTCTGTTGACTAGTTCCCAGACACAATTTCTGAGGAATTCATTCAGCTCTTCTTGCATGGCGTTGGTCCAAGGCACGCTCTTCAAAGCTTTGAGAATTGATTGAGGCTCTGGCACTTGAGCTACGTAACACGCCATTAGAGCTGTGTCTTCATCATAGACCGTCAGTTCTAGCTCACCGAGAGCCGAGCCGTGTCGGCTCGCTTCTTGATGATCCGATGAAGCTTGAGCAGCTGAGCTTCTGGTTTTGACTTGGTCAGATGGTTCTCCGATAATAGCTGATGATGGATGATCTTCAATCCATCTTCTCCTCTTGCGAATTTCTTCTTCCAATTGATTGATGCTTGACGTGGCTAAATTTCGTCTGACTTGGAGTTGCTCAGGAGTTAAATCTTGAGAGTTTGGCTCTCTTTGATTTATATTTTGAGGAGACTTCTGTAGAGGCTCAGCTGGAGATGGAGCTGGGAACTCAGCTGTGTTTGGATTCCCAGCTGATGATGTTCCCCCTTGATTTGGCGTTGAAGCTTCTTCTCGATTTCCAGCTGGTGGAGCTTCTTGGTTGATTTGAATTTCCTCCTCTGGCTCATTATCCCAAATTAATGGTTCGGCCAGATTCCTGATTCTATTCTCTTGAGCCCTTGTCTGAATCAATCTTGAAGATTCTCATTCGCTTCTTCGTTTGATAGACACTCTATATTCGAAGGAAGATTCGTCAAAGGTAACATGTGGAGTTACTTCGACGATTTGAGTTCTTCTGTTGAAGACTGTATACTTTACTCACAGCGGAGTAACCAAGGAATACTCCTCGGTCTGTCTTTTCGTCGAACGTCTTGAGCTGTGTCTTCCCATTGTTGAGGATGTGACATTTAGATCCGAATACCTTGAAATATCCAATGTATGGTATTCTATTGTTCCATAGCTCATACGGTGTCTTTCCTTGCCTTGATGTGATTAGGGAGCGATTCTGAGTGAAGCAAGCTGTGTTGATTGCTTCAGCCCAGAACTTCTTTGGAATGGCAGAGCTAGCTAGCATTGAGGTAGCTGCTTCCTTGAGAGTTCTGTTTCTTCTTTCTGCTACACCATTCTGCTGAGGTGTGCGAGCTGCAGATGTTTGGTGTTGAACTCCGTTCTTCTCGCAAAAATCATAAATAGTTTCATTTAGAAACTCCGTTCCACGATCTGATCTTATTGCCATTATCTTGCACTCCTTCTGTGTTGATAATCTTTCCAGCAGGATAGGCAGCTTAGTTCTGGTTTTGCTCTTCTGGTATAAGAATGATACCTATGTGAATCTTGAGAAATCATCCACAACGACCAGAGTATATTTTCTGCCATTGAAGCTTGCTGGAGTAACTGGACCAAAAAGATCCATGTGAAGAAGTTGAAGAACTCGATCAGTTGATCGTAGCCGGCTTGAGAGAGAATGAAATTCTTGTCCGCTTTCCTTGTTGACACGCGCCGCACATATGACTTTTGTCATATACTTGATCCGGAATTCCATTAGCGAGCCGGTTCCTAGCCGCCTTGTTAATTGTCTTGAAGTTGAGATGATTCGGCCAAATTCGCTGTACCACGGTCGGTGACTTCATTGTCGCTTTGATACAAGACACGTCTCCGGAGGGCTGCCGTTCCAGCCAAGAAAGTACATATTTCCTTCTCTTTTCCCTCTTAGGAGTATCTGCTTGGTTTCCCTGTGCTTCACTGTGCATCCCTGTGCATCAAACTTGACAGAAAAACCGTTGTCGCAGAATTGGCTAATGGAAAGCAAGTTATGTTGCAATCCTTGTACATAAGAAACATTTGGGATTATAACATTTCTAGTTTTAAATGTACCATAACCTTTGGTTAGGCCTTTGGAGTTGTCACCAAATGTTACTTGTGGACCTGTACGCTCAATATACTCCTGGAGTAGATGCTTTAGGTGCGTCATGTGCTTGGAACATCCACTGTCCAAGTACCATAGCATTCTCATCGACTCCTCAGAGATGCGTCGATTCCTTGCAACCTAAACAAAAAATTAAAATTCAGGTACCCAGTTTTAATTGGGTCCTTGTGGGTTAGACAGAGATTCTTTGATGACCCAGATTTGCTTGATGACTCGAATTGGGTCATATGATCTGATAATTCTCCCAGCTGAGTCGATATACACATTCTTTGTGTTCTTCGGTTGTTGCTGGCGGGGTCTTGATCTCCGTGTCTTCTTGTTTTGTTGTTTGGATTTCTTTTGGTTTCCGCAAAGGTGCCTAGCCGAGACGTTATTGTCTCGCTGTGCCTCCTGCGTATGATCCGCGGGGTCGGAAAATGATTATCCAGCTGATACTCGTTTGAGTGGTATCCAGCTGGGTATCTCTGATATCTTGGTTGATATCGATCAATGTGCTGATGCTGTGGCTGGTATCTGTAAAATCCAGCCTGTGATCTTTGTTGAGGTTGAGCACGTTGCTGTCTGAGTTGGGCTTGAGGTTGTCGCACAGCTGACCTTCTTGATGTCTGCTGTGTTCTCGACGGAGTTTGAGACTGTTTCACAGCTGTTCTTCTTGACGTCTGCTGTGTTCTCGACAGAGCTTGAGAATGTTTCACAGCCGGTCTTCCCGATGCCTGCTGTGTCCTCAACTGTTGATGCTGAGCTGCTGGGATTGGAGGTTCGTTTGCACGTACAAACATTACTTTTGTTCCACTTGTGGAGGTAGTGTTTGAGGCATCCTTTGATTCGTTGTATCCCAGTCCCGCTTTGAGTGCTGCTGGACGCTGAGCACTAATGATCTCGTCCATTGTTGACGTGGCTTTGATGAGAGCTACTATCTTCTTAGATAGTACCTCTTCGGTGCTTTTCAGCTCAATGATCTCAGCTGACTTCCTTTCCGATTCAGCTGTGACCTTTTCCACATCTTCTATCAGCTGTTTCTTCTCATAGAAGAATTCCTTCATCAGCTGATCTTGTTTCACTATTTTGTCTTTTAGTGAAACGACTTCCTGTTGGAGCTGAGTTGTATCAGCTGCGTCTGATACTTTTGTCTTTTTCAGTTCCGCCTTCAGCTCGGCATTCTCACACATAATGACGTCAAGGATCTCTTGAAGTTCCTTGGAATCGTTCATTACTTTCTCTACTAGACTCCAATAAGGTAGACCAGATTCTGAGTCCTGTGTAGAGTGTTCGTGTGATGGTGAGATGTTAGACAAATTTAGAGTTTGAGACGTTACCTCATCTTCATCGATGCCGTCTGTTTGTCCCATGAAGCATGTATCCCAATCAGGTTCATCATGGGTCATCAGGGCTTCTTCTTCCGAGTCTGAAAATGACATGTCATCCATTTTATTGCACTCTGATTCTTCATCAGCGATATAAGCTCTCCTTCTGTCAGCTGCCTTAGCTTTTAATTGGTCTTTGTCTTTCTTGGACAGCTTTGGACAATCTTGTCGGTAGTGTCCTGGTTCCTTGCAGTTGAAGCAACCTTCTTCAGTTCGTTTGTCAGCTGACTTCTCATCAGCTGCTGCGTACTTATCTCTGTAAGTCCTTGCGAACTTCTTGTATTTGCCCTTGCTGGTGTTGAGTCTGTTATAATTTTTCACCATCATGGCAATTTCTTCGAGTAGCTCCTCTTTGCTCATTTCCTTTTTGTCCTTCTTCATCTTGGAGGACTCAGCTGACTTGACATGAGCTGACTTTTCAGAGTTGGCTCTGAAAGCAATTTCTTTTGGAGCTGGGGTGAGTTCTCCGTCATTCTGTCTGCTCGAAGATTCTTCTTGAGTGATCTTCAAGTTGTATTCGTTGGCTTTTAAGAGTGAGAACAACCTTTCTGTAGGTAGATCACCCAAGTCACTTCGACTTTGGTGAACTACCTTGTAAGTGTTCCATTCAGCTGAAAGGGCTGAAAGAACCTTTAGATTCTTTTCCCGCTGGGTATACTTACCGCCCGATTGTCTCTATCTCGATGACTATGTTTGAGAACCTTAGCTCCATCGCTTCGATGGACTCGTTGGCTAGCTGCTTGAAGTTGTCGAATTTTTGGTAAGCTATTGTGAATTTGTTTTCTTTGATTTCTTCAGATCCTTCACATAGCTTGGCAAGTATTTCCCACATCTCTTTGGCTGTCTCGCACTTGATGATCTTACTCAGGTAGGCGTTTGAGACTGTTGATGAGATGGTGTTTCTTGCGAAGCCGTCCATCCGGCCTTGCTTTCGTTCTTCTGACGAGTAATCCTTCTTTGGCTTGAGAATTGGCCGGTATTCTGGTTGTCCTCCATCATGGGCAGGTACGAGTTCATTTCCTTGTTTATAAATAAGGATGGGTCCGTCTGTGATGACGTCCCACATCATGTCGTGATGTGCACAAAGAAAGCTTTTCAATCTGAATTTCCAGATTGCATAGTCGTCTACCGAGAAGGTGGGGAGATTCTTGTTAAGATAAGAATCCATAGACATGTGCAGTATGTAATAATATGAGTTTTTCTGAAAAACGGATCTGTTCAGTTGACCACTGATACAGAGTGTCAAGAGAGATCTCTTGATACAGAAACGGTGGTCTTTTGAACCACTGCTCTGATACCAATTGATGGTCCCTGAGCTGGGTATTTGGTGTAGAGGGGGGGTGAATACACCAAATAGATTTTTCGAAACTTTTTCAAGTTAAATCACAGAGTTGGTGAGCTCAGTTATCGATCCAGCTGGGGAGGGTCAGCTGGGTAAATAACTCAGCTGGCGGTGCGGAATGTGGTGGTTTGAAAACTTAGCTCGGTTACTTAGAAAAACTCAATTTGAAAATATTAACTTAACGTTTTCAGATTAGTCAGGTTGTGCAACTTTTAGAGAGACACAGCTGTCTTTGGAGAGCAGCTGTGTGTGCAGTTTTGAACAAATATGCAATCATATGAAGGAGTTAGTACACAGCTGAATTTAAAGTGAAAGTAAAGAGAGAGAGTAAGAAACACGCGAGTTTTTACGTGGTTCGGAGTAACACCTCCTACGTCCACGACCAGGTTCACTGGTAATCCACTACCACTTGGTTTCCAAGTACCAAGCAACTTCACAACTCTAACCCGAGCTGTGTTCCAACAGTTTGCGGGCACTGTCAAGCCTACACCTTCAGTTTCCGGGTACTGAAGAACCTATCCACTCGAATTACGCGCTTCGAGCAAGCGTACCTTTACCTAACCTTTCTGGGTTTGGGTTTGGGTATGGGGTTCCAACTGTGAACGAGTTCTTACAATTAAGAACTTTAGAGTATGATGAACTCGTTCGAAATCTAGGCTTAAGATATACAATGAGTTTGGCCTAGGGAACAGACGAAAAACTAAGCAGTTTCTTAACTAGAAACACTTTAAGATAAAGTGTTCTTTGATCTATCTGGAACTGCTTGAGAGCTTCGGAAAGAATGAAGATTTCAGATAATGAAAGCTTGTAGAGAGTTTTTCGTATCTGATCCTGAGGTTGAAGACGGGTTTATATAGGTAGAGATTCAAGACTAGCCGTTGGAGGAGCCGTTTGAATCTTATCTACTCTTCTTAAATGCAAGATCTGCCGTTGAGCGTATCTGCACCTGTCTTCATTTGTGTCACATCCTAGGTTCTGAAGTCTAGAATGCTGATTTGGCAATCCCTCATTGGTCGAGGTAGGTTGACTTCCTCTGATTCCGGGATCTTCTGCCTTTAGAGCTGGCTTTTGAATTCAGAGCTGGACTGTCTTGAAGTGAAGTCTTCAGAGATAGTTCCATTTGTTCTGTACAGCTGGACTAGCTGTGTTTTGAACTCAGCTCGAATTCTCTTCAGCTTGATCAGGCTCTGCTGGATCACTCAGCTGAAGGTTGACGCCTGCTGTCTTTTGCTAGCTGACTCCAGCTGGGTCGACTGCTGTTTTCCGCTTCCTTAACCTGTAAGCCTAGAAACTCTAAAGCTCAAATAGGTGAGCTGGAAAACACTATTTAGGTTGACGCGATCATCTATTCAGTTGGAGAATCAGTTGGGTTTTGGTATCAAATCGAAACCTTATAATTTTCCCAACAATGAATTTCACTCAAACAACAGATGAACCTTTCCATGAGGCTTGGGAGAGATTTAGAGAACTACTTCAGCAGTGTCCACATCATCAGATGGCACCAGAAATGTTGTGGCAATTTTATTATGATGGTCTTTTGCAGACAGCTCAATTTATGGTAGATAGTACCGCTGGCGGAAACATTGCGGTGAAAACTGCTGATGAATTACATGAGATATTCGAAACACTTGCAGCTAGTTCACAGCAGAAATCTACCCGCACACGACGTGCTGAAGTGAGTGCAGTTGCTGAAAGTCCGGACATGAAAAAGCAGCTGGCCAGCATGATGAGAGAGCTGCAGGAATTAAAGATGAGTAAGTCAGGTGTTCATCCACCGCAACAGAAGCCTCCCAGACAAGAGATATTCGTTGAGCCATGTGGGATTTGTGGGGAGCAAGGGCACAATCCTGAAGAGTGCCAGAGAACGGGAGAGCTGACATATGAAGGAGGAGCGAGGATTATCTATGCCGCACGTGGGTATCCTCCCGTCGCCAGCTTGATCGAGGCCAATGATTCAATCAGAATCAACGACAACAAAACTTGGGATGGCAGAATCAGTCTAATTCTGGGTGGGGAAACCAGAATCAAGAACAAGGCTTAGGACATGATTATCAATTTCACCCTTCCCAGCACCAACATCTTATTCAGCAGTATCCTCAGCAGCAGTGGTACCCGCAGCAACTGCAGTTCTCCCAACAATTTCAGCCTCCTCAAAAGACTTCCATGGAGGACAGTTTGAGCGCTTTCATGCAGGAAAGCAAGCGAGCAATGGAAGCTCAAGATGCCACTATCAAGCGTCTTGAAACAGCTGTGGGACAGATATCTGGGACTATGAATAAGATGCAGCAACAACAGCAGACTGGGAAGATACCGAGTCAAGGACAATAGCCCCATCAGGCTCTTGCTGTCTCTATCATTAGAGAAGTTGTCCCAAATTTCAAGGAGGAGGAAATCAAGCCTCACAAGGTCGAGTGCCAATTTAACCGATCCGTTGCTTTACAAAGCAGACAGAGAGAAGGATTGGTACACATTGTTAACAAGAGAGACACCACAGAGAAGTGGAGGAGCAAAACCGTGAGTGAAATCAAGGCTTCCCAGCTGCCAAATGAACCTATACCACCAGATGCAGTTGAACCACATCAGCTACTACCTAAGCAACATGATCCAGGTAGTTTTATCATAATCATGGATTTAGGTATTGGTGACGAGGTCCCAGGCATGCTAGATTTAGGTGCAGCAATTAACCTGATGCCTTCTAGTAAATTTGAGAAATTGGGTAATTGTGAATTGAAGCATACAGACATGCGAATAGAATTAGTTGATGGTTCTATTAGTTACCCTCGTGGGATAGTTGAAGATGTTGTGGTAACTATGAGTGGTATTAGAGTTCTAGTGGATTTTGTTGTGCTGGAGACCGGCAAGGGAATAAGGAGTGAGAATGGTCACCTTGTTTTGCTAGGCATGCCTTTTATGGCCACAACTAATACTCGCATTGACGTCAGGTCGGGAACTTTAAGTATAGCGGGATCAGGGCGATCAGTGACTTTCTCTGTGTTCAGTAAGATGTCAGTAGCTCGTGACCCTTTAGTGCAAAATTGCTCCTACGTCAAGATGTTTGACTCGGTGGATGAGGATGATATTGTGCATGAATTTATGGCTAATCTGCACAATGAGGATGATATCATTCAGGAATTCTTGGCTAATCTGGAACATGAGGATGACATAGTGCATGATTTTCTGGCTGACCTGCAAAGTGAGGAGGAAGTCGAACCGGACATTCAAGTCCGAGTGAAGGGAAGAGCAACACATGCAATGGGTGTTAAGTACCCGAGATTGAAATCATCAGCTGCAACCATAAATAATGTGATAATACAGATGAAAAGGCAGCTGAAGCTTCAGTCAGATTTTGGTTAATGGGTGGTTTCTCGTTCTTTCCCTTTGTTGTATTTATTTTGCTTTGTTTTGTTTTATTTTGTTTTGTCTGTGTTTTTGTTTGTTTTGTCTTTGTGTTTTTGTTTAAGGTTGCTGGATAATGTTGCTTGACTGATTTCTTGCTTAGAGCTGCCGTACCCTCAGTGAAGCCTCCTTTTCTCTCTTATTTTATTATCACAATGAGGGCATTATTTTCTTCTCTTGTGTGGGAGGACTTTTGGTTTGTTTGTCTTGTCTTGTCCTCGTCAGTCTTGATTTGATTCAAACTGTGGAAGTATGTGGATTGAACATGATGTATTATGCTTTGATTTAATTCATGGTTTGAGGATATTTTTCAGCATTTTCTTTAAGCATTGTGTTTACTTCATAGTTGACTGTGGGGCATTTTTTTCTGTATGTGAATAATTGAGGTGAAATTCTTGAATGAGAGAAGGAGGTGGGAAGTTTTTCTTTATGCGTGGATATCTGTGATTGATGTTTTGTTGTTAAAGTGTAAGTTGAGTCGGGAGGTCTCTGCTCTTCTGGGAACCATGAGCATGGGAAATCACATGAGGATACTTTAGATGAACTCTAAAAGTTTCCACCTCATGAATATTGACCTTATAACTCGACTCTCTTGCCGCTTATATAAAGAAAAATGTTGTTTAGCTTAATATATGATGTGAGGGGCTCTACCCCACTCTCTCCACATCTTTGTTGAAATGCTTAGGAGAGATGGGTATGGGAAACCACTCTAGGAGACCCGAAATACTCCGGAGGATTTACCTAGTGAATTTTGCCCCGGAGATTGTGTAAAAATGGTTGAATAATGAAAAGAAATTTGAAGCATTAAGTGTGTTAGCATGTTTCATCTCTTGCCTCCTATCTTCGCATTTTGGTTTTGAGCCGATTGAGTTTATTTGTAGAGGGGCAACTCGTTAGTTATGGGGTGAATTGCTTTTAGTTAAAGAATGTTAAGAATGTTCTTGCGCTGGATATGACGTTGAAGCATGATTTGTCATTTTCGATCTACGTCTTTCTTGTTTTGTTTTTAATTAAGATTTGCTTGAGGACAAGCAAGGTTTTGTGTGTGGAGGGTTTGTTACGTTCATTTTTGGTTGTATTTCTGGATGTTTTGCATGCGCGCTTTTGATGACATTTGTCTTGTTTCGCATTATTTTAAAGTTAAAATGCGCTAATGATGTTGTGTCGAGCTATCGGGTTGAAAATGTAGATTTTGCTCGGGAATGATGAAGGCAACCACAGTTCGCTCAACTTCCGTCGCCGTTGTGAGTTTTCTGCTGTAGCAATACGTTCCGTTTGGCGAAACGGGACACCTTCAGGAAGTCAGCGGTCTCTCACCTTAGGAGACCGCTGACCGTTTGGCAAACGGAACATCTTCAGAGAACTCAGCGGTCTCTCACTCTAGGAGACCGCTGAGTCCAGCGCCTCACCAATACAAGGCCAGAAGTCAGCGGTCTCTCAACCTGAGCGACCGCTGAGTCCAGCGCTTCATCCATTACATGGCGAGAAGTCAGCGGTCTCTCACACTAGGAGATCGCTGAGTTCGGGCGTTTAGCGGGTATACAAAAGTGCGCTCAGCGGTCGCTGAGGCTAGGAGACCGCTGAGCGCAATTAATTCACCGTATGTATAAATACCGAGTGAGGGTTTTTCAGACGTACTCTCCTCTACCTTTCAATTCCAGACGCCATTCTTTTTCTTTGTTCTTTTAGAGTTCTTTAGGGTTTTCTTCTAGTTTACTCTCGGATATTTCTACTTAGTGACTTACTATTGTAATTGCATTCCGGATTGGAGACTTCAGTAGTTGCAATTTGTCAGATTCAATTCCAGTTTATCTTCGATTTCGATTACAGTAGTGAGTTTACGATATCAGCTATTTATTTATGCTTTATAATTTCTCCTGCAGATTGCCTTCGAGAATTAATGTTATACAAGATTAATGTTTTTGTTAGATTAAATTTCGATTCTTGCCTAGGGTTTAATTTATGCATTTTAGTTCTTGCCTAGGGATTAATTTATGTTTAATTATTCTTTTCGTCTAGTTAGAAACCTCAAACCAATTGATTTAATGCTTTCTGTTTATTTTCTTTTCGCAATACAATAATTTCCCTGCTAAGTTTTCCTTGTGAGATGATATTCGGGTTAGCTTATTTAATCTATTACGACCACGTTTAATTGCGTGCAACTGAGATTAATTGGGTTGAACATTTGTTACCATTGATTTGGTTGACGAGATTATTGATTTCCAAGCTGATTTGAATTCATGTTTGTTTATATGCATGTTTTTGAAAAGAGATTAATTAAGTGTATGTTTTGTTAATCTCGAGTTATTCATGCCCTAAATACCCTAAGTTCGATGATTTGTTGAGTATGAGTTATCTTTATTGTTCTTAATCAATAGCCGGGTCACTATTTAATCTTTTGTTAATCATAAATTATGTACGTCGTGGGACCTACCGGCTTTGTTTTATAATTTCTAAGTCGGGCTGCGACAATAAAATATAAATAATATAACTTCTTATTAGTTCTCTATTGTTTATAACTGCATCAGAATTCCACTCCACTATCTCCTACAGTTTCCTTCAAAAGTACTTTTCATATTTCACTTCGTATCAGACTTTTAATAGATTTGTTCTCAAGGAGTTTCATAAACATATTTATCGAAAAATCCTCCTTCTAAGATTCACTATTTCCCTCTATTTATACCATAAAATAATATGATTCAAAAGCATACACACAAAGTTCATTCCCTAAGTTTATAAAGAATTCAGTAGACGTGTTTTTCATTTTTTTCGATTTAATCAATGAGTTTTCGACTTAAGTTTTAATTTTTAAATTGTTGTTGTGAATCTGTAGCATCCCAGAAAATCAGGGCTAGAAAAATCCGAATAAATTAAAACTTTTTGAATTAAGTTAGATAGGTCCTTATTCCCGGACGATTTAAAAGAATAAAATTATTTCTTTTGAAGAAAAGATGAAAACCTTATTTATAAAGGTTCAAGAGAGATTCTATTCCCAGAATAAAATCAATGAATGTTAAAATATAAATTTCTTTTTTTTATATTTTAAAACGAGCACGAGCATAACATTATTATCTGCTGCATGGCATCTTATATGTTACATTATTCTTTTTAAGTAATGATAAATCGATGTTATTAATTAATTTATATTAATTAGCTATGTGATTATAGAGCCAGATAAACGGGCTCGACTATGTGAAATTAATTACGTGATGTTGTGCTATATGGAATTAACAATCGTAGATGCGATATAGTTATGATAGATAATTATATTAAATAATTATGTGATCGTTAAGATTGAGTAATTGAAAATTAACCGATAAAGTTGTACCAGACTAAAATAATACTGCGATATATTATATCTGATAAAAATAAATAAGAAAGAAGGGAAGAGAGATGGGACGCGTGAGAGCGAGAGAAGGGGAGAGCAATTATATCTTCCTTTCTCTCTCCCAATAATAATACAACAGATAAAGAGAAACCCTTCCCCAATGAAAACACGGCAGAGATAATTATTATATCTGTAAACTACCGTTCTTCACTCAACCTCCTCATCTCCCACTTATAACTCACGCTACACACCCCACTCTACCATTCATCCTTCTTTTTCGTCAAAAAAATAAACTAGGGTTTCTCTCTCCAAACCTTAGCCGACCATTGCTCCGCCGCCATCTGCCGCTGGCTGCCACCGCCTGACACACCAAGGGAGCGCGACTGATCCACATAAGAGAGAGCACGGTGGCTGGACGAGAAAGAGGTCGTGAGAGAGGAAGAGAAAAACAAGGGTTTCTCACACCCTTACCCTAACCACCACCTGCCGTCACTTCCACCACAATCTGCCGCCACCTCCGGAGGCACCAAAACAATGGAAGCAACACGAGAGAGAGAGAGAGAACAGCAGCAATAACAGTCGAACGAGAAGAACGAGAGTTCCTCCACTCGTTCTCCACCCAATCCACCCTTCTCCACCGCCGTCTACAGCCATGATCGCCGTTGCTGGAGGCACCAAAGGAGCGCGATCGATGCAAGAGAGAGAGAGATGACAGCTACTGGTCGAAGGAGAGAGGGAGAAACCACCGCTGCTGCTCCTCCACCACCACCCTCCATCGTATGCTGCCTCGGAGACATCGGAGGAGCGATGAACGAACGAGTGAGAACGAGAGCAGTAATGGCAGCAACAACAGACGGAGGATTAGAGGGAGGGCAGACGTACGGGAGAGAGAAAGGAAGAAGAAGGAAAGGGCTAGGTATATGGTTTCACATTTCTATCTATGTTTCTCCTTCATTAATACGATTCTAGGAGCTCGATAAGAGCAAGATATTAATCTGAATATATGATGAAAAATGAGGCGTGATGATAAGAACCGAGCATGATAATATTTGATGATCTTTATGTGTGTATTCTCAATTTTACGGGCTATGTATTGGTTGTTGTGTGCGCACTCGTTTTTGTGATATATCTTGACTAGAAGTCAAACTAGGGCTTGCCCTTTCGTGTCATTGAAATATGAGAATCGATATATAAAGTTATCTAGGACTTTAAGATGTTATATATGATGGTTTGATTGAGTTTCATAATGCTTTGCTGTGAAAAATATTCAAAACCTTAATCTGCTCGAATCTGATCTACTGAGTTCGATAGGTTAGGAGCCGATTTTTGTTCCCATCTTTTACTATATTGTGTATTCACATGTTATGAAGAATATATCCGAAAATCAGTCCCATTCATTGAGTAGAACTTGAGTTATGATTTAAAGAGCAGACCTGATATTTTTTTAGCGCGAATTCTGTACAGATTCTTGTTTTGAGGTTGTAGCCCCTTGTGTCTTATGATTTGCAAGCTTTGCCTTTTAGAATCAAAATCTAGACATCTTAAGCTTTCTATAATGATAAAGAAAATCATTTTTTGTCGAACGGGTGAGTCGTAGCGCTCGTTGCAAGTTGACCGTTTTCTCAAACGCCACAAAACATGACAGATTACTTGCCTTATGATTACGTGTGAAAGCATGCTAAGTTTTGAGGTTCGATGACATGTGATATATGATGTATGAGTTATACATGATCTATGTGTAGACCTATAGTTTATGTATTTATTCATGTTGGGAAAATTAATAGAGTTTTGATTTGATACCAAAACCCAGCTGACCCCAATCGAGTAGATGATTGCACAAGCCTAAGCGTTTTTCAGCTCACCTGTTTGAGCTTATAGAGTTTCTTAGTTTACAGGTAGAGTCGCAGAAGTTAGCAGAAGACACAGCTGAGCGGACACAGCTGAAGTATTCAGCATAAACAGACTCAGCAGAGCAAGACCAAGCAGAGTCAAAGACCCAGCAGTATCAAGACCCAGCTCAGTGACGGAAACCCAGCTCAGTGTCGAAGACCCAGCTCAGTGTAAAAGACCCAGCTTAGTGTCGATGATACAACTCAGGTCTGAGATACAGCTCAGGTTAATGACACAGCTCAGGTAGAAGACACACAGCTTAGGTTGATGATACAGCTCAGGTCTAAGACACATCTCAGAGTTGAGATGCAGCAGAGTCGAAGACGCTGAAGACACAGAAGAGATGCTTAGCAGCTCGAAGACGAAGACCAACTCCAAGACAAGATCCCGATGTCAGAAGATCTCATCTAATATGGTCCAATCAGAGATGAGGAATAGCTTCTGCAGATGCAGACATACTTGTAGGTTAAAGGCCAGAAGTCAATGAGAGTAGGTAAGATTCAAATGGCTCTCTTCCAACGGCTAGTTTGAATCCCCACCTATATTTATCTCCTCACCATTGAAGAGAAGGAGTGGACTGGTGAGGCTGGCGAAACGACTGAAGAAATAAAAGAGTAAACAGAAAAATGAACAACGATATTCAAAGCCAAATCTTTCAAGAACACCTGGCCAGTCAGCTGTGTTCTTAGTTGTTCACATATTCAGTCATAGGCAGAATAGATCAGAACAAAATATCTTAAGCCTAGTTTGAACGAGTTCATCTTACTCCTTGTTCTTCATTGTAAGAACTCGTTCATAGTTGGAAAACTCATACCCAAACCCAAACCCAAACCCAGAAAGGTTAGGTTAAGGTACGCCTGCTCGAAGCGTGTAATTCGAGTGGTCAGGTTTTCTCAGTACCCATAAACTGAGAGGTGTAGGCTTGACAGTGCCCGTAAACTGTTGGAACACAACTCAGGTAGAGTTGTGAAGTTGCTTGGTACTTGGAAACCAAGTGGTAGTGAATTACCAGTGATCCTGGTCATGGACGTAGGAGGTGTTACTCCGAACCACGTTAAAATTGCTATGTTCTTTGCTGCTTTATTTATGCATTCAGCTAACTCATCATAATCTCATTTCAAGTTTCATAAACTGTCTAACTGAAAAGAGAAACAGAGCTTTGCAATATATTTGAAGTAACAGACGGACTTTCCAAATCCACCACATTCCGCACACAGCCAGCTGTGTCGATCAAGCTGCCTTCCAGCTGGATCGGACACAGCCAGCTCACTCAAAAGAGTTTTTAATTGGAAAAGTTTTTAAACCTTGGTGTATTCACCCCCCTCTCTACACCAAGGTATGCGTCTTGGGACCAACAATTGGTATCAGAGCAGTGGTTCAAAAGATCACTGTATCTGTGTCAAGTCAGCATTTGTTTGCTGATAGTGGTCACCTGAACAAATCCTTCATAGCTTTAAATTTCTTTTAAAATCATTATATTGCATACTGTCATGGAATCTTCCTTATGCAGGAATCTTCCGACATTCTCTGTCGATGATTTACAGATCTGGAAGTTCCGACTCAAAAGCTTTCTGTGCGCACAATACTACATGATGTGGGATGTTATCACTAACGGATTCATCGTCATCATGAAGACAGAAAGAGAAGCAGAAACCACACTTGGAGTTGAACCAGTACTCCGGCAAGTTGTGAAGCCCAAAAGGGAGTACTCTCCAGGAGAAAGAAGATAAGCTGGTTTGGACAGCTACGCTCGCAACGTCATCTCCTCAACGGTGACGGACGCTTATCTCAACAAGATCATCAACTGCGAGACAGCAAAGGAGATGTGGGACACTCTAGCCGAGCTGTGTGAATGCTCAGAGGAAATTCAAGAGAACAAGTTCTCAGTTGCATGCCAGAAATTCGACAACTTCAAGCAACTCCCCTACGAGTCCATAAAGCAAATGGAGCTCAGATTCTCCAACTTCGTCATCGAGATCGAGACGATCCGAACTGGAAAATATGCAGTTTTAGATAAGAACTTGAAAGTTCTTGCAGCTCTCTCCTCAGAATGGTGTACACACAAAGTGGTTCATCAAAGCAGAACTGATCTTGGCAGCATGGAGACGGAAAAATTGTTCTCCATCCTGAAAGCCAACGACTTTGATCTGGGGATCACAAATGGAGAATCATCCAGCCAGATGTCTCAAAAAGAGCTAACATCTAAAGCAAAGGAGACAACTCTCAGTGCAAATCAAGAAAGATCAGCTCAATCAGCTCAGCTTGGAAGGACCAACAAGGAGCACAGAAATATGAGCAGAGAAGAATTGCACGAAGAAGTTGCTATGCCTATACGGAACATCAATAGGCTGGAACACAGCAAGGAAAGGTACAAGAAGATGGTGAAGGTTCATCACGACAAGCAACTCTACCCAAAGAGAAACCCAACTGAATCATCCTCCCGGAGAAAGGATAAAAGGTTCAAATCTCATTCTCCGACTCAGATGAGGATGATTGCTCTGATTAAGATGTCAAACATCTTATTGAATCAACTGATGAAGAAAATGAAGAAACCCAGCTAGCTGACTGAGACCAGTTGTGAAATAAAGACAGCTGGATACAAAACTAAAAACTCAGCCAGTCTCCCTGCTGAGTACATTGGTCTCGAGAAGAAATCAGAAGCAGCAGATGAATCAGCTGGATTTGAGACAGCTGACCTTATCAAAGGAATGAGCCAATGATGAGAATATCCGCTCAAAGGAAGTAGGATGCAGCTGAAGAAAAAGCTACATGTTATCAATTCAAGGGGAAACTCTACATAGCTGGAAAGAGTCAGCAAAATCAAGAAGAATACCTAGATGGATGCATTCACAAAGACAGACTCAGCTGGAATCACCACCTGAAGAAAAACCCAATCCAGCGGAGCAATCAAGCTGATTCTCTAACCCAGCTGACGACATGAAAAGCACCCAAGAGATTACTTAACATCTGAAGGACTCCATTGATTGGGAAAATTCACACAGAAGCACAACATGCTGAAATCTAAATCAAGATGACGTGTGAATTACTTGGACTGCTCAAATCTGAATGAAGAAACCTCATCCAGCTGAGGGGGAACAAGACTCAGCTGGATAATGGGACTTCAGGGTAGAAGAATTTAAACCCAGCTGGATCTTTCAACTCAGTTTAACAAGGGAAACTAGCTGAGGGGGAATCAAGCTCATCTGGATAATAAAACTGAAGAAAAGGTCATTTAACATAAAGAAAACACAGCCGTGGTATCAGCTGACTACAATGATCAGCTGACGGGTTTGCAAATTTTTTTATTTTATTTTTCCCTAAGGAATATGCTATGTAAGGATAAAAATATTTGAATTTAATTCAAATACCCAAACATTCCTTAAATGGATTAGTCTGCAAGATATCCATCCCATCACATTTAATGAAAAGCATGCAGAATACTGTAGCTCGAGAGAACTGAGACAGAAGTCAGAACGGTTCGACTACCTCACGCGCGCGTGACCTACACTCTATCTACACACGACTTGTGACGTGTTACGCAAATTACTCTCAGCCGCAGATCTTCCATTCTATTGCCAAGATCTCAACCGACCATCAAAATGGAAAATTGATATATACATCTAAATTATGCAAATCTTCGCCTTATTTTCTATCGCTCATACTTATCTCTGAAATTTATATCTCAGATTATTGAAAATCTCTTTGCAAACTCGCTCCCCTAGTATATTTGCATTTCTAACCTCTTGCTACAGAAAAAGATCATGGCCCCTAAGAAGAAAATACCAGGAGCAAGCCAGACTGAGAATTTGATGTCAAAGCTTCATTTTGAGAGTTGCTTGACTCTCAAGAACTACCAGAACTCAGAGTTCCAGGAGGTGCTGGATCTTATCGAAAATGCCGGACTTTTGCAGTAGGCGACTGCAAGACCGAAGAACATCTTCCGCCAGGAAGTGGCAGAGTTCTTCCTAGAGATGACTAACATAGATGATCGACTCCGCTCCAACATCTCTCTGCAAGGAGAAGACTGGACATACAACTCCGTGGGATGTTGACATCAACATCAACCGGATGTTGAACAAGCTGTTCGGCCTCAAGACTCTTGGGGACCGCTTCCCAGATAACTACACCAGAGAAGAAATCCAGGTCGAACTGGATAAGATGCTATTCAAGCCAGAACCATACAGGGCGAGCATGTCCAAGCTCCTGCTCAAGCCCAAGTACAGACTACTTTTGGATGTCACCCAGAAGTGCATCCTCGGTATCGCTAGATCTCAAGGAGAGATCAACATACCCAAGCTAAAACCGATGATAGCCATCCTCAGGAATGACCCTGTGGATTGGTTCTCCTACTTCATAGGAAAATTGGAAAAAGAATCTAAAAATATTCATTTTGAGGATGACAGCTTCACCTGGTACAGCTGTAGGGAGACAATCTACCTATGCACCAAAGTAGCGTACATAATAGAAAGCTACACTACCGGAAGGCAAATCAAGTGGCATGACACAAAAGAATTTTCTGTGTCCAGAATACTTTTCGAAAAGCCAAGTCAGCTCACTGACTTGTTGAAAAAGGCAGCCCCTGAAGGGAAGAAGAAGGTGCAGGAGGCAAAGCAGCAGACTGCCTCTCCCTCTCAAGCGGGAAAAAGGAAGCAACCGGAGGAGACACAGCCAGCTGGATCTCCACCTGCCAAGAAGAAGCTGAAATTCAAGGCAGCCAGCAAGCCAGCTGAGGAGGAAGCAGAGAAACCAGTTGATGAGCCAACTGGATCGGAATCCACTCCCACAGCCTCCCCAGTCCAAAAGAAGAAAACTGAGTGGAGACCAGTCACTGAGGAGACAGCTCAGGGATCCTCCTCCAGCTCAGACAATGGAAGGGAGTTCGTGATTACATCACAAGAAGCTGAAGAATCACATGTAGTGGTCCCTCACCCTGACCCAAAGGATGCTATTCCCCTTCGCCAGATTCTTTCATTCGTCATTCGTTTAGTTAGTTATACGACCATTGTAAGTTTAGTTCTTAGTTATTTAGTTATGATTTTTTTTCCATTAGCTATATTTGTTATGATTTAGAAAAAGTGTTTGGGATGAAGTAAATCATCTCCAAAGAAGTTATGATGACGGTTATATATATCAAGATGATATTATTCATCTCTTGATTTATTAAGAATGTATGAGCTAATTAAATTTAGCAAAATGCTAATAATAATTATTACTTAAAAAAAATTATTTGATGATAAGAATGAATCGTTGATTCATTAATAATGATGAGTGTGAATCATTTGATTCATTAAATTTATGATGAAGTTAATGTGACAAGATGATGTTATTCATTTCAAAAATTGTTAGGAATACATGAGTTAAATTATATTTAGCAAAGATGAGTATTCTTTAATCAAATTAAAGAATAAAATTTCGTTATAAAGAAAGAATAATTCGAGTGAAAATCCTGGTTAATCAGAATGCCGCCAAGAGGTAGACCAAGAGGAAGAGGTCGAGGAAGGATTGAAGACGAGCACGAAAGAGAACCTACCCCACCTCCTCCTCAACCAGAAAGAAGAATAGAAGAATTATTTTTGCGACAAAATCCCCCAACTCTCAATGGAAAGGGAAGTTCTTCAGAAGCCAAGGAATGGATTCGGGTGTTAAAAAGAATTTTCTGTTTTCTTCATTGTACGGATCAAGAACGTCTTACGTGCATGTCTTACCAACTCAAAGGATCTGCGGATTACTGGTGGGAAGCTCGGGAAGCTCGTCAAAGGGCGTATACATCGGAACAACTAGAGAACCTGATGTGGGAACAATTTAAGGATGCTTTGTTCGAAAAATTTGTTCCGCGAAGTTATCGAAAGCAGAAGGAGAATGAGTTTGCTAATCTCAAGCAAGGAAAGAAGTCGGTAGCCGAGTATGATTGGGAATTTTGTGATCTAGCTCATTTTGCTCAAGACAAGGTCGACACTGATGAGAAGATGGCGTAGCTCTTTCGAGCAGGACTTCGTCAAGAGATAAGAGTCGTGTTAGCCAGTCAGAGTGCGTTTTCATATGCAGAGACGTTAAATCAAGCTCTCAACATGGAATTGGCTATGCAGCCAGATAAGTCTTCTCAGACTTCAGTAACTACGCAAGTTCAAGGACGATTCAAACAGCCTTTCACTAGTCAAGGCAGTTCGTCTCAAGAATATCCAGGAATCTGTCCATGCCCTAAATGTAGCAAGATGCATCAAGGAGTCTGCAAAGCTGGAAGTAATAGCTGCTATACTTGTGGTCAAGTTGGCCATTATTCATATCAGTGTCCGACTAAACTACAAGGAGCTGGAGGAAGTAGACCAAACCTGAATCAGCCTCAGAGATTGAAGGCAGTAGAAGTAGTTCCCCAGCAGCAGCAGCAGCGCAATCGCCAAGGGTAACGATTCCAACAAAAACAGAAGCAACCTCAACAATTGAGGATAGAACCCCAACAACAATATCAAAGGGTTTTTGCTCTTGACCAGAAGGCATTCGATAAAGATCAAGGAAATTTGATAGGTATGGGTCAATTAAAAGGCATATATGTTATAATTTTGTTTGATACCGGTACATCGCATTCATTTATATCAAATGCATGCGTAGAAAATTTTAATCTTAAAGTAGAACGTGCTAGTCAAGACTTAAGAGTAACTGCTCCAATAGGTAAATCTACCTCAGTTACTTGTATCTGTCCTAATTTAGAATTTGAATTAGGATCTTTAAAGATGTCAGCTAAACCCCTAAATCTAATTAAAATGTGGGATGTTGATATTATTCTGGGAATGGATTGGTTGACCGAGAATTTTGCAAGCATTCAATGCAAGCAAAGGCAGATTTCATTCCATATGCCTGGTCAAGAACCAATTCTATTCTTTGGAATTGAAAGAAGTCGTAGAAGATCGCCGATTATCTCGGCAGTTCAAGCAAAGAGATTATTGAGAAGAAAAGATGTGAAAGCATATTCATCTATCTTAACAAAGATGAAGATAAGGATAAGAGCATTGAAGATGTAGCCGTAGTCAGAGAATTTCAAGACGTATTTCCTGAAGTTTTGCCAGGATTGCCACCAGATAGGCAAGTGGAATTTACAATAGATCTTGAACCAGGATCAGCTCCTGTTTCTAAGGCACCATACAGAATGGCTCCAAAGGAGTTGCAAGAATTGAAAATTCAACTGCAAGAGTTACTTGATCTAGGTTTTATTCGACCTAGTGTATCTCCGTGGGGAGCGCCAATTCTATTTGTCAAAAAGAAGGATGGTAGTTTAAGAATGTACATCGACTACCGAAAGTTAAACAAGTTAACCCTGAAGAACAAGTATCCTTTGCCAAGAATAGATGATCTCTTTGATCAGCTCAGAGGAGCAAGTATATTCTCGAAGATTGATCTAAAATCTGGTTATCACCAATTGAAGGTTAAGCAAGAAGATATTTCCAAGACGGCTTTCAGAACAAGATATGGCCATTACGAGTTTGTAGTAATGCCATTTGGTGTGACAAATGCTCCAGCAGTATTTATGGATCTTATGAATCGAGTATTCCATGAATTCTTGGACAAGTTTGTCGTAGTTTTTATTGATGATATTCTCGTGTATTCAAAGAATGAAATAGAACACGAGGAACATCTCCGAATTGTTCTGGAAAGGTTGAGAACCGAGAGATTATATGCCAAGTTCAGCAAATGCGAATTTTGGTTAAGAGAAGTACATTTCCTTGGACATGTTGTTTCTTCTGAAGGAATTAAAGTCGATCCTTCGAAAGTACAAGCAGTTCAGGAATGGAAGGTTCTAACCACGCCGCATGAGATTAGGAGTTTCTTAGGTCTAGCAGGCTACTATCGAAGATTTATAGAAGGATTATCCAAGATAGCGAAGCCGATGACCCATCTCCTAAAGAAAGAATCAAACTTCAAGTGGTCAGAAGAATGTGAAGAAAGTTTTCAAGAATTTAAGATGAGGTTGACCACTGCTCCAGTGCTATCAGTTCCAGATTCGGACAAAGATTATGCTGTTTATACGGATGCATCGAAGAATGGACTAGGATGTGTCCTGATGCAAGAAGGAAAAGTCATTAGATATGCTTCTAGACAGCTTAGACCTCACAAGGTAAGCTATCCAACTTATGACTTGGAACTAGCAGCAGTAGTGCATGCTCTAAAGATCTGGAGACAACATCTTTATGGAGCAAGATGTGAAATCTTCACAGATCATAAGAGTCTCAAATACTTCTTTGAGCAAAAGGAGTTAAATATAAGACAAAGAAGATGGCTCGAGTTAGTTAAAGACTACGATTGTAAAATTTCCTATCATCCAGAAAAAACAAACGTAGTAGCTGATGCGTTGAGCAGAAAGAGTAAATATAAATTAGGATTTCTTCTAACTCAAGAGAAAGAACTCATTAAGAGTTTCGGAGAACTGAGATTAGAAGTAATTCTACCTCCGCAATCTGTTGAGCAAATGATTGCAGCTATGGAAATAATTCCAGACTTAAGGTTGAGAATTTCCAATGCTCAAAGAAAAGATGAGAAATTGGAAAAGTTACGAATGAAAATTCGTCAAGAAAAAGTTGATGATTTTAAAGAGACATGAGATAATATTCTCCTATATAGAGAAAGGCTTTGTGTGCCTAATGTTGAAGAGTTAAGGAAAGAGATTATGAGTGAAGCTCATGAAACTCCTTATTCAGCTCACCCTGGAAGCACCAAAATGTATCAAGATTTGAAACAGACATTTTGGTGGGAAGGAATGAAGCGTGACATAGCTTCTTTTGTGGAAAGATGTCTAGCCTGTTAGCAAGTGAAGGCATTGCATCAGAGACCATATGGGAAGCTACGGCCGCTAGATATTCCAGAGTGGAAATGGGATAAGATTACAATGGATTTTGTAACAAGATTACCCAGATCCAAAAGAGGAAATACAGCAATATGGATAGTAGTGAACAGACTGACAAATCTACACACTTTATACCTATTCCAATAACTTATGGCGCAGATAAGTTAGCTCAGCTGTACGTGCGAGAAATTGTACGATTGCACGGAGTACCTAAGTCGATCACTTCAGATCGAGATTCAAAATTTACTTCTCATTTTTGGAGAAGCATGCAAGAAGAATTAGGTACCAAATTGAATTTCAGTACGGCTTTTCATCCTCAGACAGATGGTCAGTCAGAAAGAACCATTCAAATTCTTGAGGATATGCTGAGAACTATTATTCTAGATCGAAGAAGTCAATGGGAGCAAATTTTACCTCTCATTGAATTTGCTTACAACAATAGCTATCAAATGACGATAGGCATGGCGCCCTACGAAGCTCTTTATGGAAGGAAATGCCGATCTCCGCTCCATTGGGATGATGTAGGTGAGAGAAAAATGTTAGGACTCGATGCAGTCGAGAAAATGATTATGATTGTACGGCAAGTTAAACAAAGAATCAAGGAAGCACAAGACCGTCAAAAGTCTTATGTCGATTCAAGAAGATCAGAGTTAGAGTTCAATGTTGGTGATAAAGTTTTCTTGAAAGTTTCACCTTCAAGAGGAATTCATCGTTTTGGTGTTAAAGGAAAGCTTAAACCTCGCTATATAGGACCATACGAAATTCTGGAAAGGATAGGTCAAGTAGCGTATAAGTTAGCCTTACCGCCAAGTTTTGGAAGTTCGCATAACGTGTTCCATGTATCTCAGTTGCGAAGATATATGTTTGATCCTAAACATGTTATTCATCAAGAAGAAGTAGTCCTTGAGCCAGATCTTAGTTATGAAGAGAAGCTGGAAGCGATTTTGGATCGAAAGGTCCAGCAACTTAGAAATAAGTCGATCGCGTTGGTAAAGATCAAGTGGAGACATCATGGACTAGAAGAAGCAACGTGGGGTTAGAAAGCAAGATGAGAGAAAAGTATCCCGAACTCTTTCATGAGGTAAGTAAATTTCGGGACGAAATTTAATTTTAGGGGAAGAGAATGTAGTATCCCGTATTTCTTGAGTACTAAAATTTATTAATTTAATGAGAAAGATAAGAATTTCAGTGAAAGAAAAATTTTCATTTTCAGAAAATTTTACACGGCAGATATATTTCGCCGTAAAAATGAGTTTTAATTAAGAATGATCGTCTCGGTTAATCCGAAACGAAGAAGTTTCTACATTTATCAATAGATGATAACTGTTTAGTCATTAATTGACTAAAAGAAGAATTTAATTTAATTACGTAAATTTTTAAGTAAATTATCTTTTAAAATTTTAGTTTCGGTCGATTTGAAAATATTTCGAATCTCCGATTCTTTCTGTGAGATTTTTATCTAGGGTTCGTCAAACCCAAAATTAAATTCCTATGCTGAGAAATTAGAAGTTTAATTAAGGAGTTGTTTGTTATTAATTAATTGAATTAATTAAGAATTTAATTAATTAACTTAAGATTACTATTCACCTAAATATCTAAGATTTTTATTTTAGAAGTTTCCTATATCTATCTATATATATGTCTATCATCTTCATCTTCTTCACTCTCCTCTCTCTCAAACCATCGACACACACACACACATACTTATATATTTCTTCCATTGATGATCAAAGTTTGAGGTCAAGAAGCAAGATCAATTCATCCTTATGTTATTAATCAAGGTTGGATTTATGTTCTTTGTAGTTATTATCTCAAGATTCATGGTTGAAATCATCCTCTTTATATATTTATATATTTCGAATTTTTTGAAGAAAAATAGAAAAATGGTTGGATGATTTTGATGTTTTAGTATGATGTTTATTTCATGAATATATGATGATTTGTGTGATTAAAGAATGAGAACCAAAACCCTAGCCTACTTTTGAGAATTTTCGAAAATATGAGAAAAAGGTCAAGTTTTGATTTATGAATTGTATGATTGTTTTGATGTTAAATATGAGCTTAGACAATTATTCTAAGTATGTTTCATGTTGGAAGTAAGCATGAATTCCCAACCTATCTCATTTTATTAATTAATGTCGAAAATTAGGGTTTTGAAGAATTGATGAAGAAAGATTTAATTGATGGATAATTTGATGTTATATGATGTTAATGGAATATATTTAATCAAGAGATAATCAAATGTGGACTTGAAAAACCCTAGAAACCCTAGAAAATGAAATTAGGGTTCTTAAAATTAGGGTTTGAAGTTTAATGCTTAATTGATTGAAATGAATTGAATAATTATTCTTAAGATGTTTAATTAAGTATATTGGAAATTAAAAAGAAAAGAAAAGAAAAGAATTCTAGAAATCTTAGATATAAAATAACCGAAATTTTATTAAATAAAATAAAATATTAATTGATTTTTAATTAAGAAATTAATTGCATATATGAACTTCTTATTAAAAATTAAGTATTGTGTGATTTTCTGGAATTTTAATTCAAAGTATTAAAGTTTTTCTATTTTTGGTTGATTTTCCCGAATCGGGAGTCTATGTGTTAATTGAGTCGAATGTATGAAATAAATGTGTAATTATGTTTGTTGTGTTGAAACAAGTGTATGAAATTAATTTGAGAATTTTCTGAAACCGTTAGACAAATTAAAATCGACAAAGTCTATTTTTATGAATAGTAAATGATGTATGTTGATATTAAGTGTTAATTGTGATTGTTTGATGATTATGATGAATTAAGATAGGTTAAGAATGTTTAAGAAGTTAAGTTAGAGTTTATTGAGTTTCGACGTAGAATTCGAAGCAAATTAAAAATTAAGAATATCGAAGTCGTTTATTCGATGGGCGTTATTCTCGTTTTGAAGTCGTATTTCCATTTCGATTTAAGGACCAAGAGGAAGTGAAAGTCTGAAGCAAAAGAATTTCGATCATTAAAGTTTAAGAGTTAAAGCTTAAGAAAATCCGGTGGGCTTTCTTAACTGAAAAACGTGAAAAACATGATATTATATGATTTTTCAAAGTTTTGATACTTGCCAAATTATTTTAAAATGTTAAGTATGTTGCCATCTACTAAAGAGAGACGAATTCGGTCCCGCGCAAGGTGGGATTTGTGTACACATATGTAATCGTGATCATTTCTTTAATGGGCCGGTTATACGTAATCGTGAGCCTTTCCATAATATGCCGGTTACAAGTGATTGAGAAAGAGACATCTTTCTCATCACTACTATTTATTGTAGATATGGTTCATACTGTTTAATATGTCTTCAGACAAATATTATAAAGAAAGAAAATTGTTTTTAACAGCACACAAGTTGTTTTCAAAAAATCCTTGTGCTATGTTTTCCGGCAAGTTATTCAAAATATAGCTGTATTCAGCAAATTTCAAATGTTTTCGGCATGTGTTCACTGAGTACGAAGTACTCAACCCTGCATGTTATTTCTAAAACGTGCATGTTAGCAAGGATGGCGATGAAGTGTGCTGGATGAACTATGTTGTTGTTAAATTGTTTAAAGAGTCGTTATGATGAACTCAGACCTAGAATATATGTCGTCATACATATATTCTCTCGTATTCCGCTGCAATGATAAGATGTTTGTTTTTGTAAGTTTATGAAGTTGATGTTGATGTTTAAATTTTAAAGTCGAACTCTAATGGTCAAGTTCTTTTGAAACTCAGTTACTTGATTATATATATATACGTTGCTCGTTGTTTGAGAAAGCTTCGTCGAACTTGAAACAATTTTCTTTATCGTGTGTTCTTGATCCTAATATCAATTCTCATTTTCTTGTTCCTTATCAATAATTTGGTTGATCAGATCTATTAATTTCCGAGCTGATTGAGTTGTACTTGTTGATATGCATGTGGTTATTGATCTTGAATCATGCATATCCTAATTTTCCTAAGTTTGTTGAATTATTGAGTTGAGTTGTTCTGTTGATAATTTGATGATAGCCGGGTCGCTATCTTATTCTTTGGTTAATCATAAATTGTGTAATTCGTGGGACCCACCGGCTTTGACATCTATTTTCGGGGTCGGGCTGCGAAACCATAGTACACATTCATTTGCCCAAATCCTACACTGTTCTGCCTCTATTCTGTCCATAGTGTTCCTCATAGGTCTGGATCCCGTACGGTACTCAGTCGGGCTAGAACGCCTTCGCTTGAGAGCTTCAACGTATGCCTCATTTTACCTCATATTCGTACTCGTGCCTCTTTTGCGAAATGCAGTCTTGTTTTGTCCAAAACTCCTCCTGTTTTGCCCGGAGCAACCTATCTCCAAATTGTGTCCTCCCAGACACGACTACGACCAAAAAGACACGAAAAAGACTCGATCTAAACCTATAAACAAGACACAAAATGAGCACAAAATATGGGCTCATTAGTCAGCCATTCTATTTTACAATTTAAACAAAACTAATGAGTACATTCTAAATTCTACCTACATTTCGAGGACATTTACAACGTATGAATCAATTGGCACAGATAACACGGACAAAGAACGACTCCTATAAGGTTTCAAAGTGAAGGAGAGGATTCCGAGAATATATTGAAATGTGACAACATATTCGAGGAGAGCTAATTAAAAGATTTGATAGGTGCTACTCATACCATCAAGATGCATCTTCTTTTCTGGTGCCCATAGTGGAAGAATATCGGAATCCCTCTCGTTCGGGTCAAATTAAGTTCATTCATGTTTCCCTCCGCTTTGAAATCATATAGGTGTTGCTCTTTGTCCGTGCCTTTACACCGGCTATCACTCCTTACTTCTGTTTCGGACGTCACAAAATGAATCTAACCCGTTTGTGATGAGCAGAAAACGAATTTGAAGTTGGGAATGATCTACGCACTTACTACACATGTGATCAAATCTTTTCACTCGACCCATGAATCTTCTTAGATATTCCTATACCCTAGAAAAATCACCTTCTCTCTATAATTTTCGAAAATTATGAGAATCAGTATAAGGAGGAGGCACCACTTCTAGTATTTATAAGGCATTAGTAATTTAATTTAAAGACTGTGTTTGAACCAAAAACTTAAATTAAATTAATATTAATTCATTATATTAAAGAATTAATATTGCATTGGCCGCTCAAAACCTAATTTACGAATTGGGCTCCTTTCTAATTAATTATTTCTCATTTTTAAGATATCGCATGTCCATTAATTAATTAAGCTATTGACAACTGCTAATTAATTAATATCATTTTCAAAAATAGTGCAACTCAAGTTTTATTATTATATTAGAAATTAATGAACCTCTTTTTGAGCTCCTCAGGGGTCGTCATCAACTCGATGCACTAAGACACGATGGAGATGGCCGCTCCGGCGGTTATGGCGGCGACGACGCCCCCTCCAGCTAGCCTGCCGTCATTCTATCACCCTCATCATTCTTTTCTGCCACCCCAAACCATGTTGTACCCATTCAGCCGATTATCTCCAAAAATTCCTCCAAATCCTACAAAAAACCAGCATCTTCTACTCCTACCAAATTCATTAAAAAAACGTAAAAAAAGCCCATCAAATCCACAAACTTCAAGACGACGCGGTGTGGAGGACGGACACGAAGGAAACAGTGGAGACCGGCGATTAACTCGCCAGATTGGAGAAGAAAAGAGGGATAATCTGAAGGGTTGTATACTGAAAGTAAGTCTTTATGCTTGTATACATTGATTCCTTATATTCACTATGATTTTCCTATCTGAATTATTATTGTTGCATAATTAAATTAATGTCCATTTATCTCAATATTATAGATTATATGGTGTGTTGTAGATCACAGAAGATCATATAATCTGTTTCTTATGAGATATAAATTAATTTCACAGTCGAGACAACTTAGGACAAGTTGTTGGTTTAGACTGTAGCATAAATGATAAATAGTTTATCTTGGCTATTTATTTATGCTAGTAAGTTTACGTATCATAATAAGTTTACGTATTGAAAGGATCACAGTGAGATGAGTTCTTTAATCTGACTTAAGAACCAAGATCTCGGTGACTTAAATTAATCTTAGCTTTAATTGAGTTTATTGATATAAATAAGTAATTGATTATTACTTTGATTTATTAAGGGTGAGAGTTTGGTCTATAAGCTCAATATGCTCGATATTTTCGGTGATGACGATTCTTATTTGATATGCAATAAAACTGCAATTAAGGATTCCGTGTCCTGCTAATAACAGGCTGATAATATTCCTTGTGGAATTAATTCCAGTATGATAATAAGTTTAAGTGGTAGCACTCAAGATGTTAATTATTATTAATTAACTTATTTATTAATTATAGAGCTGTCAGAAGCTGTTAATTAATTAATGGATATTTGTAATCTTAAACACGGAGATTAATTAAGTCTAATACTAGCCCCGACTCATCAAATAAATAAGATGGTAATTCAGTATTAATTTATTATATTAATTTTATAGTGGAATAAATTAATACTTGTGTTCTAATTTATTATTCTGGGCTGAATAAAAGAAATTAGACACTGGGAGGCCTAAATCTTATTTAAGCTAGTAGATCCCTGAATTGGCCCGACTGGCCCAGCTCCAAGAAAGTGGCGCCTATTTCTCTAAGGTCAAGCCCATCTGGGCTTTGACATGGGTTTGACTTATGGGCTCTAATATTTATTAGGTATTGTATACCAGTTATAGATATTAGGATAAGTCATTAGTTGTTTACATAAAAAAAATAGAGAGAACTAAAAAATCCCAGAGACAAAAAAAAGAGGCGACGGTTTTCTTGAGGAGAGGATCTCGAAGTTCGATCCCATCCATCGACGAGTCCTGCTACGGGAACAATTCAGAAGATCCACTCTGGAGTCTCTGACAGTCAAGTTTGCAGGTATATCGTTAAAATATCATATGATTGCATTTATTTCATAGGAGCATGCATAGGTTGGATTTACGAGTGTTCGTTAAATAACCGAAATAGATCCGTGGGCAAATCAAATCGGTTGCTCAAATAGCCGTTTCCTACAGTTGGTATCAGAGCCCGGATCAGTTATTTTGGCTCTGTCGGATTAATGAACAGTAAATCCTTATTTTGGATTTCTGTTTGTTTGCAGATTTTTTTCGTCGTCTTATCGTGGGAAAATTTAATTTTTGTCGTTTTGCCGGTTTGGCTTGAATCTGCTGTAATCCATGAGAAAATCCATGGATAAATTAGTTTTTTTTCTCCTCTCTGTATTTTTTTTCTTCTCGTTTGTTTTCTTGTAACTGTTGTTCGAGAGCAAAAGCGAAAGATGAAGAAGAAGAAGAGTGGTGTCCGGCTATGGAGTGAGGCAACAGCGGCGGCGCGTGGGTTAACGCGTCAGAGCCGCCGGTGCTCTGGCGTGCGGGTGCGCTTGAGATTGCACCAAATCTACTGGTTCGACGGACGGATCTGCTGCTGTGGACGGCGGTGCTCGGAGATCAGATCTGCTGCAACTCGATGGTGGCGAATCTGAACAGCAGAGAAGTTGAAGCTGCTGTGGTTTCCTCGTGGTGGTTGAAGACAGCAGTACGACGGCGGCGACGTGCTGGGTTTCATCCCGGTGTCTTCGCCGCGGGTTGTCGGCGCTACTTCATGGCTGCGGCGGTCATGGAGCTGTACCAGTGCTGCGGTGGTGGTAGCACGGTACAGCTGCTGTTCTTCGTTGCTGCAGAATAGAGGTGGCAGCGGCGACGTTTTTTCGGGAAGAAGGAAGCAGCGGCAGAAGGATGGAGGCGATGATTGGGATTGGCCGGTGCTGCGGTGGAGGTGGCACGGTCGACGCCGGTACTCATCGCGGGATTCCAAAGCTGCTGCGGTGTTGTCGCGTTTTTCCGGCGGCGGCGGCGGCTGGTTTGCCGGTGGAAACGGCGCCGGAAAGGTGGCGGCTGCAATTAGGGCTGAAACCCTAGGGTTTTCAGCGGGTCACGGGTCGCGGGTCGTGGGCTGGAGTGGTTACGGGCTGCGGGTTCGGGCTTCGGGCCACAGGCTGGGTTAGAAGCTTGGGCTCAAGTTTTGGGCTTGTTGACTTGGATTTAATTAGTTGACCGGCCCAGATTTATTATTTTATGGTGAAGCCCAAGTTAATTTCTTTTGGGCTAGATTTAAAGCTTGAAGACCCAAGACAAAGACGGTTTTGTAATAGTTAGGTTATTCATTTATTCTGTTTATTTTATTCGTTGTAATAAAATAGGCAGGGACGGATAGGTTCCAAAGTACTCATGATAAGACGGCAAATTTAATTTGTCGTAAAATAAGCATGTTTGCATGTCGTGGATTTAATCACCGTTGAGGTGTTCTAAAGCATGAAATATTTGATTAATTTGCAAATATTTGCGTTTAGAAAAATGCATGCTAGGTTTTATCGCTTTTCTAAGTATGTTTTAGAATTCAAGCGAGCATGATTTATTATGTGAGTTCTAGAACAGCATGTTTAGAAAATTCCGTGTTTTCGTGATAAGCATGCAATAAAACCTTTTGAACCAAAGAGACTAAGCAAGTATAAAATCAATTTATTTAATTAAATTTGATAAGACCTCCACAATTGGTTTAAGACAAGTTAAATTGTAGGTTTGTGTAAACGTCCACACGATCGTGGCTTGCGCAATCTCTCAATTTATAGGATTGTCGGTTAAACTTCTAAAGAATATTTTTATCTCGTGAATAGTGGGAGTTTTGCGTGTAAACGTCCACACTATCGTGGCTTACCCGTATTAATTCCTGCAGCATATTCTAGGAGAGATTAAAATAAGATAACCAAGAAAATGATTTCTCAGGCGATATAATTCTAGTAATTATATCAACTCGCGGAGTATTTTTGGATTGGTTAAATTGTAGTCATTGCTTAGATATTAATGTGAATACAACTCCCCATCGGAGTCCCTTTTCAAGTTAATATGGTCTAGATAAAGTCCGTTTATTAATCTTGTTTGTCATAAGGAAACTTGACATGGAGTAAGATTAAAGACTGGGTGTCTGGTCAAGTGGTGCGCACGTAAACGTCCACACGATCGTGGCTTGCGTGTAAATCACATGGGCTAATGGAGAATTCTGTTAATATTGTTTTATCAAAAGGTTACAATATTAAAGATTTCGAATTTTATGCAATTATAAGTGACTTATATGCGTTTCCATGTTTAATTTTTCAAATATGACTGTTACTCCGATATTGAATGTTCTTACTGCTAAACTGCTTACCGGACCAAATTTTGTGGAATGGAAGCGCAACCCGGAATATGTCCTAACTGCTGAAGAGTACAATTTTGTACTCAATGCTCGCCTCGCGGCCCTAATCGCTCTGGCCTACCGAGGAGCGTGAGGGAAGCTCATAGGAGGTGGCATAAGGCCAATAATATGGCGAAAGCCTATATTATGACCACTATGACCTCCAAGCATAAGAAAGAACATCAGTCTCTTGAGACTGCAGCTGCAATTATGAGAAACCTTCAAGAGCTCTTTGGAGAATCTGATCGATCAGCCCGATTCGAGCTCATGAGGAAACTCATGGCCTCGAAAATTACGGAAGGCGCGTCTGTGCGCGAGCATGTGCTAGGAATGATTAATCATTTCAATGAGCTAGATCAGCTCGGTGGAGGTATCATGGATGAAGCCAAGGTTGACATGATACTCCATACTCTCCCCAAGTCTTATGAAAACTTCCATCTCAACGCAGTGATGAGCAAGAAAAAGTTCACTATCAACGAGTTGCTTAATGAACTGGTTGCAGCCAATGGAGTTATGGGGAAGAGTCTACAGGCACATGCTACTGCGAATAGCTCTCGCTTTGCACCGAAAGGTGGGAAAAAGTGGAAGGGGCCAAATCGCAAGAAAGGCCAAGAAAAAAGTGGGAGTAGGAAGATTGTTCCTACCGGAGGTGTTAAAAAGCCGAAGATGAAAGAAACTGAAAAATGCTTCAAGTGCAGTAGCCCTGGACATTGGAAGACTGATTGTCCCTTGTTGAAGAAGGAAGATACGTCCTTTGCTCTAGTAACGGAAACATGTTTAGTTTCGAGTTCTACTCATTCTTGGGTAGTAGATACCGGAGCAACTGATCATGTTTGTTACACCTTGCAGGGTTTTCTGCTGAAAAGGGAGGTGAGTAAAGGCGAGTTGACCATCTCCATGGGAAATGCGGCAAGAGTGGATGTTGCTGCTATTGGAGATGTTCATTTATCTTTTCCGAATTCAGTTCTAGTATTGAAAGACGTTTTATATGTGCCAGATTTTCGCAAAAACTTGATTTCTATTTCGATGTTATCGAAGGATGGATATTCAGTAGTTTTTGATAGTCGTGCTACTTTTATGAGAGACGACAAGATTATTTGTTATGGCATATTGGTTAATTCTCTTTATACTGTTACTGTTTCGTATGATTCTTCTTCATCAGTTTATTCCTTAACTTCAAACCAAAAGAAGAGAAAGGCTTCTTCTCTAGAGAACCAAACTCTTCTTTCGCACTTAAGATTGGGTCACATCAATCTAAATAGGATCCAAAGACTGGTTTCCGATAGTATCTTGGAGTCATTCCAACTAGAACCAATCCCAGTCTGCGAATCCTGTATAGAAGGAAAGATGACGACTCGGCCTTTCAAGGCCAAGGGGTATAGAGCCAAAGAAGTGTTAGAATTGGTTCATTCTGACTTGTGTGGACCCATGTCTACTCAAACTCGTGGAGGGTATGAGTATTTTGTCACTTTCATTAACGATTACTCAAGATACGGATACGTTTACTTGTTACGCTACAAGTCTGAATGTTTTGACAAGTTCAAGACATTTAAGGCGGAAGTAGAGAAACGACATGGTAAAAGTATCAAGTCATTGCGGTCTGATCGCGGTGGCGAATACCTCAGTAACGAGTTTAAAGAATTCGTGTCAGAATCTTGGATTACATCTCAGTCGACTGCACCGGAAACACCCCAACAGAATGGTGTGTCAGAGAGAAGAAATCGAACACTTCTAGAAATGGTTCGTTCTATGATGAGTTTTGCATCTTTACCAATTTCGTTCTGGGGGTATGCCTTGGAAACAGCTGCTTATTTACTCAATTTAGTTCCCTAAAAAATAGTTGCAAAGACCCCGTTCGAGCTGTGGTCCGGGCGCAAGCCTAGTCTTAACCACATCCGAATTTGGGGCAGTCCAACACATGTGTTAAACAAAGATGCTGATAAGTTGGGACCTAAAACTGAAGTAAAGCTGTTTGTAGGATATCCTAGGGAAACGAAAGGTGGTTATTTTTATTGTCCTAAGGATCAGAAAGTGGTTATTAGTACTAACGCACGATTCTTGGAAGAGGACTATGTAACTAATCATAGACCAAGAAGTGAAATAGTTCTGGAAGAACTTAGAGGAGAGGGGATGATGACAAGTCAACCTATTCAGCCAAGTGCGCAAGATGAGATACCATCAGAAGTTGTGCAGGCTATCGATACTACATCTGCTATAGAGCCTCGTCGTAGTGGGAGGGTTATAAACAAACCCAGTCATTATTCATTGTATGGTGAATCTTCGGATTTAGAGGACAATGAGGAGGTGGAAGCCGACCCCTGGACTTATTCTGAGGCATTAGTAGATCCAGATGCTCTCAACTGGCAGATTTGTATGGAATTTGAATTCGATTCCATTACTACCATGGATATATACGAGAAATGCTTGTTACCTGCGGGCAAGACAGCCATAGGTTGCAAGTGGGTATACAAGAGAAAGAGAGGAGCTGACGGGAAGGTTACGGCCTTCAAAGTGAGACTAATGGCGAAAGGTTACACTCAGAAAGAGGGAATCGATTATGATGAAACTTTTTTCGCCAGTAGCCATACTTAAGTCAATTCGAGCTCTCATGGCCATGGCTGCTCATATGGACTTGGAGGTGTGGCAAATGGATGTCAAGACCGCATTCTTGAATGGGTATCTTGAGGAAGATAGAGACATCTATATGCTACAACCGGAAGGGTTCATAAAGGAAGGAGAAGAGCATCTTGTTTGGAAGCTCAAGAAGTCCATATATGGACTTAAGCAAGCTTCACGGTCATGGAACAAACGGTTTGATGACGTTGTGAAATCTTATGGTTTTGAACAATGTGAAACCGAGAGTTGTGTGTACCGAGTGTGTATCGATGGAAGCTTGGTATTTCTTGTACTTTATGTAGATGATATACTTCTCATTAGTGATAATGTGAATGTATTGTCAGGCATAAAAGAGTGGTTATCCCAACAGTTTCAAATGAAGGATCTCGGAGAGGCAGCGTATATTCTCGGAATTAAGGTTGGTCGTGACCGATCTAGGAGAATGTTGAGCTTGTCTCAAACAGCCTATATTGATACTGTATTAGCAAGGTTCAGCATGCAGAATGCCAAGAAAGGTTTTCTACCTTTCAGATATGGTGTTCAGCTATCTAAGGCTTTGTGTCCTTCGACACCAAAGGAGATAGCAGAAATGAGATCGGTTCCCTATGCTTCAGCTGTGGGCAGTCTCATGTATGCCATGCAGTGTACCCGGCCCGATATTTGCTATGCTGTAGACGGAGTGTCCAGATATCAGGCTAATCCAGGACAAGCTCATTGGATGACGGTAAAGCATATACTCAAGTACCTTAAACGGACTAGAGAGTATAAGCTAGTTTACCAATCTGATGAACTGATTCCGGTGGGCTATGTGGATGCGGATTTCCAGGCGGATAAGAATAAACGAAAATCTACTACATGCTATGTGTTTACGTTCGGAGGTGGAGCCATAGTTTGGAGAAGTGTAAAGCAGAAATGCATTGCACTATCTACTATGGAAGCCGAGTATGTGGCGGCTAGTGAAGCTGCCAAAGAGGTTGTATGGCTCAGAAACTTCTTAACCGAGCTTAATGTGATTCCTAGTTTGCCAAAGGGTATCACAATTTATTGTGATAACCAGGGAGCAGTGGCAAACAGCAAGGAACCGAGGAGTCATCAAGCTAGTAAACATATAGACAGTAGATATCACATCATCAGACAGCTGGTCAAGCATGGAGATGTGAATGTGCAGAAAATTGCAGGAGTAGATAATCTGGCTGATCCATTTACAAAGAGTCTACCGACCTAGGTCTTTGACAAGCATGTTGAAGGAATAGGGCTTCGTTACCTCCCACACTAAAAGAACTTTCAGTATAAGTGGGAGAATTGTAGTGGTTAGATGGATATTATCAGTATTATCGGTTTTATCAGTTTCATTGTATACTGAAAGTAAGCCTTTACGCTTGTATACATTGTTTCCTTATATTCACTATGATTTTCCTATTTGAATTATTATTGTTGCATAATTAAATTAATGTCCATTTATCTCAATATTATAGATTATATGGTGTGTTGTAGATCACAGAAGATCATATAATCGGTTTCTTATGAGATATAAATTAATTTCACAGTGGAGACAACTTAGGACAAGTTGTTGGTTTAGACTGTAGCATAAATGATAAATAGTTTATCTTGGCTATTTATTTATACTAGTAAGTTTACGTATCATAATAAGTTTACGTATTGAAAGGATCACAGTGAGATGAGTTCTTTAATCTGACTTAAGAACCAAGATCTCGGTGACTTAAATTAATCTTAGCTTTAATTGAGTTTATTGATATAAATAAGTAATTGATTATTACTTTGATTTATCAAGGGTGAGAGCTTGGTCTATAAGCTCAATATGCTCGATATTTTGGGTGATGACGATTCTTATTTGATATGCAATAAAACTGCAATTAAGGATTCCGTGTCCTGCTAATAACAGGCTGATAATATTCCTTGAGCAACTTAATAAGTTTATCATACTAAACCCTGCAGGTGGAATTAATTCCAGTATGATAATAAGTTTAAGTGGTAGCACTCAAGATGTTAATTATTATTAATTAACTTATTAATTAATTATAGAGCTGTCAGAAGCTGTTAATTAATTAATGGATATTTGTAATCTTAAACACGGAGATTAATTAAGTCTAATACTAGCCCCGACTCATCAAATAAATAAGATGGTAATTCAGTATTAATTTTATAGTGGAATAAATTAATACTTGTGTTCTAATTTATTATTCTGGGCTGAATAAAAGAAATTAGACACTGGGAGGCCAAAATCTTATTAAAGCTAGTAGATGTCTGAATTGTCCCGATTGGCCTAGGTCCTAGAAAGTGGTGTCTATTTCTCTAAGGTCAGGCCCATCTGGGCTTTGACATGGGTTTGACTTATGGGCTCTAATATTTATTAGGTATTGTATACCAGTTATAAATATTAGGAATAAGTCATTAGTTGTTTACGTAAAAAAAATAGAGAGAACTAAAAATTTAAAGAAAAAAAAAGAGGCGGCGGTTTTCTTGAGGAGAGGATCTCGAAGTTCGATCCCATCCATCTACGAGTCCTGCTACGGGAACAATTTAGAAGATCCACTCTGGAGTCTCTGACCGTCAAGTTTGCAGGTATATCGTTAAAACATGCTATAATTGCATTTATTTCATAGTGCATGCATAGGTTGGATTTACGAGTGTTCGTTAGATAACCGAAATAGATCCGTGGGCAAATCGAATCGGTTACTCAAATAGCCGTTTCCTACATAATCGAATTAGAAATTATGCACGGTTTTAAATTGGAGGTTTTTGTACAATTAGAGAAGAGAGGAAGCGAGAGGCAGCGGCGGCGTCGACCGGCGGTCATCTCCGTCCAGAGATGCAAAAAAAGAGAAAAAAGGGCAAACTGTTACTGCGTTTGAAGTAGAGAGAAAGTCGGAGCGTTTGTTTGTGAGAACGAGCGGAGGGCGTTGACGTCATAGCTGCGACGGCGAGGAAGTAACCAGCAGTCAACATTGCTGGAAGGGAGAATAGAGAGAGAAGTGAGCGAGATAGAGAATACAGATCCAACTTCCCAAGTAGTCGTTCATGGGGTTCTCGGTAGATTTCTCGCCGTGTATGTGTCGGCTACAATTAGAGGAAGAGAAGGTGATGGTGAGGAAGAGGGAGTAGAAAGAGAGAAGATAAGGGAAGGGAGGTGGTCGGCCGAGAGAAATTGATTGTTCATCATTTTATTTTATTTTTTTCATTCATTCATTATTTATTTAGTTAAGTAAATTGGCAAATGACGTGGCTCATAGTTGGCAGCCAAATCAACATCAGACGAAAAAAATCAACATCACGTGCCCAACACATGCGATTTAGTACGATCGGGCTATTTTAGCCTACGGATGCCCGATTTTTGAAATTTAATTCTGAAATTGGAAGCCCACAAAACGTTGTACTGTTTTCGCAAAACGCCTATATGTTGCCTAAAAAAACTCTCTACTAAGAAGAGTTTGATGTGTTGGCATATCTTTTTTGTTTTCAAGAATGTGAAACTACAGACCATCTCAAAGAGATACTCCCTCCGTCCACAATAAATTTGCTACATTGTGGATGACACATGTTTTAATAATTTGTTGGTTTGATTGTATTGTGAGTGCAATAAGGGTCCCACTTTTATATAGTTTTAAATTGTGTTGTGAGTGGAAAAGTAAGTGAGATTTGTGGGGTCTATTACTATAAATGGATGTGGCAAAATTTTTGTGTACGGACCAAAAAGAAAATTGGGGCAAATTTATCGTGGACGGAGGGAGTATAATGTTAGCCGTTGGTGCAAACTGTCATTAGGGATGGGTCAACGGTACAATGTACTGAATTTTTTTTGTCATATCGTATATTGTACCGAAATCTTTTGTATAAATTTTTTCATACCGGACCGTTTGGCATACCAAAAATTTATATACCAAAATTTCGATATAAAATAAATTATATACCGATCCTTAATATTCTTTTAGTATACCCCGAAATTTGGTGTATCGTAATCTCATGGTATACAAAATGATTTTGTATTGAATACCAACGCGGGAATCCTAACGAAGCGGAAAGCTGCCCCATAAGCCAAGAGAATCGCCAGAAAGGCAGTTCGGTTCCAAAGGAGAGGCACGCCAGGGACCCAATAGAAGGAAATCCCTCCGAAGGGATGCCCGCGCTAGAGTACATCCCTCAGAGAAACCCGACGCAAAATCGGCATCGGAGAACACATAACGGACAGTCCTTCAGAACGGGTGATACCCCAGAAGGGTACGTCGAAGAAATCAACGACGAGTCGGAGCTGAAAGAATCCGAGTTGAAGGAGGATGGTCTCTCCAGAGACTTTGACCTTGCCACCACCTACGCCGCAGCCGAATTCGCTAAAGCGAACAAGGAGCGTTTCAAACGCTTTCTCGCGACGACCCGGATGTCTCCCATACCCGAGGCTAGGGAGAGTTCCACGCAAAAATCTCTACCTAAAGCTCCTCGCTACACCGAGAGGCAGGAACCGGAGCTAAAGGAGAGGCGCGATCCCCGGTGGGGTTCAGTTCGACGTCAGAGTCCAAGCTCGCCGCCGAGCCCCAGGCGACATCATATCCAAAGGCGACCTCGGAGCCCCAGAAGATACCGGAGTCCGAGCTATAGCGAGAGTCGCAGTCCCCCGAGGAATCAATACCGACGTGAAAAGGAACCAGCTCGACTTGTCAGCCCGTTCACCGACGAGCTGCTTGACACCAAACTCCCAATGGTGTACAAGTTGCCAAACATTCCGGCCTACAATGGGCTAGATGATCCCCTTAACTTCTTAACGCGTTTCAGGTACAGCATGCACAACCAGGGCCTTAGAGAGGAGCACATGTGCAAGCTATTCCCCGAGATGCTGATCCATTATGCCCGAGCTTGGTTTGACAGCCTCCCAACTGGCAGCGTGGGGTCTTGGACCTATTTGGAAAAAATCTTCAAGCAAAGATTCCATACAAAGGTTCAGGCTCGCCGAGACACAGCCTACCTCCTATCGGTGAAGCAAAAGGACAAAGAATCTATAAGGGAGTACGCTTCCAGATTCATGCAGGAAAGCTTGAAGGTCGATAAAATCGACGATGTCTTCCTCATCTCGGCCTTCCAAAATGGGGTTACTCCCGGGTCCCTGAATCAAGAGCTCGCTAAACAGAAACCCGAGACAGCCCAGGAGATGTGGAGGATTGTATACCAGTTCGCTGATGGCCAAGATGCAGACCGATTGAAGCGAGAAGAGACCGAGAAAAGGAGAACTGAAGGGGATCGAGGACGGAATGATTGTGATCGGAGAAGTGCTCATGAGCGCCTCCAAAGAGGGCCAATCCCATCCCGGCCAAAGAGGGCCAATCCAGTCCCGGCTCGGATCAGGACCTATCCAGTCCCAGCTTGGACCTCGGGTGGGACCAGAACTGTCCCAACGACCTCCTTTTGTGAAAACGAATGCCGAGATTTTCGCACTCCACGAGGACTGGTTCACGAAACCACGTCCTATGTCGGGGTCTAAACCTCGGGACAGGAACAAGCACTGCTCCTTCCATGACGAGTATGGGCACCGCACGGAGGATTGCCGCGACCTCGCGGAACAGATAGAGAGGTTGGCTCAGGAGGGAACTCTGAAGAGATACGAAGCCGGGGGGAAGAAAAACAGGAAAGGAAAACGGAAAGGAGGACAGGGTCGCTGTGCCCCAAACAGTAAGCGAGCTAAAGTCGATCTAGACGAGGATGATGACGACCCTCAGTACGACGCACCACAGTACGACGGAGTGGTCTCCACTATCACCGGACTACCCCCAGGTATGACAAAGACTAAGTTAAAGGCAGAAGCTTGCAGACCACCAGTCCCATCGGGGGAGGAGCAAATGAATAAGAGTTTCAAGAAGGGATAAACCGTCACATTCTCTGAGGACGATCCTGTACCTACAGCTACGCCACACAATGACGCCCTGGTGATACAGGTCGGAGTGGCCAACAAGATGGTCCATCGCGTATTCATCGATGGTGGGGCCAGCGTGAGTATCATCTTCCAACACTGCTTGGATAGGATTGGCCTCGACCCAGCACGTGTGAACTCCACACCCCTGCCCCTCAAGAGCTTTACGCAGCAAGAGACGCGACCTGAAGGGACCATCGCGCTCGATGTTGCCATTGGCAGCCCGCCGACCAGCGTCAATAAACTGATTCAGTTCTACGTGGTTAAAGCGAACTCCCCCTACAACATCATACTAGGTCGGGATTGGCTGAATGCAGTCAGGGCCATCATTTCGCCCTACCACCTGCTGTTAAAGATTCCGACCTCGGCTGGAATCCTTACTGTCCGAGGTGACCAGATAAAGGCCAAGGAGTGCATGCAGGTTGCTCTCCGAGGTCAACCCCAAGCGTAGCAATCAAAGTATCCCAATGAGCTGGAAGAAACGACGTCGATCCCAGACACCTCGGCGGAACAGGTTCCTTTATCCGAAACAGATCCAGCGAAAGTTGTCAAGGTCGGCTTTGCAGGGGGACCTCAAACACGCGTACAAGTAATCCAGCTCCTAAGGGAATATCAAGACGTCTTCGCCTGGTCTCCAACAGACATGACGGGGGTGTCGTCGGAAATCATTACGCATAAGCTTAACATTAACCCGAATTCGACCCCGGTCAAGCATAAACGGCGATCATTTGCTGCCGAACGAAATCAAGTTATCTACAACGAGGTGCAGCAATGGTTAAAAGCAGGGCTTCTGTTTGAAGTCAAGTACCCGATTTGGCTATCTAATCTGGTAGTGGTGAAGAAAGAAGAAGGAGAGTGGAGGATGTGTGTAGATTACACCGACCTCAATAAAGCATGCCCGAAGGACTGCTATCCCCTCCCCAACATCGATGAAAAGGTAGAATCCTTAGTGGGACACGAAGTATTCTGCTTTCTCGATCTCTACAAAGGGTACTATCAGGTTCTAATGGATGAGGGAGATGCGATCATGACAGCTTTCGCAACAAGCTTCGGGATCTTTGCATTCAAATATATGCCCTTCGGGTTAAAGAATGCCGGGGCGACATACCAGCGAATGGTCGATTTCCTCTTTCGAGATCATATCGGCAAGATTGTCGAAGTATACGTAGGCGACATTGTCGTCAAGAGTAAAGAAGAGGCTTCGGCGGTGAGCGACCTACGAACTACGCTCAACATACTAAGGCAGGCGAACCTCAAGCTAAACCCAAAGAAGTGCACTTTCAACGTGCGATCTGGAAAATTCTTAGAGTGCTGGATCTCGTCAGAAGGTCTCAAAGCCAACCCGCTGAAGATTAGAGCTGTGCAAGAGATGAAGGTGCCCCGGACTATCCGCGACGTGCATAGGTTGACAGGGTGCATAACCGCGCTAAGTCGTTTCCTCTCCAAGGCTGCCGAGAAACAGCTCGCATTCTTCAAAATTCTCAAGAAGGCACCGGAATTTGGATGGGGACGAGAGCACGAGCTAGCCTTTGAGGAGCTCAAGCGCCACCTCGGGAACTTACCGACCTTGTCAGTCCCCTAAAAGGAAGAACCCCTCTCTCTGTACCTCGCAGCATCAGGGGAAGCGATAAGTGCAGTGTTGGTCCGAGACGAAGGAGATCGGCAGCTACCGGTGTACTTCGTCAGTCGAGTTCTCAAAGACCCTGAGACGAGGTATCAGCCTCTTGAGAAGTTCGCCCTAGCCTTGATAAACGCAGCTCGGCGTCTAAAACCCTACTTCCAAGCTCATCCAATACAAGTTTTGATCGATCTACCTCTTCGGCAAGTTCTTACTAAACCGGAAGCTTCAGGAAGGATCGCGAAATGGGCAATTGAGCTAGAAGAGCATTCCGTATCGTTCGGTCCCCGTCGAGCTATAAAAGGGCAGGCTCTAGCAGACTTCCTTGTAGAAGCTCACTATAGGGACCTCGAGGAACCAAAAGAGATCAAAGCCAAAACCGAACTCCAGGAAGTCCCAGAGAAGACACCCCCGGACTGCTGGGAGATGTACGTGGATGGAGCTTCAGGAAAAAAAGGAAGTGGAGCTGGCATACTCCTCATCAGCCCGGAGAAAAAGGAATTAACATATTCGCTGCGGTTCGAGTTCCCTACTACGAATAACGAGGCGGAATATGAAGCTTTCATTGCCGGGCTGCGTCTTGCCCAAACCCTCCAGGCACGAGCTGTCCAAGCCCATTGTGATTCCCAAGTCGTGGTCAACCATGTGTTAGGAAAATACGAGGTGAAAAGTGAGAAACTGAAGAAGTACCTGGAGAAGGTCAAGCTCCTTGAACAGTCTTTCCAGTTCTTCAAAGTAGGCCGCAATCCCAGAAGCCAAAATACCCGAGCTGACGAGCTAAGCAAGCTGGCGAACTCCCCAACTAGCTCGACGCTAGTAGAAGAAGTCCGAAACAAGATTGTAGAAGAGGCAGAAGTCAATGTGATCATAGAGGACGATCCAAATTGGATGACATCCCTAATAAGATGTTTGGAGAACGGGGAAGTGCCCGAGGACAAGACGGAGGCTAGAAAAATTCTAGCTAGATCCACGCAGTACGTCCTCGAGGGAGGGATCCTCTATCGAAAGTCATATTTACAGCCCCTCCTAAGATGTGTTGGACCAAGGGAGGCAGACTACATATTAAATGAGGTACACACAGGGTCGTGCGGAAGCCACATTGGAGCTCGGGTGCTAGCTCAGAAGATCATGCGATGGGGTACTATTGGCCAACAATGGCAAAAGATGCGGAAGAATTCGTGAAAAGGTGCCTAAAATGCCAGCTGCATGCCAGAGTGACGAGACTACCCCAGACTCACCTCTCTACTATGCAAAGTCCGTGGCCATTTATGGAGTGGGGCATTGACATCGTAGGGCCTTTCTACCCGGCACCTAAGCAAAAGCGGTTTCTAATAGTCGTCGTCGACTACTTCACCAAGTGGGTAGAAGCTGAACCTTCCACAAAAGTCACAAGTGAGAAAGCCGTTGACTTCGTCTGGAAAAACATCGTGTGCCGGTTCGGAGTACCAAGAGTCCTCATCTCGGATAATGGAACGCAATTTACGAGTAGAGAATTCCGAGAATTTTGTGAAGGACTCAATATCCAGCAAAAGTTCACCTCGGTCAACCGACCTCAAACTAATGGCCAGACCGAGGTCACCAACAGGACAATAGTGAACGGACTCAAGGCCCGACTAGAGAAGGAGAAAATGGAGTGGATCTACAATATCCAAAACGTCCTGTGGTCATACCAAACTACACCCGAACTCCAACGGGAGAAACCCCATACCGTTTAGTATACGGGTCAGAAGCAGTCATACCTGTCGAGATCGGAGCACCCAGCCCCCGGACTATCAATTTCTCCGCCGAAGCTAACGAAGAACAGCGCCGAACTGACCTGGACTTATTGGAGCAAAAAAGGGAACAAGCCAGCATAAAAGAAGCTCGGTACAAACAGCAGATGGCTCGGTATTACAACCAAAGGGTTAAACCCCAACAGTTCCAGGTCGGTGATCTTGTGCTTCGGAACAATGAGATAAGCCTTTCAGAGAAGCTCGGCAAGCTCGAAGCTACGTGGGAAGGACCCTACAGAGTACATGAAGTCCTCGGCAAAGGAGCTTACAAAATTGCCTATCTTTCGGGCGAACTAATACCCAGAACTTGGCACATCGCCCATCTAAAGAGATTCTTCGTATAAGCAGCAAAGTCTTGCATATAGAGTCTTAGGTTTTCTTTTTTGTCTTTTTTGTCTTTAATGTTTTGTTTTTAACGAGCTCGTCAAAACTCTTTTTACTTTGTTTTTGGTCCTTTTTAATAAAATTTCTTTTTTATCTTGCATCTTGAGTCTTTTGATTAGCTTATACGAAGTGTCCATAACATCAAAAATCCCCTCATAAGGTCGAACTACGGTTCCCTTGCGTGGTCAGTAATGACCCGACATGGGGTAATAATATCCTATAATGCGCAAAGGAAACCCTTTCCGAGGTCCGAGCTCGTCTCCCTCCAGAGAGGAAGATCCCACGAGGTCCAAGTCAAACTCCCTCCTAAGGATAATTAGTCCTCAACTGGGGTCGGAACCAGGTTCCTCCGGGAGGATAAAATACGAGGTCCAAACCATGGTTCCCTCGCCAACACAAAGAAGCCCGAGTTCAACTCCCTAAAAGGTGCAACACGCAAATAAACCAAGGAAGCAATCTTCACGAAGACCAGGAAAGTTCAAAACCCAATATATACACTTTTATTTCTAACTATTTGGAAAAGTTTGCGTGTACATAAATTACAGGCAGAATCGAGCTAATCTATGAGGGAGGGTGTTTCTTGCTAAAACTAAGCCAATCTTCCTCAAATGAGGAAGGCCCCAGGAGATCATCAATCGAGATTCAACCTCGTCCCCGACCTCGACTTCTTCCAGCAGGAAAACTTCGACCTCGCGGAGTAGCCGAACTGCGACCAACAGCTCGCCTACCTTGGCTCGGACCGACCTGATGTCCCCACGAAGAAGTTTTCACCTCGCGAGCAGGCATTGTCCGAACAGAAGAAGGAAGGTCCGCACCCGCACCACATGCCAGAAGCGCACGTAACTTAGGTCGGCGGTCCAAAATACACTTATACCTACTCGCACTCTCCTTCAGCATCTCAAAAGCACCCTGAAGCCCAAAAGACTCAGACCCAAGTGCTTCCTTCAGCGCGAGATATTGTTCCAAGTCCTCTTTTGCCTTTAATTCCGCCTCGGATATGGTGATACCACCGCCGTGACGGATAATATCTTCATACTCGGCATGCTCCTCGGCGATCTTCTCGTAATCTTTGGGAACGCGGCCAGCTCGACCTCGGGCAACTTCCAACTCCTCCTCAGCCTGAAGAAGCTTAGCCTGAAGCAAGTCGGTACTCTCTTGAAAAGCGAGCCGCTTGACTTCAATCTCCTCACAAAGTGCCTCGAACTTTATCTGCCATCCCGCCAGCTCGGCTTCTTGGGATTTCAGTAGAGTACACTTTTTGCCGAAAAGCTCCTCAGCTCGGCGGCATTTTTCCTTCCATTGCTGAGCAATGGACCGTTGGTCAACCAGGTCTTGAGACAGGAGAGCTATTTGTATGCGCAAAGTAGAAACACCGACAGAATCCAAGCTCTACACTTAAGAAGAAGAAAACATATACATTGATTCAAAGATGTTCAGTACAAGTATACAATGTAAAAAAAAAAAAAAGAGAAACAACTAAATTAAACATCGCCGACCTCCTTGTCCTGAGAAGGTGGCTGCTCGGAGAGGGAACCATCCAAGTCCTTGTCAGCGGCCGGATCTTCACCAGCCCCAGCTTCCTGCTCCTCTTCCACTTCCTCTTCCGGGCCCTCGCCTTCTTCTTCCTCGTCGCGGAGGGAATCGAAAGCAGCGTCCAGGTCGAGGTCCCAGTCTACCGAGCAGTCAGCAATCTGCTCGACAGATAGAAGCGTGGACGAGCCGGGCAAATTTTCCAGGATGGGAAACTGGCCGAGGTGATCACGAACCACTCTGGCGTACCGGGAAGGGAGGGCTTCATCCCCTAGCCGCTCGAAACCATACTTGGATACGTCCAGGTCGGGGAAGTCCTTGGCAGCCTGCTCTAAAGCAGTCACGGCGAAGTTCCCGTTGATAAGCATGGCCAGGTCATTGGCAAGCTCAGAGAAACTCTCCGACAACAGGAACCTCTTTGTGAAGGCCCGGAGGAGCTCACCTTGACTAGCCGCAAGGTTGACCTCCCGGTCCTTTGCCGCGATCAGCTCGGACTCCAGCCTCCGAGCTTTATCCGCCTCTGCCTCGGCCCTCGCGAGCTGAGCAACCAACTCAGACTTGACAGCTTTTCTGCCCTCTTCAGCCTTCATCAGCTCGGCCTCAGCTTTCTTCACCCGGGCAATAGCCGACATCAGCTTTTCGGAGTATCGGCTTTTCTCGTCCTCGTGTTTCGAGGACATCTCCCCGACGCTGTTCTTCAGCCAACTTACGATCATATCGAGGCCCTGAAAGAAGGAATGCAGTTAGATACACAGGCACGACTTAAGGAAACTTATGCCATGAAATCACTAAGTCCTTACCTTAGGGAAAGGCAGACCAGCCAGCTTGTTCGAAGGAGCTACATGGCTCGCGTCACTTCCCGTAACGTCGATGATGTCCACCTCGACTTGGTCCCCGACCCGCACTCGTTTCTGAGGTGGCGTGGGAGAAGAAAAGCGAACATCTGTCGCTCTAGGATCTTTCACCTCAGCTCGCTGAACCTTATCAGACGAGGAAGCAGATCGGCCAGACGACCTCGGCCTCTTACCCCCACGAGCTTGGCCTTGCCATCAGCTCCCTTGATCTTCCCGAACTTCACTGCAAATACAAATCAAGAGAAGAGTTAGGATGATAAATATACACAGAACAACAATCCTAATAGCACTAGCGGGGCCTCACCCGTCGCCGGATCCACCATACTTTGAGGCTCATACGGGCTCAACCCCGCTTCAGCTAGGAAGTCTTCATTATAGCTCGCCTCAAAATGACCGTGATCCCTCATCGCTTTCACAGCGGACTCCAAATCCTTATCGACCTCTTCTATTACCCACTCGCAAGGCTTTTCTAGCCTCCAAATCAAGTCGATGAAACTATTGTGGCGGCAAAAGAAAAATTTCTGGTGCCACTTGTCCACTTTATTTTGAGTTCGCCCATTGAACTCAGTCCGGGCTGCAGCGTAATACCAGCCCCCCGCCTTTTTGAAGATAAAGAGCTCGTGAATGAGCTCGGCGGATATTCGGTAACCCTTATCTACTGCTGCCACTCCCAAATCAGTGAATTGCCTAAACGAATTTGGCATTATCTGCCCTAACGCTAAGCCAAGCTTTTTCTGGAGCTCGGAGTAAGATTCAGGGAGGGGTAGTCGCAGACCAGCGTGCAGGCTGTCCTCATAAATAGTAACGAATCCCATCGGGGGAGAACAAGCCCTATCCTCTGGGCGAGGCTCTATTAATTCAGCATCGCTAAGGAAATTATACGTCTGGGCAAGAAACCTAATCCTAGGTTCGTTTAAGAATGAGGGGTAATCAGCCACTTTCCCCTTCACACACGGGGGCACTGTTAACGTTTCCACAGAAGGAGTAGCAGACCCTAATGAAAAAACCCTAAAATCCACGCTTCTACTCAAGCCTACTGCCGGCGGCGATTCGCTACCACTACTACTAGACTGAGAATAAGAAGCCATACTTGTTAAAAACGAAGGTAAATGCTCCGGCGGGTGATTTGCAACTGGGCGCAGAGGAACAATGGAGAGAACACCGGCGGTACAGAAACAGTAAATTGGGGATTTTTGGGGAAGAAGAACACTTTTCTGTGCGGGTGCTTTTTCTGCTAACGACGGCGGACGTGAAATAATGTGATAGGGGAAGAAACGTTTCAACTTCTGTGAATATACATTTGAATCCCGCTGTTGCATCTGACACGTGTGAACGTGGGCCTGCCTTTCTCGGAATATGTACCGTCCCTCAACAAAATTCAAATAGCCCATTACTTTTCCTGCCTTCTACATCGGGTATGGGCCGTGTAAATTGACCTACCGACCCAACTTAACAAGGTCGCTGATACTCAGATCGCTCCTCCTGTTCTCCCTGCTACTTCAGCTCGGCACATAAGCTCGGTAATTCAGCTCGTACAGGTGATCTGCACGATTAATCACCTCGAAAATAAGCCCTCATAGTCTGCGTCTACAAGCCTTCTTTCCTCTTCTTTTTGGGGGGGGATGTGATAGTACCGGCCTCACCCTGGGCCCGATCTAAGGCTAATTGGGCCTATATATTAAAGCTCGGCCCACAGAGTTCGGCCCAAACAAAGTCAATGACTGCCTTGAAGACCAAGTAACGAAACCCTACTTTGGAAGAAGATAGAATTCTACCACGAATGGAAATCGAATATGCATGTATTAAGGAACTAAATATGAATAAGGAGTTCGATCCCTAGAAGGATTAGGGCTTAATTCAAGGCTTATAAATAGATGCAAGATTAGAGGTGTAGGACATTGAATACTCATTGTACTCTCAAGCATAATAAAAGCTCTCTATATTCTCTCCCGTGGACGTAGATCACATCGATCGAACCACGTAAATCCTTGAGTACAATGAGTATTCAATGTCCTACACCTCTAATCTTGCATCTATTTATAAGCCTTGAATTAAGCCCTAATCCTTCTAGGGATCGAACTCCTTATTCATATTTAGTTCCTTAATACATGCATATCCGATTCCCGTTCGTGGTAGAATTCTATCTTCTCCGAAAGTAGGGTTTCGTTACTTGGTTTTCAAGGCAGTCGTTGACTTTGTTTGGGCCGAACTCTGTGGGCCGAGCTTTAATATATAGGCCCAATTAGCCTTAGGTCGGGCCCAGGGTGAGGCCGGCACTATCACATCCCCCCCCAAAAAAAGAAGAAAGAAGGCTTGTAGACGCAGACTATGAGGGCTTATTTTCGAGGTGATTGATCGTGCAGATCACCTGTACGAGCTGAATTACCGAGCTTATGTGCCGAGCTGAAGTAGCAGGGGGAACAGGAGGAGCGACCTGAGTATCAGCGACCTTGTTAAGTTGGGTAGGTAGATTAATTTACGCGGCCCATACCCGATGTAGAAGGCGGGAAAAGTAATGGGCCATTTGAATTGCGTTGAGGGACGGTACATATTCCGAGAAAGACGGGCCCACGTGCACACGTGTCAGATGCAACAGCGGGATTCAAATATATATTCACAGAAGTTGAAACGTTTTTTCCCCTATCACATTATTTCACATCCGCCGCCGTTAGCAGAAAAAACTCTTGCTCAAAAAAAAGTGTTATTCTTCCCCAAAATCCCTAATCTGCTGTTCCTGTACTGCCGGAGTTCACTCCGTTGGTCCTCTGTTCACAGCTGCAAATCACCCACCGGAGCATTTTTTTCTCTATTTAACAAGTAAGTATGGCTTCCCATTCTCAATCTACAAGGGTTAGTGGTCCTCCGTTGGCGAGTTCCGTCGATAGCTGTGTAGATTTTAGGATTTTTTCACTAGGATCCTCTATTTCTGTTGAAACTGTGACAGTGCCCCGGTGTGTAGAGGGGAAAGTGGCCGATACACTCAACTCCGGCCTTAGACGAGTCTAGGATAAAGTTCCTCGCCCGGTCGTATAATTTCCCTTCTAATGTCGACCTGATTGAACCTCGTCCGGAGGATAGGGCGTGTTCGCCTCCGATGAGGTTTGTTACCGTCTATGAGGACAGTTTGCACTCCGGTCTTCGTCTACCCCTCCCTGAGCCGTTTGCCCAGCTCCAGAAGAAACTGGGTTTAGCTTTGGGGCAGATAATGCCTAATTCCTTTAGGCAATTTACTGATTTAGGCGTGGCAGCGGTTCGTGAGGGTTACCAATTATCGGCCGAGCTCATCCACGAGCTCTTTATCTTTAAAAAATTGGCGGACTGGTATTATGCCGCTGCCCATACGGAGTTCAAGGGTCGAACTCAAAATAAAGTAGAAAGATGGCATTCGAAGTATTTTTTTTGTCGGCACAATAGTTTAGTCGACCATATGTGGAGGGTTGGTAAGCCGTTTACATGGGTGGGAGGCGAGGTGGATAAGGATCTGGAGGCTGCTTTTAAAGTAATGAGGAATTGTGGCCCCTTCGAGGGGAACTATGACGAAGATTCCTTAGCTGAGGCGGGGTTGAGCCCGTTTGAGCCACAGAGGATGGTGGATCCTGCAACGGGTGAGACCCCGCTAGTGCTATTAGGATTGTGATGTTTTTGCTCATTAATCATCCTAACTCGTCTCATGCTTTGCATTGCAGTGAAGTTCGGGAAGATAAAGGGAGTCGATGCCAAGGCTGCAGCTCGAGGGAGTAAGAGGCCGAGGTCGTCAGGCCGATCTGCTTCCTCGTCCGACCTGGTTCAGCGAGCTGAGGTAACAGATCCTTCCGCGACAGATGTTCGCTCTCTTTCCGCCAGCCCGCACAAAAAATCAAAAATTCAGGATATCATCGAGGTCTCGGGTGGTGATGGGAGCCCGGTAGCACCTTCAATAAGGCTGGAGGATCTTCCTTTTCCTGAGGTAAAGGTTTATTGCTTTCGTTTATTCTCTTTCGGTATTTCTGCCCTATGCTTTTCTTTTGTTGAACTCCGCTTTTTCTTGTAGAGCCTCGGTAGGGTGATAAGATGGCTAGAAGATGGCGTCGGGCAGATGTCGGCTCGGCATGAGGACGAGAAGAGTCAGTACTCCGATAGGCTAACTTCGACGAAGGCTAAGCTGAAGAAGGCTGAGGGGGACATGGTCAAGGCCAGAGAGGAGGTGAAGACTCTCAAGTCCGAGTTGGCCGCTCAGCTTGCGAAGGCCGAGGTAGAGGCTGAGAAAGCCCAGAAAAGATTTGAGGCCGAGCTGAGTGCAGCTAAAGACAGGGAGACCCAGCTGGCAGCTGGTCAAGGCGAGGTCTTACAGGCCTTTACAAAGAGGCTTCTATTGTCGGAGAGCTTCTCCGGCCTGGCCAATGAGTTGGCTGGGCTTATCAATGGAAACTACGCCTTGGATGCTCTGGAGGAGGCCGCTAGAGAATTTCCCGGCTTGGATGCTTCCAAGTATGGCTACGAGCGCCTAGAGGACGCGGCTCTCCTTTCTCGGTACGCCAGCGTGATCCAAGATCACCTTAACCAGCTACCTGTCCTGGACGACCTTGCCAACTCGTCTGTTCTGCTATCCGCCGAGCAGATTGCCGCCTGCCCGACAGATCTGTCGAGCAGAGGACGCGGTCTTCGATGCTCTTCCTGATGAAGAAGAAGAAGAAGAAGGCGAAGCCCACGAAGAGGGAGTGGAGGAGGAACGGGAGGCCGGGGCTGGTGAAAATCTGACCTCCCCCAAGGATGTGGAGGGCCCCCCGCCGAGCAGCCACCTTCTCAAAATAAGGAGGTCGGCCAAGTTTAGCTAGTTTTTTTTTTTTTTTTTACATTGTATACTTGTACTGAACATCTCTGAATCAATGTATATGTTTTCTTCTTCTTGAGTGTAGAGCTTGGATTCTGTCGGTATTTCTACTTTGCGCATACAAATAGCTCTCATTTCACAAGACCTGGTTGACCAACGGTCCATTGCTCAGCAATGGAAGGAGAAATGCCGCCGAGCTGAGGAGCTTTTCGGCAAAAAGTGTACTCTGCTGAAATCCCAAGAAGCCGAGCTGACGGGATGGCAGATGAAGTTCGAGGCACTTTGTGAGGAGGTCGAAGTCAAGCGGCTTGCTTTTCAAGAGAGTACCGACTTGCTTCAGGCTAAGCTTCTTCAGGCTGAGGAGGAGTTGGAAGTTGCCCGAGGTCGAGCTGGCCGCGTTCCCAAGGATTACGAGAAGATCGCCGAGGAGCATGCTGAGTATGAAGATATTATCCGTCGCGGCGGTGGTATCACCATATCCGAGGCGGAATTAAAGGCGAAAGAGGACCTAGAACAATATCTCGCGCTGAAGGAAGCACTCGGGTCCGAGTCTTTTGGGCTTCAGGGTGCTTTTGAGATGCTGAAGGAGAGTGCGGGCAGGTATAAGTGTATTTTGGACCGCCGACCTAAGTTACATGCGCTTCTGACATGTGGTGCGGGTGTGGACCTTCCTTCTTCTGTTCGGACAATGCCGGCTCGCGAGGTGAAAACGGCTTCGTGGGGACATCAGGTCGGTCCGAGCCAAGGTAGGCGAGCTGTTGGTCGTGGTTCGGCTACCTCGCGAGGTCGAAGTTTTCCTGCTGGAAGAGGTCGAGGTCGGGGACGAGGTCGAATCTCGATTGATGATCTCCTGGGGCCTTCCTCATTTGAGGAAGATTGGCTTAGCTTTAGCAAGAAACACCCTCCTTCATAGAGTTGCTCGATTCTACCTGTAATTTATGTACACACAAACTTTTCCAAATAGTTAGAAATAAAAGTGTATATATTGGGTTTTTGAACTTTCCTGTTCTTCATGAAGATTGCTTCCTTGGTTTATTTACGTGTTGCACCTTTTAGTGAGTTGAACTCGGGCTTCTTTGTGTTGACGAGGGAACCATGGTTCGGACCTCGTATTTTATCCTCCCGGGGGAACCTGGTTCCGACCCCAGTTGAGGACTAATTATCCTTAGGAGGGAGTTTGACTCAGACCTTGTGGGATCTTCCTTTTTGGAGGGAGACGAGCTCGGACCTCGGAAAGGGTTTCCTTTGCGCATTATAGGACATTATTACCCCATGTCGGGTCATTACTGACCACGCAAGGGAACCGTAGTTCGACCTTATGAGGGTATTTTTGATGTTATGGACACTTCGTATAAGCAAATCAAAAGACTCAAGATGCAAAAAAAAGAAATTTTATTAAAAAGGACCAAAAACAAAGTAAAAAGAGTTTTGACAAGCTCGTTAAAAACAAAACATTAAAGACAAAAAAGACAAAAAAGAAAACCTAAGACTCTATATGCAAGACTTTGCTGCTTATACGAAGAATCTCTTTAGATGGGCGATGTGCCACGTTCTGGGTATTAGCTCGCCCGAAAGATAGGCAATTTTGTAAGCTCCTTTGCCGAGGACTTCGTGTACTCTGTAGGGTCCTTCTCACGTAGCTTCGAGCTTGCCGAGCTTCTCTGAAAGGCTTATCTCATTGTTTCGAAGCACAAGATCACCGACATGGAACTGTTGGGGCTTAACCCTTTGGTTGTAATACCGAGCCATCTGCTGTTTGTACCGAGCTTCTTTTATGCTGGCTTGTTCCCTTTTTTCTTCCAACAAGTCCAGGTCGGTTCGGCGCTGTTCTTCGTTAGCTTCGGCGGAGAAATTGATAGTGCGGGCGCTGGGTGCTCCGATCTCGACAGGTATGACTGCTTCTGACCCGTATACTAAACGGTACGGGGTCTCCCGTTAGAGTTCGGGGTGTAGTCCGGTACGACCACAGGACATTTTGGAGATTGTAGATCCACTCCGTTTTCTCCTTCTCTAGGCGGGCCTTGAGTCCGTTCACTATTGTCCTGTTGGTGACCTCGGTCTGGCTATTAGTTTGAGGTCGGTTGACCGAGGTGAACTTTTGCTGGATATTGAGTCCTTCACAAAATTCTCGGAATTCTCTACTCGTAAATTGCATTCCATTATCCGAGATGAGGACTCTTGGTACTCCGAACCGGCACACGATGTTTTTCCAGACGAAGTCAACGGCTTTCTCACTTGTGACTTTTGTGGAAGGTTCAACTTCTACCCACTTGGTGAAGTAGTCGACGACGACTATTAGAAACCGCTTTTGCTTAGGTGCCGGGTAGAAAGGCCCTACGATGTCAATGCCCCACTCCATAAATGGCCACGGACTTTGAATAGTAGAGAGATCGGTCTGGGGTAGTCTCGTGACTCTGGCATGCAGCTGGCATTTTAGGCACTTCTTCACGAACTCTTACGCATCTTTTGCCATTGTTGGCCAATAGTACCCCCATCGCATGATTTTCTGAGCTAGCACCCGAGCTCCAATGTGGCTTCCGCACGATCCTGTGTGTACTTCATTTAATATGTAGTCCGCTTCCTTTGGTCCAACACATCTTAGAAGAGGCTGTAAGTATGACTTTCGATAGAGGACCCCTCCCTAGAGGACGTACTGCGTGGATCTGGCTAAAATTTTTCTAGCCTCCGTCTTGTCCTCGGGCACTTCCCCGTTCTCCAAACATCTTATTAGGGGTGTCATCCAATTTGGATCGTTCTCTATGATCGCATTGACTTCTGCCTCTTCTATACTGCTGTTTCGGACTTCTTCTACTAGCGTCGAGCCAGTTGGGGAGTTCGCCAGCTTGCTTAGCTCGTCAGCTCGGGTATTTTGGCTTCTGGGAATGCGGACTACTTTGAAGAACCGAAAAGACTGTTCAAGGAGCTTGACCTTTTCCAAGTACTTCTTCAGCTTCTCACTTTTCACCTCGTATTTTCCTAACACATGGTTGACCACGACTTGGGAATCACAATGGGCTTGGACAGCTCGTGCCTGGAGGGTTTGGGCAAGACGCAATCCGGCAATGAGAGCTTCATATTCCGCCTCGTTATTCGTAGTGGGGAACTCGAATCGCAGCGAATATGTTAATTCCTTTTTCTCTGGGCTGATGAGGAGTATGCCAGCTCCACTTCCTTTCTTTTCTGAAGCTCCATCCACGTACATCTCCCAGCAGTCCGGGGGTGTCTTCTCTGAGACTTCCTGGAGTTCGGTTTTGGCTTTGATCTCTTTTGGTTCCTCGAGGTCCTTATAGTGAGTTTCTACAAGAAAGTCTGCTAGGGCCTACCCTTTTATAGCTCGACGGGGACCGAACGTTACGGAATGCTCTCCTAGCTCGATTGCCCATTTCGCGATCCTTCCTGAAGCCTCCGGTTTAGTAAGAACTTGCCGAAGTGGTAGGGCGAACTTCTCAAGAGGCTGATACCTCGTCTCGGGATCTTTGAGAACTCGACTGACGAAGTACACCGGTAGTTGCCGATCTCCTTCGTCTCGGACCAACACTGCACTTATCGCTTCCCCTGATGCTGCGAGGTACAGGGAGAGGGGTTCTTCCTTTTCGGGACTGACAAGGTCGGTAAGTCCCCGAGGTAGCGCTTGAGCTCCTCCAAGGCTAGCTCGTGCTCTCGTCCCCATCCAAATTCCGGTGCCTTCTTGAGAATTTTGAAAAATGAGAGCTGTTTCTCAGCAGCCTTGGAGAGGAAACGACTTAGCGCGGTTATGCACCCTGTCAACCTATGCACGTCGCGGATAGTCCGGGGTACCTTCATCTCCTGCACGGCTTTAATCTTCAGCGGGTTGGCTTTGAGACCTTCTGGCGAGATCCAGCACCCTAAAAATTTTCCAGATCGCACGTTGAAAGTGCACTTCTTTGGGTTCAGCTTGAGGTTCACCTGCCTTAGTATGTTGAGCGTAGTTCGTAGGTCGCTCACCGCCGACGCCTCTTCTTTACTCTTGACGACAATGTCGTCTACGTATACTTTGACAATCTTGCCTATATGATCTCGGAAGAGGAAATCGACCATTCGCTGGTATGTCGCCCCGGCATTCTTTAACCCGAAGGGCATATATTTGAATGCAAAGATCCCGAAGCTTTTTGCGAAAGCTGTCATGATCGCATCCCCTTCATCCATTAGAACCTGATAGTATCCTTTGTAGAGATCTAGAAAGCAGAATACTTCGTGTCCCACCAAGGACTCGATCTTTTCATCGATGTTGGGGAGAGGATAGCAGTCCTTCGGGCAAGCTTTATTGAGGTCGGTGTAATCTACACACATCCTCCACTCTCCTTCTTCTTTCCTTACCACTACTGAATTAGATAGCCAAATCGGGTACTTAACTTCAAACAAAATCCCTACTTTCAACCATTGCTGCACCTCATTGTAGATAACTTGATTTCGTTCGGCAGCAAATGATCGCCGTTTCTGCTTGACCGGGGTCGAGTTCGGGTTAATGTTAAGCTTATGTGTAATGATTTCCGACGACACCCCCGTCATGTCTGTTGAAGACCAGGCGAAGACGTCTTGATATTCCCTTAGGAGCTGGATTACTTGCATGCGTGTTTGAGGTCCCCCTGCAAAGCCGACCTTGACGACTTTCACTGGATCCGTTTCGGATAGGGGAACCTGTTCCGTCGAGGTGTCTGGGATCGACGTCGTTTCTTCCAGCTCCTTGGGATACTTTGATTGCTACGCCTGGGATTGACCTCGGAGAGCAACCTGCATGCACTCCTTGGCCTTTATCTGGTCACCTCGGACAGTAAGGGTTCCAGCCGAGGTCGGAATCTTTAACAGCAGGTGGTAGGGCGAAATGATGGCCCTGACTGCATTCAGCCAATCCCGACCTAGTATGATGTTGTAGGGGGAGTTCGCTTTAACCACATAGAACTGAATCAGTTTATTGACGCTGGTCGGCGGGCTGCCAATGGCAACATCGAGCGCAATGGTCCCTTCAGGTCGCGTCTCTTGCTGCGTAAAGCTCTTGAGAGGCAGGGGTGTGGAGTTCACCCGAGCTGGGTCGAGGCCCATCCTATCCAAGCAGTGTTGGAAGATGATACTCACGCTGGCCCCACCATCGATGAATACGCGATGGACCATCTTGTTGGCCACTCCGACCTGTATCACCAGGGCGTCATTGTGTGGCGTAGCTGTAGGTACAGGATCGTCCTCAGAGAATGTGACGGTTTCTCCCTTCTTGAACCTCTTCTTCATTTGCTCCTCCCCCGATGGGACTGGTGGTCTGCGAGCTTCTGCCTTTAACTTAGTCTTTGTCATACCTGGGGGTAGTCCGGTGATGGTGGAGACCACTCCGTCGTACTGTGGTGCGTCGTACTGAGGGTCGTCATCATCCTCGTCTTGATCGACTTTAGCTCGCTTACTGTTTGGGGCACAACGACCCTGTCCTCCTTTCCGTTTTCCTTTCCTATTTTTCTTCCCCCCGGCTTTGTATCTCTTCAGAGTTCCCTCCTGGGCCAACCTTTCTATCTGTTCCTCGAGGTCGCGGCAATCCTCCGTGCGGTGCCCATGGTCGTCATGGAAGGAGCAATGCTTGTTCCTGTCCCGAGATGAATGCTGTGTTCACAGCTGGAGTCAGCTAGCAAAAGACAGCAGGCGTCAACCTTCAGCTGAGTGATCCAGCAGAGCCGGATCAAGCTGAAGAGAATTCGAGCTGAGTTCAAAACACAGCTGGTCCAGCTGTACAGAACAAAGCAACTATCTCTGAAGACTCCACTTCAAGACAGTCCAGCTCTGAATTCAAAAGCCAGCTCTAAAGGCAGAAGATCCCGGAATCAGGGCTAGGGCGAACTTCTCAAGAGGCTGATACCTCGTCTCGGGATCTTTGAGAACTCGACTGACGAAGTACACCGGTAGTTGCCGATCTCCTTCGTCTCAGACCAACACTGCACTTATCGCTTCCCCTGATGCTGCGAGGTACAGGGAGAGAGGTTCTTCCTTTTGGGGACTGACAAGGTCGGTAAGTCCCCGAGGTAGTGCTTGAGCTCCTCCAAGGCTAGCTCGTGCTCTCGTCCCCATCCAAATTCCGGTGCCTTCTTGAGAATTTTGAAGAATGAGAGCTGTTTCTCGGCAGCCTTGGAGAGGAAACGACTTAGCGCGGTTATGCACCCTATCAACCTATGCACGTCGCGGATAGTCCGGGGTACCTTCATCTCCTGCACGGCTTTAGTCTTCAGCGGGTTGGCTTTGAGACCTTCTGGCGAGATCCAGCACCCTAAAAATTTTCCAGATCGCACGTTGAAAGTGCACTTCTTTGGGTTCAGCTTGAGGTTCGCCTGCCTTAGTATGTTGAGCGTAGTTCGTAGGTCGCTCACCGCCGACGCCTCTTCTTTACTCTTGACGACAATGTCGTCTAAGTATACTTTGACAATCTTGCCGATATGATCTCGGAAGAGGAAATCGACCATTCGCTGGTATGTCGCCCCGGCATTCTTTAACCCGAATGGCATATATTTGAATGCAAAGATCCCGAAGCTTTTTGCGAAAGCTGTCATGATCGCATCCCCTTCATCCATTAGAACCTGATAGTATCCTTTGTAGAGATCTAGAAAGCAGAATTCAATGTCCTGATAAACGCAGCTCGGAGTACAATGAGTATTCAATGTCCTACACCTCTAATCTTGCATCTATTTATAAGCCTTGAATTAAGCCCTAATCCTTCTAGGGATCGAACTCCTTATTCATATCTAGTTCCTTAATACATGCATATCCGATTCCCGTTCGTGGTAGAATTCTATCTTCTCCCAAAGTAGGGTTTCGTTACTTGGTCTTCAAGGCAGTCGTTGACTTTGTTTGGGCCGAAATCTGTGGGCCGAGCTTTAATATATAGGCCCAATTAGCCTTAGGTCGGGCCCAGGGTGAGGCCGGTACTATCAGATATTGTAGTATATACAAATATTGGAGTATATATCAAATTTTCAGTAACAAAGGTATACCCCAATATCTTAAAATCAATATAGTTTCCGTTTCAAAAATTACATATAACGATAATTTCGGTATTTTTGAAATTTTTTGGTATGATAAATACGTTATACCAAACTTTAGGTATTTTTTTCCATCCCTAACTGTCACGTCTTGCAAATGATGAATTTAGTAAAAATGATATTTCATCAAACCAGGTCCTTGTACATCCATAAGCAAGCAGATTTTTTCCAATGATTACAAATGGATTGATTTTATTGATGGTAAAACTGAATGGAACAATTATAAGTTGATTTAAAAGGGTTAACCGACAAGTATAATAGTTTGGCCACACAAACTTTGGAGGGTAATGGTAAACAAAAGCTAATTGAAAATTATCATAGATCTTCAATTCTATTATGAAAAGCATAAATGTATTATCTATTGCAGATTGAAGTCACACAAAGAAAATGTTTTGCTAAATATGAACAACCCTAACAAGAAATGTTGCAGACCAAAATATCAAGAAATTTTTTCCACACGTGTATAAAAATTCTTGAACATCTCATCGAAAAATATCAATTACTTTATTTTCTCCTAGTCATTCAACGCGATTATAACTCTAAGTTAATTATATATATATATATATAATTGTTGAATATACAAAATGATCATCACATGATGGAGCAAGGAGTTGGTGGATTCGGATCATAAAGCGGGGCGGCCACGTAGTAGTAACCGGGTTGATCGTACGGTGGGGCCGGATATTCGCCACGAATTCGGGGCTGCCAACCCTCGTCTTCTCCCAAACGCCTTTCCTCCTCGAACTGTGACACAGTTGTTTGATCGTGGATACTGAGAATATTAGCAAAGCAGAATTTCTTCCTTAGTGAGTTGACCAGCTTAACTGAGTCAATTCCTTCTCCCACCACCACCAAATGGTTCATATCCTTTACCACCTCAACTTTGCTCACTCCTATTAATGTAATATATATATATATTTACACACAATTTATTTCAACCTTTTAGTGCATGTATACATGATGCATGTATAAGAAGTCTTCTATATTTTTTTCTCTTCTACAAGAATTTAATCACAACGATATCTTTTATATACCTTTCATCTCAGAGGAAATCTTCATGACTTTTTTCCTACTCTCCTCCTCATTCATCGGGACGTTAATCACAATCCGTTGCTGCATATATATATTGAGAAACTTAAATAGAACTTAAGTAAGAGCAATGAGTACGAGTGTTCACTTACAAGAAATTTATTCAAATCACAACCCTAATAATCGTCCGAAGAATTTAATTTTGTCGTAGCAAATTAATGATTCTAACTAGGCCTACTTCAAAATTTAAACGTAGTGTACCTTCATGCTAGTTGTGGCTTATCTGATCATATATAAGATCATAATGGAGAGAGTTGTTGTATTTTCTTTTAAGTTGGAAAATAGAGAAAGGGAGTTTAGGATATTTATTAACAAATGCTAGAATAAGGATCGGTGACTTACGCTACGCGCCTTCCTTGTATGCTCTCTCTCTCTCTCTCTCTCTCTGAGTTCTTCCTTGAACGTTCTTAATTTGTATTAGTGTGAAAAACATTCGTTCTCTTTGGTTAAAATGACAAAAGTAACCTTAATGATCCGTCTATTTCACGATATAGCCTAAGGCTTCTTCATGCTTAGTGATGTTAAGCTGAAAAGATAATGTTAGATCGTAGGGGTACAAGTAATTATTTATTTAAAATTGTAGAAAAAGTAGTATTGAATCGCCTTACGCGTCGTTGATGGACTTTTATATATCCTATCCTAATATTATTATAAAGATAATAACCTTGAAGAATATTGTCATACTTTCCTGCATTACTCGGATTCTTGCATCTTAATTAACCATCAATTATTCCGTATGTATACCCTCAAAAAAATATAAAAAATTCTCCATATATAAGTATGAACGAGAAAGCTTTACTTCTTTTTATCCAGTTTAATTTTGGCCAAATGTATCTCTTTTAGTTAATTACTTTCTTCAAGTAATCAATTGCTTTTCCACTATGTTATACGTAAGTTTCTGCTGAATTGGAGCATTTATATTAGATAAAGGCACTCTCTAACGCTCAGAGTTGATTTTTATGTAAATTAATTTTTTTTCAAATTTTTAATTTTTAATTAATTATTATAAATTCTAATTAGGATTAATAAACCTTAACTAATGATAAATAAATTTTAATTGAAATTAATAAATTCTAATTGACAAAAATTAATGAAAAATGAAAAATAAAAAAAATCAAAAATAACAATAAATAACAAAAAATAATAAAAAAAAAGCAGGCGTACGTGTGCATCTTAAAAAAAATCAAAAAAGTCGGGCGTGCATCTCACGTGCCCATCAAGATCGTTTATTGTCAAGCGTGAGATGCACACGCTTCGAGTGCATGGGCTCGATCGCACAGTGTGATCGGTCGTACGAAGAATTTGTCTTCATATTATTCTACTAAGGTACGTAGTTTAATTACGATGTGTTGTAATAATAAATAAAATGCATTATTCTTATTTTTTTGCCTAAAAAATATTTTGTATGTGAACCAACCCATATATATCACTACAAAAAACCTAATATTTACCAACCGAATTACTGACGGACTCAAAATCCCTCAGTAAATACTGACGGATTAGTGACGGAAAAAAAGCAGGTCGGCTAAAAAAAATTTACCGACGGATATTTGGCGGGGTAATTCGCGCCGAAAATACTGACAGATTTACCAACGGATATTCCCTTGTTAAAATTACCAACGGAAATACCCGTTGGTAAAGTTCATTATTTATTTAAAAAAAATAAAAAATTAAATTTACCAACGGATACCTGTCTGTCAGTAATTTTAGTAACGGATTTACCAACTGATTAGTTAGGGAAATTTAGTGACGGGTTATGATCTGTCAGTAAGTTTGGCAAAAAAAATTTAAATAAAAAATAATTACTTTTACCAATGGATTTCTCATCCGTTGGTAATATTTTTTAATTAATTTTGATTTAATTTTTTATTTATAGATTTAGTGACCGATTTATCAACGGATTAGTGAGGGATAATTAGTGACGGAATCTAATCCGTCAGTAATTTTAATAAAATTATTTTTATAAATAAAAAATAATTACTATTACCTAGGGTTTACCAACGGATTTCGTATCCGTCACTATTTACCGACGGTTTCTAACAGAATATCCGTCGGTAAATAGTGACGGATAGTAAATCCGTCGATAAATAGGGTAAATTGTGACGGATTTCAAATCCGTTGGTAAACCATAAATCAAAAATCGAAATTCTATAACAAACGACTTTAACAATGTTCCGTATTGATCAAGAAAATCGACAAGATTACCAAGTAACTTACTAATTTGTACTCGATTTACGCTCGTTTCTCGAATAATGGCGGTGACTAGTTAACAAACGTCCGAGAATCAGGAAAAATGAAAGGCTTGAGTTATATATCTGCTTCATTAAATTTTTGAAATAATGTCGGTGATTAGTTAATTAATGAACGAAGAGATTACCAAGTGGTTGATTAATTTGTACTCGATGTACGCTCGTTTCTCGAAGAATGGTGGTGAGCCGTTGACTAGTGAACAAACATCCGAGAATCAAGGGAAATGAAAAGATTAAGTTATATATACGCTTCATTAAATTTTTGAAATAATGGAGGTGATTAGTTAATGACGTCCGTGAGAATTTCGTCAACGAAGAGAGTTAGATGTTGACTAATCTCGACTAGGGACTCGTTCTCGATGAATTTTATTACATATTTATTTTTTTTAATTTACTGACGGAAATTTCCATCAGTATTTTGTATTTACGAATTTAAATTTGGATTTACTGACGGATAAATCCCTCGGTAAAATACTGATGGATGGAAATCCATCGTTAAATTTTTGCGGGTCAGATTTTACTGATGGATGGTATCCGTCGGTAAATTTGAATGGTTAATTCACAATCGGGCTCCTTTCTCCCTCACTTCTCCCCCAATTTCCTCTACCCTAATTTCTCTCTTGTTCCTCCGCCGCCCCGTCTCGCCACTTCTTCTCGCCACCCCGTGCCCTCCGCCGGTGTATCCTCTCTCTATCTCATCTTTTCTCTCTCCCCCTTTCTCTCATTCGTTATCTCTCTCTCTTACTCTCTTTCTCGTCGCCGCAGCCGCGCCCCATCCCGCCACTCCTCCTCGCCGCCCCGTGCCCTCCGCCGGTAAGTATCCTCTCTCTGTCTCGTCTTTTCTCTCTCACCCTTTCTCTCATTCGTTTTTTGTCTCTCTTACTCTCTTTCTCGCCGCCGCAGCCGCGCCGCTGCCGAACCATCCCCGTACAGGCGCACTGCCCCCGTACAGCCGCAGTCAGTCAGTCCCAATGCAGGTAACCTCTCTCTCTCTTCTGTCTTTCTCTCTCCCTCCCTCTATATCTCATTCTCTCTATTTCTCAGATCTTCTGCCGGTCACCGGTTCTCCCTTCTGTCGCGCCGCTGCTGCTGCCACCGTGCTGCTGCTCCACCGTTCCGATTCCTTGTGACGGGTATGTCGTTTCTCTCTCTCTTCCTCTCTTTCTCTTTCAATTGCAGACCGATGAGTAGTTGAATTTGTTGTATTTCTGCCAATAGCTATTGATTTTTTAATTTTCTGTCCTATTTTTTTTGTAATTTCTGTCGTCTTTTTTTTACATTTCTGTCCTTTTTTTTTTGTATTGCATTCGGGTTCGGAAAGATTTGGTTTCAATTAACCACACCCGTAGATACAAAAAGTACGATCCATTTGTTCTACCACACCAAGCCACTCAAGTATGCTATTATCCTTATCCTAGCATGAATCAAGCTAAGAGGTCTTGATGGGAAGTGTGTAAAATCAAAGCAAGATCTAATGTAGAATTACCTGAACAAGTCACGAAATCAGTTTCAACATTAGACGAACATTTCCAAGAAGATGACGTGGTTTTGACACAGATGGGTAGTAACACTACTAATGAGGATGATGACACTACAACAGTTCATCATCCAAGAGGTGGGATGGTAGAAATCGATGAGAACGAGGGTGAATCTAATGACGAAGAAATATTTTCGTCTGATGATGAAAGTAGAGTGATGATGATGATGAGTAGTAGCATACACTAATTTGTAATTTTTTGTTTTTTTGAAACATTTTTTTTAGTAGTAGTGATGATGATGATGAGTAGAAATATTTGTTAACTTATTTTTCTTACATGATATATATATATATATATATATATATATATATTAATTGCAGATGGATTTTTTGTATTGTATGTTACTTAATAATGCAGATATGTCTTCGAGCCGCCGCCGTAGTTCGTCCTTCTCACAGACGGTACCTGGACACCAGAGATGCCAGTGGCCGAGACTGGGTCTAGTGCACGTCATGAGGCATTCCAGCGAGGGCTGCTTTTTGGATTGGATCTAATGGGTTAGTATTAATTATTTATAATTACTTTGTTGATTTATTATAATTTGTTAAATGTTAATTTCTTCTCTCCACATAGAATTACTGGATGATGGCAACATTGCCCAGACGTGCACTGTAATTTTTAAGAGGGTCGAGAATTCCACAGGCTTCAATTGGAAGTTGACACCAAAAGAGGTGAAAGATAAGTACTTTGATGAATTTAAGGTAAATAACAATTAATATTTCATATTTATTGATTAATTAACATTTTTTTTATCAAACTATTGAATTTTGTAAATGTTGTTAAACAGAAATATTACTCGTGGGAACCTGAGTGGGAAACTCAGGTGTATAAGTGATGTGACCGGGCCTAGCGTTGAAGACCTAAACCCGGAATTGCAGCTTAGAGGTCCAGTGACGAGATTAAGAGCCAAGAAGCTGCAAGGATATTTTCAGTGCTATATTCAGAAGAAGTTGGAAGACGATGGAGTTGAAACCCGACATTACAAGTTGGTGACTTTCATGAGCATCGAGGAGGACAGCTAGCCACGGCCATGTGTGCTATTGAGTTAATTATCCATTAGTATAGTTTGTTTTTATTTCAATTTAATTAGTAGCCCAATTATCACAACATGTTTAGGTGATTAATTGGCCCAGTTATATTTAATTAAGGGATTCGAAATTACCAAGCCCAAGCCTTGTAACTTTCGAACCCCAGCTTAGAATTAGCCTAGTATTTAATTAATTTTCGTAGGTACTGTTCGGGAGACGAGTTTTGAATCAAAAGTTATTTTTTTCGACTTTGTCTCACGTGTTCTTCAAGTACACAAACCCTAGTTCTTGGTAGGATTCGATTTTGGCACCTTTGAATCTGAAATCTCTAGTTCATTCGTGATCTCGTGTGGGTCTCGGGTTAGCTACGCCGCTGGAGAATTGCTTCCGTGATACGTGTTTCAATCGTTCGTCGATTCGGGGTCCGTATTGAGGTAAATCTCCAATCTGTTCGTTTCTTTGTTCTGTGTTTTCGCCCAGCCATCCACGCCTTCTTGTTACCCTCATAAATTGTTCATATTCGTCCCATCCTTCGCCCAAGTCCAGTTTTCATCAAATTCGAACCCGTTGCATTGCTAAAATCCTAAATCTGACCGAAATTGAGCCCCGAGCGTTTTTGAGTTCTACTCGTGCGTTTTTTCTGAATTTTGGATATGTTGTTTCTGTATTTATTGTATAATTCGTGTTAAAATTTCAGCGTAATCGGAGTTCAATTGCTATAGTTTATGATCGAGTCGTCTTTTAGGGTTTTTAATCGATAGTTTGGGTAATTGCTTCGTATTTTGTTCGTTCTGTTTTCAATTGTCGTTTGAGTTCAGTTTTTGGTGATATAATCTGTATTGGTTCAGTTTGTAATTTGGGTTGAATCATCCTTTCCGTTGACGTGAGTTCGAGTCCTCGTTTCCGCGTTTTGATTGGCCGTATCATAAATTTGGTATCAGAGCCACGTCAGCTTGCTGGTCGTGGTTCAATCCAAATTGTGTTGTGATATACTAGGGGCAAAAAGGATCGATCAGATCATATATAAAAAAAAAAAAAAGAGAAAAAAAAAACGAAGAAAAAAAAAAGATCGAGCCCTAGTTTTGGATCACCGATTATTTTTGAAAGTAATCTTGGTTTATTCTTGTTGATTTATTTTGATTGTTTCTTGGTCGAAAATTGTGTGAGCAATTGTGTTGGGTAGACTAGTGTCGTCGTTTGCTTACCGTGTGTGTGTAGCATTTGTCGTCCTTCGTCGATTAGCGATTGGGGTTGTCGAATTGCAGCTTGTTTTCTCATTCTTGGAGTCATTACTTTCGGTTATAGTGTCTAGTTGGGGGTATTAGCATTGGTGTGTTTAAGTCCTAGTTTGATTTGGATTTGGAAGTCAAAAACTGTTTCCTAGTCGAACTCAAAACTGTTTCCTTGCTTGATTTGGTTTTGATTTTAGATTTTGGTTCTGTTATTTTTCTCTACCTATTCCCTTACCAACCGAAATATCCCTCCAGCCCTGTTACCAACTGAAATCCACCATTTTCTGCTTTAAATCTCTCATTTACGGCAGAATTTCGATTTGACGTAGAATTTGCTCTAGAACTCCGAATTTTCTCCATAATACCATTCCGGAAGCGGAACGACACTCTGAGCAAGACTCATCGCTTGGCCGTGACATATAGGCATTTTTGGCCAAATTCAGTCGTCTTCTAGGTGAAATCGCCCCCCGAACTTTTTCGATTTTTCGGTTTTTCGAATTTTTTTCAATTTTTTTTTGTTTGAGCATCCCGTTTTTTTTTTGTGTTTCTTGAGTCGATTTATTGTGAAATATTGTTCTTGGAAGTAATTTGAGATATTGGTTGTTTTGACCCGTGATTCACCGAGGATCGAGTTCGCGCTACTGACTACGATCGAAGGGGTTCAATTTTGGATCCTTTCAAGCTCGAAAAATTTGGTGAGATTGTTCTAAGTTGCATTTTTTCAATACCTGAGTGATATACACGAGTGGAAAAATACTGAGGGAACAAACGAGAGAATTGTGAGGATTGTGAGGTTACTTTTACTTCTTTACGTTTGTTCATTGTGCAGGTTTAATGGATCCGGGAAAGACACCACAGACTTCAGGCACCCCGCCAGATTGGGATGCCAAATACCACTTTGATGCTTTGAGTGGTCGTGTACAGGGTCAGTTCAGAGAAGTACAGAACACAATGGCACAATTGTTGGCCAAATTTGAGGAGTTCAGTACAGTTACAGTTCAGACACCACCACAGGCTAATAATCCACAGACAGCACCTACTAATCAAGAAGATGAGTTCGAACTGCATGAAGAAGTATCTGAGTCAGAACATTTTGAGGATGAACGAGTTGAGGATAATACAGCTCAGTTCTTTCCGCTTCATAGAGACAGAAACGGCTTTGCAGCTCGAGGTAGAGGCCGGGGTCGTGGTGATCAATTCCAACCACGTTTCCAGGCAGCTCGCAGGAACGTCTATACGGAACAGAACAGATATGGTAATGCAGATGGACTACTCAGCAACATCAAGACCACCATTCCAGAGTTTGAAGGCAAGCATGATCCAAATGCCTATTTAGACTGGGAGCGCAAAGTAGACAAGATATTTGAGTGCTATGACTTCCCAGAGGTGAAGAAGGTCCAGTTAGCTTCTTTGGAGTTTACTGGTTACGCAGCTACATGGTGGGAGTTTCAGCAGAACCGGCGACGCAATCAGAGACATCCTCCTATTGACACTTGGCAGGAGATGAAGGATGTTATGAGAGGGCGTTTCATTCCTGTGCACTATGAACGGGAATTAGACCGCAAGCTCAGTCAGATTCGTCAGGGTTCAAGATCGATAGAAGAGTACCACAAGGATCTGGAAACAGCGTTGAACCGAGTTGGCAAAGAAGAAACATTGTATGCCACCATCAACAGGTACATCGAGGGCATGAACCCGGATATTGCTTGTGAGGTCGAGCTGAGAGACATTAACAGTATTGAGGCGATGGTTCATTACGCATCCATTGTAGAGCGGCAGCTTAGAGATGGACGCCGACGTCCCGCTCAATCCACTCCTGTGAAGTCTCCGTGGGTTAGGGGAGAGACATCTACGCCTAAGATACCTCCCACACGCCCTCCAACATAGTCCACGCCGTCAGCACGCCGTTTTGAGCAGCCCAGCCGCAGGAATGATTTCAGTGCATCTGCACCGAACAGAAGCTCACAGAATAGGCCAGCGCAGTCTAGTCAGCCTCAGAATGCTACATCAGGTAGAGCGCGTGACGTTCAGTGTCACAAGTGCCATGGTTGGGGACATTTTCAGGCCCAGTGCCCTAATCGTCGTGTTATGTTCATCACCGCAGATAATGAAGTGGAATCAGCCAGTGAAGAAGAGAAAGAAGATACTGCCGACACAGAGACCGAAGATCAGCTGAGGGTTAGCATACCAATGGCTGACCTTGAGGAGGAGATAGCCCCTCCTGCACATGGATGTCTAGTGTCCATCCGGACTTTTAGCATGCTGAGAGAAGAAGATCTGACAGATCAACGGGAAAACATCTTTTACACCCGTTGCGTTATTCAAGACAAGACCTGCTCCGTGATAATTGACAGTGACAGTGTGGTGAATGCCATCAGCCAGTATGCAGTCGACAATCTCGCACTCGTGCCGCAGAAGCATCCAAAGCCATACAAACTACAGTGGCTTACAGATAGAGGCGAGATCAGAGTCGTGTGTCAGGTAAACATTCAATTTACTATTGGAAGATTTACTGACACCATTCTTTGTGATGTTATTCCTATGGAGGCAGCGCACATCTTGTTAGGTCGTCCATGGCAGTTTGATAGAAAGACAATTCATGATGGGTACGCGAACATGTATGCGATCCCAAGAGAAGGAAAGACGACCATTTTGAAGCCGTTGTCGCCTAAGGAAGTGTTAGAAGATCAGTTGAGAATGCAGGAGAAGTTTAAGGAGGAACGGGAGAGAAAGGCCAAAGTTGAGGCCGCCAACCCTAAGCATGACACGGCCGAACACTCCAAGGCCAAGTCCACACCTCCAGTGCCCAAGAATTCAAAGAGAGCAGCTCCTGCATTGAGTCCACCGAGTTCCAGTGCCAACAGTGGGGATCCAGTGCACCGAAATCTGTTCATTAGTGCAAAGGGAGTACGAAAAGCCATCAAAGCTGGTAAGCCTATCGTTCTAGTTACTTTTAAGGCTTATGATACTTCTGACCCTATTATTCCTACTGTTTTGCAGTCTTTGATGGAGGAGTTCAAGGATGTGTTCCCGGACGAGATTCCTAGTGGTCCGCCGCCAATTCGAAGAATTGAGCACCGGATCGACTTCATCCCGGGTGCAGTCCTTCCTAACCGGCCAGCTTACCGGACCAGTCCTGATGAGATAAAGGAGATAGACCGTCAAGTCATGGAGTTGCTGGAAAAGAAGCAAATTCGAGAGAGTCTGTCGCCGTGCGCCGTTCCAGTCATCCTAGTTCCAAAGAAGTCGAACGAGTGGCGCATGTGCATGGACTGCCGAGCCATCAATAAAATCACGGTAAAGTATCGCTTTCCCATTCCTAGGCTTGATGATATGTTGGATGAGTTGTCTGGAGCGTCTGTCTTTTCTAAAATTGATTTGCGTTCTGGATATTTTCAAGTTCGAATGAGTGAAGGTGATGAGTGGAAAACCGCATTTAAGACTAAGCATGGATTATATGAGTGGCTTGTGATGCCCTTTGGTTTAACTAATGCGCCTAGTACTTTTATGCGTTTGATGAATCATGTTTTACGTGATGTGATTGGCAAATTCGTCGTGGTTTACTTTGATGATACCCTCATTTATAGTACTTCCGTTGATGAGCATGTTAGACATCTTAGGCATGTTTTTGAATTGCTGCGTGATGCTAAACTGTATGCTAATTTGTCTAAGTGCACCTTTTGTATGGATGAGGTTGTTTTTCTTGGCTTTGTTGTGAGCAGTCGTGGTGTTGAGGTAGATAAGACTAAGGTGAAAGCCATTGAGGAATGGCTTACGCCTAAGTCATGTTCTGATGTGAGGTTCTTTCATGGTTTAGCTGGATTTTATCGTCGTTTTGTGCGTGATTTTTCTAGTATAGCTGCACCATTGACTGAATTGAGTAAAAAGGACCGCAAGTTTGAATGGGGTAAAGCTCAAGAGCATGCGTTCAATTTGTTGAAATCAAAATTATGTAATGCTCCTGTCTTGGTTTTACCTGACTTTGCTAAGACATTCGAGATCGAGTGTGATGCCTCTGGTATAGGCATTGGTGCTGTTTTGAAGCAGGACAGGAAGCCGGTCCCCTACTTTAGTGAGAAACTGAATGGCGCAGCTCTTAGGTACTCCACGTACGATAAGGAGCTGTACGCGTTAAAGCGATCTTTGGAGACTTGGCAGCACTACCTGCGTCCAAAGGAGTTTGTGATACACACTGATCACGAGTCCTTGAAGCACTTGAAAGGGCACCAGAATCTGAATTCCCGTCATACCAGGTGGGTAGAGTTTATTGAGTCTTTTCCTTATGTGATTAAGTACAAGAAAGGAGAAGAGAATGTGGTCGCCGATGCCTTATCCCGCAGGTACACTCTACTATCGGTTATGCATGCCCGATGTTTAGGTTTCGAGAACATTAAGTCATTCTATGCTGCTGATCTGTTTTTTGGACCTATTTTTACGTCTTGCATGACTAGGCCTAGGGCTGTTGATTCATATTACATAGCTGATGGTTTTTTGTTCAAGGAGTCGAAGTTGTGTGAATCTGATTGTTCTATGCGTGAGTTGTTGGTTGTTGAGTCGCATGCAGGAGGTTTGATGGGTCATTTTGGTGTTGCTAAAACGTTGAGTTTGTTGCATGAGCATTTTTTCTGGCCACGCATGAAAAAGGATGTTGAGAGGATTTGTTCCCGTTGTATTACTTGTAGGAAAGCCAAGTCTTCTTCGAGTCCTTTTGGATTATATACGCCTTTGCCGGCGCCGTCGTCCCCTTGGGTCGATATATCCATGGAATTCATTCTTGGCTTGCCTAGATCTAAAACCGGGAAGGATTCCATTTTTGTGGTAGTTGATAGATTTTCCAAAATGTCTCATTTCATTGCATGTAGGAAGACTGATGGTGCTGTGCATATTGCTAACTTGTTCTTTCGTGAAGTCGTCCGTTTGCATGGTATTCCTAGGACGATTGTTTCTGATAGGGATTCTAAATGTTTGGGACATTTCTGGCGAGTCTTATGGGGTAAGTTAGGTACCAAGCTTTTATTTTCTACTGCATGTCATCCTCAGACTGATGGGCAGACTGAAGTAGTGAATAGGACGTTAGGTACTTTGCTTCGTGCGTTAGTTCGGAATAATCTTAAGTCGTGGGAAGATTGTTTACCTTTTGCTGAATTTTCATATAATCGTGTTGTGCATTCTTCCACGCATATGTCGCCTTTTGAGGTAGTGTATGGTTTTAATCCGTTGACTCCAACGGATCTTATTCCTTTGCCTACTGACAATCTCTCGAGTTTGCAAGGTTCTCGTAGGGCTGCACAGGTTCGAGAGATGCACGCCAAGGTGAAGGCAAGGATAGAGCTACAAGGGGTGCGTAATGCCGCTAAGGTGAATACGCATCACAAGCAAGTGTTGTTCAAACCTGGAGATAAGGTTTGGATCCACTTCAGCCCGGGACGCTTCCCGAACTTGAGGCAATCTAAGTTGATGCCTCGTGGAGATGGGCCGTTTACCGTGATCACCCGTGTTAACGACAATGCATACCGCATTGATCTTCCAGGTGAGTATAAGTGTTCTTCGACTTTTAACGTTTCTGACTTATCTCCTTTTCCTGTAGATGATTTCGATGCCGAGGAGGAACCAAATTCGAGGACGAATTCCTTTCAGCAGGGAGGGAATGATGAGACCGGGCCTAGCGTTGAAGACCTAAACCCGGAATTGCAACTTAGAGGTCCAGTGACGAGATTAAGAGCCAAGAAGCTGCAAGGATATTTTCAGTGCTATATTCAGAAGAAGTTGGAAGACGATGGAGTTGAAACCCGACATTACAAGTTGGTGACTTTCATGAGCATCGAGGAGGACACCTAGCCACGGCCATGTGTGCTATTGAGTTAATTATCCATTAGTATAGTTTGTTTTTATTTCAATTTAATTAGTAGCCCAATTATCACAACATGTTTAGGTGATTAATTGGCCCAGTTATATTTAATTAAGGGATTCGAAATTACCAAGCCTAAGCCTTGTAACTTTCAAACCCCAGCTTAGAATTAGCCTACTATTTAATTAATTTTCGTAGGTACTGTTCGGGAGACGAGTTTTGAATCAAAAGTTATTTTTTTCGACTTTGTCTCACGTGTTCTTCAAGTACACAAACCCTAGTTCTTGGTAGGATTCGATTTTGGCACCTTTGAATCTGAAATCTCTAGTTCGTTCGTGATCTCGTGTGGGTCTCGGGTTAACTACGCCGCCGGAGAATTGCTTCCGTAATACGTGTTTCAATCGTTCGTCGATTCGGGGTCCGTATTGAGATAAATCTCCAATCTGTTCGTTTCTTTGTTCTGTGTTTTCGCCCAGCCATCCACGCCTTCTTGTTACCCTCATAAATCGTTCATATTCGTCCCATCCTTCGCCTAAGTCCAGTTTTCATCAAATTCGAACCTGTTGCATTGCTAAAATCCTAAATCTGACCGAAATTGAGCCCCGAGCGTTTTTGAGTTCTACTCGTGCATTTTTTCTGAATTGTGGATATGTTGTTCCTGTGTTCATTGTATAGTTCGTGTTAAAATTTCAGCGTAATCAGAGTTGAATTGCTATAGTTTATGATCGAGTCGTCTTTTAGGGTTTTTAATCGATAGTTTGGGTAATTGCTTCGTATTTTGTTCGTTCTGTTTTCAATTGTCGTTTGAGTTCAGTTTTTGGTGATATAATCTGTATTGGTTCAGTTTGTAATTTGGGTTGAATCATCCTTTCCGTTGACGTGAGTTCGAGTCCTCGTTTCCGCGTTTTGATTGGCCGTATCAATAAGCGATGTGAGTCCAAGGAACGTCAAAGATACAGCAGGTGTATTATTTATTTGAAAGGAATGCGCCCAGATAAGCCGACATATATCAATAAAGAGATGTGGGATGGTTTGTGTGAGTATTGGGATCGTCCTGATGTCGTTGAGAAGAGTAAAAAAGCTAGTCGAAATCGGTTTTGGGAGCCAGATGGGCCAGGATTGGTATTAACAAACACAGTGGAGGTTTCAGGCCCGTTCGTCGATTTCTTGACCAGATGGTTAGTAAATTATTATTTAATTATTAATTTATTACTTATATATATTTTCTAACTAAACATCTATTTTGTTTATCTTACATGAATAGTCCCAGACTCGAGAAGTCCCACCAACCCAGTTATTGCATGACGTTTTCCTACATCAGCACATGAAAGCTGATGAAACTCCATTGTCTAAAAATGATGAAAAGATTGATGTAAGTATTCTTAAATATTTTCTAATTATTACATCTTATTAACTAAGTTATATATTCATAATACTTATAATTTTTCAAATGTATCTTGCAGAGACGGATTAAACAGCTTGCTGCTGAACAAATAGAGGGGGCAGATCTGAACGAGATCTACAAGATTGTGGTGCGGGAGTACGAACTAGCTCACAGAGGGTGTACTCCTTTGGAACACCAAGTCGAGCCTTTTCAGCGACGGCTCGAGTGGTAGTGGGGGTAGTTCTAAGCAGCTCCTCACACAGGAGATTGTTCAGACCCGCATTGGGTCTTTAGAGCAGCAGCTGGAGGAGGAGCGCCAGAGGAGGGCTGCACACGAGGAGGAGGAGCGCCAGAGGAGGTTGGCAGTTGAGGAGGAGCTGCGCCGGGAAATAGAGGGCAGAGAGCCTTCAAGCCCAGTTTGAGGGTACACAGAAGATGATGCAGGACTTCATGGATCGTTGCAATCGCCCTCCTAGTCCGTGACTTTTAGATAGTGTAGAAGAAACACTCTTTTACTTTAATGTTTCTTTCATATTTGTATGTACTTTGTTACCAAAAATATCAGATTCTTATTACTATATTACCTAGCGACATTTATATTATGTTTTATATTATAAATTGCTTGTTTGGTATGTTAAAAATTGGGGATAAATTATTAATAAATTAATGAGTAAAAATCGGGGTAAAATATTAAATAATTAAATATTCCAAAAATATTAGAAAATTACCGACGGATAAAATTAAAACAAAAAATTATTACCGAAATACTGAGGAAAATTGCGTCACAAAACCGTCACAATATTTCCAACGTGACGAAATTGATAACATCAAAATTTACCAACGGATTTTAAATCCGTCTAAAATCGAAAATTGACGAAAACCAATTTGTCAAACATTATCGACGGATTTAATTCCGTTGGTAATTACCAACGGATCTTCCGTCACAAATCCGTCAGAAATCCATTTGGGGAACTAGTTCGTTAAACGAGAATTTACTAACGGAAATTCCGTCACAAATATATTGGTAAATGTACTGACGGATAGGATTTCCGTCGCTAAATCCTTTACCTACGAATCGAATCACAAGGGAGCATTTCCGTCGGTAATTCCATCGGTAAGTCCTTTACCAACAGATTTTGATGACTTTACCGACGGAATTTTCCGTCGGTAAATTGCGAGATTTTTGTAGTATATATATATATATATATATTGTTGGTCCAAAGACGGATACCTTGGTGTAGAGGGGGGTGAATACACCAAGGTTTAAAAAACTTTTCCAAGTTAAAACTCATTTGAGAGAGCCTGCTGTGTCCGATCCAGCTGGAGGACAGCTTGATTGACACAGCTGGCTGTGTGAGTGTGTGTGTGGAAGATGGTGGGTTTGGAAAGTCCGTCTGTTGCTTCAAATCATATTGCAAAGCTCAGTTTCACTTTTCAGTTAGTCAGTTTATGCAGCTTGAAATAATGCTCATGAGGGTTAGCAGAAAGCATAAAACAAAGCAATAAAGAACAAAACAATTTTAACGTGGTTCGGAGTAACACCTCCTACGTCCACGACCAGATTCACTGGTAATTCACTACCACTTGGTTTCCAAGTACCAAGCAACTTCACAACTCTAACCTGAGCTGTGTTCCAACAGTTTGCGGGCACTGTCAAGCCTACACCTTCAGTTTCGGCATCGAAGAACCTAACCACTCGAATTACACGCTTCGAGCAGGTGTACCTTTACCTAACCTTTCTGGGTTTGGGTTTGGGTATGGGTTTTCCAACTATGAACGAGTTCTTACAATGAAGAACAAGGAGTATGATGAACTCGTTCAAACTAGGCTTAAGATATTTCTATTCTGATCTATACTGCCTATGACTGAATATGTGAACAACTAAGAACACAACTGACTGGCTGGGTGTTCTTGAAAGATTTGGCTTTGAAGATCGTTGTTCATTCTATTTTCTCTTTTATTTCTTCCGTCGTCTGGCTAGCCTCTCTCGCCAGCTTCGCTCTTCTCTTCAATGGTGAGCAGATATATATAGGTGGAAATTCAAACTAGCCGTTGAAAGAGAGCCGTTTGAATCTTACCTACTCTCATTGACTTCTGGCCTTTTAACCTACAAAGTAGGTCTGCATCTGCAGAAGCTATTTCTTCTCTGATTTGACCGCGTCAGATAAGATCTTCTGACATCGGGATCTTGTCTTGGAGAAGGTCTTCGTCTTCGAGCTGCTATGTGTTTCTGCTGAGTCTTCAGCGTCTTGGACTCTGCTGCGTCTCGACTCTGAGTTGTGTCTTAGACCTGTGATGTATCATTAACCTGAGTTGTGTCTTCAACCTGAGCTGTGTCATTGACCTGAGCTGTCTTAGACCTGAGCTGTGTCATTGACACTAAGCTGGGTCTTTTACACTGAGCTGGGTCTTTGATACTGAGCTGGGTCTTGATACTGCTGGGTCTTTGACTCTGCTTGGTCTTGCTCTGCTGAGTCTGCTATGCTGAATACTTCAGGTGTGTCCACTTAGCTGTGTCTTCTGCTGTCTTCTGCGACTCTACTTGAAAACAAAGAAACTCTATAAAGCTCAAACAGGTGAGCTGAAAAACGTTTAGGCTTGTACAATCATCTACTCGGTTGGGGTCAGCTGGGTTTTGGTATCAAATCAAAACTCTATTAATTTTCCTAACAATTTCTCCCTTTTTGATGATGCCAAAACCTAACTGAAAAAAACAATTTACTTCCCCCTTAACAGGAAACGGGGTTTCAAAATATTAAACATTCACAGCAGATAAATTTATTCAGAGCCTGGACAAAGAGTTATTGTCATCAGGGTGAGCTTGAGAGAAAAAACATTTCAATTTTATTAATTAAAAAAAATGATTACAAGAATTACAAGATTAACAAACTGAAATTAGACAAAAACTATTTAAATCCCAGTTGGCTGGGTCTTCATTTCTACTGCTGCTGCTGCTTCTTCAGTCTATCTTCTTCTAGTTGCTCATCCGTTCTCAACCTGTACCGGTTGAAGATCTTCCGTTCCAGCTTCCTGTATTCTTCTTCATTGTTTACCTTGGAAATTTTTCTCCTGATCGCCCATCTATTTACTTCTGCGATGATTTGCGATTTGTCAGGAAGATGAGTTCCAGGTATCAGCGGAGATTGGAGATGATACAGCGGGGGAGCAGAGAACTGGATCTTCGCGGTCTTTGCAGCATTGAAGAATGCTTTAGCAGTCATCTTATCTTGATGAAAAAGCTCATTTAGATGCATCTTGAAAGCAACATCTGGTGGCGTATTTGGGTAAGCTCCCAAATAGTAGTAATCTTCAATGAACTCGAATTTTGTATGTTCCCAGTCATCGTTTAACTCTTCTGGGATCCATTCATCTATTCTTCTCCAGTTCATTGGCACCTGAGACTTTTTCTTCGATGCTCTAATGTTTGCTCTTTTCTTCTTCTGCTTTTTTTCTTCAGCATTGAGCAAGCTTTCCTTCTTCTTCTGTTGCTCTTGAAAGATTTTCATCTCTTGCTTTTGTTTATTCACAAAGTTGCAGAGCCATTGAATATCATTGATTTGTTTTGGCGTGGCTCCGCTTGCTTTGGCAAGAGGAATAATCATTTTGCTCCATTTTCCTCTCCGTTCAGCTGGTTCTTCTGCTTCCAGCTCAGCAACAACTTCATCAATCTCAGATTGTAGCACTTGGATTTCATTTTCAGCTACAGCTTTCCCTTTGCCTGCCCTTGATGTTTTTCTCTTATCATTACCTTCCCCCTTTTTGGCATTATCAATAATGGCGGAGGATAGGTTGACGACTGTCTCATTCAGCTGGGCCAGGGCTTTGTCAACATCAGCAATCTTGGCTGTGTTGTCTGCTGTGACGAGGTTGAGCTATGTTGTGCTGTTACTTCCAGCTTTGAACTGAGTGTCCAGCTCTTTGTAGAGGTTGAACAACGTTTGAATGTCAGTTCTGTTGGAGAGGGCTTGCTTTTGGAGGGCTGCCATCTGGCTAGATAGGTTGCTAATGCTGCTTTTCAGTAGAGCTTGAAGTTTTGAAATGATCTCAGAGACTCTCTTCTCTAGATGAGTTGACTGATCAATGCGTTGAGACACGAGAGATTGCTTGAGATCTTGACTGGTGCTTTCCTGTAGATTCTGGGCAAATCTGTGAACTTCATCAATGGACTGTCCATTACACTGGACTTGCCATTCTACAGCTGTGATGTGCAGAAGGGTGTCAACATTTGATTTGAGTCTATCCTAGAATAGGATTTCCTCCACTTGTTTGGCGATTTCGTCCTTCATTGCATCAGAAAGCACGGCATCAGGATCCGTCTGGATCCCGGATTTGACTTGTCTGGGTTTGTCTACCTCAATCTCGACCAGTGAGTGAGTGTCATCGGCAATTGGACTTTGTGGGGCAGCTTCTGCGGGCTCAACTGTTGCAGTAGTTGGCTCGTATTCAATCACCATTGCCTCGAGCCCATGCCGGCAGGGGACCGGCTTTCCGTAGCCGTCTCAACTGGAACAATTCAGCTGAGAGTGTGGAGGTAGGAGTTGGCTCTTGCGATTACCTCCTCAGACGGCGGTACTTCATCTTGCTTGGCCTTCTGGATGAGAGTTTGGATCAGCTCGTCTTGATGCATGACGGCATCCTGAAGACTTCCAAATCCAAAGGTCTCCATGCATCAGCCTTCTTTTTGGCTTTGAGCTTATTGAAGGAGTAGAGCTCTACAAGTTCCTCATTTACATACCAAGTAGTCATCTTGATAGCAAGGTAAAATTTGAAGTCGCTGACGGCGACTAGTGCGGCAGGGAGTGAAGGAAAAGAAGGGTACTGTTGCAGTGCTCTCTTTACCCCTTGAAGCCTGAGGTCATCGAACCTCATGATAGTGGCAGCACGTGCAACGACTCTGGGACTGAGGATTTCAAAATCCTCAGAAGGGTTTGTAGGTTCAGCTTGGTTTTCATCATCTAGCTGCAAAGGAACGTCAGCTGGATGGGGTTCTTTGGGTGAGCTGGGATAAGAAGAGGGTTCAGCTTGGGTGTCAGCTGGCTGTGGAGAGCTGGGTGCTGAAATTTGGAGTTGAGTGATTTCAGGTACTGAGCAAGTGGGTGGGAAATCTGAGATAGGTACCTGAGGATGAAGAGGAATGAGAGGATAGTCTTGATGAGTGGTTCCAGCTGATGTAGGATCAGCTGGAGCGAATTGTGAAGATGCTTGAAGAAATTGTCGAAGGGGAATAGCATCCTCTGGGTCAGAGTGGGAGACCACTAAATGTGGTTCTTCAGTTTCTCGTGATGTAATCACGAACTCCCTTCCATTGTCTGAGCTGGAGGAGGATCCCTGAGCTGTCTCCTCAGTGACTGGTCTCCACTCAGTTTTCTTCTTTTGGATTGGGGATGCTGTGGGAGTGGACTCAGATTCAGCTGGCTCATCAACTGGTTTCTCTGCTGCCTCCTTAGCTGGCTTGCTGGCTGCCTTGAATTTCAGCTTCTTTTTGGCAGGTGGAGATCCAGTTGGCTGTGTCTCCTCCGGTTGCTTCATTTTTCTTACTTGAGAGGGAGAGGCAGTCTGCTGCTTTGCCTCTTGCACCTTCTTCTTCCCTTCAGGGGCTGCTTTCTTCAACAAGTCAGTGAGCTGACTTGGCTTCTCAAAAAGTATTCTGGACACAGAAAATTCTTCTGTATCATGCCACTTGATTTGCCTTTCGGTAGTGTAGCTTTCTATTATGCACGCCACCTTGGTGCATTGATAGATTGTCTCCCTACAGCAGTACCGGGTGAAGCTGTCATCTTCAAAATGAATCTTTTTAGATTCTTTTTCCAATTTTCCCATGAAGTAGGAGAACCAATCCACAGGGTCATTCCTGAGGATGGCTATCATCGGTTTCAGCTTGGGTATGCTGATCTCTCATTGAGATCCAGCGATACCGAGGATGCACTTTTGGGTGACATCTAGAAGTAGTCTGTACTTGAGCTTGAGCAGGAGCTTGGACATGCTCGCCCTGTACGCTTCCGGTTTGAACAGCATCTTATCCAGTTCGGCCTGGATTTCTTCTCTGGTGTAGTTATCTGGGGAGCGGTCCCCAAGAGTCTTTAAGTTGAACAGCTTGTTCAACATCCGGTTGATGTATCGACATCCCACGGAGTTGTATGTCCAGTCTTCTCCTTGATTTGCAGAGAGACGTTTGAGCGGAGTCGATTATCTCGGTTAGTCATCTCTAGGAGGAACTCTGCGACTTCTCTGCGGAAGATGTTCTTCGGTCTTGCAGCCGCCCATTGCAAAAGTTCGGCATTCTCGATGAGATCCAGCACCTCCTGGAACTTTGAGTTCTGGTAGTTCTTGAGAGTCAAGCAATTCTCAAAATGAAGCTTTGACATCAATTCTCAGTCTGGCTTGCTCCTGGTGTTGTCTTCTTTGGGGTCATGATCTTCTTCTGTATCAAGTGGTTAGAAAGACGAAGATACTAGGGGAGCGAGTTTGCAAAAAGATATTCAATAATCTGAGATATAAATTTCAGAGATAAGTATGAGCGATAGAAAATAAGGCGAAGATTTGCATATTTTAGATGTATATATCAACTGTCCCTTTTGATGGAAGGATAAGATCTTGGCAAAAGAATTGAAGATCTGCGGCTGAGAGAGATTTGCGCAACACGTCACATGACGTGTGCAAATAGAGTGTAGGTCACGCGCGCGTGAGGTAGTCGAACCATTCTGACTTCTGCCTCAGTTCTCTCGAGCTACAGTATTCTGCATGCTTTTCATTAAATGCGATGGTATGTGGTATGGATAGCTTGCAGACTAATCCATTTAAGGAATGTCTGGGTATTTGAATTAAATTCAAATATTTTTATCCTTACATAGCATATTCCTCAGGGAAAAAGATAGAGTCTGCAAACTTGTCAGCTGATCATTGTAGTCAGCTGATACCACGGCTTTTCTTCAGTTTTATTATCCAGCTGAGCTTGATTTCCCCTCAGTTGGTTTTCCTTGTTAAACTGAGTTGAAAGATCCAGTTGGGGTTGAATTCTTCTACCCTGAAGTCTAATTAGCTTTTCATTATCCAGCTGAGTCTTGTCCCCCCTCAGCTGGTTGATTTTTCTTCATCCGGATTGAGCAATCCAAGTAATTCACACATCATCTTGATTTGAATTTTCAGCATTCAGAGCTTCTGTGTGAATTTTCCCAATAATGGAGCCCTTCAGATGTTGAGAAATCTCTTGGATACTTTCATGTCGCCAGCTGGGTTAGAGAATCAGCTTGATTCCTCCGCTGGATCGGTTTTTCTTCAGCTGGTGATTCCAGCTGAGTATTTCCTGCTGGATACTCTTCTTGAGAATTCTGCTGGACTGGGATGAGATCAATTATATTCTCATCATTGGCTCATTCCTCTGATAAGGTCAGCTGTCCCAAATCCAGCTGATTCATCTGCTGCTTCTGAATTCTTCTCGAGACCAATGTACTCAGCAGTGTGTCCAGCTGTGTTTGCTTTTCACAGCTGGGTTTGGGAGTCCCATGAAGCAGGCATCTTTAATGAAATGCTTCATCTTCTGAGTCGGAAGAAAATACTTGATCTTCTTATCTTGCTCGACTTGAGCTCTTTATCTTTTCTTTGGGAGGTCGACTCAGCTGGGGTTCTCTTTGGGTAGACTTGCTTGTCGAGATGAACCTTCACGATCTTCTTGTACCTTTCCTTGCTGTGTTCCAGCCTATTGATGTTTCGTACAAGCATAGCAACTTCTTCGTGCAATTCTTCTCTGCTCATATTTCTGTGCTCCTTGTTGGTCCTTCCAAGTTGAGCTGATTGAGCTGATCTTTTTTATTCTGCACTCTGAAGGCTGTCTCTATTGCCTTGGGAGTCAGTTTTGTTTCATTCATCTGGCTAGATGATTCTTCTTCTTGTGACCCCTAGATCCATTTTGTTGGTTGCATCTCTTGGACATTCTTCAGAAAATCCATCAGATATTGTGATGACTCTGATAGTTGTCTCTCATGGTGTCATATACTCTAAGTATGAGACATTCCAAGTCGTCAATCAGTCTTTCTGTTCTTCTCATCTCCTGGTGGCTTGAGACCGATTGCATCACAGTCCATCCGGTTTGCTGCTGAGTGAAATTCCTCTCTCCAGTGCTACAAAATACTTTGGTATCTTGTTCTTCGTACCCCCAAGTCATGGAGATAATTCATGTAACATTCGCATCTCGGACACATGCCCGGATTCATGATTTCTCAAGACAGTATGCAATAATGATTTTAAAAAGATTTTGAAACTTTGAAGGATCTGTTCAGGTGATCACTTTCAGCAAAGAAGCTGTCTTGACACAGATACAGTGATCTTTTGAACCACTGCTCTGATACCAATTGTTGGTCCCAAGACGGATACCTTGGTGTAGAGGGGGGGTGAATACACCAAGGTTTAAAAAACTTTTCCAAGTTAAAACTCTTTTGAGAGAGCCTGCTGTGTCCGATCCAGCTGGATGACAGCTTGATTGACACAGCTAGCTGTGTGAGTGTGTGTGCGGAAGATGGTGGGTTTGGAAAGTCCATCTGTTGCTTCAAATCATATTGCAAAGCTCAGTTTCACTTTTCAGTTAGTCAGTTTATGCAGCTTGAAATAATGCTCATGAGGGGTTAGCAGAAAGCATAAAACAAAGCAATAAAGAACAAAGCAATTTTAACGTGGTTCGAAGTAACACCTCCTACGTCCTCGACCAGATTCACTGGTAATTCACTACCACTTGGTTTCCAAGTACCAAGCAACTTCACAACTCTAACCTGAGCTGTGTTCCAACAGTTTGCGGGCACTGTCAAGCCTACACCTTCAGTTTTCGGATACTGAAAAACCTAACCACTCGAATTACACGCTTCGAGCAGGCGTACCTTTACCTAACCTTTCTGGGTTTGGGTTTGGGTATGGGTTTTCCAACTATGAACTAGTTCTTACAATGAAGAACAAGGAGTATGATGAACTCGTTCAAACTAGGCTTAAGATATTTCTATTCTGATCTATACTGCCTATGACTGAATATGTGAACAACTAAGAACACAGCTGACTGGCTGGGTGTTCTTGAAAGATTTGGCTTTGAAGATCGTTGTTCATTTTTCTGTTTTCTCTTTTATTTCTTCAGTCGTCTGGCTAGCCTCTCTCTCCAGCTTCGCTCTTCTCTTCAATGGTGAGGAGATATATATAGGTGGAAATTCAAACTAGCCGTTGGAAGAGAGCCGTTTGAATCTTACCTACTCTCATTAACTTCTGGCCTTTTAACCTACGAAGTAGGTCTGCATCTGCAGAAGCTATTTCTTCTCTGATTTGACCGCGTCAGATAAGATCTTCTGACATTGGGATCTTGTCTTGGAGAAGGTCTTCGTCTTCGAGCTACTAAGTGTTTCTACTGAGTCTTCAGCGTCTTGGACTCTGCTGCGTCTTGACTCTGAGTTGTGTCTTAGACCTGTGCTGTATCATTAACCTGAGTTGTGTCTTCAACCTGAGCTGTGTCATTGACCTGAGCTGTCTTAGACCTGAGCTGTGTCATTGACACTAAGCTGGGTCTTTTACACTGAGCTGAGTCTTTGATACTGAGTTGGGTTTCCGTCACTGTGCTGGTTCTTGATACTGCTGAGTCTTTGACTCTGCTTGGTCTTGCTCTGCTGAGTCTGCTATGCTGAATACTTCAGTTGTTTCTGCTGTCTTCTGCGACTCTACTTGAAAACAAAGAAACTCTATAAAGCTCAAACAGGTGAGCTGAAAAACGCTTAGGCTTGTGCAGTCATCTACTCGGTTGGGTGGAAATTTGGGTTTTGGTATCAAATCAAAACTCTATTAATTTTTCCAACATATATATATATATATATATATATCATAAAAATAGTTATTGATCAAGTATACCTCAATCACAAATGGAAATTCATTCACAGCATTCTCCTATGAACTAAGAGAATGGTTCCATATTTATAAGAAGTCAACACACAGAAACTACATACACATAAATAATGGCAGTATAGTATCAACAAATTAGCCAAATGAAAAATCTAGCAAAGTGTTTTTCTTCCAAAAATTGAGACTAACCTTTCTGGAAATTAAAAACCAATAGTCACACATATTGTTGATAAGAACTTGCCAATAAATATTCTTTATTTGATATATAAAATTAATCCTGCAGCTGGGGAATTCGTGAGTTGATCCCATTAGAGAGAATAAAGAGAGTTAATTAAAGCCATAAAGGTATAGTCCAGAATGAATTCAAGATTTTTGCGCTAGATCGACCAATTACTTTTCGGTTTAGGCATGACGTACAACTTTCAATGATTTAGTCATAACTTCATTTAGAACATCTAAAACATTTACAAATAAAAAATGACTTGTTCAGATTCCGCGGTTGGATGGGATATGATTAGCCGTTAATCAATATGAGTAGCGTTATTTTGCTGTAGTACTAGTGCAGTGGCGTGTACCAAATCTAACACATATATACAATCGAAATTCAAATTTTGACTGTCCCATCACTACTACAAAAATGCTCATAGACAACGGTTTAGAACCGATGTTGTAGGCATAAATTAACCGTGGTCGTAGGTGGTGTTGTGGTAGGTCGTTCAAAAAATGCTCATAGACAACGGTTATTAACCGTTGTGGTAAATAATTATCACAACGGTTAATAACCGTTCTCGTAGACTTTTTTTGGGTGTTGTCATAGGCAGTGATGTCATAGGTTCTTGAAAAATAACAACAGTTTTTAACCGTTGTTGTAGATAAATACAAACCTCTTCACAATGCATTTTTTCTATTGTTGTATGTATATAAATTGTTGTCTATTTATATTTATTAATTTAAAATATTATACACAATTAAAGCTGAATATTCGTTAATATAAATCATTCATGTTACAAAGTACAATCATTCATCACAATATTATTTACAAGTACTAAAGTTCGATCCCGAAAATACAAAAAGAATACACATAGGCCAGCCTTATTTAAAGAAAATGAGAAGGCTGAAACACATTCTTGCTTCACCTCGACTTTCTACCATCATTTCTCTTACATCTTCATTGTTCAGAATCCATCGCACTATTATGATCAAACTTCTAACAACTGAAACCGCCAACTGAAAACAATAAAAGATAAGAACTCCATCAATTCCCTGGCTCTTCTAATTTTTGTAGCATATGATAATATTGCTAACTGCAAAAGCTCCAGTAATCTATCCTCAAGGGACAAACCTCATCTGCTACCATAAGCATTTGAATATGGACTTTAGGGGTATGATAGTATTATAAAAACAATCAAGCTTAGGATCAACTATAAACACAAGTAGTTGATGAGCAGAAGCCAAAATCTCATATAATAATCTAGGATTTATCCATCAAGAGTAGCGAAACGCGCACCATAAGCCTTCGGCTTAACTTTATCTCCATAGAGGGACAATCCATTGTAGTAAAGAATTAAAATCTTTTCAAGGATGAAAAATCAGAGAAAAAATCGTGTTACCCATTGCAATGCAGAAAATGGAGAAAAGAGAATCTTGACGATACATGTGCTAATTGGATGTTACCTTTTTTTAATTAACAGATGATCCATATATATTTGGGCCTTTTCGGCATCTTTCCTAGTCTTGAACTCAACATATGCAAATCCATTGGAAGGTTAACCTGCAAACTGGAAAAAATAAAGATTAAAAGCAAGGTAAAGGTGGCCTGATTATTGATGTATAAGAAGCTTACACGTATGGAAATTCAAGGATATATATCTACTAATCCAACACATAACTGAAGGGACTTTCTGCACAAATTAATATACAAACTCATTAATTACCACACTGTAATTTCTATATAGTATCAGTATGCAACAAGTTGAATAAACCATCAGATAACATACATGTCATGACAGTGACGGAACCAAAGTTGTTGCACTCTTTACATCCATGAATGCAACATCTATGGTTAGGCCAAATGGCCTGCATAGTTTTCCCAAAATGAATGAGCTTTTCTTCATTTCAAACTTAGGTAGAAAGAGAGTTAAGTTGCCTGAGCAGCAATGATGATGAGGAAAATGGAAAGAAGTGTTAATTAGAATGCAGAGAAAGCTTGCTTGAGTCTACTACAAGAGAAGTTCTCATACATAACACTGAATAGATAACGGAGTTTTCTAAAAACCGTTACGTATGAGCGCATTTTTTGGAAAGATAACACGTTTTAAATATCCGTTACGTATTTAGTGTTATCTATTTACAATTATAACGGTAATGGTTATTCCGTTATGTTTGAGTGTTATGTATTAGTTACATACATAACGATTTTCCCAATCGTTAACATTTTCGTTATATATGAGGAATTATTTTTTTAATAAAAATATATATAAAATTTCTCCCTTATTTCTAACCTAATTCTACAGCCAGCAACAGACGCTCTCTCTCTCTCTGTCTCTCGCTCTCTCTCATTTCCTCACCGTCTCACCACCTCATCACTCACCACTTGCAGCCACCGCCACCGCACCGCCGCCCCGCCGTCCGTCGCTCGCCTCCAGACCTCACCGCGCCTACGCGATCCTACCTTCCGCTTTCCATCGCACTCACACATCTCACATCCCCCGTCTCCGCCTCCACAGTCCTCCGCCCTAATCTTTTCGTTCACCAGCACATTGGCTGTCAGCCGCCACTCCGTCTGACTCCAACCGCTCCTACCGACCCGCCTCCACCATCGATTAGGGTTTAAATTGGTAACCCTAAGTCCCTAAATCGAATTAAGTTTGATTTTTAACAGATTTAGGGCTCGATTTGGCTAGAATTAGGGGTCGAATTTGGGTCAGATTATTGCTCGAATTTGGGTCAGAGTAGGGTTTGATTTGGGTTAGATTCTTGCTCGAAATCTACTGCCCAAAGATGTCCATTTTTTTCATAGTTTAAGGATAGAAGTACATATTCTGAAGCTGATTTTTTTTTCTCTGACTTCCATTTTCAAATCCTTTTTTATCTTTTTACACCGATTTTTATTTTTTATTTATTTTTTTATAGTTTTTGTTGTTGTATTTTAGCCAATTATATGTGTTTAATCAATTGAATGTGTTGGGAAAATGATATGCAATGCGGAAATGAAGCATTTAATTTTATACCTTGGGCCTGAAAAATATTAACTGATGAGTTTTAGGTTTAGAAATGATTTAATTACTCGTTTAGCCCTACGTTTGGAATTAGAGTTATAAAAAAAAGAGGTAGTTACATTGATTGTTCCACATAATAATTTAATGTATTGATGTCTTCGTACAGAGACTGAAAGAGTTGCAGATTGAAGCGGCAAGTTAGAAGTTGCTGCATTTGACCTTAGAAGTTGGAGGTTGCTCCAAGTTCCAATATAACTTCACTTGATGATAAGACCAATAATGATGACAGGTTATTGGATTTAATTTTTATTTTGAAGATTTTGTTTGCGCCTTTTGCTGCCCATTTTAAAGCCAGTGAAATAAAGCTTAATTTTGATGCTTTATCGGCGGAACGATATTCATCTATTATTATTGGGTCTTTACATGATCTTTGAGCAGGATGGAGTTAAATTGGTGGTTTATAATATTTCATTCGACTTTGGTGAAATGTGCAACTATTGATTATGTTGATGAGCTTATCTGTTATGCTTTTCAGGTCCATTTGTGGTAGCTGATTATTTTTATATTAATTTAAATCCTTTTGTTATCTATCCTTTGCTAATAAAATCTGAGATCTTGTCTTTGGGTGAGAGCAGAACTCATTCTATTGGTTTATTATGCTCGTTCTACACTGATAGAATTATAGAAGAATTTATTTACGCTTAGTTCCTACTCAAATTGGATAGACATTATAAGCATTGAGAACCCTTGTTTTGAACTGTCAAAATTATTGATCAGAATCGGCATTGCTTAATGCCTATAGTTAACCATTTTTGTTCAATGTAAACTATTTTCTGAGATTATGCACACTAACAGGGTACATTTGGGACATAACTGTCAAGTATCAACCAATAAGCAATTTATCCCGGTTTATGATCCCGACAAGATTCTCATGATGTTTTGTTTTCATTTATGGCTCGGCATCATTAATGATGTTTGATTCCTCCATCTAATTAGCATTCTTTATTAGCCTCTGTCTAGAACGAATCTCCTCATTTGGAGTCCTGACAGTTACTTATGTTTGATCTCTAATGTTATTTTATCTTGAATTTGAATTTTTTTTTGTAAGTCTAACTCGGTTGGTTATTTACCATTTCCAGGTTGAAAATATTTGGACCAATAGCCATTGCTGCAATACTAGTTCTGATCCCAGTGAATGCATCTGGTGGCACATTAATTTTTCTGCAGTGCGACCTGGTTGTGAACGACATTGACAAGATCTCTATATCTAATATTCATCCCAAGTCTGCTAAGTAAGTTTGGTGCTTCTTATTCTAAACGAGATTTTATAGCAATATTTTCATGGGGTTTATTCATCACTATAAAAATGAGCTAGTATTGGGGGAAATCTTGATCTCGCGCTATATTGAGTTTATCAGATAAAATGAAAGGTTCATACAATAAGGTACACACCTAAAAATTTAAATGCAAAACTTCTGTAGATTGTACCTAGATTAAGAGTCCAGTTCTTTTGAATAGGAGATGGTTTTACAAATTGTCTCATTCTTGTACTTTGTCTTGATATGTGTTTTTGGCCATTGATATGTGTTGATTTGTTCTATTTTTTTTTTTATCCAGTTGATGGCAAGTTGCAGTTCAAGCCATCGAATCTCAGCCTTAAAGAGTTGATTGACCATAAACATTAGTGCAAATGGTGGCTTATGGCATATGTAATATACATTTCACTCTCATTTTTTTTAAGACATGTGACATTATGACAATGTATGTACAATGCTTGGATAATATATAATATATATTTTGAATGGTGATATTTGTATCATTTTATTATATAATAATTTATTCTTTTTTGAAAATAAAAAATGGCAAATTCAAAAAAATAAAAAATATATTGGAATCTGCAGCGGAATACATAACGGTATAAAATTGAAATTTAGACTTCCTTTTATAATATTTATAATTGACTATAATAATAATAAAGGTTAAACAAAGAACAATTATGTGTGGTGGTGGAGATGGTAGAGATCTTTATTCTTGGGCTTGTATGCAAGAGGTCATTGATAGTACCGGCCTTATCCTGGACCTGACTTAAGGCTAATTGGGCCTATATATTAAGGTTCGGCCCACAGAGTTCGGCCCAAACAAAGTCAACATCTGCCTTGAAGACCAAGTAACGAAGTCCTACTTTGGAAGAAGATAGAATTCTACTATGAATGGGAATCGGATATGCATGTATTAAGAAACTAGATATGTAAAAGGAGTCCGAACCCTAGAAGGATTAGGACTTAATTCAAGGCTTATAAATAGATGCAAGATCAGAGGTGTAAGGATATACAATACTCGTCATACTCTCAAGCATAATAAAAGCTCTCTATATTATCTCCCACATAAATCCTTGTGTCATCGTGTTATTATTTCTTTTAGCTACTTTCGCAAACCCTAGATTTATCATTGCCGCCGTCTGTGGGAACAAAATCGACGGTCCTGCGGTAGCTGATCAACGATGGTAACACGATCGCAAAGCATGCAGGAAGCCCAAAACCAACAGGGGAATACCAACGAAGTAGAAAGTCACCCCGTAAGGAGGGGTATTCGCCAGAAACGCAAGTCGGTTCCAAAAGAGGGGCACAACAATGACCCAATAGAAGAAAATCCCTACGAAGGGATGCCCGAGCTAGAGGACATCCCTCAGAGAGACCCACCGCAAAACCGGCGTAGTAGGGTACATAATGGACAATCCTTTGGAACGGGTGATACTCCAGAAGGGTACGTCGAAGAAATCAACAACGAGTCAGAACCGAAGGAATCCGAGTCGAAGGGACATGATCTCCCCGGAGACTTCGACCTTGCCACCACCTACGCCGCCACGGAATTCGCTAAAGCACATAAGGAGAAGTTCAAGCGCTTCCTTGCAGCAGCTCGGAAATCCTCAATACCCGAAGCTAGAGAGAGTTCAATACGGAATTCCCAACCTAAAGCTCCTCGCTACACCGAGAGGCAGGAACCGGAGCTAAGGGGGAAGCACGACCCCCGGCGGGGTTCAGTTCGACGTCAGAGTCCAAGCTCGCAGCGGAGTCCCAGGCGACATCATATCCAAAGGCTACCTCGGAGCCCCAGAAGGAGCCGAAGTCCGAGCTATAGCGAGAGTCGCAGTCCCCCGAGGAACCAACACCGACGTGAAAAGAAACCAGCTCGACTTGTCAGCCCATTCACCGATGAGCTGCTTGACACCAAACTCCCCACGGTGTACAAATTGCCAAACATTCCGGCCTACAATGGGCTAGATGACCCCCTTAACTTCTTAACGCGTTTCAGGTACAGCATGCACAACCAGGGCCTTAGAGAGGAACACATGTGCAAGCTATTCCCCGAGATGCTAATCGATTATGCTCGAGCTTGGTTTGACAGCCTCCCAACTGGCAGCGTGGGGTCCTGGACCTATTTGGAAAAAATCTTTAAGCAAAGATTCCATACAAAGGTTCAGGCTCGCCGAGACACAGCCTACCTCCTATCGGTGAAGCAAAAGGACAAAGAATCTATAAGGGAGTACGGCTTCCGCATTCATGCGGGGAAAGCTTGAAGGTCGATAAAATCGATGATGTATTCCTCATCTCGGCCTTCCGAAATGGGGTTGCTCCGGGTCCCCGAACCGGGGAGCTCGCTAAACGTAAAAACCCGAGACAAATTTCGGGAGATATGGAGGATTGTATACCAGTTCGCTGATGGCCAAGATGCGGACCGATTGAAGCGGGAAGAGACCGAGAAGAAGAGAACTGAATGTGATCGAGGTCGGAATGATCGTGATCGGAGGAGTGCTCACAAACGCCTTCAACGAGGACCGATCCAGTCCCGGCTCTGACCAGGACCTATCCAGTCCCAGCTTGGACCTCGGGTGGGACCAGAACCGTCTCAACGACCTCCTTTTGTGAAAACGAATGCTGAGATCTTCGCACTCAATGAGGACTGGTTCACTAAACCACGTCCTATGTCAGGGTCTAAACCTCGGGACAGAAACAAACACTGCTCCTTCCATGACGACCAGGGGCACCACACGGAGGATTGCCGCGACCTCGCGGAACAGATAGAGAGGTTAGCCCAGGAGGGAGCTCTGAAGAAATATGAAGCCGGGGGGAAGAAAAACAGAAAAGGAAAACGGAAAGGAGGATAGGGTCGCTGTGCTAAGGTCGCCTCACGACGAGGAGGATGACGACCCTCAGTACGACGCACCACAGTACGACGGAGTGGTCTCAACCATCACCGGACTACCCCCAGGCATGACAAAAGCTAAGTTAAAGGCAGAAGCTCGCAGACCACCAGTCCCGTCAGATGAGGAGCAAACGAAAAAGCGGTTCAAGAAGGAAGAAACAGTCACATTCTCTGAGGGATGATCCTGTACCAACAGCTACACCACACAATAACGCCCTGGTGATACAGGTCGGAGTGGCCAATAAGATGGTCCATCGCGTATTCATCGATGGTGGGGCCAGCGTGAGCATCATCTTCCAACACTGCTTGGATAGGATGGGCCTCGACCCGGCTCGGGTGAACTCCACGCCCCTGCCTCTCAAGAGCTTTACACAGCACGAGACGCGACCTGAAGGGACCATCGCGCTTGATGTTGTGATACGGACGAAGGACCCGTTGGATAAAAGATCCAAGAACCCCACGTATAAGAGTTGGGCAGCGGTCACCCTAGATCGAGAATCCAGTTTGATCACCCCACGAGCGTAGAAACCTCGACCCGATGGCTATATAATCAGCCAAGAACCTCGGTATGGTTGAACGCCACAAGACCTTGCTCAATAGTCTTGATAAGTTCTAAAACAAGTGAAATACTCAACAAAGAGAATTCAACTCACAAAAGTGTATGCAATTTTCGTTTATAATCATAGGTCTTCCAAATACATATGATTAGAAGTCTATTTATAGGCTCCAAAGGACTTTTGAGAGCCTCACACACTTACCACTACTTAAGACTCTTAAATTGACTCATAATAACACAATTGTAACTCCTAAACACTAAGCATGACTCTTGGACTCCAAAAGCCACTTATTAAATACAATAAAGTAACTTAAAATGACTCTTTATTTTAGGCCCTTTTTCATGAACGAAAAATGATCACTTAAATTCTTCAATTTGGGCCTCCAAATCTGATGTGTGATGAGTCAATACTCCAAGTAGGATCAAGCCCATCAACTTGAATAATATTCACCATTTGGCCCAATGTAGAAGGGTTTTGGACTTGGGCTTTTATTTCAGCAATTAAAAGCAACATGGATTCCTTTATTCTCTTAGCTCTAGCCCTTGTAATTGGCCCACTTTGAACGATCAAAGGATCCACCTTGTGGTCTTTGGTCAGCTTGGATGCAGCTCCATCATTCCCTTCTTCTTCAAAAGGATTCGTCCTCGAATCTGAATCACCAAAATAAGGAGACAAGTCAGCAACATAGAAAGTAGCACTTACATTATACTCACCCGGAAGGTCTAGTTTGTAAGTATTATCATTCACTCTTGCAATGACTTGAAATGGTCCATCTCCCCTAGGCTGCAACTTGGACTTTCTTTTTGATGGAAACCTCTCCTTTCTGAAATGTAGCCAAACCCAATCTCCCGGCTCAAAGATGACTTGTTTTCGACCTTTGTTTGCTTGCTTGACATATTGCTCCATCCTTTTCTCAATGTTTTGCTTCACCCTTTCATGCAACTTTTTCACCATTTCAGCCTTAGCCTTTCCATCAAGACTTGCACGTTCCTCAATTGGAATTGGAATAAGATTAAGCGGACTCAATGGATTAAAGCCATAAACAACTTCAAATGGAGAAAAGTTAGTAGCAGAATGAACACTTCGATTATAAGCAAATTCTGCAAATGGTAAACAATCCTCCCAACTTTTCAAGTTCTTTTGAATCAAAGTTCGAAGCAATTGAGATAAAGTCCTATTAACTACTTCAGTTTGCACATCGGTTTGTGGATGACAAGTAGTAGAAAACAGAAGTTTAGTTCCCAATTTATTCCATAGCACACGCCAAAAATGACTCAAAAACTTCACATCTCGATCACTAACAATGCTTCTTGGAATTCCATGCAAACGCACAATTTCTTTAAAGAACAAATCAGCAATATGAGTAGCATCATCACTCTTATGACATGGTATAAAATGTGCCATTTTCGAAAATCTATCAAAAACCACAAATTTCCCAATGAAACTTCGCAAAACATGGTGCATCAATCTCATGAATGTACTAGGTGCATTAGTTAAACAAAAAGGCATTACTAACCACTCATAATGACCATATTTTGTTTTAAAAGCAGTTTTCCATTCATCTCCTTCTCGAATTCGAATTTGATGATAACCACTTTTCAGATCAATCTTAGTAAACACAACAGCCCCATGTAACTCATCAAGCATATCATCTAACCTAGGAATAGGATAGCGATACTTTACCGTGATCTTGTTAATTGCTCGACAATCCGTGCACATCCTCCATGATCCATCTTTCTTGGATACAACAATCACAGGTACAGCACATGGACTCATGCTCTCACGAATTTTCCCTTTCTCCATCAACTCTTCCACTTGCCTTTGGATCTCCTTAGTCTCTTCGGGATTAGCTCGGTATGCTGGTCGGTTTGGAAGTACAGCTCCGGGAACAAAGTCAATTTGATGCTCAATACCTCTTAAAGGAGGTAATCCACTTGGTTCTTCCTCCGGGAATACATCTTCAAACTCCTGCAAAAGAGACACTAAAGTACTAGGCAAAGATGGGGTTAATTCGTTAGTGTTAAAGAAAGACTCTTTGTACACTAAGATCAACACATTTTTTTCTTCGACTATTGCTCTCTTCATTTCCTTTGTCCTCACATAGAAGTTATGTTTCTCCTTTCCCTCTCTTGTTTTCTCTCCACTCTTTTTTTCTCTCAATTGTGTATCAGTTCCCTCACTTTTATTTCCCTCAATCTCTCTAGCTCTCCTTGCTTGAGACATCTTGACTTGATCTTCTTGAACTTGTTGTGGAGTCAACGAAACAAGCATGACAGATTTGTTATTGTGCTTGAAGGTATAACGATTTTGAAAACCATCATGAATCACCCTTCGATCAAATTGCCATGGCACAGCCCAAGAGAATGTGACTAGCATGCATTGGTACCACATCACAAAGTACATCATCTTTATAGTTACCAATGGAGAATGAAATTAGAACTTGTTTAGTCACACGAATTTCACCACATTCGTTCAGCCATTGAAGCTTGTATGGTTGAGGATGCTTTTGGGTAGCTAAACTCAATTTCTCCACCATTTATGAACTTGCAACGTTAGTACAACTCCCACCATCAATAATCAACATACAAACTTTACCTTGGACCAAACATCTTGTGTGGAAGATGTTCTCTCTTTGTTGATCATCAGTCTTGCTTTGCAAATTTAGAGTTCTTCGAACCACCAAAAGCTCTCCATGTTCAGGTACAATCTCCTCCGGTTGTTCATCTCCACCATTATCTTCACGTTCACTTTCAGATTCAATCTCTCCATTAGGTCTCACAACCATCACCCTTTTGTTTGGACATTGAGATGCAATGTGTCCAATACCTTGACAACGAAAACATTTGATATCTCTATTTCTAGTAGAAGTAGAAGTAGAGGTACCTTTACCCTTATCAACATCATTGGATTCTGACTTTGACATCTGATTTTGAGGTTTAGAAACAGCCCCAAAAGTTGATTTAGAAGATGTCCACTCCTTCGGCTTCAAAGATTGAGAACTCGTTGGGAAACTCTTTTGAAAGGTTCCCTTCTTCTTCAATTGCCGCTCCACTTTCATGGCCATATGAACCATATCTTCAAGCTCCACATAGTGTTGAAGATCAACAATATTGGCAATCTCCCGATTCAGCCCACATAGAAATCGAGCCATTGTTGCTTCTCTATCTTCATCAACATTTGCCCTAATCATGGCAATCTCCATCTCTTTGTAGTACTCATCAACAGATTTAGTACCTTGATTCATACATTGTAATTTTTGATACAAATCACGAAAATAATGAGAAGGTACAAATCTCTTACGCATTATAGACTTCATTTCCTCCCACGTAGAAATTGGTCTCTCTCCATAGCGCCTTCGATTAGTTGTCAATTGATCCCACCAAACTATAGCATAGTCCATGAATTCAATTGCAGCAAGTTTTATCTTTTTCTCCTCGGAATAGTTGTGACACTCAAAGATGAGTTCCACCTTTCGTTCCCATTCCAAATAAGCTTCAGGATCACTCCTTCCTTGGAAAGTTGGAATGTTCAATTTGATGCTTCCCAAATCACGATCAACATCATTTTGATGCCTTCGCCTCCTACCATGCCTTGGAATTTGATGTGTGGATTCTGCATCTTCCTCCTCTTCACTCACTCTTTCATCATGATTCCTTCTTGGTGCTTGTAGCTCCAAATTTTCCAACCGATCTGTCACAGTTTCCAAAATATTTCCAAATCTAGCAAATTGTTGTTGCATAGCTTGCAACATAAATTCAGTTTGGTTTTGATTGTTAGTAGTGTCGTCCATGTCCTCACAATTCACTCGTGTATCACACAAAATGAACCTCACAAAACACTCGTGTATCACTCGTAGGCTTTTACCTCCCCTCAAATAATCTCACAACTCAATGCCTTTTACCACTCAATTCTCACTTGTAGGAATTCAAATGAAATAGAACAAATCAAGATAAGAACAAGAGTAGTAGCACTAATCAAACTTCAGTCCTTAGATGTGGATCTTTTGGTTGAAACTTGGAATTACAAATAGAAACAATGTTTTTTTTTTATACTTTTTTTTTAACTGATTTTCGTTTTTTTGTATTCTTTTTTTTTTTTTTTTTTTTGCAGCAACTAAGAACAATGAAAATGGAAAATAGAGAAGTTGGATAGAATTAAAAGATAAAGGTGCAGATCAATACCAGATTGCTCTGATACCAAATGATACGGACGAAGGACCCGTTGGATAAAAGATCCAAGAACCCCACGTATAAGAGTTGGGCAGCGGTCACCCTAGATCGAGAATCCAGTTTGATCACCCCACGAGCGTAGAAACCTCGACCCGATGGCTATATAATCAGCCAAGAACCTCGGTATGGTTGAACGCCACAAGACCTTGCTCAATAGTCTTGATAAGTTCTAAAACAAGTGAAATACTCAACAAAGAGAATTCAACTCACAAAAGTGTATGCAATTTTCGTTTATAATCATAGGTCTTCCAAATACATATGATTAGAAGTCTATTTATAGGCTTCAAAGGACTTTTGAGAGCCTCACACACTTACCACTACTTAAGACTCTTAAATTGACTCATAATAACACAATTGTAACTCCTAAGCACTAAGCATGACTCTTGGACTCCAAAAGCCACTTATTAAATACAATAAAGTAACTTAAAATGACTCTTTATTTTAGACCCTTTTTCATGAACGAAAAATGATCACTTAAATTCTTCAATTTGGGCCTCCAAATCTGATGTGTGATGAGTCAATACTCCAAGTAGGATCAAGCCCATCAACTTGAATAATATTCACCATTTGGCCCAATGTAGAAGGGTTTTGGACTTGGGCTTTTATTTCAGCAATTAAAAGCAACATGGATTCCTTTATTCTCTTAGCTCTAGCCCTTGTAATTGGCCCACTTTGAACGATCAAAGGATCCACCTTGTGGTCTTTGGTCAGCTTGGATGCAGCTCCATCATGTTGCCATCGGCAGCCCGCCGACCAGCGTCAATAAGCTGATTCAGTTCTACATGGTTAAAACGGACTCCCCCTACAACATCATACTAGGCCGGGATTGGCTAAATGCAGTCAGAGCCATCATTTCGCCCTACCACTTGCTGTTGAAGATCCCGACCTCGGCTGGAATTCTTACTGTCCGAGGTGACTAGAGAAAGGCCAAGGAGTGCATGCAGGTTGCTCTCCGAGGTCAACCACAAGCATAGCAGTCAAAGTATCCCAAGGAGTTGGAAAAAACGACGTCGATCTCAGACACCTCGGCGGATCAGGTTCCCTTATCCGAAACAGATCCGGAAAAAGTCGTCAAGGTCGGTTTTGGAGGGGGGACTCAAACTCGCATGCAGGTAATCCAGCTCCTTAGGGAATATCAAGACGTCTTCGCCTGGTCTCCAACAGACATGACGGGGGTGTCATCGGAAATCATTAAGCATAAGCTTAACATTAACCCGAATCAACCCCGGTCAAGCAGAAATGGCGATCATTTGCTGCCGAATGAAACCAAGTTATCTACTACGAGGTGCAGCAATGGTTGAAAGCTGGACTTTTGTTTGAAGTCAAGTACCCAATTTGGCTATCTAATCCAGTAGTGGTAAAGAAAGCAGAAGGAGAATGGAGGATGTGTGTAGATTACACCGACCTTAATAAAGCTTGCCCAAAGGACTGCTATCCTCTCCCCAACATCGATGAAAAGATCGAATCCTTAGTGGGACACGAAGTATTCTGCTTTCTCGATCTCTACAAAGAATACTATCAGGTTCTAATGGATGAAGGAGATGCGATCATGACAGCTTTTGCAATAAGCTTCGGTGTCTTTGCATTCAAATATATGCCCTTCGGGTAAAAGAATGCCGGAGCAACATACCAGCGAATGGTCGATTTCCTCTTCCGAGATCACATCGGCAAGGTTGTCGAAGTATATGTAGACGACATTATCGTCAAGAGTAAAGAAAAGGCTTTAGCAGTGAGCGACCTACGAACTACGCTCAACATACTAAGGCAGGCGAACCTCAAGCTGAATCCAAAGAAGTGCACTTTCAACGTGCGATCTGGAAAATTCTTAGGGTGCTGGATCTCGCCAGAAGGTCTCAAAGCCAACCCGCTGAAGGTTAGAGCAGTGCAGGAGATGAAGGTACCCCGAACTATCCGCGACGTGGATAGGTTGACAGGATGCATAACCGCGCTAAGTCGTTTCCTCTCCAAGACTGCCGAGAAACAGCTTCCATTCTTCACAATTCTCAAGAAGGCACCGGAATTTGGATGGGGACGAGAGCACGAGCTAGCCTTTGAAGAGCTCAAGCGCCACCTCGGGGACTTACCAACCTTGTCAGTCCCCCAAAAGGAAGAACCCCTCTCTCTGTACCTCGCAGCATCGGCTGAAGCAATAAGTGCAGTGTTGGTCCGAGACGAAAGAGATCGGCAGCTACCGGTGTACTACATCAGCCGAGTTCTAAAAGACCCAGAGACGAGGTACCAGCCTCTCGAGAAGGTCGCTCTAGCCCTGATAAATGCAGCTCGGCGCCTAAAACCCTACTTCCAAGCTCACTCAATACAAGTTTTGACCGATCTACCACTTCGGCAAGTTCTCACTAAGCCGGAAGCTTCAGGAAGGATCGCGAAATGGGCAGTCGAGCTTGGGGAGCATTCTATATCGTTCGGTCCCCGCCGAGCTATAAAAGGGCAAGCTTTGGCAGACTTCCTCGTAGAAGCTCAAAGAAATGACCTCTAGGAACCAAAAGAGATCAAAGACAAAACCGAAATCCAAGAAATCCCAGAGAAGACACTCCCGGAGTGCTGGGAGATGTACGTGGATGGAGCTTCGGGAAAGAAAGGAAGTGGAGCTGGCATACTCCTCATCAGCCCGGAGAAGAAGGAATTAACATATTCGCTGCGATTCGAATTTCCCACTACAAATAACGAGGCGGAATATGAAGCTCTTATTGCCGGACTCCGTCTCGCCCAAACCCTTTAGGTACGAGCTGTCCAAGTCCATTGTGATTCCCAAGTCGTGGTCAACCATGTGCTAGGGAAATATGAGGTGAAAAGTGAGAAGCTGAAGAAGTACCTGGAGAAGGTCAAGCTCCTAGAACAATCTTTCCAGTTCTTCAAAATAGTTCGCATTCCCCGAAGCCAAAATACCCGAGCTGATGAGCTAAGCAAACTAGCAAACTTCCCATCTAGCTCGACGCTAGTAGAGCAAGTTCGGAATCGGAGTATAGAAGAAGCAGAAATTAATGCAATCGAAGAGGACGATCCGAACTGGATGACCCCCTTAATAAGATATTTGGAGAGAAGGAAAGTGCCCGAGGACAAAGCTGAAGCTCGAAAAATCCTAGGTAAATCAACGCAGTACGTCCTCGAAGGAGGAGTCCTTTATCGAAAATCATATTTACAGCCTCTCCTAAAGTGTGTTGGACCAAGGGAAGCAGACTACGTACTAAGAGAAGTACATGCGGGGGCATGCGGAAGCCACATCGGAGCTCGGATGCTAGCTCAGAAGGTCATGCGATGGGGGTACTATTGCCCGACAATGGCAAGAGATGCAGAAGGATTCGTGAAAGAGTGTCTGAAATGCCAGCTGCATGCCAAGGTGACGAGGTTACCCCAGATCGACCTCTCTACTATACAGAGCCCGTGGCCATTTACAGAATGGGGCATTGACATCGTGGGACCCTTCTACCCGGCCCCTAAGCAAAAACGATTTCTAATAGTTGCAGTCGACTACTTCACCAAGTGGGTCGAAGCTGAACCTTCCACAAAAGTCACCAGTGAGAAAGCCATTGACTTCGTCTGGAAAAACATCGTGTGCCGGTTCAGAGTACCAAGAGTCCTCATCTCGGATAATGGAACGTAATTTACGAGCAGATAATTCTGAGAATTTTGTGAACGACTCAATATCCATCAAAAGATCACCTCGGTCAACCGAACTCAAACTAATGGCCAGACCGAGGTCACCAACAGGACAATAGTAAACGGACTCAAAGCCCGCCTAGAGAAGGATAAAACGGAGTGGATCTACAATCTCCAAAACGTCCTGTGGTCATACCGAACTACACCCCGAACTCCAACAGGAGAAACCCTGTACCGTTTAGTATACGGGTCAGAAGCAGTCATACCTGTCGAGATCGGGGCACCCAGCCCCCGCACTATCAATTTCTCCGCCGAAGCTAACGAAGAACAACGCCGAACCGACCTGGATTTATTGGAGGAAAAGAGGGAACAAGCCAGCATAAAAGAAGCTCGGTACAAACAGCAGATGACTCGGTATTACAACCAAAGGGTTAAACCCCAGCAGTTCCAGGTCGGTGATCTTGTGCTTAGAAACAACGAGATAAGCCATTCAGAGAAGCTCGGCAAGCTCGAAGCCACTTGGGAAGGGCCCTACAGAGTACACGAAGTTCTCGGAAAAGGAGCTTACAAAATCGCCTATCTTTCGGGCGAGCTAATACCCAGAACGTGGCACATCGCCCATCTAAAGAGATTCTTCGTATAAGCAGCAAAGTCTTGCATATAGGGTCTTAGGTTTTCTTTTTGTCCTTAATGTTTTGTTTTTTTTACGAACTCGTCAAAACTCTTTTTTTTTGTTTTGGTCTTTTTTAAATAAAGTTTCTTTTTCGTCTTGCACATCTTGTGTCTTTTGATCTGCTTATACGAAGTATCCATAATATCAAAAATCCCCTCATAAGGTCGAACTACGGTTCCCTTGCGTGGTCAGTAATGACCCGACATGGGGTAATAATATCCTACAATGCGCAAAGGAAACCCTTTCCGAGGTCCGAGCTCGTCTCCCTCCAAAAAGGAAGATCCCACGAGGTCCGAATCAAACTCCCTCCTAAGGATAATTAGTTCTCAACTGGGGTCGGAACCAGGTTCCCCCGGGAGAATAAGATACGAGGTCCGAACCATGGTTCCCTTGTCAACACAAAGAGGTCCAAGTTTAACTCCCTCAAAGATGCATCTTGCAAATAAACCAAGGAAGCAATCTTCACAAAGGACAGGAAGTTCAATGACCAAATATATATATATATCTTTATTTCTAACTATTTAGAACAGTTTGTGTGTACATAAATTACAGGCAGAATCGAGCTAATCTATGGGGGAGGATGTTTCTTGCTAAAGCTAAGCCAATCTTCCTCAAATGAGGAAGGCCCCAAGAGATCATCAATCGAAATTCGACCCCATCTCCGACCTCGACTTCTTCCAGCAGAAAAACTCCGACCTCGCGGGCTAGCCGAACCTCGCCCAACAGCTCGGCTACCTTGGCTCGGGCCGACCTGATGTCCCCGCGAAGCCGTTTTCACCTCGCGGGCAGGCATCGTCCGAGAAGAAGACGGAATGGCCGCGCCCGCGCCATTGGCTAGGAGCGCACGTAACTTAGGTCGGCGGTCCAATATACACTTATACCTCCTCACCTCTCTTTCAGCATGTCAAAAGCACCTTGAAGCCCAAAAGACTCGGGGCCGAGTGCTTCTTTCAGCTCGAGATACTGCTCCAAGTCTTCTTTCGTCTTTAATTTCACCTCGGATATGGTGATACCACCGCCGCGACAGATAATATCTTCATACTCGGCATGCTCCTCGGCGATCTTCGCATGATCCTTGGGAACGCGGCCAGCTCGACCTCGGGCAACTTCCAACTCTTTCTCAGCCTGAAGAAGCTTAGCCTGAAGCAAGTCGGTACTTTCTTGAAAAGCGAGCCGCTTGACTTCAACCTCCTCACAAAGAACTTCGAACTTCACCTGCCATTCCTTCAGCTCGGCTTCTTGGGATTTGAACAGAGTACACTTTTTGCCGAAAAGCTCCTCAGCTCAGCTGCATTTCTCCCTCCATTGTTGAGCAATGGATCGTTGTTCAAGCAGATCTTGTGAAAGGAGAGCTATTTGAATGCGTAAAGAAGAAACATCGACAGAATCCAAGGTCTACACGCAAGAAAAGGAAAACAAATCCATTGATTCGAGGATGCTAAGTACAAAAATACAATGTACAAAAAAAAGAAAAAAATCACTAAACATCGCCGACCTTCTTATTTTGAGAAGGTGGCTGCTCGGAGGGGGTTATTTTGAGAAGGTGGCTGCTCGGAGGGAGGATCCTCCACATCCTTGTCGGAGGTCGGATTTTCACCAGTCCCGGCCTCCCGCTCCTCCTCCACTTCCTCTTCGTGGTCTTCGCCTTCTTCTTCTTCTTCATCGCGAAGAGAATCAAAAGTCGCGTCCAGGTCGAGGTCCCGATCTACCGAGCAGTCAGCAATCTGCTCAGCAGATAGCAGCGTAGATGAGCTGGCAAGATTTTCCAGGACAGGAAACTGACCGAGGTGATCTCGGACCACTCTGGCGTACCAGGAAGGGAGAGCTTCATCCCCTAGCCGCTCGAAGCCATACTTGGAGACATCCAGGTCAGGGAAGTCCTTGGCGGCCCTCTCCAAAGCAGCCACGGCGAAGTTCCCATTGATAAGCGCGGCCAAATCATTGGCAAGCTCGGAGAAACTCTCCGACAACCGGAACCTCTTTGTATAGGCCCGGAGGAGCTCACCTTGACTAGCTGCAAGGTTGGCCTACCGGTCATTCGCCGCATTCAGCTCGGACTCAAACTTCTGAGCTTTCTCGGCCTCCGCCTCGGTCTTCGCGAGCTGAGCAACCAGCTCAGACTTGACGGCTTTCATGCTCTCTTCGGCCTTGATCAGCTCGACCTCAGCCTTCTTCGCCCGGGCATTGGCCGACATCAGCTTTTCAGAGTACTGGCTTTTCTCGTCCTCGTGTTTTGTGGACATCTCCCCGACACTGTTCTTCAGCCATTCCACGAACATATCGATGCCCTGCAAGAAGGAATGCAGTTAGCTACACAGGCATGAATTAAGGAAAATTGTGTAATGAAAGCAATAAGTCTTCACCTCGGGAAAAGGCAGACCAGCCAGCTTGTTTGGAGGAGCTACCGGGCTCGCGTCACTGCCCGTGACGTCGATAATGTCCACTTCGACCTGGTCCCCGACCTTCGATCGTTTCTGAGGTGGTTTGGGGGAAGGAGAACGAACAGTTGTCGCGACGGACCCGGCGGCCACGATCAGAGGAGGAGGCAGATCGTCCAGACAACCTCGCTCTCTTAGCCCCGCAAGCTGCGGCCTTGGCACCGATCTCTTTTAACTTCCCGAAGTTCTTCACTGCAAATCGAAAAAAAAAAGTGTAAGGACGACGAATCAGCAAACAAAACAACCCTAACAGCACTAGCGGGGCCTCACCCGTCGCCGGATCCACCATACTTTAGGGCTCATACGGGCTCAACCCCGCTTCACCTAGCTAGGGAGTCTTCGTTGTAGCTCCCCTCAAAAGGACCGCGATCCCTCATCGCTTTTACAGCAGTCTCCAAATCCTTATCCACCTCATCTATTACCCACTCGAAAGGCTTTTCTAGCCTCCAAACCAGGTCGACAAAACTATTGTGGCAGCAAAAGAAAAATTTCTTGTGCCATTTGTCCACTTTATTTTGAGTTCGCCCCTTGAACTCAGTCTGGGCAGCAGCATAGTACCAGCCCCCCGCCCTTTTGAAGACAAAGAGCTCGTGAATAAGCTCGGCGGATATTCGGTGACCCTTATCAATCGCTACCACACCCAAATCGGTGAATTGCCTAAATGAATTCGGCATTATCTGCCCTAACGCTAAGCCAAGCTTCTTCTGGAGCTCGGAATAGGACTCAGGGAGGGGTAGTCGAAGACCAGCGTGCAGGCTGTCCTCATAAATAGTAACAAATCCCATCGGGGGAGAGCATGCCCTATCCTCTGGGCGAGGTTCTATTAATTCAGCATCGATAGGGAAATTATACGTTTGGGCAAGAAACCTAATCCTAGCTTTGTTTAAGGTTGAGGGGTAATCAGCCACTTTCCCCTTCACACACGGGGGCACTATTAAAGTTTCGACAAAGGGAATAGAAGATCCTAATACAAAAATGCTAAAATCAACGCTTCTACTCAAGCCGACTGCCAGGGGAGATTCGCTACCACTACTACTACTACACTGAGAATGAGAGGCCATACTTACTTGTAAAAGGGAGCGGAAATGCTCTGGCGCGGTTGTGAATGGAAACCCCAACGGAGTGAACACCGGCGGTATGGGAAGCAGAAAATCGAGGATTTCGGGGAAGAAGGAAAAATTTTCTGGGCAGAAGATTTTTCTGATGATGGCGGATGTGAAATAATGTGATAGGGGGAGAAACGTTTCAAATCCTGTGGATATACATTTGAATCCCGCCGTTACATATGACACACTTGTGAACATGGGCCCACCTTTCTCGAAATATGAACCGTCCCTCAACAAAATTCAAAACGGCCCACTACTTTCCCCGCCCTCTAAATTGGGTATGGGCCGCGCCTATTGACCGTCCAAAACAACATAACAAAGGCCGCTGATACTCAGATTGCTCATTTTGTTCTACCTGCTACTTCAGCTCGGAACATAAGCTCGGTAATTCAGCTCGAATAGGTGATTTGCGCGATCAATCACCTCGGCAATTAGACCTCATAAGTCTACATGTTTTCTTTCCTATTTTTGGGGGGGGGATGTGATAGTACCGGCCTTATCCTGGGCCTGACTTAAGGCTAATTGGGCCTAGGCTCGGCCCACAGAGTTCGGCCCAAACAAAGTCAACATCTGCCTTGAAGACCAAGTAACGAAGTCCTACTTTGGAAGAAGATAGAATTCTACTATGAATGGGAATCGGATATGCATGTATTAAGAAACTAGATATGTAAAAGGAGTCCGAACCCTAGAAGGATTAGGGCTTAATTCAAGGCTTATAAATAGATGCAAGATAAGAGGTGTAAGGATATATAATACTCGTCATACTCTCAAGCATAATAAAAGCTCTCTATATTCTCTCCCGTGGACGTAGATCACATCGATCGAACAACGTAAATCCTTGTGTCATCGTGTTATTATTTCTTTTAGTTACTTTCGCAAACCCTAGATTTATCAGTCATGTATTTTAATCTTGACTATAAAAAATTTCTTTAGGAATTAATGAAAAGGATGAAAAATATTAAAATAAATTTTCATTGACTACCATAACCATTTGATTTCGTTGGAGGCACGAAGATCTTATTTTCACGTAAAAAATATTTAAACATTTGTTTTTTGGTGAACCTGCCCAAAGAAGATAAAAAAAAAAAAGGAACGAATGATGAGGTATGACACACAGTTTCTAGTACTCCTTGGTCCCCAAATAAGTGTCCCGAGTCGCCAAAATTTTTGTACTCAAATAAATGTTAGATTTCTATGCAAATGTTTTGTCAAATTATCATATTTACTCTTTGACTCACTACTATCTTGATATACGCATTTTGACGGCTCGAAATACTTATTTGGGGACAGATGGAGTATATAGTCAACAATTTGCAATGATTGCACAAGTTGCTAATTCTACTTGGCAATTAAATGTACAATGAGAACAACGGCGACTTTTTCTTTCCTTTCCGGTCATCTAATCTAGTATCTACTAGATCGTAAATCATGTATGCTGATTCAACTTAATCAACACTTAAACCCTAAATCATTCTACATTGTAAATAAATCATTGAATAAGAATTTCGATTCAAATTTTTATTAATCCATCTCACAATGAGACAAATTTTTATGTTGTACTGTTTGGCGGACCATATTTAATGATTTAGAGTAAACCAATTCCAACTTAATTGCATCATATTTTAAGTCAATCCAACATTGGTTCTTAATTAACTAACTTACTAATCATCAGTACATACTTTCTCCGTCCCATTGAAATTGTCTTCTTTTCATTTTTGGGATGTCCCATTTAAATTGTCATGTTTCCAAAAAAGGAAATATATAATTAACCCTTCAAAAGTGATGGGAACCTACCAATTTCCTCTCTTTTTACCTTTCTCCTTAATTACCGTGTCGAACAGTAAAATGACAAAATGAGTAGGACGGAGGGAGTAATATATTTATGAAAAATATATGGTATTGTGCTAACGTTAAAGATATTTTCAAAAAAATGTCCTAATATTTAAATATATACTCCATAACATATATTTTGACAGTGTTGTGGATCACATTTTCTTGTCTCGAAAAATCGACATGTCACGAGAGAAAGTGACGTGGATGACGTCATTTTAACCGTTGGTATATTTTTGGGACATGTCTTAAACGCTGGACAATATAAGATCTTATATATCCCATCCCCATATATTTATTATATTTACTAGGTATATTGTGATGAATGCCTTAATCAAACACATACATTGATTTAGCAGTAGATCGTATAATAAGGGTTGAATTAACAGTTATTTTATTTAACTGAGATATCTTTCAAAATCAAACCGAATACCGAATACATACATGAATGTTTCTCTTTTTTCTTTTCTTTTTTTTGTTCAATTCCTGTAACCCCCCACCCCAGCATTTCTCTTGAAAACATATATACATATATATTTATTAAACAAGAAAACTAAATATATATTGCAATTAAGCTGCCGCAAACCCAGGAAAATTCAATTCGGAAATTGGATGGCATGATGACGTCATCACAGAATGGAGCACATTGGTGGGTGAAGATCCTGAATCGGCGTTGCGTTATATGGCAATTGGTAGTAATATTGTGGCTGTGGCTGATAATGGTAAAATGTTGATCGTTGCGAAAAGTCATAGGCTTCCGCCATTGTTAAACCAGAAGCTATGGGCCTAACGCTTACTACGTGAGCGAAGGCGAATTTCTTTCTCAGCGATTTGGTCAACTTAACACAGTCAACCCGCCCACTCACCACCAATAGGTTTCTCTCTCTAACAGTTACAACCTCCACTCTCACCACCCCTGCATCACATCTGAATTATATCAATAAATAATGCAAATTCAAGACGTATATATTCATGAAGTACGTACTAGTTTAGGAATATTGATCGATGATATTTTGGGTCCGGACACTAATAGCGGGATAGCCTAAAAAGGAAAAATGAGCCACTAATAACGGAACGGAAGGAATATTAATTAAGGTTGTCATCTTCAAATTAAGACTTACGCTTGATCAATTGGCGTAGCCAGGATATCGATTCAGGGGGAGTCCAATTTCATTTAAATAAAAATAAATATTTTTAATATAATTATAATGTCTTTTAAATTATATACCAAGTTAGAGAAACAATGTAAACATGATTGCTTCAATATAAATAATTTTCTATTGTCATCCTTTGGTTTTTATATATTATAAAAATAGTAAAAAAAAAATAACAATCATGAAAATGAAATGACTTTAAGTTACCAACATGTCTAATTTTTTTAATTTCATTTAGTTAATCAATATTGTTTTTTATATCATACTATTTCACACGTAACAAAATAATTTAAATCACATTTGTTATACACTTAGGTAAGCAATGTAATTTCCGATTATTAATAAACATAATAGTGAGTAACAAGTTATAGAAGGAAATTTTATATATATGAATAAAATTAATTTAAAATTTTCAAAATTTTCTATAAAAATTCAAAATATATAAACTAGTATGCATTATTTGAAAAGTTTTTTTCTATATGCATAGATAAATATAAACCTATCTCTATTTTAAAGATCTAATCTAAATTTCATAATTAATATTTCAAAAAATATAGTTATATAAAATATATATATGCATTTAAGGATAAGAAAAAATTAAAAATCTTGCACAAATGGTATTAAAATAACTAAATAAGTAGTGCATGGGAATCCCCTAAAAGGGAATAAAGAAAGAAAAAAGAAATAATAAAAAGTAAGGAGAGGGGCCATATCATTCATTACTAATACCAGGCCATATCATTAAAAAATTCCAAAAAGCAACCCAATTACCCAAAGCACAGCCTCTGCAAATCTACTCCTCCCCTCTTCTCCCTTCTTCTCCGGCGCCGGCAGAAGGCATAATACATGTATTCCTGCTATTTTTTTTTAAACCCAGGGGGTCCAGTGACCCCACTGCCCCCCGGCTACGCCCCTAACCGCAGTCATGTTTGTGAGTCGTGACGCTCAGGCTCAGGCAAGCAGAGATATATATAAACTTTGTTGTATGTGTGCTGAGTTAGCTGAAGTTGATAGCTAATTAATCTAGCTTTATATAGCTATAACGGAAAAGAATTTCAAGAAAACGAGTGAGACGCGTAGTAGAGTAAGGATTTATTTGCATAAATTATTTTTGTTTGAGGGACACTCAAACCTGCAGTAAATTAATGCTAGCTAAAATAATAATTTTAATCACACATTCCCGGCCCCTACTTATGTTGTTATCCACTACTTTATTCTAGGATATATATATATAAAGAAAGAAAATTCGTTAACTTGAGAAAATTAATTATGATAATTAAAAGGACATTGAAATAGTTGATCATCTAGGCATGTTGTATTAATTATCTTCTCTATAAGGTGTTACATCAGATGAAGAGAAAAGCATGTAAGTATGATTTTATATAGATTTGTGGATATTCCATGTAAGCCGGTTACATGGAATTAGTCATCAACGGTTAGTTATTACTTATTAGTATAGTTTAAGGTTCTGATCCAGCGGTCATCACGGGTAACATTATTTCATATTAGCTATTATTTTTTAATATTTATTTAATTTTGAGACTATTTCAATCCATGATGTACTTCCTTGAAGTTTCTGCAGAAAAAGAAGCATAAAAAATAAGGATAATTAATTAATTAACTAGGCTTTAGGATAATTAATGGATAAACCTTTTCGTAAAATAAGTATTATATATTGTATAGGTGAAGTATCAATAGAAACTTTTCCACCTATAAAAACTAAAAAACCAACCCGAACAATTGATCTTTTCTGATCTACGTTTGTCATAAAAAATTCATTATTGTAATATTAATTAATATTATAGAAAATGCATACTCATAAAAATATATTAGTTTAAAATATAAAATGCATAATTATATAATTTGAATGCATTATTAATGTATACTGAAACTCATCCCTTATTGTACAATGTATATTTGAATATATATATATATATATATATATATATATATATACAATTAATGATATGAACTCGTTAGAAAACTAAAGCAGTGGCATTTCGAGCTGCCTAAACTCCATAGACACGAAGGGAAAATAATGTATTGCTCAAAGATAGTTCTCAATATAACTGGCATCTACTATATAAGGGATAAGCCTTAGAGCATTTCCAATCATTGTTCTATTATAGCTTTCAGCAAGAACAATTTTCTTCTCCAACCATGCTCTATTTTCTGCTCTATTATAGAGAAATAAATATCTTTTATTTTCTTTTGTTTTTTGTTTTTTACTTTTATTATATTTAGTTATACTTCTTTAACATTATAATATTTAGTTATACTTTTACACATTAAATTACAAAGAATATTAAAATCACATAAAAAAAATTTAACATTTAAAAATACTAAAATTCAAAAAAAAAATTAATTATATGATATTCGAGATTTGTAATTTTATTTTTCTTTATAATATAATCTTATTTAGTGCATTCATATTATTAATTTATATATTTTTTATTAATTGAGATAAGTTATATATGTATTAAAATTAAAAAATAGAAATATTCTGAAATAGAGCATATGGTTGGAGATGGCGTGCTGAATTTGCTCTATAATAGAGCAAAATTGTGCTCTATTGTACAAAAATGATTAGAGATGCTCTTAGGAAATACGAAATAACAACAGATAAAACACTCTAATAGAAAAGTACTAAGCGTCCATATCTCACGAGCTCTTGTGGATCCTACCCACTGCTGCTCTTTTCATTCATGATAAAGTCCTTGAATTTGTTAGGCAGGTGTGCGACTCTTTTGGGCTTCTCATATTCTTGACTCGTTGCTACCTCTTTGCCTTTAACTTTTGGTCCAGAAGAAATTTGGGCTTGTATTGCTGGCCCGTTGTCGTTGGTTGTTGTTAGAATAATGGGCGAGATTCCTTCATATCAGTATAGAATAGGCCATGTATTGAAATCGTACATGAATTGGGTATGGGATTCTCTGTCCCCAACTTGTGTCCCACTGTTAATTTCATTATTTTAAAAAGATTAATTTAAATATAAAAAGATTAGTAATATATAATGAACCTTAATTAACATTTATTATAAAAAATAGAATTAAAAAAAATTATATACCCTAATTTTGGAATAATGAACCCTAGTAATCAATTAAAATTTTTTAAAATGCAAATTAGATATAAAAAATATATATAAACCCTACTTGGTTAATAATTATAAAATTATACTAAAACATTATAGATTGGAATTGAAAAAAAAAATGACAAAAACCTAATTAAATATGGATTGTGGGACAAAATGGGATACAAAAGTTGGAGACAACGGATTTCAAGTGCATGAATTGAAGATCGGGAGGTTTTCTAAATCCACAACTAGGTTCTTTGTGCGGCCGATTTTGGTGGTCTGATACCGATTTCTTCGTACCACACCATATTTCAGAGTACTTATCGGACCTACATTGTCCCGTTCCCGGTTCGTCCAGTCAAACTGGCCGGTCCGATATCCGATGTTAAAAATATTGGAACATATATATTAATTATAGGCTTGTAATTATGATATCTAATGCAAGAAAAAAAAAGGTTCTTTAGGAATGAAAAGGATGAAAAATATTACTCCCTCCGTCCCGTTATTCTTGTCTCATTTCTTTTGGGCACGAGTATTAAGAAAAAGGCTGTTTAAAGAGTAAAAAGATAGAAAGTGGTGGAGCCCACAATTTTTTGTGAGAGAAACATATTTCCTTATATGGAAACATGACAAGAATAACGGGACAACCCAAAAAGGAAGACAAGACAAGAATAACGGGACGGAGGGAATAATAGAAATTTTCATCGACCACCATAACTATTTGCACGAAGAGCTTATGTTCACGTAAAACATATTTAAACATTCATTTTTTAGTGAACCTGCCCGAAGAAGATAAAAAAGAACGAATAAAGAGGTATGACACACAGTTGCTAATAGTCAACGATTTGCAATGATTGTACTAGGACTGGCAATTTTTTACACGATACGATAATCCGACACAAACATGCACGAAATTAATGGGTTAGTGTTAAGCCTTATCGGATTCGGGTCGTTATCGTGTAACCCGATATGGACACGAAATTATCAGGTCGTGTTCGTGTCGGGTTCGTGTAACCCGATAAGATTTATTTATTATTTTTAATTTTTTTTATTTTCATCATTAATTATTAATTTATTATTTTTCTTAGGGTTTTAAGTTTAATTTTTAATGTTTTTATTGTTTATATAGCTTATAGTGTCGTGTCATTATCGTATCGTGTCGTATCGTGTCAACACGATAGAAATCATGTAATTTTCGTGTTCGTGTCGTGTTCGGATTTGAACATTTCGGATCAGATTCGTGTCGTGTCGAGTAAATCCTTAACAGGTCGTGTTCAGATTTTTAACAGGTCGACACGATAACGATCCGACACTCACGATTTGCCAGGCCTAGATTGTACCAAAAATTGACCAATTCTACTTAGCAATTAAATGTACAATGAGAACAACCGCGACCATTTTGATTCTAATCTTTTCTTTCCGGTCTTCTAATCTTTACGTAGATCGTAAATCATCTATGTTGATTCAACTTCATCAACACTTAAAACTCTAAATCATTCTACATTGTAATTACGTATATTATTGAATATATATGAGTTTCGATTCAAATTTTTTAATCAATACAATTTTTTTTTTTGAAGGAAATCTATACAAATATTTATGTTGTACTATTTGGTGGACCATTTTTTATGATTTAGATCCCAACTTAATTGCATCATATTTTAAGTCAATTCAACATTGGTTCTTTTTAACTAATTAACTTACTAATAATTACTCATATATTTATGAAAAATATATGATATTGTCCTAACATTTTATATATTTCCAGAAAATGACCTAATATTTAAAGTATAACATTTTTTTTAAATAAACGTTACAAAAAAATTTAAAAGTCACGTGTGACGGTGGACTTGAACTCGTGTTCTTTGGCCCGAACATTAACTACTATACCATCAGGCAAACACACTTAAAGTATAACATTTTTGTATTTAGAGAGTGTCAAAAAAGTATTGTGCCTGTCTAGTAAAGTCACATTTCACGAGAGAAAGTGACGGGAATGACGTCGTCATTTTAAACGTTAGTATATTTTTGGGACATGACAATATAAGATGTTATCCCATATATTTAATTATTATATTTACTAGGTATTGTGATGAATTCTAAGAAATCAAACATATATACTGATTTAGTAGCTAGTACTAGTAGATCGTATAATGAGGGTTGAATTAACAGAGACATATATTTATTAAACTGAGACATGCATGTTTCAACCAGAATAAACAAGTACGTATTGAGATCTTTCAAAACCAACCGTATCTATACATGGACGTTTCTCTTTTTTCTTTTCTTTTTTTGTTCAATTCCTGTGAACATATATGCATTTAAGATACAAGAAAACTAAATATATACAGGAAACTGCAGCAACCCCTGGAAAATTCAATTCACAGAATGGAGCACATTGGTGGGTGAAGATCTTGAATCGGCGTTGCGTTATATGGCAGTTGGTAGTAGTATTGTGGCTGTGGGTGATAATGGTAAAATGATGATCGTTGCGAAAAGTCGTACGCTTCTTCAGCTGCCATTGTTAATTCAGAAGCTATGGGCCTAACGCTTACTACGCGAGCGAAGGCGAATATCTTTCTCAGCGACTTGGTTAACTCAACACAGTCAACCCGCCCACTCACCACCAATAGGTTTCTCTCTCTTAGAACCTCCACGCTCATCAACCCTGCACCACATTTTATATCAATGCATAAAATAATGCATGCAAATTGGATATATATATATCTGTGAAATTGATGATGGAAATTAATATTGTTATATATATATAATTCGTACGTACCATTTATCTCGGATGTTTTCCTCATGGCTCTGGATATACTTTTCTCGTCCACTAATGGAAGCTCAATCTCAATCCTTTGCTGAAGTTTAATTAATGGTAATAAAAAAGTTACAGATTGTAGCACAAATGTTTAAATAATGTACATAAGATCTATCAAATTAGTTAAGGTCTTCATCTTCAAATTAAGACTTACCGCAGTCATGTTTGTTAGTCGTGACGCTCAGGCTCAAGCTCAGGCTCAGGCAAGCAAAGATATTTATAAACTCTGTTGTATGTGGGAGTTATAAGCTGAAGTTAATGATAGCTAATCTTGCTTTATATAGAATATCAAGAAAACGAGTGAGACGCGTAAGTAAGGATTTATTTGTATAAATTATTTTTGTTTGAGGCACACTCCAACCTGCACTAAATTAATGAGATAAATAATAATTTAATCATTCCCCTACTTACATAGGCAGAGCTAGGGGCAGTGGGGTCACTAGACTCCCCTGGAGTTTTAGAAAAGATTAGTATTTTATATATATATATATATATATATATATATATATATATATATAAATAAATAAGGATTGGTTTATATATATATAAGTTAAGGGCCGGAGATAATTTGGGCAGAAATAGAGAGGGTCAGAAAAACTTAATTGTGAGGGGACTAGTGGGATTGCATTTGAAATCGTTTAGTGACATGGCTCACTTATATTTCCTATTTTTTCTTACTATTTCTTACTATTTTTTCTTTTCTTTTTTTATTTCCTATTCTATTTTACGGATTTCCTCTACTTATTTTAATACAAGTTGTGCAAGATTTTCATTATTTTCTTATTCTTTAAGGGCTCGTTTGGTAGGGGTGATTAGAGTGTATAATATGTCTATGACACCCTAATATCTTGTTTGGTATGAAGTATACGGCCCTTTATAAAGTTCGGACCCGTATGAATAATACTTATTTTTGTTGTTATGTATACTACCTATGAGGTGGTATAAATAATATTGCAACTAATTATAGCAATAAATTACAATAATTACTATGTGTTGCAGAGAATTCAATACATCATACCAAACGGAATATTAATTCTTTATATTTATAAGACATTTCAGTCAAACATATCAAGCCTTATCCCATACTTTGTACCAAACGAGCCCTAAATGTATATGTATAATATAGTATTTATAAAAATTTTGAAATATTAATTATGAAACTTAGATCGGAACTTTTTGAGCTATAAATTTGAAATAGAGATATATTTTTTATTTATTTGTGTATAAAATAGAGATATTTCTCAAAAGATATCATACTATTTTTATACTTTAGTTTTGAATTTTGATTGAAAATTCTGAACTTTTATAAATTAATTTTATTCATGTATATCAAATTTTCTTTTATATTTTTTTCTTACTAATATGTTTATTAATCCAAAACTATATTGCTTAACTAAATGTATATCAAATGTTATTTAAGTTATTATGTTAGGTATCAAACATTGTGTAAAATACGACAATATTATTAATTAAAAATAGTTCAGATGGTCACAAAAAGTTGTTTCATTTTGAAGATTATTATTTTTTTGTTATTAATTTCAATAATATATAAAAGAAATCGAAGGGGTATAATCGATAATTTTACCATGTAAAAATGATGTCATTTCACCTAAGGTCCACTACAACAAAAAAGGATTTTCCAGACATCAAAAAGTGCCCCAATATGTGCTGTATTGGGGCACTTTTAATTTTGTCTCAATACCCCAATATACTCACTTTGACATTTAAAAAATTTGTTATACACATCTATTTTGAAACAAATTAGTTATACTCAAGTTTACAAAAATACCCTTGGATTGTGACATATTTTATTGGAAAAGTTGCCAATGATTGAGAATCTCTTACATTGTGTCATAACTTTTGTCCTTATGTACTTATCTTGCACAATCATTGTGAAATTATCTGCGAATTATTGTTTAAATTGTAGATTTTGCAGATCATTTATTTAGTAAATATTATTTTACATATTTATTTAGTATTAACGAGTACGTACAGATAAAAAAATATTGAAGGCCGAAAAATATGTAAATTATACCAAAAGAACAATAATATCATGAAGAACCAAAAAAATGAAGATCCCTCTCGGACAATGGCAAAAAAAATGAAGATCCCTCTCGGGCGGGATCTTCTTAAAAAATGTAGATGTCCGAGAGGGAAATTAATTTTTTATGTCTAGATTTAATTTTAAAAATTAATTATGAAATTTTATTGTGAATTAGTGCAACATATATTAATATTTGTAATTTTTCTTTGATTTATTCATGATTTCGTATTTTTAGACGAATAATTTGATTAAATATATGATTTTTTTGAATTATAAATGCATTGAGAGGTTCCTAAATCAAATCTCTCTCGGTTTAACCAAGATCCCTCTCGACATACATGAAATTCCGCTCGAGCGGGATCTAGACACGTTGTAGATGTCCGAGAGGGATCTTGGTTTTTTATGTCTGAATTTAAATATAAAAATTAACTATGTAATTTTTATGTGAATTAGTGCAAAATATATTAATATTTGTAATTTTTGTGTGATTTATTCATGATTTCGTATTTTTGGACGAATAATCATAATTTGATTAAATATATTATTTTTTTAAATTATAAAGATTATATTATTATAACAGTCCAAAAATATGAAATCATGAATAATCACACAAAAATTACATATATTAATATATTTTGCACTAATTCACATAAAAATTACATAGTTAATTTTATATTTAAATCCAAACATAAAAAACCAAGATCCCTCTCAGACATCTACAACGTGTCTAGATCCCGCTCGAGCGGAATTTCATGTATGTCGAGAGGGATCTTGGTTAAACCGAGAGGGTTTTGATTTAGGAACCTCTCAATGCATTTATAATTCAAAAAAATCATATATTATTCGTCTAAAAATACGAAATCATGAATAAATCAAAGAAAAATTACAAATATTAATATATGTTGCACTAATTCACAATAAAATTTCATAGTTAATTTTTATAATTAAATCTAGACATAAAAAATTAATTTCCCTCTCGGACATCTACATTTTTTAAGAAGATCCCGCCCGAGAGGGATCTTCATTTTTTTTGCCATTGTCCGAGAGGGATCTTCAGTTTTTTGGTTCTTCATGATATTATTGTTCCTTTGGTATAATTTACATATTTTTCGGCCTTCAATATTTCTTTATCTGTACGTACTCGTTAATACTAAATAAATATGTAAAATAATATTTACTAAATATATAATCTGCAAAATCTACAATTTAAACAATAATTCGCAGATAATTTCACAATGATTATGCAAGATAAGTACACAAGGACAAAAGTTATGACACAATGTAAGAGATTCTCAATCATTGGCAACTTTTCCAATAAAATATGTCACAATCTAAGGGTATTTTTGTAAACTTAAGTATAACTAATTTGTTTCAAAATAGGTGTGTATAACAAATTTTTTAAATTTGAAAGTGTGCATACAAAATTTTCACTCTTTAATTTTCGGGGCACTTATTACATGTGCCTCCAAGTATCGTGTCCCAAAAGAGTTAGGGACACTATTTAAGTGTCTATATATATCAATAGCTTTCCAGACATTTTAATATGCCCCAATTTTGATTTCTCGAAGCACATACAAATGCCCTTTAAATGGTTTAACAATATATTGTTAATAGTCTATAGAGGCACTTATTTGTGCCTTTTACATAGGTATCGGGACACAAAATGTGTAGTCTCAAAATTCGTTTTATGCCCCATATTAATGTCTCGTGGCACTTATTTGTACCTAGTAGACATGTATACGTCTCGAAACTATATATTTCATACAACCATATCAAATTAGTATATCAATAAATAGCACCACTCATGTAACAATATGCATTTGCAATATAAATTGAACATATAAATTTATTTTAAATCTGTAATGTAAAACAATCTGGTGATCTTGTTCCAACAAATTTAATCGAAATATAGTCATAGTTTCTTCTACATAATACAAAATCAAAAAAAATATAACCTAAATTACAAAGGGTCTTTCGAGGTTGAGTGATATTGTTCAAACTAATTCTTGCATCAAATCTTCATCCAAGACGATCTGCATATTCTGGAAAGTAATTCCAATTTGAGCTCACCCAATAGCTCTTCCCATAATATGGTGCCTCTACAAGCAAAGGTGACCATGAGCATAGAGAAGTATGTCATCTCCAAAATTATTATCTTCTGTCGAACAAACAATGGACTAACATAAATACCAGCATCGCATTTTCTTCAAAAAATTGCATCATGTTTATTATTAGATGATGATAAACTCACAAAACTAATTATAATGCCTGTCTGATCTAAATAATAAGCAACTTGCACATGCTTAAAAATTCAAATGCACCTCAGGACATTAATAACTCATGAATCAAAATATTGTCATTTGTCCCATTTATCTGATTCAGTTCATATATTCAATCCAGGTAATCAAAAAGTGACATTCTATTATGACAAATAATAAAAAATAAAAAAAAAACATACTTTTTTGTAAGTACATCAACTTCCCCAGTATCTTGGTGCTCATCTATGTTACTCGGACTCGGCAAAAATGGTGCCGCACCCGTGTCCGCCGGATACGACACGGATCCGGGTGTGGGATCTGCACCGGGTTCTTCAAGTTTCCCGCGGACACGGCAGTTTTTCCGGTGGTGTGGAATGGTGGGGTGGAGAAGAAGCGAGTTGCGACGCCGATGAGGATGAGAAATGGCGGCTGTGAGAAATGGGTTGTTGTTTCTTCGGCGAGAAATGGGTTGCTGTTTCTTCACAGAGTTGAGAAATGGCGACGAGAAATGGGTTGCTAAATGGCGGCGAGAAATGGGTTTGTAAAGAGCGGCAAGAAATGGGTTGCTGACTTGCTGTGAAGAAGGAAATGGCGGCAGGTGTTGTTTTTTTGATTTTAGGGTTTAGGGTGAAATTAATTTAATTATCTTTATTTCTCTCTCTTCCACAACTTTCCACATCCCACTCCCTCCTCCTTAAAAATTCAAACGTGTCAAACCAAAAAAATTCCCCCTAATTTGACTTTTTTTTAGTTTTTTGTGTTAATTTGAAATTCAAATTAAGTTTTTTGAGATTTATTACTTAGAATTCAGTTTTAACTGGAAATAATGTTATTTTGTTGCTTGATGATCCATAATTAGGGTGTTATTTTGTTGCTTGATGAATTTATGACTATCAATGAATTATCTTTCAATTTAATGCCAAATATCTTACAATCTACAAAAAATAATATATATCATATAATTGTTCAAAACGTATCCCCGCACCCGTGTCCTAATTTCGGATCCTTATCGGCCGTGTCCAAGTATCCTACATTTTGAAATTTGAAGTGTCGGGCACATATCCCCGCACCCGAGTCCGAGTAACATAGGTGCTCATGATGAACCTAAATAGCAACTAACCGTTAATGACAACAAGAAACCTTATATTTTCTTACACTGATCTAATTCTATTGTTAATATGTAAGCAGGATAGTTTAAAAAAAAATATCTATTAACCATCATACCTTGATAACTCGGTGGACAATAAAAATTCTTGCATGTCAGAAAGAAAAAGAAGTTAAATGAGCTTCAGATATTAATTACAATTATTTAATCAATATGAAAAGCCTAAGACTGTACACCAAAATTAAAGACAAGATATGAAAATAAATGATATAAATCTCTCTCATCTCTAGAAGCTCCAAAGTCGAAGATGATAAGCTTTAATATAATCCATAAAAGTTGCTGCAAACGCAGAGACTTGAGTGGATGTAAGAGATACGTTCAAAGCATGTTAACTTTTAAAAAGAAACACTAGACATAAGCAATATATTGAGCAAAGAAGAACTTACAACCATTTTCATCTGCAGAGCATAATTGTAGAAATTGAGATGCTGGAACATCAGCTTTGATCTGTATTTTCTCTACTTCAGCTAGTGTTTAGCAGCAGCTCAAATGCACTAATGCGCAACAATCCGCAAAAGTAAGACTCCTGAGAAACATATCCGAGAAACACATCAACTAACCAAATAAGAACCATATGAACGCAATCCATAACAATAAAAAGACATTAATAAGGATAACACAATAAAACTATGAAAAACAAAACAAAAAACAAATCACTATACCAGCATCTTCCTCTCCAACAATCGATATAAGTAGACAGATGACTAGACAACAAGATACACAAAATCATCATAAATAACTTCAATTTCTTCCAAATCAAGGAACATATGAGAGATGCAGCTCTAGATCAATAACATACAATGGAGCATGGAGTGAAATGCATTAGCCGAGTAATATTGAAAAGAGGCGAATTCTAGTAAAATATATAATTTGCACACCTTCCGCGATTATGATCAAAACTATTATAGGTGATTGGAAAAGAACTATTGTTTCCTTCCCCTTCTTTTCTTGGATGGTTGCACATCTCTTTTCCATCGACTTCAGATATATCCAATGCACAAATACAAGCGTGATAAGACTATCGAATACAGATACTCGAAAATAATAAGAAAACAAAAGAAAAATCAAGCCATAACTACCATACATGTAACTGGAAACAAAAAAAATGAAATAAACGTCTCCATCAAGAGAAGCAACGAGAAGAAAATGTAAAAGAAATCAAGATACAAAAAATATTACTATATATTACAAAAGTAGAAATTGATCAACAATTAAAGCAACAATTACATACATACTTACATACATACTTACATACATAGAGAAAACAACAACTAAAATCACGAATAAAGAAAGAATAGGCAAAGGAGAAGAGAGAGCACCAGCCTGTAAATTCGTCTATGAAACGATTCTCCCGTCTCAATTAAGGCGAACTGGTAATTAAAGGAGAAGAGAACGCACCAACCGCAATTCATCAATGGACTTTTTCTCAGCTCGATTAAGGGCTTTTTTGTGTGGGTATAGAGAAGGGATTTTCTCTTCACCGATATGAGAGATGAGAACGGGCGAGAGTTATTCCCCAAATGTTAATTAATAATTTTTAGTGAAATTTTAATAAGTGCCCCATTAAATTTATAAAATACAGTATATTTAATTAAATGTCCCAATAATAAATTTTGGAGGCACTTAGTAAAAAGTGTCTTTAAATAAGTGCCCCAATATCCATTTTTTGTTGTGGTCAGGAAAATAATACACTTACAAGAAAAGAAATTAGATGTAAATTAGAAGCATAAATAGTCGTCGTTCACAATACTCTAAAAAAATTCTATTTATAATGTGCTAAAAATTACTAGTATTTATTTTTATATAAAAAAAAAATTGGACTCTCCCGAACCAAAATCCTGGCTCCGCCCTGCCTACTTATGTCGTTGACATTATCCACGTACTTTATTCTAGGATCAAGAAAGAAAATTCCAACTTAAGAAATTATGATAATTTGTTTGATAAAGAAAATTATGATAATTAACAAAAGTACATATAGGGATGTTGTATTAATTATCTTCTCTATAAGATGTTACATCAGAGATGAACGAAAAGTATGATTAATATATTCTATATAGATTTGTGGACATTCCATGGTTATTCTTTTCTAACAGATCAATTTCTGTATATTACGTACTTGGAATTAGTCATCAACGGTTGATTATTATAGTTTAAGGTTCTGGTCCTGTGGTCAACACGCGTAACATTATTTCAAACTATTATATACTCCCTCCGTCCCGTTGATCTTGGCCTAGTTCTTTTCGGCACGGGTATTGAGAAGAAAGGTATTAAGTGTAAAATTTATGTTTAGTGTAGTTTGTATATATTATTTTATTGATTTATAGTGTTTTTTATGACTTTTCAATTCTGCACTGTTTTTTATTGATTTTTGGGCTTAATTAAAGTACTAATTGAGCCATAATTTTGACCAAAAAAGGAAACATGTCAAAATGAGTGGGACGGTCCAAAAAGGAAAATAGGCCAAGATGAGTGGGACGGAAGGAGTATATCACTCTTTTAAAATTTATTTAATTTTGAGACTATTTTAAACCATGATGTACTTCCTTGAAGTTTCTTCCTCTTTCAAAACAAATCCAGCTTCCTTTCCCAGCTCCTCGATCTCCCATTTACAAAACGGATGAGCAGTTTTATGAGTTATGTGCACCTCCCCTTCCTCTGCAACCATGTCATAAGCATTCTGCAGAAAACCCCGAACCACGCTCTGATGAAGCCTACGTGCATCCAGTTTCATTTTTACACTCAGTTGCATGCATATCGACTTTCATAATGTGGTCTTTACTCGTGTTTAAATATACTAATTGATTGATTAAACTTACGAAATGTGATGAGAACTGCTTTCAGGTCCGAAGAAGCCTGCATGCGGAAAATTGTAGACGATTCTGTCGAATCTTTTGTGCTTTAGGATTTCGTGATGCCTCATCGTGCAGGCGTCTATATTATGCATTATGGTGCACCCCTTCTCCTTAAGGACATCTAGGTTGGCGGACGCCGTACTGGGATACCTTATTCTCAACATTTCTGCATACAAAGAGAGAGAGTGTGTGTTGTGTAGGACCCGATATGTAGGCTAAAATTCATAATAGGGTACAAATATTTCTATTTGTCCAATACCCCCTCCATCTCGTAATTAATAGCTCACTTTCTTTTTTAGACGGCCCACTATTATTGGCTCGAACCCAAACTAGCAAAAATTAATTCTTCAAAAAGTGTGGATCCTAACACACTTTCTTCTTAATTCTCATACCCAACAATAACAAGTCATTAATAACGGGACGGAGAGAGTACAATTTTTTGTGTATTGCATATGAACCTCATACATAGATAGATCATATAGTTATAGAGAGAGAGAGTATAAATTAAATAGCTAGAGAGCGATATATATACACACTCTAGCTCTTAGACCATCTCCAATAGTTTACACAGAAGTACAGCAGAATGAGTAATGCATCTCCAATTCTAGAGCAAAGAGAAGTTCTAAGTAACCAAATCGATTATTTTGTGCATGCTCACCTACAGAGTCGAGAGACGTTGCCGTCATGTTGCTAGCATTGCCGAATGCTTTAGCCAAACACTCTGCGAAGGAGAAATCACCCTCGCCCACAAGCAAAATTTCATGCTTGCTGCTATAGTGCTTAATCCATATCTCTTGCACGTTTGTTTTATCCATTATTTTTGCTATAAAATATATATGAAAGATTAATTGATATGATTTTCCATTGTCTTATAAAGATCTTGCATTCTGAAGGATTTGGTGGGATAAGTCGGGTTTTATAGTAGTGAGGGGAGAAGAAATGAAGAGTTTGTTCATACTAATTTTTTAATTAATAAATAGTAATTAATTATAATTAGGATTATCATCCAGGAAGTGCAGAGGACTAGTGCCATTTTATAACTGACCCGATGTAATTCCGAAGAGTTTTTTAATACACCCCAAAATTTCCAAGTTTTTGATTCATTAGCTCTTCCTTATTTAAATTCATCACGAGCGGTTTATATTCTCTTTCTAAGATTAATGAGATCACAAAACTCAAGTGTGGTCTACCGCACGTGTTGTTGCAAGCCCATTTCCCTCCAAGTGAGTTAGATAGTAGCGTGAGATTCATGTGCCCATCTGTTTTAATTTGTTTTTTTTCTTTTTGGCTAGCGTGTGCATGTCACGTGTCGGCCATATTTTTTTTTGTAATTTTTCTTTTTTTTATGTTTTCTTAAATTTTTATTTCTTTTAATTTTTTCAATTAGAGTTTATTAATTTCCAGTTAGAATTTATTAATTCCTAATTAGAGTTTGTTATATTCTAATTAGAGTTTATTAATCCTCAATTAATATTTATTAATTTCAATTAAAATTTATTAATTCTCAATTAGAATTTATTAAATATTAATTAATTAAAAATTAAAATAATTAAAAAGCAACCTGACCATGTTCCCCTCTATTAATGAGGTAATCAGATTTTGATATAAGTTCATAATTTTCTTCCAGTCAGGACGACCTAGGGATGGCAATTTTCCCACGAGTTCGGGTGAAGTTTTTCGGGGTCGGGGACGGGTTTGAATTATAATACCCGAATCGGGTTCGGGTCGGGTACGGGGATATAGATCCCCGCCTCGAACCCGATCCGATTATTTATTTATTTTTTTTAATTTTTTGTAAGTAGATATTTTATTACCAAATGGTATGGAAAACAACTTCATAAATATTAAAAATAAATTATTAACAAATTTTTAATAAGTATTAAAAATAAATTATTAATAAATTACTAATAAATTATTTTTTTGTTATAATAAATTATTAAAAATAAAATAAATTATCTAACGGGTACCCGATGGGGATCCTTTTTCCGACGGGTAATCTCCGTCCCGCCCCCACCCCGATTTAAACGGGGATGGGGACGGGGACGGAATTCTGAAGCGGATATGGGGATGGGGAAGCAATACCCGGCCCCGCCCCGACCCGTTTACATCCCTAGGACGACCCTTTTTTTTAGTTTCCAGTCAGGACCCTTAGTTAAACGCAGTCATTAAAATCTTTTGTTACTAGCTACACATACCTTTCATCAAGGCGTTGTCCAAATGTTTAATAGAAAATTATATATGTAATGCAAAACAAATTAAACTCAATATTATACTCCCTTATTTCACGGATTAACAATTTAACCAGGATGCAACTTATCTAAATCTAATTAAATTTATAAAAATATAAAAAAATAAAAATTTAATAAGATAAATAGGATGTAAGTAACTCAACATAGGAGACTATGAATCAACATTGGTATTAATAATAGAAATTTTGAATTTGTAATCGTATTATTTACATGATATAGAAAAACTATAGATTATGTGCATTAAAAAAGAAATTCAAGTATTTATTTATATATCAAATATTTCTTGAAGTAAATATTAATTGTTAATTATGAAAAAATAAAGTTTACTATGACAAATACTAAATAAATTACTATATATGTAATTCCCTTCTTCCCAATAGACCTAAGAGAGGCGTGAAATATTAGTACCATGATTCTTGATCGAGATATATAATATATTATTGAAAGAACTTATATAATAATAGAATATTATACATTAAATCTCTAAAAAGAACTTATTATAATAACTGGTCAAATTAAGTTTTCTGAAAAAAAAAACTATTTATTTGGCTAATTAATTAATTGGCCGAATTAATTTATTTTTATTGTGCAATACAATTGCGGATGAGAAATTACAAATTAATTTTGAATATTTATATAGATTCTCATAAAGTGGAGTCTTATTAAAAAACGATGTGGGATGGAAAATTTATATCAAATATAATAGGAAGACACAAATTAAAAGATTTTAGAAAAATATAAAGATAATAATATATATATATATATGAGGTCCAAATAACTTGGTACCAAAACTTAAAGAGGATAAGTTTTTTAACCCTAAACTTAAAACTACAAGTTTTCTATACTAAAATTGATTAAAAGACTAAAATACCCTTTACTATTTTAAATTTTATCTCTCTCTCTCTACATCTATCGGTCCCCCACTACCCTACCACAAACCCACATTCTCTCTCTTATCTCTCTCTCTCGACCGAAACCACGAAGAAGAAGCATGAAGCACGCTCTCGACTGAAGACTTGCGGGCACGATGAGTTCGTCCGAGACACAATCTGACAACGATGGAGAGGCGTCGTCGTCGGCGGCGCATCACGAAGAGGAAGAGTTCCTAAACGAGCCGCCAGTTAGTGCGCCCTAATTTTCGAAATAAATTGAAATTTTTTGGCAAATTTCGATGTTTAATTCTTGGGTATTCATGCTAAAGTTAAGTTGCGAAGAAATGTACATGTTCTATGCGTTTAAATGTTGATTTTTGGCGTGAATTTGGGCTGAATTTATATGGGCACGATGGGGGCACAATGGGGTTGGGGGCGATGGTGTTGGGGGCGATGGGGTGGGCACGATGGGGTTGGGGGCGATGGGGCTGGGGTCGATGGCTGGAGGTGATGGGTGTTATGCACGAAGGGGGTTTGGGGGCGATGGGGCTGGACACGATGGGACTGGCCACGATGGCTGGGGGCGATGGCAGTCCATCGTGACTTTGCCATCGTGCCCAGACAGGTTGGTCTTTTTTTTTTGTGTTTTGTCTTGTTTTTTTGAATTTGCTCATGAATTTATTGCTTATGGTTGCCCGTTTTGTTATTGCAGGAGGGTTGTGTGTGGAAAAGGCCCACGTTACGGGCTGTGACATGTGGAATCAATTTGTATATGCGTTGTGACATGTTTAAAGAGATACTTTCCACGTTGCGTCGCATTGGCGGGCCTAGACACGGAGAGCGTGCGATAGAGCACTTTACCTCCGGGGTCGTGGGCAGACTGATTAGAGTTAGGCGGACGGGCAGTGCTACTGGTGCCCTTCACCACCTTATAGCCCGACAGCTGCAGGGCGACCACATACCCCCGCATGAGTCGTGGTTTCAGCTCGGGGGTCGGACCGTCCGTTTTACACCCCGTGATTATGCCCTAATCACGGGACTTCACTTTGGAAACACGGAGTTCCACACTACTGAGACTTACCTGATCCGTCCTGACAGTTTATTTCACTGGCATTTTCATGCCAAAGAAACAAAGGTGAGCGAGCTGCGCAACAAGTTCAAGGAACGCAAGTTAGGAGATGAAATGGAAGATTATTTGAAGGCGGCGAACTTGTTGGTTTACTACTACTTTCTCTTGTGCCGGGACAAGATGTCGGTCGAGAATTGGGCATGGGCACTGGTAGAGGACTTTGAGTAGTGGGACAGGTTTCCCTGGGGTGCTTACACGTACCAGGTGTTGACTCACTACATCGACACCGTGGCTCTTACTCCCAGACATGAAGAGATTGACTACCACTTCTACGGTCCAGTCTGGGTCCTGCAGCTTTGGATGTACGAGGCATTTCCTCGTTTGGGACGCTACTGCGGAACGAGAGATGAAGTTATCAGGCTGTCCCGATGCTTGATGTGGGAGACGGGCACTGTGAAGGCGGACTTCACTACCTTTTTTGACCAACCAGTACGTAAATCACTTTATTTTTTATGAATTTTTTGAAATTTCAAAATTTTATCGATATATAATTGTTATTTTATACGTATTTCATTACAGCTCGAAATGAATGATGTCCCGTTAGTCCCGATGGAGGAAGAGGAAGCCGAGTACTACTTCCTTAGCTTTGAGAACGGGGATCCGTTTGATGTGGTGTACCCGAAGCCGGTCCGAATTGCTGGTCGGGGTAGGGCAGAGGTTGTGTTTGCGGGGCCCATCAAGAACAAGGGCAAGATCAAAGTTACAACAATGGAGAAGATGAAGGCGACCTTTGGAAAGGTGTTGAAGCGTCGCCGAGAGAGTAGTCCTCTTACCCGTTCTCAAGTCCACGACTCATCGGTCTCTATCGGACCAATTCCAATAGCTATATGAAAGAGCTGCTTATTCCCATCTTTGCTAACAGCGACAAAAAGAACTCCCTTGTTCCTTCCCTTAAGGTGGGTCCCGTCCAACACAATCACTGGCCTCAGATAGCGCTCGAAGGCACGAATACACTATCCTAAGGCGAGAAACATGTGACAAAATACTCCCTCACTACTGATCTGCATGTTGTACTCAGTACCGGGATTACGCTGCCTCAATAAATGCAGATACGACGGGACCATCTGATACGACTTGTCAAAGTCACCGTATGTCTTCTCTATCGCTATATTCCTCGTTTCTATAGCGAGGCTGTAAAACATGTGAACACCAAACTCTCTGCGCATCTCTTCCATCATCTCTCTCGGCTTCAAATACACACCCTCGCAAACCAACCTACGAGCAAAGTACACGGCTGCAACTTTAGCAGTCACCGTCCGCTTGGCAGTACGAATCACGTTCAAGTGGCAGTTGTGATCCAAAGTCAACTTTGTAATGTACCAAATCGAGTCGCCCTCATCTTTGGGCCCCTGAGCACACAACCTAAACGTGTAATTATTCCTACTGTGCTTGCAGAGAAAGACTATACGATTTCTGGCGGAACGATCAATGACATACTCTAGCATGTGCTCCAGGTGATACATTCCCACAGCCATCTTCAATTCATACTTGGACAGAAACGTAGCCCCCACTACAAGATCACTGGTGAACTGTCCGGGCTGCTCAACCCACCCAAGTGACAGCGCGCTGTCACACTCGATCAGTGGAATGCTCCAATTGCCTAGGCTGCTGCGTAGTTCATCATCATCACGACCAGTCGGATGCTCAGATGTGAAATTCTGGTGCCCGAAGATCCTGTTTACTTGTTCTGGCTGTCTAATCCAAGCAAGAAACTCAGTAGTCACATATTCAATTATATTCTTACGGCATTCATCTTCTTCGCCGTCGGAGATGTGAGCACCCTCTGCTTCTGGTGGCATTCTATCATCGTCATCCTCAAATATATCCCGTCGTCCACTGCCTTCCACGTCCACCTCAGGGACAAAAACACTGTCTCTTTCAAAGATATAAACCATTGGATCCGACCTTTTCTCTTGCACTAGCAATCGAAGTAAATCCGTATCACTATTTAATAAAGCTCTACATCTGTTCCCATCCCTCAACACAGTCAAATAGGATAGCACACCCTCGGAATCTTTTCGACCACACAAAGCATCTCTAATCAGATTCATGAGATGATCTCGATCATCATTCGTATCGTCCATGTGCACAACAACAGTACTCCTGCCTAAGTAAGCCAATCCATCCCACTGACCTTCAAAACGTACAATAACCCGCCGCCGCCCCATCTAAAAATCAAAGAAAGAAGAGAGATTAGGGTTACAATACGAAAAATAGAAATTTACATCACAAATTGCCAGGGCACGAAGGCACCATCGTGGGATTGATAGAAAGGCTCGATGGTGATCGAGCTGGCCATCGTGCCCATCGTGTCCATCGTGCCCATCGTGGGCACAATCGTGCCTTTCACATCATGCCATCGTGGGGAGAAACCCTTCGCCCCCGACAGAAAAAAAAATCATAGTTTCCAACGGTCCAACCCCTTACAAATCACACAATGCGAGTTATTTCAACTATTTTTTTCTCCTAAACATATTACTAAACTTCAAGTTATATTCGAATTTAAACAAATATCACTTAACATCTACATATTCCATGCAAATCGAAGACAATTTTGGGACACGATGGTCAAGGCACGATCGTGTTTACTTGGTCACGATCGTGCTTTGCCATCGTGAGTTAAATAACACGCACTAGTATATGCTTTTCGGATGAAGATTTCGGGTGCATACCTTTTTTTTGAAGCCAGAAACGCGATGTCGACCTTCCTTGATATCTTTTTCTTCTTTGGTTTCACGTTTCGAGAGATTGGAGTAGCTTTTTTCTCTTCTTTCTCTTCTTCTTTCTTTTTAGGGTTTTGTGATTTTTGGTATTTTCAATTGTGGTGTTGTTTTAATTCGAACCCAACTAGGAGTTCTAAACATTATCAACAACCTTTCTTACGCAAACTTTAATGAACTACCTTCATTAAATTCCTAGTTTCATCCGAAAATCTTCAGAGAATCGGATTTGGTATGGTTCAATAAATGAAACGCGAAGGAATCTGCATTAAATATTACTTTCTATCGTGTCCAATAGCACCATCGTGTCCGTCAATCGTGTCCACCCATCGTGCCCAGCCATCGTGTCATGTCGCCCCATCATTTTCTCCCATCGTGTCCAGAAGAAATCTGGCCGACGACGGGAGAGAATTGAGAGAGATTGAGGCTGTTTTTTTAGATTTTTTTAGTGACTTTTTTAATTTAATTCATAGGTGTATTATTTTTTTTAGTTTTTGTTAAAGGGAGGGCACTTTAGTCTTTTAAATGATTTTGGTATAGAAAACTTATAGTTTTATGAATGGGGCTAAAAAACTTATGCTTATTAAGTTTTGGTATTTTTTTGTCCAATTTCACTATATATATTATAATTTTATATGATAAATTATATAAATGGCTATTCAAGGAAAATTTATTCACGCTTTAAAACCTCCAATCATAATTTGGGAAGATTTTAATTGTATATTCAACTATGGAAGTTTTTGAAAATATTAAATATAATGGAATATATGAATAAAAAATACATAAAATGAGAATTTAAGATAAATAGAAATACTTAATGAAGAGAGCGCCACGTAAAATCTCAAATTAATGGGAGACCATAAATGCGTAATTATTTTAATAATATATATAGATTTTGTATTTTATTAAATCAATTTTCCTAATTCTTTAATGTTATATCGTGCTTTATTGATTTATTTTATAATATTTTGTGTAGATTGATGATTTCGTTTTTTTTTTCCTTCTTCTTAGACTAAAAAATGGAGGTGGCCTAAAGTTTGTGGAGGTCTATGGCAACTAAATTAGCCAAATATTTTTTTAAAAAAAATTGGCTAATTTTGTTTTTATAAAAATAAACTATTTATTTGGTCAACTAATGAATTAACCTTCTTTGATTGTTTGTGCAAAACAATTTTGAGATGAGAAGTATACATTAATTTTAAATATTTATATAGGTTCTATGGGAGTGAAGTTCTATTGAAAAGTGATGTGGGATTGAAAATTTTATTTTGAATATAATAGAATATTTAATTTAACTATTTTACACTAATGTTATATTTTATCAAATCAATTTTCCTAATTTTTTTAATGTTATATCGTGCTTTATTGATTTATTTTATACTTGTGTGGATTGATGATTTCGTATTTTTTTTAAATCTTCTTAGACTAAAAAATGGCGGTGGCCTACCAAATTGAATTTCCTCTTGTCCTTATTGATTTTAAAATTATCAATAATCTTAATAACCTTAATTTATATCTTATGGATTGGATCCTTTCTAGAATTTATTATTTCCATCATTTTTTATAAATGTTTTTTATATTTTCCATCAGTTAACTATAATAATAATTCGTATTTACTAATATTATGAGAGATGCCAAATTAATAAATATTATACTACTTATTTCCATAGACTTAGATCCTTTGTATAATTATATATTATTTCCGTCATTATTACCTACTTTAATTAAATAACCTACTTCTTTTCATATTAAATTTTCCAACAATTAAATATATTAATTAAAAATATTTAAAATTAGAAGTTAAGATAAATAGAAAAACTGAATGAATAGTGCGGCATGTATAACCTAAAATTAAGGGGAGAGCTCGAATCAACATTCGTTTTAATAATATATAGATTGTTTGATTATGTAATTTTTATCGTGCGGCGCATGTGGTTCAAAGCTAGTTAAATTTATATATGGCATAGTTATCTTAATGGCAAAAACTCCTGTACATCATGATGTACCATACATCCAGTTCAACTCGACCCGCGACCCGACCCGACCCGCCTGACCCGCCCGGTCAACGTTGACCGGTCAATGGTCAACGTTGATCGCGTTGACATTTTTTTTAATTTTTTTTCAAGAGTCAAGCAAGGGGAGTCGAAGGTCTCGGAGCGAGCTAAAAATATTAATGTTGCCACAATCATTATCTATAAATTAAAATTGAAGCCAAAGGCGGAGAGAAAAAAAAACGAAAAAGTCAACGGTCAGACGTTGACCGGTCAACGTCTGACCGGGTCGGGTCGGGTCCCGGATCGGGTTGAACCGGATGTATGGGTACATCATGATGATGTACCCAAGTGCAACTCAATCTTAATTGGGTTAGAAGTATTCAATAAAAAGAAATTAGCAATATCCCTTATAAGATTTTATTTTTTTCTTTAATTGTTGATATTAATATATTTGAATCATGTTATATTTGAAAATAATATGCATATTGAATACATAATTTAAAAATAAGTTTACATAATAACACAAAATTAAAAATAATTTTTTGGTAAAAAAAAAAAAGAAAATTTACATCTACGTCATCCTTGCCTACTTTTTATTTCTTTTATTCAATAATATACCATATTTTAGCTTTTTAAATTTAGCTAGCATATAGAATTTCATGGTTTTCGCTCCCTACCCACCGTGAGGACAAATAATGTGTCCACCCCTGATGTGGCAGTGCGGAGGTGCCACATAGATCTAGAAGTCAACTTATTCTAATCACTGGTTGGAATTTCAATTAACTTCCTTTATATAAAACTACTTAATTAAAACAACTAAACATTTATGATATGTTTAGTTATGTTATTGATGTAATTTTTAAATTGTAAAATTCACAAAAGTTATATTTTCTTATGGGAAAATCAAATAAAAGCCGTATGCTTTAGAAATAACAATTGTTACTAATTTTATTCTTATAATATTTTACTTCCATGATTTATTACTCTTTTATACGAAAAACTATATTTTCATTATTTTTATTACATAAACTCAATTAATTAATTTTATTTTTATATAAAATCATCATTACTAACTAGAAGATTAAATAAATACGCATTCTAAAAAATCTGATATTTACCAATAAAAAAAAGTTTATTACTAATTATTAGAAAACAATGTTAGAAAAAGATGTTTTTTAATACAGAAATTTATGTACAATTAAATGAACAGATTAGCTTATAAGAGTCGTAATTAAATAGTAACCTAATTAAAAATATCCTTAATATTTGATTGGTTTAAATAAGAAAGTTCAAAGTAAAGATAATCAAAATTCTAGCCAAATATAGTGATTAGAATAAGTTGACTTCTAGAGATTATGTGGGACCGCCACATTTACGGTGGACACATTACTTGTGCGCACGGTGAGTAGAGGAGGGGAACCGAGAAATTCATTGGATTTTATCAATTTGGGCTGTGAAATGTAGCTTAGGAGCATCTACAGCGCATGATCGCTAGGGGTGATCGCGGGGAGGATATCGTGCTCGTACTGACAATCTCTCCACGATCGTTGCGATGTTCGCTTCAGCAAACACGACGGAGGGGGAGATCGCTGCCACACGGCGCTCCCGCATCCAGCCATTTTAATTTTTTGTTGCAGCCGTTACACCTATTTTTAATTTTTTTTTTTTTTAAAAACTAACCGTTTGAAACGGCTAGTTTAGTTATATATATATATTATTAATTTATATCTATAAATACATCACCATTTCATTCATATTTTCCACATATTCTCTTTCGACATCTATATATTATTAAAACGATTACGTATTCGAGATCTCCCATTAATTTGGGGTCATACGTGGCGCTCTCTCCATCCACTATTCTTATTTATCTTAAATCTTCATTTTAAGTATTTTTATTCATATATTTTATTAAAATCTTGAATCCCACATCGAATATTTAGTAATCCTTACCTTGTATAGAACCTATATAAAAGGAGTAGATATAATGTGTAGTTTTTCATCTCAAAATTGCTCCGTATCATCAATTTAATTTGGCCAATAAATTAATCGGCCGAATAAATAGTTATATTTTTTTCTTTTGAAAATTTTATTTGGCTTTAGTTAGTAAATTTGTGTATGTCACTACACAAAAACACCAATTTAACGACGGAAATTTTCGTCACCGCCGCCATAATATCCGTCGCCGATTTACTCTCCCGACGGATCGGCAACGGAATAATTTGACGTCGATTTCTTGGTCGCCGGTGAAATTAACGACGGAACTCATTCCGTCGGAAGATTCCACGACGGACGGACGACGGAAAATTCTGTCGTCAAAAATGGTCACCATTTCGTCGTCCTGGAGCCGTACCGGCGACGGACCTGTCCGTCGTTAACTGACGACAGACGATATTCCATCGGCGATTTGCAGGCGTTAATAACGGACCAGCGACGGAACAATCCATCGTTACTCGAAGACGAAATAAGATCCGTCGGCAATTTAAAGGCGTTAACGACGGAACGGCGACGGAAAAGTTCGTCGTTAATCGACGACGGAATATAATCCGTCGGCGATTTTGAGTTTGTTCGTACTATTAATTTCCGTCGGCAGTCCATCGGGAATTTTTTTTTCTGCCAATAATTTGTTTTATTTTATTTCCAACCACCTGTTCAAATCAGACCCAATCAAGAACACATATATTATTTTCAATACAAATACGTAGGGCTGTCAAATTAGCGGGCCGGCCCGAGCCCGTCGGGCTTTTTGGGATAATCGGGCCGGGCCGGGCCAGGCCAAAAAAATTTGCAAGAAAAGTCGGGTCGGGCCGGGCCGGCCCGGAAATTTTTCGGGCCTGAAAATGCGCGGCCCAGCCCGGCCCGAAAATACATTTATAGTGCAATTTGTTCGGGCCGGCCCGGGCCCAGCGGGCTTTTACCCATTTCGGGCCGGCCCGAAAAAATTTTGGGCCTAACAATGTGTGGCCCGGCCCGGCCCGAAAATGCTTCGGGCCTGGAAATTGGCAGCCCAGCCCGTCGGGCCGGGCCGGGCCGGGCCAATTTTGACACCCCTACAAATACGCAATGAAATAACGAAATTATTTCATATATAATGACTAATGTTTGAATCATCCAACACAACAAAGTATCTAATATTCAGTTTTCAAATAAAAACTACATTCATAAAAACTATAGTCAAAATGGTGGGTGTCCTGATCTCATGAACTGCTACATAATCATGTCGAGTTGTTCCTTCATCCTAGCTGACTCAGCAGCCTGTCTCATATTAACAAATATGAGCATTTCTACTTTAAAAATTTTCGTATTAACAAATATGTGTATAAATAAGTATTTCTACTTTAAAAATCTTGTAGAATAGAATAACTAATAAGCATCTATCTCATATATCGTGTCTTAATTTATTTTTTCTTTTGTCATGTTATCTTTACTAACAGTTAAATTAATTTTTTTAAAATAAAAACTTATTTGATTTTTATAATATATTGTTTCAATTTTTTTTTAAAAATCAATTATAAAATCAATACTTACTATGAAATTCAAAATCGTCAAGAACCATAAATTTTCTTTGATGTAGAGGCTATAAACGTATGTTACATAGTTTTTTCATAAGTATTACAATAATTAATGTGAGACGAGATGATCAAAGCTAAGCATGATCAATAATATGTTACAATCTCATGAGAACAATAGCGAAAGATCTCAAAATTTTAATTTGTGACGAGTTGATCAGACGTGCAAAACAATTAACATCGTATACGATGAAATATTTGACAAATTGTGAGTAAATGATGCTCGGATTCTAAATTCTTAGAATCCGAGCATCATTAACTCAAGTATTTTTCATATTTTAAAGTATGCTTAGTCTGTAAAAAAAATTAATTTGATTTCTATTGATTTCTTGCGGCTAAAGAACGTGTAATAAAATTTAAAGTAAAACACCATTTTTGATTAATTGTCGAAATGTTATCACTCCGAAATAATATTAAATTATTTTTAATGTTCATGCTTGTTGGGAAAATTAATAGAGTTTTGATTGGATACCAAAACCCAGCTGACCCCAACTGAGTAGATGATCGCACAAGCCTAAGCGTTTTTCAGCTCACCTGTTTGAGCATATAGAGTTTCTTAGTTTACAGGTAGATCAGCTGAAGACAGCAGAAGACACAGCTAAGCAGACAGCTTAAAGGACTCAGCAGAGCAAGACCAAGAAGAGTCAAAGATCTTGCAGCATCAAGACCCAGCTCAGTGTCAAAGACCCAGCTCAGTGTAAAAGACCCAGCTTAGTGTCGATGACACAGCTCAGGTCTGAGACACAGCTCAGGTTAATGACACAGCTCAGGTTGAAGACACAGCTCAGGTTGATGATACAGCACAGGTCTAAGACACAGCTCAGAGTCGAGACGCAGCAGAGTCCAAGTCGCTGAAGACACAGCAGAGACACTTAGCAGCTCGAAGACGAAGACCTTCTTAAAAACAAGATCCCGATGTCAGAAGATCTTATCTGACGCAGTCAAATCAGAGAAGGAATAGCTTCTGCAGATGCAGACCTACTTCGTAGGTAAAGGCCAGAAGTCAACAAGAGTAGGTAAGATTCAAACGGCTCTCTTCCAACGGCTAGTTTGAATCTCCACCTATATATACACTTCCTCACCATTGAAGAAAAGAAGCTGACGGGTGAGGCTGGCAAGACGACTGAAGAAATAGAAGAAAACAGAAAAATGAACAACGATCTACAAAGCCAAATCTTTCTAGAACACCCAGCCAGTCAGCTGTGTTCTTAGTTGTTCACAGATTCAGTCATAGGCAGAATAGATCAGAATAAATATCTTAAGCCTAGTCTGAACGAGTTCATCATACTCCTTGTTCTTCATTGTAAGAACTCGTTCATAGTTGGAAAACCATACCCAAACCCAAACCCAGAAAGGTTAGGTAAAGGTACGCTTGCTCGAAGCGCGTAATTCGAGTGGATAGGTTCTTCAGTACCCGTAAACTGAAGGTGTATAGGCTTGACAGTGCCCGCAAACTGTTGGAACACAGCTCGGGTTAGAGTTGTGAAGTTGCTTGGTACTTGGAAACCAAGTGGTAGTGGATTACCAGTGAATCTGGTCGTGGATGTAGGAGGGGTTACTCCGAACCACGTTAAAAATGCTTTGTTATTTATCGCTTTGTTTTATGCATGTTACTAATTCTCATAAGCATACATTTCAAACTGCATAAACGGACTAACAGAAAAGTGAAACAGAGCTTTGCAATATATTTGAAGCAACAGACGGACTTTCCAAATCCACCACATTCCGCATTCGCACACAGCCAGCTGTGTCGATCAAGCTGCCATCCAGCTGGATCGAACACAGCCAGCTCACTCAAAAGAGTTTTAACTTGGAAAAGTTTTTAAACCTTGGTGTATTCACCCCCCTCTACACCAAGGTATCCGTCTTGGGACCAACAATTGGTATCGAGCAAAGGTGGTTCAAAGATCCCTTTGCATACGTCAAGTCAGCTTCATTGCTGATAGTGGTCACCTGAACAGATCCTTCAAAGTTACAAATTTAAAAAAAAAAAATCATTATATTGCATACTGTCATGGAATCTTCCTTGTGCAGGAAACATTCGACATTCTCTGTCGATGATTATCAGATCTGGAAGTTCCAACTCAACAGCTTTCTGAGTGCTCTTCACGACATGATGTGGGATGTTATCTTTAATGGACCCATCATCATAAACTCAGAAAGTCAAGCAGAAGACTGAATGATCAGGAGCTTGAAGATGGCCAAAGCTGAATCAGAACAAAGACTGGCTCCAGCCAATGCAAACACAGCTGGAACCTTGTCATCAACGTACCAAAGAGGTCGTACTCATTCAAGCCAGCTCTCCAAGCTCAGTCCGATCAGAAAAGAAAACTGATCGGCAACTCAAAGACCAAGAAAAGTAGCAACTCCCAGCTGATCACAGAGCTCAAAGGCGAGAGATAAATCCGGTGGCGGAATCAAAATCAAAGACAGAATGTCATCCAGCACAGACATCAAGGTCAATTTAAAAGAAAGCTGGGAAGGATCTAAGCTGGTTAGAAAGCTGGAAAGCAACCGAGCTTCAAATCAAGATTCCAGCAGATGGGATATCAAACTAGATATCAAGCTTAACAGACTCCAGCCATGAAATGGACATCATCAAAGAAAATGGAGTCAACAAGGTCCAAAGAAGAAGCGGACTCATTCAAGGACCAACCAGAAGTATCACTCACAAAAGATAAGGACAAATCTGGGTTATCAATGGAACCCTCAACAACAAAGCCGGACCCAATCACAACTGGGTGCCGAAGGAGTGATAACAGGTCGAGGGACAGACGCAATTGTGGATGTCATCAAGCTTGCTGTGAAAGAAAGACAGCTGATGATCCAAGCTCATGACTTACCTCAAAGCTCATCAAAGAATATGTCAAGCGTACTGGTCCCAGCCAATTGTTGTGATAACGTTTTTCCTGGTGAGTTCGATGCAAAGAACAGGGAATCGAAGATTCTACCCCACAAAGCAACAATGAACTCAGCTAATCATGGAGCAGCTGACCTCATCAAAGAATTGAGCCAGTGATGAGAAAATTCACTCAAGTGAAGTAGGAAGTAGCTGAGAAAAGAAAGCCACCTACTATCAAATTCAGGGGGAACTCCACCAAGCTGGAAATCGACACAGCTGTGATATCAGCTGAGGGCAAAGTCAATCCAGCAGAATACTCAAGTGGAGAATCAAGAGAAAAATCCAGCTGAACTATCAAATGTCATTCTCTGGATATCAAACAAAACTGGATCAAACGTGGATCGCAGAATCCAGAAGAGGAATCTAGCTGATGGGGAACTCAGTTCAGCAGATTCACCAACAACTGGATTTCATCAATTGGTCTCATCATAGTCCAGCAGAATCATCAAGAAGAGCATCCAGCAGGAAATACTCAGCTGGATCACCGTGTGTCATCAAGGAATCAGACACAGCTGGACTAACTCAGCAGGAACCCCAAGGAGTTCAAAATGAATTTATCAAGTCAGGGTGAATCAAACCCAGCTGATAAAACCCAATTGGTTTATCCAATTGAGGGAGAACCTCGCAAACAATGTCTATCAGCAGAGAAAGAAAGACAAGGGGACTCATTCCAAACTGAGTCATACAGCTGAGAATAATCAACAATTGATATCAGCTCAAACCGGATAAAGAAAAGCTCATCCAGCTGATGGGGAACAAACTCAGCTGGACCCCTAAACTCAGAAGATTTTCCCAGCCAAAAAGGGAATCAAGCTCCGCTGGACATCAGTCGAAGAGCTAAAGGGAACTCAGCTGACTAAAATTCAAACAAAATCTACAAATACTCAGCTGAGAAGAACTGTCAATCAAGCAAAGGAGAAGACCGATGTAATATCAGACGGATACTATGTCCAAGCTGACCGTTCAGGAAGGGAAACCAGCTGAGGGGGAATCAAGCTCAGCTGGATAGTTAAACTGAAGGAGTAATTCAACATAAAGAATCACAGCCGAGTATCAGCTGACTACAAAGTTCAGCTGACAGGTTTGCAGTCTTTCATTTACTTTCCTGAGGAATATGCCATTTAAGGATAAAACTATTTGAATTTATTTCAAAATTCACAGACATTCCTTAGAAGGATTCGACAATAAGCCTTCCATCAAATCGAATCCCATCGTATTTAATGAAAAGCATGCAGGGTACTGTAGCTCGGGAAAGTCGAGGCAGAAGTCAGAACGTTTTGACTACCTCACGCGCGCGTGACCTACACTCTACATACGCACGTCACTTAACGTGTTGCGCAAATCTCTCCCAGCCGCAGATCTTGAATTCAATTCTAAAGATCTCAACCGTTCATCAAGATAAACGGTTGATTTATATATATCAAAGATATGCAAATCATCGCCATCTTTTACTTATTATCTCTGAAAATCTTCTGCAATTCAAGTTCTTGCTTATCTCTCTGCAAAACTCTTCTCTCTTGTATTCTTCTAACTCTTCTTTACAGAAATTTACAATGGCACCAAAGAAGATAACCCCGGGAGTGAACCAATCAGAGAACCTCATGTCAAAATTGCACTTTGAGAGTTGCTTAACTCTCAAGAATTACAAAAACTCGGAGTTCCAGGAGGTGCTGGATCTCATCGAGGAGGCAGGTCTACTTAAATGGGCGACGGCGCGTCCGAAGAACATCTTCCGCCAGGAAGTAGCAGAGTTCTTCATGGAGATGACGAACAGAGATGAACGCCTACGCTCCAACGTCTCCCTCCTACTCAAAGAAAAGACAGGGCATACAACTCCCTGGGACGTCGACATCAACATCAACCGGAGTTTAAACAAAATATTCGAATTGAAAACTCTTGGGGACCGATCCCCAGACAACTACACCAGAGAAGAGATCCAGGCCGAACTGGACCAGATGCTGCTCAAGTCGGAACCCTACAGGGCGAGCATGTCCAAGCTACTACTCAAGCCCAAATTCAGACTGCTTCTGGATGTGACCCAGAAGTGCATCCTAGGTATTGCTGGATCTCAGGGAGAGATCAGCATACCAAAGTTGAAGCCCATGATAGCCATCCTCAGGAAAGATCCTGTGGATTGGTTCTCCTACCTTATGGGAAAGCTGGAGAAGGAGTCGAAGAAGATTCACTTCGAAGATGACAGCTTCACCAAGTTCAGCTGTAGGGAGACCATCTATTTATGCACCAAGGTGGCGTGCATAATAGAACACTACACAGCTGGACGACAAATCAAATGGAAAAACACAGAAGAGTTCCCTGTGTCCAAAGTTCTGTTTGAAAAACAGAGTCAGCTCTCGGACTTGATGAAGAAAGCAGCCCCTGAAGGGAAGAAGAAGATGCAGGAGGCAAAACGACGGCCCTCTCCCTCTCAGCCAGGAAAAGGAAACGGCGGAGGAAACTCAACTGTGAATCTCCACTGCCAAAAGAAGCTAAAATTTAAGACGACCGACAAGCCGAGTGAGAAGACGACGGAGAAGCCGGTGACAAGCCGAGGCCCGAATGGAGATCGATCGGCGAGGAGACAGCACAGGATTCCTCCTCCAGCACAGATCAAGGAATGGAGTTTGTGATTGCTTCACGTGAAGCTGAGGAACCACAGATAGTGACCCCCCACCCTGACCCGGAGGATGCTATTCCACTTCGCCAAATCCTTCAAGCATCCTCACAACCCGCTCCAGTTGATCTCACATCATCTGGATCTCCTCCTCAACAACCCTCTCTTCTCCTTCCTCCTCCTCCTCAGGTACCTCTTCAAGAATCCTCCCCTACTTCTTCAGTACCTGAAACCACCCATCTTTCAGCACCCAGCTCACCCAAAGAGCCCCATCCAGCTGACGCTCCTTTGCAGCTGGATGATGAATACCAAGCTGAACCATCAAACCCTACTTCTTCTTCTGAGGAAATCGAAATCCTCAGTCCCAGAGCCGTTGCACGTGCTGCCACAGTCATGAGGGTCGAGGACCTCAGACTCCAAGGAATAAAGAGCGCACTGCAACATTATCCCTCTCTTGCCTCTCTCCCTGCTGCTCTAGTCGCTGTAAGCGACTTCAAATTTTATTTGGCTACCAAGATGGCCACTTGGTACGCAAATGAAGAAATGGTGGAGTTCTTCACTTTCGATAAGCTTAAAGCTGAAGAAGCAGCTCTGCAGGAGACATTTGGCTTTGGAAGTCTTCAGGATGCTTTTGAGCATCAAGACGAGCTGATCCAGATATTCATTCAGAAGGTTAAACAAGATGAAGTACCACCTTCTGAGGAAATCATTTCTCAAGCCAACTCCTACCTACACAATCTCAGCTGGATTGTTCCAGTTGAAACTGCCAATGAAGCTGTCCCTGCCGACACAGCTGAGGCAATGATGATTGAAGACGAGCCAACTGCTGCAACAGTTGAGCCAACCGAAGCTGCCCCACAGAGTCCAATTGCCGATGACACTCGCTCACTGGTCGAGATCGAGGCAGTAAAACCCAGCCAAGCCGAATCCGGGACCCAGACGGATCCTGTTGTGCTCTCTGATGCAATGAAGGACGAGATTGCCAAACAAGTCGAGGAAATCCTTTTTCAGGATAGACTCAAATCAAATGTGGATACCCTTCTGTGCATCTCAGCTATAGAGTCGCAAGTCCATAGCAATGGATAGTCCATTGACGACGTTCACAGATTCGCTCTGAATCTGCAAGAAAGCACCAGCAGAGATCTCAAACAGTCTCTAGTCTCTCAACGTATTGATAATTCAAATCATCTAGAGAAGAGAGTCCCTGAGATCATCTCAAACCTCCAAGCTCCGCTGGAAAGCCGCGTCATCGATTTATCCAGCCAGCTGGACGCTCTCCAACAGCAGACTCTCTCCTTCAGAACTGACATCCACCAGCTGTTCAATCTTTACAAGGAGCTGGACAATCAGTTCAAAGCTGGAAGCAGCAGCACAGCACAGCTCAACCTAGTCACAGCAGATAACTCAGCAAAGATTGCTGACATTGACAAAGCCTTGGCCCAGCTGAATGAGACAGTAGTCAACCTCTCCTCCACTCTTTTTGATAATGCCAAAAAGGGGGAAGGTAATGACAAGAGAAAAACATCAAAGACGGGCAAAGGAGTAGCTATAGCTGAAGTCCAAGTGATGCAGTCAGAGATTGACGAAGTTGTTGCTGAGCTGGATGCAGAGGAACCAGCTGGACGGAAAGGGAAATGGAGCAGGATGATCATCCCTCTTGCCAAAGCTAGCGAAGCCACGCCAGAACAGCTCAATGATATTCATTGGCTCTGCAACTTTGTAACTCAGCAAAAGCAAGAGATGAAAAGCCTCCAAGATGAGCAGAAGAAGAAAGAAAGTGTGCTAAATGCCGAAGAGAAGAAGCAGCAGAAGAAAAGAGCAAGTATAAGAGCTGCAAAGAAAAAGTCTCAGATGCCGATGAACTGGAGAAGAGTTGATGAATGGATCCCAGAAGAGCTAAATGACGACTGGGAACATACTAAGTTTGAGTTCATAGAAGATTTCTATTATCTGGGAGCTTACCCAAATACGCCCCCAGATATTGCTTTCATGATGCATCTAAATGAGCTTTTTCATCAAGACAGAATGACGGCAAAAGCATTCTTCAACGCTGCAAATACCGCGAAAATCCAGCTCACTGCTCCCCAGCTGTATCATATCCAGCCTCCGTTGATACCTGGAACTAATCTTCCTGACAAATCAAAGATTATCGCTGAAGTAAACAGATGGGCGATCAGGAGGAAAATTTCCAAGGCAAACAACGAAGAAGAATACAGGAAGCTGGAGCAGATAATTTTTAACCGGTATAGATTGAGAACAGATGAGCAGCTGGAAGAAGATAGAATGAAGAATCAGCAGAAGCAGCCGAGATGAAGACCCAGCTTACTGGGATTTAATTTTGTTTGTTTTCAGTTCGTTAATCCTGTATCTCTTGTAATCATCTTTTATGGATTAATAAAACTGAAATATTTTGCTCTCAAGCTCACCCTGATGACAATAACTCTTTGTCCAGGCAATGAACTCTGAATTTAATCTTTTGCTGAAATCTTTTAAAAACCCACTTTCTCATTTAGGGAAGCGGAGTTGTTTTTCTCAGTTAGGTTTTGGCATCATCAAAAAGGGGGAAATTGTTGGGAAAATTAATAGAGTTTTGATTGGATACCAAAACCCAGCTGACCCCAACTGAGTAGATGATCGCACAAGCCTAAGCATTTTTCAGCTCACCTGTTTGAGCATATAGAGTTTCTTAGTTTACAGGTAGATCAGCTGAAGACAGCAGAAGACACAGCTAAGCAGACAGCTTAAAGGACTCAGCAGAGCAAGACCAAGAAGAGTCAAAGATCTTGCAGCATCAAGACCCAGCTCAGTGACGGAAACCCAGCTCAGTGTCAAAGACCCAGCTCAGTGTAAAAGACCCAGCTTAGTGTCGATGACACAGCTCAGGTCTGAGACACAGCTCAGGTTAATGACACAGCTCAGGTTGAAGACACAGCTCAGGTTGATGATACAGCACAGGTCTAAGACACAGCTCAGAGTCGAGACGCAGCAGAGTCCAAGTCGCTGAAGACACAGCAGAGACGCTTAGCAGCTCGAAGATGAAGACCTTCTTAAAAACAAGATCCCGATGTCAGAAGATCTTATCTGACGCAGTCAAATCAGAGAAGGAATAGCTTCTGCAGATGCAGACCTACTTCGTAGGTAAAGGCCAGAAGTCAACAAGAGTAGGTAAGATTCAAACGGCTCTCTTCCAACGGCTAGTTTGAATCTCCACCTATATATACACTTCCTCACCATTGAAGAAAAGAGGCTGACGGGTGAGGCTGGCAAGACGACTGAAGAAATAGAAGAAAACAGAAAAATGAACAACGATCTACAAAGCCAAATCTTTCTAGAACACCCAGCCGATACGTGTTCTTAGTTGTTCACGGATTCGATCATAGGCGAGAATAGATCGAATAAATATCTTAAGCCTAGTCTGAACGAGTTCATCATACTCCTTGTTCTTCATTGTAAGAACTCGTTCATAGTTGGAAAACCATACCCAAACCCAAACCCAGAAAGGTTAGGTAAAGGTACGCTTGCTCGAAGCGCGTAATTCGAGTGGATAGGTTCTTCAGTACCCGTAAACTGAAGGTGTATAGGCTTGACAGTGCCCGCAAACTGTTGGAACACAGCTCGGGTTAGAGTTGTGAAGTTGCTTGGTACTTGGAAACCAAGTGGTAGTGGATTACCAGTGAATCTGGTCGTGGATGTAGGAGGGGTTACTCCGAACCACGTTAAAAATGCTTTGTTATTTATCGCTTTGTTTTATGCATGTTACTAATTCTCATAAGCATACATTTCAAACTGCATAAACGGACTAACAGAAAAGTGAAACAGAGCTTTGCAATATATTTGAAGCAACAGACGGACTTTCCAAATCCACCACATTCCGCATTCGCACACAGCCAGCTGTGTCGATCAAGCTGCCATCCAGCTGGATCGAACACAGCCAGCTCACTCAAAAGAGTTTTAACTTGGAAAAATTTTTAAACCTTGGTGTATTCACCCCCCCTCTACACCAAGGTATCCGTCTTGAGACCAACAATGCTTATATATTGTAAAATAATATGATTTCTGGTCGAAATAGTAATACACTAGTCTGTTCTTAATTCTCTTCCAATCTTTCAATTTCTTTTGCAATTTGCCACTCACCATGGATAATTTAAACACTTGGTTCGGTTAAGTTTACCAAAATTTTGATCCGAATAATCCCAATTTCTCACAAAATCCCGAGGGTTCTTCTGTCCCCATCTCGACGTTGATCCCAACTTCTCGGAAAGATGAACTGATACTATCATTAAAAGACTCTCATTTTTTTAAAGGGATCATTCTTTGTTTTGGGAGAGAGTTAAAGGGATCATTCTAATACCATCTCCAACCGAACACAAATCTATGATGTAATGATTTGGAAGTTGGAGTTTTCCTTCTCGCTTCTAGTTCGACATTGTTCAAGTCAATTTGACTTAGTTTATAATATGGTTTTTTCCTAAAAAAATATTGAGGCAACAATTGATATTTTTTTCGTTTGCTTAATATTTTTGTGCACGGATGATATGTTTCAATGTAATTTTTTTATCAAGTTGTGTAATTTTCTATTAATTAATAAACAAGTCATTTGTTATCGATTTTTAATTATTTATTATTAAATTATCTTATTTTAATTTTAGGGATGGGAAAAAATACCTAAATTTCGATATACCGCACTAATCATATCGGAAAATATTAAAAATACCAAAATTATCGTTATACATAATTTTTGGTACAGTTACTGTATTGATCATTTGTGAAATTGTCTTCTTGGGGATGACCTAGTAGTAGAGTGAGTTGTCTGAGGCTAAAGGTCTCGGGTTCAAACCCACTAATGTCTTTATAGGTCGAGTCTGTCACACCTGTACTTGAAAGTATAGTTTACCTGCCCTATGTGTCAAACATGATTTGGAATTCTTAATTATTGCATGGAAAACTGAAAAAGTAAACATTTTGCCATGAATCAAAAGGTAAATATGACAATTTGACATAACTTTTACATAAAAATATGAAATAGGACACTTATTCGGGGACAAATTTTTTGGCGACTCGGAATACTTATTCGGGGATGGAGAGAGTATATTATAATATAAACCATGTTTTGCAACTAATTCATCAATAACATTTTTCAAAGACGGAGAAGAAGTGCCAGTCACACACACAACTCCAAGAAATCGCTCAATCACACATCCATTATTGTCCACTTATGATGCACGAATTTTTCTAAAAATAACATGTTGCCATATCATATTCTCATTAGGGTGCGATTCTCGTTGAATTCTCGTCAGATTCGCATCGAATTCGCTATGTGGCGTATCCTTCCAAATAAAAAATTAAAAGTAATCAGATTCACGAATTTCATGTGGGAAAGTTGCGAATCCTGTGGGTGAAAGAGGTGTACGGGGTTGATTTTGATAACTTTATTTGAATTATGACTTATGTATTGGGTTAATTATATTTGAATTGTTATTTTGTTGCTTAATTAAATTATATAATTGAAAATGCTTGATTTTTTGGTGAGAGAAAATGTGAAATACAGACATTTGATTTATGAAAATTTAAATTTTTATATATTTTATAAGTGCAACATATAATAAAAGTTACAATTATTCACATAAACTAAGATAATTCACAAAATATTTAAGTCAACAATAGGGTATTTAAGTTCAATTAGAAAGAAAGAATAGCGAAAATTTACTAACATTGTTATGGGGGTGGGGACCGTGAATGTTCAGTCACAATTCAAGAATAACAGAGAGAGAGTGTGTGTGTGGACTGGAGTATGGACTTGAAAGAGAGATTTTGTTTGATTTGAGAGAAAGGCAGGTTCGGCCATTTAACATTTTAAACTTTTATTTGTTTATTCTACAATTTAAAAAAGTGTGTCCCCCTTTGACTTTTAAGACGAATTTTATATTTTTTTATCCAACTTAAAGAAACGTAATAATTTCTACTTTATCTTCAACTCATTTCTCTTTCATTCCAACCGTTTGTTTCTCTCCACCCCACACTCCACAAGCTACAATTTCATTTTCAGATCGGTGGCAACGGGTGCTACTCCAAATTTTCCGGCCATTAACTGTAGGAAATAAAAATAAAACATTTGTTGGCGGGTGCTTCAGCACTTCCCAGCAAGCACCATGCTAAATCCGCCCCTGCACGTGTTCACATATTCACTATTAGCAATTCATGTGCTTAATGACTCTCATGGTGGTACTGATTCTTTGTGTGATGATATTTATGAGGCCATACTTCATATGCCAAGCGCCCTCTAGATTTTGTGTTCTCTCATGCTCGGCGGGAGGTGAATTTTGCGGTGCATAGTTTGGCTAATTTTGCTTTAAATATTCATGATGTAATGATTTGGAAGTCGAAATTTTCCTCATGACTTCTAGCTGAACATTATTCAAGTCAATTTGGCTTAGTTTATAATACGATTTTTTTCATAAAAACCTATTGAGGCGACAATTGATATTTTTTTCGTTTGCTTAATATTTTTGTGCACATATGATATGTTTCAATGTAAATTTTTTTTTATCAAGTTGTGTAATTTTCTACTAATTAATAAACGAGTCATTTAGTTATCGATTTTTAATTATTTATTATTAAATTATCTTATTATAATTATATTCGTATTGAATTATTGATTGAAAATTTTTAGTGGATTTAATGTGTAATATTGAAAAATATATAGGTGTTATTGCAAAAGTATAAAAAGTGTTACGAGATAGAATATATAGAGACTATTCTTTTGAGTTTGTGTTTAGGTTTGTTAGTTGGAGTGAGATTACTATTTGATGTGACAATTATTACAAACTGGATTTGTGTTTGGATTTTTCCATTGGAGATGGCATGAGACTCTTAAATTCCATTTTTTATATTTTTAAATAGAAACAATGTTAAAAAGTAACCAATTTGAAAAAGCAAAGATAAATTCTAACCACTAATCTTTAAAAGATAAATAATGTCCACTCTTCCAATTTTGCCCTTTTATACATGATTCCATACATGAATTCATACACGAATCCATACATGACATACATGAATCCATACATGAATCCATATACGACATACATGAATCCATACACGGCATACATGAATCCATATACGAATACATGTAAGTGTGTGTGTGTGTGTAAATGAATCCATACATGACATACATGAATTCATACATGACATACACGAATACATGTATGTGTGTGTGTTTTTTTCCTTATGTATGTGTTTCGCCGGAAGTCGCCGGAAAAGTTTTTTTTCCTGAAACTATTTTTTGCTAGAAAAGTCGCCGGAAAAAATTGCCGGAAATTTTTCGCCGGAAAAAGTCATCGGAATTTCCGCCGGAAAGTCACCGGAATTTTTTCGCCTGAATTTTTTTTTTCTGAATCTGTTTTTCTCTAAAAGTCGCCGGAAATTTTTCGCCGGTAAAAGTCGTCGGAATTTCCGCCGGTAAATGTCACCGGAAAAAATATTTGACTATCATGTATGTATTCATGTATGTGTTCGTATATGTCATGTATACATGTCATGTATACTTTCATGTATAAGGGCAAAATAGTAAAGATGTAAAAATATTGGTTAGTATTTATCTTTTAAAGATTAATGGTTAGAATTTATCTTTGGTTTTTCAAATTGGTTATTTTAACTTTCCTCCCTTTTAAATATTTTAAATAAATTCTGTATTAAAGCTTCAGTAGATGGGACATGTAGTAATTTCATTGAATATTAACAAAAAATTATTTAAATATAGAGATAATTGTCATTAAACTAACGCGGCTTTTGACTTTATTTGCGATTTCGACAAGTTTTTTTAAAACGTTGCAAATAACTCAACATTTCAACTTTTTTACAATTAAAATTCGTCCTAATGTTCAGGTGAATGAGCCCAATTTCGAAGGATATAAAGAAAAAGTCATGATGCTACTACATGCGGTAAATTATTCTACTTTGTAAAAGTCTCCGACTTGTGGTGTGGTGTGCCACTTGAATCTTCAAATTAATTAATGAGTTTTATTTGGTCCTAATTTCGAACATTAATTTCAAATCCTGTATTTCGTACAAATGTGGTGAAATCAAGTACGTACGTATTTCATGCATAGTGTGACTGTGTGAGATTAATCAACCTAGTTAAGTTTATTGGATACCTCTTGTTGTCTTCGTGCCCCGGGACAAATTCCAACTTTCTGACAATGATATTTGTTGTAGATTCCCCGAAATAAAGAGGAAGAGGCCAAATATTTTGGATATTTTTAGCCAAGTTGTATTTGATAATATAAACATAAATTGACTGGTACATAGCTAGACCAAGACAATACTAAATAATTGGGCAACATGCAGTAAATTGCCAGGTTGTTTTTTCAATTTCTTTTTGTATTTTTTATTTAATCTTTTTTTTATTTTGAAGATTTATTTAAAGGGATCATTCTAAGACTCTTAAATTCCGTTTTTTTATAGTTAAAATATTTTAAATAAATTCTGTATTAAACTTCAATAGATGGGACATGTAGTAATTTCATTGAATATTAATTAAAAATATTTAAAAATAAATAAAGATATTTGTCATTAAAATAACGACTGTTAACCCTATTTGCGATTTCGACATGACTTTTAAAACGTTGAAAATAACTCAACATTTCAATTTTTTTTGCAATTAAAATTCGTCCTAATGTTCGGGTGATCCAAACTTTAAAATTCTCGTCGTTTGATCATTTGATTCTAGAAATAAAAGGTTTCTCACAAACTTTAGAATATGAACATTATGACATATGAGTCTATGTCCAATACTTATTGACGATTATAAATTTCGTTTGAATTGTTTCTACCAATTGCCACTAGATCGAACCTCGAAATTTGTTGCCATCAGTATTTATTGGACGTCAATCCAGTCGCCTTAAATACTAGCTAGATGTTCAAGAAAGATACTCCCTCCATTCCGCTTATTTTGTCTATATTTTCTTAAATTGACGTTCTACTCAATTTGTTTACATCCAAATAAGGAAAGAATTAACCCTTCCAAATATTTCATTTTTCTCTCCCTGAAAACTCTAACCACCGCCCCTCTACCGCCGTCAACATCCACCGCACCTCCAACCTCCATCGTACCATCCAGTCACGTCGGTGCCAATTCTCAAACAGAAAGTGGAAATTAGATCTAGAAATTTCGGCGACGGCGCCGCCTCACAAACCGGCGACAAACATCAAATTCCAGCCACAAAAACCTAGATCCGGCTCCGATTCAGACGTCGAGAAGCATATATCCGACGACCGCGTTGTTACATAAAAGCAAAAATCTAGATCCAGTTACAGCGGCGCCGATTCACAAAATAGAGAGCCGGAATCGTGGTAAGATCGGGTACGAATGGATTCATTCGTACTAATCGTACCAAGTTATGGTGCGCCACTAGTTGGCATGAAATGGACAAATGAGTTCATTCGTACCAGTCATACCAAGTTATGGAGCACTAGTTGGTACGAACGGGACGAATGAGTTCATTTGTACCAGTCGTACCAAGTTATGGCACTACGTCGTGGTACGCTTGGGACGAATGAGATCCATTTGTACCACAATCGCTGTGAATATGAAGTCACGCTGGAGAAGATGACCGGGAGCAACCAGAGAACTAATCTAGATAAATATTTGAACGAAAAATAGATCTGGACAACTAGAGATTCAAATCGCGCATACGAAGACGATTAATCAAAAACGAACATCATCTACGGCGGAGACGAAAACAATACACTATGGAGATGAAATAAACTCTAATTATAAGCTGTAGCTATAATTTTACTTTTACTAAGTAAGTGGTTTATTTCTTACCATTGCCACAAACTCATTTATCAAAAAAAAAAAAATACTCTGCTGCAATAATTTTGTAGTCAAGACTTGAACTAAAGGTGCTTCAGCTGAACTATAGTAACTGACCTCTTAAGATGGAGGAAAACGGTAACGCAGTTTCAATGTGAGAAAGAAACCGAATCAGAGAGATTCTGAACCGTCCAACACTCCTTTGAGAGAGTGTAGGAATGAATGAGAGGAACCTTTTTAACCCAATCGCGATCTTCACCATTGATGCTAAGTCGAGCTACAAACTCCTCCGCCATGTCATACAGAGTCAGCTCCTCAACCTTTTCCAGATACTCTACTCCCAATAACATCATCAATGCTGGGCATTTACGAAGTGAAATCTGCTTCACTTCAGCCATTGCTTTTTCTTGAATCACTATTGTGTGCACATTGCTCAAATCCTCTACTACTAGAATCTTGAGCTTCTTGAAACGTGAAGCTTCAAATATCAACTCTTTCCCAGTGAAGCAATCAACTATCTCAATCTCCGTCAAATTCGGGAGGCATCTGAGAGTCTCCAACGAGCTGTCGCTCAGCTTACACCACTTCAAACCAATCTTCACCAGATAATCAAGCTCATAAACCCATGCCGAAATCCTTCTAAGATGGCCTTTCAAGTAGAGATGTTGAAGAGTCTTGGGAGGATATTGTGCCATCTCTTCTAGTTCAATATACTCTTCCTTTGCAGTTGAGGTTATATCAAGACTTTTCAGACACTTCATCTCTCCGACAGCTGCGCACAAATCTTTACCATGTTCCTTTCTTAGCCCTGTCACTCCTAGCTTCCTTAGTTGTGTCAATGCTTTCAAATCCTTTAGGATTCTACCCTTTTGCCTTATCTTCACGAGGGACAAATTCTGGAGATTCGTTAACTTCCCGATTCCTTCGTGCATCTTCACGCCTTGCACGGAGTCGAAAGAAACGTAATTGCTCACGTTGTATTTATAGGCAAAGAGGTGACAGAGGTTGTGTAGATTGGATATTTGATGTGGAAGCTCTGTCACTTCGGTTTGTTTTAGGTCCAATGTTTCAAGGTAAGAAAGTCTCTCTATTGAACTATCAATCTTCTTTATTTTGGTGCCTCTAAAACTCAGATACCTCATAAGGGTAAAACGGGTAATTTCCTTGGGAAATTCTGTGAGAGGCGCACCTTGCACATCTAGGACTTAGATCAACTTAAGTAGAGGTGTCCACCCGACCCGGAACCGGAACCGTGGTCAACGGTTTTCGGCCCGGAACCGCGGTCAACGGGCTGGTTCCGATCCGGAACCGTGTTTGGGACGGGCCGGTTCCGGTTCCAAGGGCTAGGAACCGTGAACCGGCGGTTCCACTTTTTTTTTTTAAATATGTTTTGTGTTATCCATGTTAATTATATCCTAAAACAAGCAATAATGACAATTAGAATGTTAAATGGAACGAAAAAATGTCAAAAAAAAAATATTAAGGTTCGAGGTTGAACCGGCGGTTCCGGTTCGGAACTGCCAAACCGTGTGAACCGCCGGTTCAACCGCCTAGGATTTTGCACCCATTTGAAATTCAAAATGAAAGGCTAGAATTTCATCTTGTGATCCAATGGCTATGATTCAAAGTTTCCCCCCCCATTTCCTTCCACTTTCAACTATAAATACCCCCTACCCACAACCATTTCTTCACACCAATTACTCTCTTCTCTTCTCTTACTCTCTTCTCTTACTCTCTAAGTTATTCATTCTTTTCAGTTTTCATTGTTCTATTTTCTAGCTCTTACTCTCTTAGTCTCTTAGTAGTTATAGCAAAACTGTCTTCCTCCAACCCTCGTAAGGGTAAGGAAAAGGCAGTCGAAAATATTTGTGGTACTCGTGGTAGTGGTAACCCTCCTCGTCGTCCTCGTGGTGTTGTCATTCGAGAACGAGAAGCATTCCAGGATGACTACTACAAAGATGATGATACTTCTTCCACTCCCACTCTCACAAGCCAGAATCCTCAATACCGGAGGGTCCCCACTCGCCGCCAACGTGAAGAAATGGAGAACCAGCAGATGATCGAAGATGCTGCTGCCTTTGCTGCCCACCAGATTGAAGCGGATAGACTACTTGCTGAAAGCCTATATGTTGCCGACCTAGAAGTGGAGATGAATCTGTCCCACCAAATGCATCCTTCCAGCACTATGCAGTCGTCCCCCTTTCACAAAGAGGCAATCAACTTGGATGAGGATGATGAAATGGACGAGCAAGAGGACGGCGGAATGGCTGCCGACAAGGGTCGTCGTACCAGAAAGGCGAAGCTGTAGGCCAAAGGAAAGAAGGAAGGATCCGAAGTGTTCTCAATATGGTTCGAAAAGGTAACACTACCTTGTGCCGAAAAAGAAACTCCAATTGTAATGGTGTGCTGCAATTTCTGCGACCAACAGTACGAGCATAAGAAAGGAAATGGGTATGGCACTTATAACCGCCATATACTCAAATACAAGCCGAAGGATCAAGAAAAAGGTACACAACAAGAAACTCAAACTCAACTAAACTTCACGCAAGGTAATGAATTCACTTTATTTAAGTATAATGATATAGTAGCTAGAGAAGTGATGGCTAAGTTTGTTGCTACTGAATCTCTTGCTTTCCAATTTGCCGATAGCATGCATTTTAAAAATTCCATGAAAAAAGCATATACTCCCTCCTTCCCGCCGAATATGGCTCATTTCTTTTCGGCACGGAGATTAAGAAAAAGGGAATTATGTGTAATAAAGTGTTAATAAAGTAACTTTTTAGTTAATAAAGTGTTTTTTTGGTCAACAATGTACGGCTAAAGTGCTTTTTTAGCTTAAAGTAAGCTCTAATTCTTTCCCAAAAAGAAAACAGGCCATATTCGGTGGGACGCCCAAAATGGAAAACATGCCATATTCGGTGGGACGGAGGGAGTAATCCGCAAGCTAAAAAAATCTCACGAAGTACTATGGCTAGGACAATTGCTAAATTATCTATTAGATATAAAAAAAACATTAAGAGACATGTTTGCTAAGCTGCCATATAGAGTCTCTGTTTGTTCTGATATTTGGTCATGTGCTTGGCAACAAAATTCATATCTTGGAATGACTGTGCATTGGATTGATCCGAATTGGTGTATGAACAAACGCGTACTTTATCTTAGGAAGTTTAATTGTACTCATAATGCTGCAAACATTGCTCTTTGCATTATAAAAGTGTTGAATCAATTTAGATTAACCTCTAAGATTTTTTCAATCGGTTTTGATAATGCATCTGCTAATACTGCAAGTGTGTCTGCTCTAATTGCTACATGTAATCCAACTCTAGGAGGAAAATATTTTCATACTAGATGCATATGTCACATACTAAATTTATGTGTGCAAGATGGATTAAAGCAATTAAAAGGTTCAATTACGCCTATTAGAAAATGTGTTGCCATGTTAAGGGATAAAGCTAAGCTACACAGAAATTGGTTAAAATTTTGTAAGCAAAAAACTGGAAAAAGTAATAGTTTTAACATTGATGTATGCACTAGATGGAACTCTACTTATAAAATGTTGGCAGCAACTTCTGAATATAAGAATTTATTATGTGATTTCTTTTCAACTGAGGTTAGCAACATGTTCTTATTGCCTTCTTATTGGGATGAATGCTCAGGTCTGATTGCACTCTTAAAAGTTTTTGAAACTGCAACTAAAGATTTATCTGGAGTTTATTATCCTACTTCATGTCGTGTACTATATCATTGTGTTGTTATCGTTCTTCAATTCTTAATATGCAGTACTAACCCAAGGTTGCAGGATTCTATAACTATGATGGTCATTAAATGGTTGAAATATTTTACTTATATTCCCGATGTCTATTTGATTGCAAAATGTTTAGATCCCTCTATGAAATTGGAAGGGATTTGTGGTCTATTAGACTTGTATTACAGTTATCTTCGTGAAATGACATTTGGAGGGGGGGTGAGCGTGGTGAAGACTCATTTGAATTGCCTAATATTGCATCTGTTAAAACTTCTCTAGATACGACATTGAGGGGTCTTTTTCAAGAATATGAATCTAAGTATTCGGATAGAGGGTCATCATCTAGGTCTAGTCAAAGACCAAGAAGCTCTTTTAATCAAGGAATAGATTTTAGTTCTGTAGCTGCACAAAGACTTCAAAGTTTCTTTCAAAAACAGGGCACGGGTAGTAATATAAGCAGTGAACTTGATATCTATCTTAGCGAACCCAAAAGTACAGATTTAGCAGGTGAAGGGCCAAATGATGTTGATGTTTTGCAATGATGGTCGAGGAGGCAAACCAATACCCGATTTTAGCAATGATGGCGAGGGAGATCTTAGCCGTTCCGGCATCAACAGTCTCGGTGGAACAAGCTTTCAGTGTTGGAGGCTACGTGCTCGATGAAAGAAGATCGGTGATGACGCCAAGAAACCTAGAAGCTCAAGTTTTACTCAAAGATTATACATTGGCCGAAATGCGTGAACAAGAAAATAATTGGGATGAAATATTTGCGGAGTATCCCATAAGCACAACCGAGGCCGAAAGCACAAACACCGACTCTATAGCCACTACTGAAACCGATGAATTTGAAGATGATTGGGACTTTGACACTGACATCAACGGGTAGTCCTAAATAATTTTAGACGAGTACTCTTTTTCCTTACTTGGTGTTTTTCCTATTGGGTTCTCGCCAAAAAGGTTTTAACGAGGCTCGGCCCTTGAGTTTTCAAACTTTGTGAATTCCAAGGGTTTTAGGATTTCGAGTTTTAAATAATAATATATTTTCATTTGTAATTGATTACACATTGTTATAAATTTAGACATATATTATTCTATTTCGATCTTATACATTACATTGATGATTTATGTATTTCATTTCAATAAAAATAAAAAAAATAAAAATAAAAACGGTTCGGGTCCTAAACCGGCGGTTCCGACCCGGAACCGGAACCGTCCAATACGGGCCGGTTCCGACCCGGAACTGTGGTATGTGGCGGGCCGGTTCTGGTTCCAATTTCTCCAAACCGGAACTGGCGGTTTCGGGCCCGGTTTCGAACCGGAACCGGCCCGTGAACACTTCTAAACTTAAGCTTGCGCAGATTTTTCTCAAAATCTATGGGTTTATTTCTATTTGTCCAATACCCCCTCCATCTCGTAATTAATAGCTCACTTTCTTTTTCGGACGGCCCACTATTATTGACTCGAACCTAAACTAGCAAAAATTAACTCTTCAAAAAGTGTGGATCCTAACACACTTTCTTCTTAATTATCGTACCCAACAATAACAAGCCATTACCAAGTTTGTGTTCATATTTCTTGTGTTTTGTCTTTTCTTTTTGTGTCTTTATCGAGTCAAAGTGTGTCTGGGAGGACACAAAGTCGAGAGAAGGTGTGCAGGGAAGAACAAGTTGGATGTTGGGCAAATCTGGTGGAAAATCTGTTGTTGAGATGCTGAGATGGCGATACGATGCAAATGGGCAAAGGGCTGGAAGCTTGTAGCTGGACAACAACGATAACATCAAGTCTATAAGTCAAGAAGCACCTCCCCATATCCCTTAAGCCAACAGAGAGAGTACTCGGAGAAGTCAGGATCTTGGTTTACATGTGGAGCAGAACAGGATGCAGACATCAAGGGCAAGATATACGTCAGGAAACTGCAGCAGGTTTTCTTCTTCTCCAAGAAAGAGGATAAGGATCGAAGATTTCTTTCCTTATCCTAGCAGATCCGTATCAAGAGAAGATATCTACCAAGAAGGGAATAAAATCCGCAGCCAATCAAAGAAGGAAAGTGGCGGATAAGGAAGGGAAGAGTCCTTGGCCTACAAGAATTCTAACCTAACCCTAATTCCACCACCTATATATATATGGCCGACTTCATTTTGTACTTCATCACTATTAACCACGTTCATATAGTCTTTTATTAGTTCTTAGTTTTAGTTTTTCATTTAAGTTTCGAGAATTCTTAGTTTAGATTCGTTTTTAGTGTTTTAATTAGTTTTCTGTTGTTGGCTGTTACCCAAGATCTACGTTGTTGACTTCGTCGTTGATCAGTTTCTTTTCAGAATTTATTCAAGTATGTTTTCTTTAATTTATTTTGAGATTTCATTTACAATTATGTCTAGCTAAATTTACTTGTTTGGATTGGAGAAGATGATGTGATCTTAGTTACTCGTTCTAAACTCGTGAGATCTAATTGTGTGAGTTCGTTGTTTGATTTTATTCCTGAAATACTTAGGATTAAAACTAGACTTATTTGATATTGACATATGATTGATCACCATTTAGATATTGAGATTAAGTCACGAACAGGATTTGGGATTAAACTCGAGAGAGTCTCTCGTGCCCAAGAAGGTAGTAAGTGTTGGAGAGTAGTCGGTATCTAATACCTCTTGGCTATCTTGGGATCTTTTGTTCTTAATGCCTTTTGGGCAGCAGCGTTGCTGAAGTGTCTTCGTGACGTTGTTGATCGAGAGAAGAGATCTTGCCTTCCGGACAAGATCTGTAAAATTGAATAGATCTAGGCTTAGAGTATTTGAGTCGTGACTTCGTGACCATAGGGCTTAAATTAATCTTTGCTTAAAACCAAGTGATAAAATCTTGTAATTGAATATTATTGCATCGATGAACGAGCAAGAGTAATAAGGATCACTGATTCGAATCCAATCCAAGCATCTTTTGTTATTTGATAATTTTCTTTGTTTAGTTACAGGATATTTAGATACATCTCGACCACAAACCCCTATATTGAGTACCACCTGAAGAATAGAATACGCCGGTTCCCTAGGGTTCGACCCCACTTGCCATAGCTACGCCTTGTTGGGCAAGAGGAGAAATTTATCTGCGCGAAGTGTGAAACGACGCCTTCGTCAGCATATGAACCTCATACATAGATAGATCATATAGTTAGAGAGAGAGAGAGTATAAATTAATTAAATAGCTAGAGAGCGATATATATACACACTCTAGCTCTTAGACCATCTCCAATAGTTTACACAAAAATACAGCAGAATGAGTAATGCATCTCCAATTCTACAGCAAAGAGAAGCTCTAAGTAACCAAATCGATTATTTTGTGCATGCTCACCTTCTGAGTCGAGAGACGTTGCCGTCATGTTGCTAGCATTGCCGAATGCTTTTGGCCAAACACGCTGCGAAGGAGAAATCACCCTCGCCCACAAGCAAAATTTCATGCTTGCTGCTATAGTGCTTAATCCATATCTCTTGCACGTTTGTTTTATCCATTATTTTTGCTATAAAATATATATGAAAGATTAATTGATATGATTTTCCATTGTCTTCTAAAGATCTTGTATTCTGAAGGATTTGGTGGGATAAGTCGGGTTTTATAGTAGTGACGGGAGAAGAAATGAAGAGTTGTTCATACTAATTTCTTAATTAATAAATAGTAATTAATTATAATTAGGATTATCATCCAGGAAGTGCAGAGGACTAGTGCCATTTTATAACTGACCCGATGTAATTCCGAAGAGTTTTTTGATACACCCCAAAATTTTCAAGTTTTTGATTCATTAACTCTTCCTTATTTAAATTCATCACGAGAGGTTTATATTCTCTTTCTAACATTAACTAGAAGTAGCCCGTCGGAATTCGACGGAAAATAACTTTATGTTTTAATTTATATATAGTGTCATAATATGACACATAAAAGTCTATTAGAATTCAAAAACAACATGAATAGATCGATACTATCATAATGATAGATTCGAATTAGAATATATGAATATGATAGATTCAAATTATAATATATGAATATGAATTAATATTGAAAAAATTATCAGAATAAAGTAAAATCAGAATGAAGCGCCGAGGAGGGAGCACGTTTATTTTCCTATTAGTCATAGATACTATTAGTAAGAGCACTCACATTGGTGGGCACAAAAAAGTTGTGCCCACCAATATTTAATTAGTATTTGTGGGGTATTGGTGGGGTAGGGTGGGCACAAAATTTTTCCCCACATTGGTGGGCACAAATGGTGGTGGGCACACCTATTATTTTAATGATTTTATTTTTCTTTTTTATTTTTATTTTCATAATTTAAATAATAATTATTTTTAAAATGCAAATTTTATTTAATTGAAAAAAAAACATTACATAAAAAAAATACATTAATCCCCACCGAATCGTGCCCACATTTCTTCGATCAAATCATTCTGAAGTGTTGCGTGAGCTCTCGCATTGCGAAGGTCTGTCTTTCTTTTCAAAATTTCTTCAAATGCTCCGGTTGCTCCACGAGTCGCACCCCCGTTGTTTGTCGAGCTCGATGCGCCTTCGGGGGCCCAATTACTCACATGCTAGCCTTCGTCTTGGACAATCATATTATGCAAGATAATACAAGCATACATGACATCCGCCAAATTTTCTTCATAAAATAGGCGTGCCGGCCTATTTATAATTGCCCAACGAGCTTGGAGAACATCGAAGGCCCTTTCCACGTCCTTCCGGGCAGCTTCTTGCTTCTGTGCAAACAGAGCTCTCATCGGGTCAGTCGGGCATGGAAGAGTCTTCACGAAGGTCGGCCAATCGGGATAGATGCCGTCGGCTAGGTAATACCCCATGTTGTATTGTTTGCCGTTGGCGTTGAAAGTCACCGAAGGCGCTTTCCCATTCAGAAGATCGTTGAATATATCCGACTGATTCAACACATTTATGTCGTTGTTTGAACCCGCCATTCCAAAAAATGCATGCCATATCCACAAATCCTGCGAAGCAACGGCTTCGAGCACAATGGTCGGATGACCTTTCTTCTGGTTAGTGAAAGCTCCTTTCCAAGCAGTCGGGCAGTTCTTCCATTGCCAATGCATGCAATCGATGCTTCCGAGCATCCCGGGAAAACCGTGCTTCTCCTCATGCATTTGAAGTAGTCGGTCGCAATCTGCTGCAGTCGGTTTCCTCAAATACTCTGCACCGAAGGCCGCAATAACGCCGGAGCAGAATTCCTTCAGGGAATTGCGGCCCGTTGTGTCGCCAATACGTAGGTACTCGTCGTATTGATCCGGGGCGCCGCCGTTCGCAAGTTGCCGGAGCGCAACAGTGCATTTCTGCATAGCGGATAGTCCCACTCTTCCGGTTGCATCAGGACGTTGTTGAAAATATGGCTCTCGCGCCTCCAACGTAGTGACTATCCGTCTGAAGAGATCTCTCCTCATACGAAATCGATGGCGAAAAATATCTGGGCCGTACGTTGGGTGATCTGCAAAATAATCGGCGTGGAGACGGGCTTCAGCCGCCTCCCGGTTTCTTTCCACGTACGCCCTCTTTGGGCGATTACGTCGTCTCTCTTCTTCGGCCTCTTCTCGCTCACGTGCTTCGAGTAGTTCTGCGTATAATTTTGTTGCTTCGAGAGCGAGCCGCCTATTTTCCTCCATTTTCCTATGGAAACGATCGTCGCCCGACATGATTCAATGGAGAGACGAAGAAAATTGGAAGAGATAATTTAGAAGAAATTGAGATAGAAATATAGAGAATGGGGTGAAAATGAATAGAATAAGGTGTAGTATTTATAGATAAAAATTAGAATTAAATTAAAAAAAAAAAACCGTTGAGCAACGGTTAAAAAACCGTTGCCCAATACCGTGCCGCCACGTGGCATCCATCCCTCCCTGCCCAGCAAGCTCGCCCGGGCGCACATGCGCCCACCCCACCCGCCCTCCCCTAGGCGCCATCAGCCGCGCCCACTCCCGGCCAGGTCGCCCAGCCGCACCCACCCCCCACCCGCCCACCGTTGCATATGCTCTAATAGATGATGAAGAAGTCACAGAAACTCAAGTATGGTCAACTGCATGTGCAATTGTCCGTCGCGCACACACGCCTCTCCAAGTGAGTTAGGCGGGAGCATGAGATTCATACACCCATTTTTTTAATTTGTTCTCCTTTTTTTTGGTGGGCTGTGAGATTTCTTTTTTAATTTTTCTTTTTTATAAGTTTTCTTTAATTTTTATTTTTCTTAATTTTTCAATTAGGATTTATTAATTCTCGATTTACTTTAAAAAAAAACCTTCTCAAATAAAGTTTATTAATCTTCAATTAGAATTTATTAATCTCCAATTAAAATTTGTAATCCCTAATTAGAATTTACTAAATTTTAATTAGAGTTTATTAACCCTCAATTAATATTTATTAATCCCAATTAAAATTTATTAATTCTCAATCACAATTTACCAAATATTAATTAACTAAAAATTAAAATAATTAAAAAGCAACCTCATCAAGTGCGCCTCTAATGAGGTAATCAGATTTTGATATAAGTTCATAATTTTCTTCCAGTCAGGACGACCCTTCTTATACATATATATTTTTTTTAGTTTCCAGTTAGTTGAACGCAGTAATTAAAATCTTTTGTTACTACATACCTGTCATCATATCAAGGCGTTGTCCAAATGTTTAATAGAAAATTATGTAATTCAAAACAAATTAAACTCAATATTATACCTTATTTCACGGATTAACAATTTAATCAGGATACAAATATATAAAAAACTTTAACCGCGCTTGACTTAATTGAAAAACAATCATAATTATTTACAATATTTACATTTATACTAGTAAGTAGTGATCTGTCGAGATTCGACGGAAAATAACTTTTGTTTTGATTTAGGTGTATACATTTTAAAATGATTTTATATCTTATTTAGAAGTTTTGATGTTGTTCGTATATAATTAGGAATTGGATCGAGTACTCATTCATTAAGTATTTTTCAAATTTAAATTTGTTTAGAAATTTTCTACATGTTAGTGATTTTACTGTACATACTCATCTTAAACCCGTTGGCTAATACTCAATACAAATCTGAACACTACAAAGTTAAAATTAACTATTTTTAATAAAAATTCTTCTTTTATGTCTATTTGAACCGTCTCGTTGATTTATGCAAAATTGATATCCCTAATCTTAGTCAAAAGACCAACAAAGATATATTTACTCTTCAAATCTTTTTTTATTCTTTTTAAAGCTATCTATCCATACATTTGATTCAATGTGATATACATATTCTAATAGACACTAATCAAAGATTTTTTTAAAAAGTAGGGACGAAAAATAAAGAGAATTTCATATAGACATGTTATTACAATATATTTATTTAGTTTTCGTAGGGATTTTTGTTTACAAATTTTATATTGACCTCTTAAAATGCTAATTTGCTTTTTCAAAATTTGTTTGTTGCTTTTAAATTTAATTATTATCGCTACTTATAAAATAACTTAAAAAATAATTTTATTTCTCATATCCAAACATATAATTAAGAATTTCGAAACTCCAAACAGTTTATAATTTATATGATATTTCTCGAAAACATGATAATGTATTCATTCTTCAATTTTATTTAATATTGTACTCCCTCCGTCCCATTCATAACGTCCCATTTTTCTTTTTCGTTTGTCCCATTGATAACGTCCCATTTCCAAATAAGAAAATAATTAACTCTTCAAAAGTGGTGGGACCAACTACTTTTCTATCTTTTTACCCTTCTCCATAATAACCGTGCCCAAAAGAAATGGGGCTTTATGAATGGGACGGAGGGAGTACAAAATACAGAAGTCAAAATGAATAGGAATGAAAGTGACACATTAAATCGAAAAAGACAGAAATATATATGGAATTCAAGATAAATTGGAATAGAGGATTAAAGGCTTATAATTTTCCTTTTTCAATTGGAAAAATTAAAAGTGGTTAAACTTTTATTTTTTTCAATTGGTTAATGACGTGATTAGTTAGGAATGGAGGATGAAAATATAGAGAAAGATTGAGATAAAAAAAAATAGAATATAAAATATGTTATACTTTTATTTATTTTTTCAATTGGTTACTTACGTGATTAATTAGGAATGGAAGGATGGAAATATAAGAAAAGACATATTTAAGATAAAATAAAACATATGAATTAATATTGCACAAAATAGATATATTCAAATAGATAAAAATTTTTAGATTAGAATTAAAATATATGAATTTGAATTATTATTATTATTGCAAAAAATATCAGAATAAAGGAAAATCGAAATGGAGAATCGAGGAGGGGTACGTTTATTTTCCTATTAGTGAGTAGATATTTGTCATTTCTAATTTGTTATTGTTTTTCACTATTTCAAATTCTATAACTATTTTCGTGCAAAAGTTAAATGGGTTATTGTATATACTTTACTTTATAATTATATTTTTTGATTAAGTAATTTTCGTGCCGTGCGTCGCATACTCCCGTGTGGTTCAAAGCTGGTTAAATTTATATTTGGCATAGTTATCTTAATTGGGAGAAGTATTCAATAAAAAGAAATTAGCATTTCTGTGTGCGTGTGTTGGTCTAGCGATAAATTGGTTAATGTTCGAGACCAAAGATTTTGGGTTCAAGTCCACCGTAGCGCGGTCTTTAAATTTAATTGTAAATTTATCCAAAAAATAGCATTTCTCCTATATGATACACGATTTTATTTTTTTCTTTAAGTGTTGATATTAATATATTTGAATCATGTTATATTTGAAAATAATATACATTTTAAAGACATAATTTAAAAATAAGTGTTCATAATAACACAAAATCAAAACTATATTTGTTGGTAAAAAAAAAAGGAAAATTTACTTCTATATCTTCCTTGCCTACTTTTTATTTCTTTTATTCAATACTAGCAGGACATTACGTGCGTTGCACGTATAACCTCTAATTTAAAATAACTAATTTATTATATAATAAAATATATTTGTTGATATTTTTTTAAAGTTATAATATTATAATTATTGATTATTAACTTCAACAAAATATTAGCAAGTATATGTAAAGAGTAAATTAAAAATCAAATTTCTTATATCATATCTTATGTATAATTATCAAAATTGTATGGTACTGATAGTAATCGTGTATTATAATATATTTATTCTAATTATGAATGAAGGGTCGTATACATAAACAAAATGGAGTGTTCCAGAACCAAAACTCTGGGTATAAGATGCTTATACTTCAGAGTCAAACATAATTTTTATGGGTAAAATCCTATATATTAAGGTTGTTTTTAGTTCTTTAAAAATGTTCTCTTGATATATTGTGAAACAACCTTTGATATTATTATTGTAAGCTATTATTTAACTTTCTCTTTCATATGAAAATCGTTTGTCTTATGTACACCGTCTCGGGTTAAGTGAAGACATTCAACTCTCTTATTAAGTTAAGACATGACAAATTCAGTGTTGTAGCAAAACCAATGAAAAAAATTAAAGGGAATACATTTATATTTTGAATGATCTAATTATATATTAATTTTAAATAATACGAATTACATATATACCTATATTCTAAATTAAATTAATATTCATAAATACAATATATTAATTAATATATTAGCATGCATTGGTTGCTACGTACTATATAGTGATAGTTAATATATCATTAAAAGCCTAAAATTTTTCTATTATACATAATTATATATTTAATATAGGGTTAATTATCAAAAAATACGTGACATTTATCTGTATTCTACATATGACTTTTGAAATTGGAACAACCACCCAACATCCCCTCCTTCTTCCTCCTCTCACAACCACCACCACCACCCACCACTATAATCAGTCGCGGCTACCAAGCCCACCCCCTCCTCCCTTTCCCTCACCCTCACCCTCATATTTTTTAATTTTTTTTCTTAGAAACGTATATATAATTAAACTTGAATAAATTCTTTAATAAATGAATTATGTTTGAGCTTGATGGTACTCGACTTAATTTGACTCGATTAAAAATTATCAACAAATTAGAACAATAAAGTATAATAAATTACATAAATAAATTAAATAAAATATAAAATAAAATTTTGTGAAGAGATATTTTAGTGATAAAGAGAAAAGATTGAAATATAAAGATGAAATTTAACAATAAAGACAACATGTTAATTATTAGAAAAAATAATTATTAAATTGCTAACTTAATAAAAGTATAAACTTTTACCAAAATTAATATAGGGGTTATTGCCTGTAAATACATAACCGTTTTTCAAATTCTGGTATTGCACATGACTTTTTTTTTCTGCCTCATTATACATGAACTTTCGTTTTTTTCTAATTTTACGCCAGTCATCGGTTTTTTCCAAATCGAATCCTACGCGGACGTCGGAATCGCCGTATTGGACGCCAGAAGACACATCATATTGCCAACTCAATATTTTTAATAAAGAAAATAAAAAATAAAGAAATTAAAACAAAAAAACTCACCCTCTTTCTCTCTCGTTTGTTCTTCCACCCCTCTATCGAAAGCAACAACTCATCTCATGTCCCTCATCTTTCCCGACGACCCCCATCAATCCAAACTCACCCTCTTTCTCTTCTCCCACCCTTCTTCTTCTTCCTCGCATCTTCGCCGCCGTCTTCTCTGATGTGCCACTGTACTGCCGTCGATAGAGGGGTGGAAGATGAGGGACATGAGATGAGTTGCTCCTTTCGATAGAGGGGTTAACAGACGAGAGAGAAAGAGGGTCAACGTCCACATTGGCGATTCCGACGTCCACGTAGGATTTGATTTGGAGAAAACCGATGACCGGCGTAAAATTAGAAAAAAACGAAAGTTCGTGTATTCTGAGGCAGAAAAAAAAAGTCATGTGCAATACCAGAATTTGAAAAAAGGTTATGTATTTACAGACAATAACCCCATTAATATACAACTATATTAATATCCTAATAAATCTTAACATAATTCTCAAAATTTATGTTTGTCTTTTTTTTCACTTTTGAGTTATATTATGAGTAGGACTATATTATTAATTAATTCATTAAGTTGAGTTGTAGTAAGAGTAGGAATATTATTAATTTATTCAGTTTATAATAAATTTAATATAGATTTACACTATTGCCCTTAAAATAAACATAATAATAGGGACATATTAGGCAAACCCAATTTTGTAAGAATCCGCTCTTTTATAATATGTATGTATGTATAGATTATACTATATTTTGTCAAAACTTTTAAAATTTAGTTAGCGTATAGAATTTCATTGGATTTTATCAATTTGGGCCAAGAAATGTAGCTTTAGAGCATATGCAGCGCATAATCGCTCGGGGTGATTGTCGAGCAATCGATCGCGGGAAGGAGATCATCGTCATGCTAACAATCTCTCCACGATCGCTGTGATGTTCGCTTCAGCGAACACGATGGAGGGGGAGATCGCTGCCACACTTACGGAGCTCCCCCATCCAGCCACTTTAATTTTTTTATAGTTCTAAATATTTTAAATAAATTCAGTCTTTAAGCTTCAATAGATGGGACAAGTAGTAATTTCATTGAATATTAACAAAAAAATATTTAAAAATAGAGATAATTGTCATTAAAATTATGACTTTTGACTTTATTTAAAAAGTTGCAAGTCACTCAACATTTCAATTTGTTTGCAATTAAAACTCGTCCTAATGTTCCGGTGAATGAGCCCAGTTTCGAAGGATATAAAGAAAAAGTCATGATGCTACTACATGCAGTAGATTATTGTACTATGTGAAAAGTCTCTGACGTGTGGTGTGCCCAATTGAATCTTCAAACTAATTAATGAGTTTTATTTGGTCCTAATTTCGAACATTAATTTCAAATCATGTATTTTGTACCAATGTGGTGAAATCAAGTATGTACGTATTTCGTGCATAGTGTGAGATCAATCAACTTAGTTAGGAAGTTATAAAGTTAATTTGTTAGATTCCTCTTGTCGTCTTCGTGCCCCGGGACAAATTCCAACTTTCTGACAATGATATACTACATCATTTCGAGTCTGTAGGGTGCGGAGAGTACACCACGCATTTTAAAAAAAAGGTAAGTAAATGTTTGTTGAGTGGAAAAATGGGCTCACATATTTGATTTATTGCGAGGTATAAAATATTAAAAAGTTAGTATGGTCATTTTCATTTATAGAAACACTACACTTATAAAGGACAATTGAAAATAGCAAATTAAACACACTTTTTTAGAGACGGAGTAAAGTACGTTGTTTTGCTTCGTTGACTAATGGTAGATTCTTGGAAACTAAAGAGGAAAGATGCCAAATAGTTTTGGATGGTTGTTAGCCAAATAAAACAACCACACACCAAGTTGTATTTTGATAATATAAATTGAAAAGTACCTAGCTGGCTAGCTAGACCAAGATAATACTAAGTAATTGGGCAACACTCCCTCTAAAAAAAATTAAAAATAAAAATTGGTCAACACTCCCATACAGTTAACTGCATGTTGAGGTTGTTTTTTCAATTTCATTTTGTATCTTTTATTTAATCTTTTTATTTTTGAAGATTAATTTTAAGGGATCATTCTAAGACTCCTAAATTCCGTTTTTTTGTAGTTAAATAAATTATGTATTAAACTCAATAGATGTGACATGTAGTAATTTCATTGAATATTAATAAAAAAAAATAAAGATAATTATCATTAAAAAAAAAACTCTGCTGCAGTAGTTGTAGTCAGCAGACTTGAACTAAAGGTGCTTTAGCTGAACTGTAGTAACCGACCTCTTAAGATGGAGGAAAACGGTAACGCAGTTTCAATGTGAGAAAGAAACCGAATCAGAGAGATTCTGAAGCGTCCACCACTGGTTTGTGAGAGTGTAGGAATGAATGAGAGGAACCTTTTTAACCCAAACGCGATCTTCACCATTGATGCTAAGTCGAGCTACGAACTCCTCCGCCATGTCATACAGAGTCAGCTCCTCAACCTTTTCCAGATACTCTACTCCCAATAGCATCATCAATGCTGGGCATTTACGAAGTGAAATCTGCTTCACTTCAGCCATTGCTTTTTCTTGAATCACGATTGTGTTCACATTGCTCAAATCCTCTATTACCATAATCTTGAGCTTCTTGAAACGTGGAGCTTCAAATATCAACTCTTCCCCAGTGAAGCAATCAACCATCTCAATCTCCGTCAGATTCGGGAGGCGTCTGAGAGTCTCCAACGGGCTGTCGCTCAGCTTAGACCACTTCAAACCAATCTTCACCAGATAATCAAGCTCATAAACCCATGCCGGAATCCTTCTAAGACGGCCTTTCAAGTAGAGACGTTGAAGAGTCTTGGGAGGATATTGTGCCATCTCTTCTAGTTCAATGTACTCTTCCTTTGCAGCTGAGGTTATATCAAGACTTTTCAGACACTTCATCTCTCCAACAGCTGCGCACAAATCTTTACCATGTTCCCTTCTTAGCCCTGTCACTCCTAGCTTCCTTAGTTGTGTCAATGCTTTCAAATCCTTTAGGATTCTACCCTTTTGCCCTATCTTCACGAGGGACAAATTCTGGAGATTCGTTAACTTCCCGATTCCTTCGTGCATCTTCACGCCTTGCACGGAGTCGAAAGAAACGTAATTGCTCACGTTGTATTTGTAGGCAAAGAGGTGACAGAGGTTGTGCAGATTGGATATTTGATGTGGAAGCTCTGTCACTTCGGTTTGTTTTAGGTCCAATGTTTCAAGGTAAGAAAGTCTCTCTATTGAACTATCAATCGTCTTTATTTTGGTGCCTCTAAAACTCAGATACCTCATAAGGGTAAAACGGGTAATTTCCTTGGGAAATTCTGTGAGAGGCGCACCTTGCACATCTAGGACTTTGATCAACTTAAGCTTGCGCAGATTTTTCTCAAAATCTTTCTCAAAATCTGTGGGGTTTATTTCAAGCAACCTGGAAAAACATTGACAAGAGCACTAGCTTAAGAAAAATAATTAAAGATTAATTTCAAAGAGGGTTGATGATAAGTGATAACACACCTCAACAAGAACATGGAACGAACACTAGCAAACTCAACATTTGCCGGCAAATGCTTGCAATGATCATGGACCGACAAACGTCGAGTTGTCTGGCTTTGATGCTGAATCATTTGGGTTTGATGACTTGCATTCTCTTTGGGGAAAACTGATGCAAAATTTTGATCCTTGGATCTCTGGATGATGAACTTGAGGACAGGGTTGAGAACCCGACAATTTCGAGGCCGGCCATCAAAATCCCGGTTGGAGACATGAATCAAGTTCCTCTGAATGAGCTCGTTGAGATAAAGCTCTGCTACCTCCTCCGGCGTGTGATCCTCCGTCTCCATAGCAAAGCGCTCGGCCACCCAAAGACGTATTAGCCTCCCGCGCTCGACAGAGTGATCCTCCGGGAAAATGCTCATGTACAAGAAACAGCACTTGAGGCTGCTGGAGAGATCCATGTAGCTGCGCAGCAGAGCCTCGTTGATGAGAGAAAGATCGGAGCTGCTCCGGATTTCATTACCGAAGTTATTGTGAAACTTCCCCCATTCATACAGAGTTTGTGGCTTCCGCGCAAGTGCACCAGCAACTGCTACAACCGCAAGAGGCAGTCCTTCGCACCTCGTCATGATATTCATGGAAATGTCCTTCAACTCAGAAGGGCATTCCCGGTCAGGGAATGCCCTTCTGCAGAAGAGCTTCCACGCGTCTAATGATTCTAGACCGCGTAAGCTACATATATGATCATGTGACGATGATGCGCAAATGGAAGACAGATTTGAGTACCTAGTCGTCACGATTACTCTGCTCCCACGAAATGAATCGGAAAGTGCATCCTTGAGACCGATCCAGTCCTCCTGTCTCCAAATATCATCAAGAACAATAAGATACCTCTTCCCGGCAAGGTATCTTCGCAGCCTTGCCTGCAAATTCGAGCCATCATCGGATGGATACGGTTCCTTCCTCGAACTGCATAGCTGTTTGAGCAGATTTTGGAAAATCATGCCAATGTCGGGGTGTTCAGAGACGGAAACCCAGGCATGACAATCAAATTGTGCCTGGATTCGTGGTTTCCAGAAAATGTTTTTCACCAACGTGGTCTTCCCAGAGCCGGGAGGACCATCAACGGCTACTCTGACAAGCCTCTTTTCTCCATCAACCAATCTACGCATAAATTCTGCTTTGGGCTTTTCGTAGCCAACCATCTCATCGTCTAGGAGAAGAGGACTCACCCTGTTCGTTGAGGGTCCTGGATTGGAATCTCTGTTACCGAAAAGTGCAGTCTGCGACCTGATGTCTTCTATGTCTTTTCTGATGCTTGCTATGTTCTTGGAGATTTCACGGTGCGGAAAATGATGGTAGACTTTGTGGACGATGGTGTGAATGGTGCGACTGACTCTGTAGTGGTGAAAAGTATAGGGCGGTGAGTGAAGGATGAAGTCGTCTAGGACATCTTCAATGTCGTAGGCGATATTGGTGACTTTGTGGATGAGATCGAGCAGCAACCTGCTGCTCCCTTGACGGCCGGAGTTGTCTTCCATGAAAGCTTGCATGGAAGTAAGCCAGCTTCTCATGCTTTCGATATCTCTCTTCACGTCTGTCGGGTAATTGAGTTTGTTAAGCATAGGTATGATGATCTGGACTAAACCCAGCGCCGTCGCCACCGCCACTTCTGCCATTACTATTTATTTCCCTTTTCTTTGTTTGGGTGAATGAGAGTGGTGATCGAGAATGAGCCCAGTTTGGAAGGATATAAAGAAAAAGTGATGATGCTACTAGATGCATTAGATTATTCTATTTTGTAAAAGTCACCGACTAGTAGTGTGGTGTGGTGTGCCACTTGAATCTTCAAACTAATAATTAATGAGTTTTATTTGGTCCAAATTAATCAATCTAGTTAGGAAGTTTGTTGGATACCTCTTGTCGTCTTTGTGACCCCGGCACAAATTCTAACTTTTTGACAATGATATTTGTTGTTTTGCTTCGTTGGCCGGTAGTTCCTGGAAATAAAGAGGAAAGAGGTCCAATATTATTTCCTAATTGAAATTTGTCTAACAATAATTAGTAATTAAATTAATTACTAATAAATATATTGTTAGTGATTAATTGGAACATGTGTTAGATTACTAACACTAATAACTATTATTATTTTTTTTTTTAATATCATTACAAATATTAATACTCACACACCCCACCTAGGGATTTTTTGTGGTCGAGAGTACTCGAACCTCTGACATATTGGTCAACAGACAACCACTCCACCACTAGGTCATCCCCACTGGAACAAATAACTATTATTGTATTATTTAAGCTTGTGTCACCTCATTATGTTTCCAACATAATTATGAGGTGTGTTGGATGAGTAGCCAACATCTTAATCCAAATTCAATGTATTAAGTTGTGAGTGAGCAAATAAATTCATGCATCCTCCCTCATCTCTCTCGACACACTCACGCATAACACACACTCACACACACACATTGCAGAACACACACACCTACACACACACACACAAATCTCCATTGAAGAAGGAAGAATCAAGCTTAGGTGATCAAAGAAGATAGTGATAAAATCATCTAAAAAGGCGAGATCTATTGTTATTTGAGCTTGAAGCTCAAGTTTAAGCATGAAAACTCCATCCCCTTCTTTTCTAAAAATGTCGAAAATCATGTATATGTTAGAGGATGGATTTGATCATTAAGTATGATGTTAAATAAGTGATTTAGATTACATTTCTATCATTAAATCATTGAGAAAATAATCCGAACCCTAATTTCTATTTTTTTCGAAAATTGTGGTATAAATTAGAAAAAATTTATTCTTTGATCCTATGATCAATTTGATGAATTAAGTGAGCTTCTATGATGAATATAAGCATGAGAAATGATTTAATTGAGTAAGAATAATCAATTTCATTATTTTTGTCAAAATGGCCGAAAGTTGGCCAAAATTGAGATTTTTAGAATGTGATCTTCTATGATCAAATTGATGATTTATATGAGCTTATGTGATGTTTATAAGCATGTTGGATAGTTGGATTGAGTAAGATTTAATTAATTGTGTATTTATTTCTTAAATAGCCGAAAATAAGGCTTAAAATAGAAATAATTGATTTTGATGTTTTAAGCTTGAATTGATGATCAATGTAGGCTCAATTGATGTTATTGAGCATGATAATATATGGTTTTAATGAGTTGGAATTTCCCTGTCCTAATTTTAATTAATTTCGAAATATTAGGGTTTATAATTGAGAAATTTTGATGATGAATTTTTATGATGAAATTCATGATGAATTTGAGTTTAGAATGATGAAATAAGGCTATATTGAATTTATGAGAATTTTAAAAGATCATTTAAGTGAAGTTAGAAAATTCAAGTTTGCATAAAAAATTAGGGATTATTAATTTAAAGCATAATTTGATTAAGTATTGATATATTTAATCCCCATAATTATATCAAAGAATATTACAAGTGAAATTGGAGAAAAATAAATAGCCTAAACCCTAATGTGAAATTTTCGAAGGGTTTAAAGAACTAGGGTTTCAATTTTCTCTAAGTAAAAATGTTATATTTGAGGTTTATAAATTAAATAAATATGTTTCGAAGTGATTAGAATGAAATTGGGCATTTAACCCTAATTTTTTTCAAAATGGCCGAAATATATATATATATATATATATATTAATAGGCCATGTATATGATTTTTAATTAAGAAAATAATGATGGAAATGAATTCTACGATAAAAATTAAGTATCGTAGAATTTTTCGGAATTTTAATACGAAGTTTTGAGATTTTTCTATTTTCCGGCTATTTTTCGAAGTCAGAGGTTTATACGTATAAAAGATCTGTTTTAATGATGTGATTATGTAATTATGTCACATTTAGTATAAAAAGTGTAAGGAATTAATTTGAAATCTTTCGGAGCTCGTTTGACGAGTCGAAAGTATTTTTAAGTTAAAAAAATAAATAGTAGAGATTTAATATATATTAAATGAAGGATAATGATAATATTAATCATTAATTAAATGTTAATGATGATTTTAGCTATTAATTATATATGTTGATGGTCATTAGTTGCTAATGACATACTAATGATGAATTAAATATTAATGATACATCATTAATAAATTAATATGTCAAGGACATATTTTTATTAATATAATGTTAAGAATATATGTTAATAAAGAAGTTAAGCATTTTAATATGCTTATTAAATTAAATGAAGAATTTAAATGTTAATTAAATGTTTATATGATTAGATGATATGTTTAATTTCTTAGAATGATAATATGTTTAAGAATAAGTTTAAATGATGGATGAAGTGATTAATATGAGTTTAATTATTAATTATATGCTTATATGCTGAATTACATGTTTTATATATATATATATATATATATATATATAATTACGTTGCAGTTACAAAGGAACTTACTCATACAGGTCTCCAACCTTATGACGCCTATTGACTCACACCCTTCCCGATCTAGCGTGAATTGGTGATTGTAAGTGCACCACTCACAATCTAAGTTCAAGCCGCAACTTGACACTCAACCCTCTCACAAGTGTTTATCTATACGAATAAACGTTCTCAAGAATACAATAAAAAATACTATGAAAGTATAATGCTATAATAATGAACAATAGCAGCGGCAGCCTCTCTTCAATGTATCTTGGTGTAGATATATATAGGTCTTGAGAAACCCTAGATATGATCTCCACCTCTTTTGCCCTAGTTTCCTTATACATGGAAACTTCCTTTGAAGATATGCCTTGTGGAACAAATAAGTATATCACCAATATCACATCTTTTCCGCGTCAGACAAGGATAAGGAAAAGATCTCCGCAAAATCCGCATAAATATGGAAAGAATCTTTCAGATCTGTTCCATTCTGTTCCACAATGAACTAGCTCAGACTGAAGCTCAAAAACCAGTTTCTATCCTCGCACAACTCAGAAACACTTTAGTCAATTTTACTTCTACATAAACTTGCCAACTTCAATAGAGCTACCAACTCGAATCTAACAATCACCCCTTTGGCATTTATGTAGACAAAACTTCATAGCATTAAACCAAAATATCAGAGCATGAAAGATCTCCATACCGCACAACAGCAGAACCAACATGGAGATGATGAAGCTCCCCCTTAAACTCAAACGGGAACAAGAACCGCTTCCTCTTGAAACTTAACTCCCCCTTAAACCAAGCAATGGGAGACTGAACAACTCGACTTCTTGAAACGAAACTCTCCCTCAAGCAAACATTAGGAGAAACTTCAAAAACCTTCATTACTTAACAGCAGCGGAAAACAAGGAGACACACTCCTTGATACCAGTAAAAACAACAAAAACCAGCAGCAAAAACCAACAAAAACTACTACTTACTCCCCCTTTTTGTCTTACAGAAATGACAAAAGGTAGGAATCCAAATCAAAACAAATCTACAAAGTAGGAGAGACAGAACCCGCCTTCCTCATCTGAGTAATAGCCCGAACATAGCTATCTTCTTCAGAATCTTCAGCCTTCTCAGAACCAGACTCCTCATCACCAATATCCAGATCTTCATCTTTTTCTTCTTCTTCAGAGTCTGTGCCAGAAAATTCATGCTCAACATCTGGCACAAGCGCTTGAACCTTTGAAGGTCCTCCTTCATCTTCAGTAGCAACATCTGGAACAGTAGCATCATAAATCAAGGATGCTATGGAATCTTGACGCAGCTTCAAATATCTGATAGTTTTACCAAGCGAAGCAAATTCACGACGGAGCTCGCGAAGCATGCGTTCAGAGAGAGCATGAGCTTTAGGCAGAGAACGCTCAGAGACTGGCACAGACGTCTTGAACTGAGGCTTCACATGAAAAGCAGGACCTGAGATGTCCTTAAAGTGATTCACCTCATTGAACAGCTTCTCGTTGAACCTGAAAGGCTTCGATTCATCACTCCAGATGTCACCATCACGAACCACATCTGGAAACTGAGACTGCACGATTCCAAAAATCAGACCGGGAAAACCCAAACACTTTGCCTTCTTCCAATCATCAGCGTGGTTGGTAATATGATTAAACGCCAACTTCCCGAAATCGAAGTCATCAAACATACCAATCTTGTACAGAATTATCCCTAATTCTTTTCCCACCGTAGAGGTATAACCAGAGGGAACCCAATTTACCACCGCTATTTTATGCAAAATAGCATACTTCATCGACAAGTGAGTACCACTGATGCTACCATCCTTCGGCCACTTCTTATAAAAACCATCAGTCAGCCCTTTCGCAGCTTGATCAAGGCTGACTTCTCGATCAACAAATACATTCTCTTCACGATCAACGAATGCACTAATGATAGCAGGATTGAAATCGATGTACTTTCCACGAACATACACCTTGAAACGCTCTGGAGAAGTTGGGTCCTTGATACTCTTGGACATGTTGCAGTAAAACTCCAAAACCACAGCTGGCACAAACCTTCGCACAGGATATATGGTTTGATTCCAGTTGGCATCTCTCAATCTTTCAACAAGTCCAGTTCCTTCGATGGACTACTTCTTTACATACTTTTCCATAATGAGCTTCTTCTGAAGCACAATTCCCCAAGATTCACGATGATGGTCTGACTTAAACACAGAAGGATCATATCGACCATGGAGATGAACAGGCGCTCTTGAAACACCAGCAGAGCGAGGAGGAGTGGTCTGCCTTGAATTTCCAGCATCACTATCCAGAGTGATGGTCCCTGAGCTGGGTACTTGGTGTAGAGGGGGGGGTGAATACACCAAGTAGATTTTTCGAAACTTTTATCAAGTTAAAACGGAGTTGAGTGAGAGCTCAGTTATTGATCCAGCTGGGGAGGGTCAGCTGGGTAAACAACTCAGCTGGCGGTGCGGAAAGTGGTGGTTTGAAAACTTAGCTCGGTTACTTAGAAAAACTCAGCTTGAAAATATTAACTTATCGTTTTCAGCTTAGTCAGGTTGTGCAACTTTTCGAGAGACATAAATTTGTCTTTGGAGAGCAGCTGTGTGTGCAGTTTTGAACAAGTATGCAATGATATGAAGGCGTTAGTACACAATTGAATATAAAGCAAAAGTAAAGAGAGAGAGATAGAAGCACGCGAGTTTTTACGTGGTTCGGAGTAACACCTCCTACGTCCACGACCAGGTTCACTGGTAATCCACTACCACTTGGTTTCCAAGTACCAAGCAACTTCACAACTCTAACCCGAGCTGTGTTCCAACGGTTGCGGGCATAATCGTCAAGCCTATACACCTTCAGTTTACGGGTACTGAAGAACCTAACCACTCGAATTACGCACTTCGAGCAAGCGTACCTTTACCTAACCTTTCTGGGTTTGGGTTTGGGTATGGGGTTCCAACTATGAACGAGTTCTTACAATTAAGAACTTCAGAGAATGATGAACTCGTTCAAAATCTAGGCTTAAGATATACAATGAGTTTGGCCTAGGGAACAGACGAAAAACTAAGCAGTTTCTTAACTAGAAACACTTTAAGATAAAGTGTTCTTTGATCTACGTAGAACTGCTTGGGAGCTTTTGAAAGAATAATGATTTCAGATAATGAAAGCTTGTAGAGAGTTTTTCGTGTCTGATCCTGAGGTTGAAGACGGGTTTATATAGGTAGAGATTCAAGACTAGCCGTTGGAGGAGCCGTTTGAATCTTACCTACTCTTCTTAAATACAAGATCTGCCGTTGGGCGTATACGCACTTTTGTCTTCATTTGTGTCACATCCTAGGTTACGAAGTCTAGGATGCGATCAACAATCCTCGTTGGTCGAGGTAGGTTGACTTCCTCTCGATTCCGGGATCTTCTGCCTTTAGAGTGGCTTTGAATTCCGTGGGAGTTGTTTGTCTCGACGTGGAGTCTTCGGAGATAGTTCATTTGTTACTGTCTGTTGGACCATTGTGTTTTGAACTCAGCTCGAATTCTCTTCGGCTTGATCGGGCTCGCTTTGGATCACTCGGTGAAGGTTGGCCTTTCTTGTCTTTTGCTAGGCGACTCATTTGTGAACACGAGTTGGGTCGGCTGTCTTCCGCTAGGCGACTCTGCTTGTAGACACGGTGGGTCGGCTAACATTTTCCGCTTCCTTAACCTGCAATCCTAGAACATTTTAAGGCTCAAACAGGCAAGCTGGAAAACACTATTTAGGTTGGCGCGATCATCTATTCGGTTGGAGAATCAGTTGGGTTTTGGTATTAAATCGAAACCTTATAATTTTCCCAACAATTTCCCCCTTTTGATGATGCCAAAACCTAAACTGAGACAACTTATGATGCGAGAGAAACTTGTGTTTTATTAATGTAAGAAAATACATTATAACACGAGAAAAAGAAAGAAGGAAAAAAAATCTTCGATCTTCGATCCTTGATCGGTAGGTCTTCTCTTCTGCATCGTTGCTTCTTTCTTTTGACTCGTCTCTTCTTCGGTGATTACGATTCGGTGGTTCCTCTAGCTCAACGGTTTGCCTCATCATTGACTTGTCTCTCTTCTCCCTTACTTCCCTTTTTGGCATGATCAAAACGGGGTGGGAGATATACACCATCGAGTTGCGATGTTTTAGTTGTGGCGCGTGGTTTTCGGCTACGAGCGGCGAGGTTTAGAGTCTTAGTGGCTCGAGTTGTTGTATTAGGCCAGCTCTTCTTCGGTTGCATTAGCCTCGGTGTGATTGCGAAACGGCGTCCTTGGCTTTGGTCTCGGTAGGGCGGTCCGGTGAGTGCTTGGAGGGATGAGTTAGCACGGGAGATAGCATCTTCGAGTCGGGCATAACTTCATTCCTTGCAATTTTGCTTCTTCGAGACTTCTTAGATTGAATGAGAAAGTCGATTCGGCACTGAGGAGTTGTATTCGGCTCGTATCATCATCATCAATTGCAATTGATCGTTAGGTGGGTGAAGTTTCTTATTTGAGCTTGGTGCGGGGACTTGAGCATCTTTTATTGAAAGATCTCGAAGAAGGTGTCCACTGTGAAGGAAAGGCGAAGAGAAGGCGGTTGAAGTATCCCATCTTGGGGTTTAAGCTTGGTTGTTCGAATTTGGAATACTCCGTTGCGGTGTTGGTGATGATTATGTTCAAGCGGGGACGTGAACTTCTCTTCCACCGTAAGAAACGACCGCTTGTGGGCCTTCGCTCCTCGGAGAGTGATTACGAATTCTCTCATAATGTCAGTAGCTTCTCTGTTGTTGCTTGAACTGCCTTTGACTTGAGTCTTCGGTTTGAAGACGATGCTTCGATATATTTTGTCTCCTCAAGTTGTCTCCGATTCCCAATTTGGGACGGAGTTAGATACATCTTTGCTTTGACTCTGCATCTTTTACGTGCCTTCGTGGCGGAGCAAGAGCTTTGACATGTTGCTCTTGAATACTCCGGTTTCATCAATATACGGTCCGTGTACGGTGACGTTGATTTTTGCATCCCGGGGAGTTGTGTGTCCGTTCTCTCTTTTATGTTGAGAGAAACGGTGGGGTTGAGGAGGTCTTTCCTTTGTCATTCCCGGAAAGTTTTACGCACCTTCTGGTGGATGACGTTCTTGAGCTTTGCGATCTCTCTTTCTGGCCCCCGCACAGTTACGTCGATGGGCTTCGCCTTCTTGGACTTCCGTCTTCTTTGAGGTTCACGAGAGTTAAGCAACTCTTATCTTGAAGCTTTGACAAATTTCTTCAGTTTGATTGGCTTCGGGAGACATCTTTACGGATTCCATGTTCTTTTTGCATCTTTTGTTAGTAGAAACAAACAATACCAATTGATGGAAATAAGAAAGAATGCAAAAAAACTTTCTAGGTTTGATGCGTATATCTTCTAGCATATTTAAAGAGATTTCTTGAAGAATGGGCGATCAAGATTTGTACATTAATAAGAAGATCTACGGCCCAGGAGAGAATCTCGCGTCATGTCAATTTAATGCGCGAGAGAACAGTTGAGTGCTTTGACTTTTGCCTCGAAACTCCCATTATTCAATTCTTTGCGGACTTTTAATTAATATTGATTAGTAATGACAAGATGTGATTTGACGGAAAAGCAGTTGAGTAGGTGTAATTAAAGTTGTTTCAAACCTCTCGGTGATCATTGTAATTAATTTGATACCTCGGTTGAGTGGGTGTCTTTGGGTCATCGTGGTTCAATTTGGTTCTCCTAAATTTGAATAATCCTTTCCTTTCGGCATCTGGTTTATTGAATTCTTTCTCGGTGATATCGGTGACATAGATTCGAATTTCGATTGGCCTTGTATTATTTGCTTGTATTCGGTTCATTCGGTCTGCTTAGATGCTTCCGTTCGGAATGCCTTCTTCATTTCTGCCTTGATTCAGTGAGTGAAGCATCGTACGGGTTGAGAAGTCCAAGTAATCCGCACGGCATTTTGAATCTTGCTTCTATCGGCGGTTTTGTGAGAATATCGACCCATTGTATGTACGTGTGAATTTTCTCAACAATCACATCCTTCTTTTCTACGTGATCTACGATGAAATGATGTCGTACGTCTACATGCTTGCATCTTGTGTGAAATCTTGGATTCTACGAAATGGCAATCGCACTTGAGCTATCACGGAAAAATTGGAACATCCGGTTTTACTTCATAGTCATCCAGTGATGTTTCGGCAGAAGAATTTGCGACGACGGCTTCCGGCGGCCATATATTACCTTGTCGTGGAAGTTGCGACGCACGTTTGTTTCTTTGAAAACCATGAAATCAACTTACTTCCTAAGCTGACAAGTTCACGAAGTTGATTTTACGTCCAATCGATCTCCAGTGAAGATTCGAATCGAGTATCCAGGTCCAATTTGTAGATTGTCTTGTTGAGTACCACTGACATTCGAGTTCCTTTGAGATATTTGAGAATGTTCTTGGCTTGCATGTGTGCTTCCTTTGGATCAACTTGAAATGCGCACGCTTCCTTTCCATTGCGAAAGAGATGTACGAACGACTTGCTTTGTTAGATACGGCGGGGATCCTATTATTCTCTGTATTTCTTTGGAATCAGCTGACTTCCCTTCCAGTTCACAGTTCAATCTTCCGGTTGGTGTTCATTGGAATCTTCTGATTCTGCTTGATTGAACTCCATACTTGGCGATCAAATCTTTCACGTATTTGGATTGATTTATGAAGATCCCTTCGAAGATTGCTTGACTTGAAGTCCTAGGAAGAAACTCATTTCTCCCATCATGGACATTTGGAACTTCTGCGACATCATCTCTCCAAATCTTTGGCATAAGAAGCTTGATCTTGATCCAAAGATGATGTCGTCTACGTAGATTTGAACAACTAAGATATCTTCTCTGACTTGATGGTGAAGAGAGTTAAATACTCTTGAGCCCTTCTTGAATCCTTTGGATATGAGAAAATTTGACGGAGTGTCATACCAAGCTCGGAGTGCTTGCTTTAATCCATAAAGAGCCTTCTTTAGTTTGTAGACTTTATTTCCTTCTACTTCGAATCCACGGAGGTTGTTCAACGTAGACATCTTCTTTGATTTCTCCATTTAGAATGC